>OZ007600.1:48217570-49417570 GCA_963931845.1 Maratus michaelseni | reverse complement strand
TCCGCAAATCATTCATATTTATTTATTGTTTTACTTTCTGATGAAACTCATTATGTGAGAAAATGATTATTTTTTTTTACCTCATACTTACAATCCGCAAAACAATTTAATTTGTAAATATGAATTTAAAAAAAAAATCACCGTATTCTCACATATTATGAGTTTTATTCAGCAAGTTAAACATTAAGTAAATATGAATGATTTGCGGAGCTGTTTCTATCAAAAATTCAATCACATCGCCCGAAAACCCTCAACAAAAATAATTATAGAGTGTGATGACAACATAAATTTTATACCGCATACCATGTCCGTTCTCGGTGGACTCTTATAAAACTCAAAATTTCTCACAAAATGGTGATTTTTTTACAACAACATGCTTACAAATTAAAATGGTTTATAATTATTTTTTTAAAAACTCGGCCAGAAATAACATTGATTTTACATTTTTAAAGACTTATTCTTCATAATTATTTTGAAACAGCTCCGCAAATCATTCATATTTATTTATTGTTTTACTTTCTGATGAAACTCATTATGTGAGAAAACGGTTATTTTTTTTTTTTTTACCTCATACTTACAATCCGCAAAACAATTTAATTTGTAAATATGAAGTTAAAAAAAAAAAAAATCACCGTTTTCTCACATATTATGAGTTTTATCAGCAAGTTAAACAATAAGTAAATATGAATGATTTGCGGAGCTGTTTCTATCACTAATTCAATAACATCACCCAAAAACCCTCAACAAAAATAATTAGTGCGATGACAACATAAATTTTATATCACATTGCATGTCCGTTCTTGGGCGATTCTTATAAAACACAAAATTTGTCACTAAATGGTGATTTTTTTACAACATGCTTACAAATTAAAATGGTTTATAATTATTAAAAAAAAAAAAACTCGGCCAGAAATAACATTGATTTTACATTTTTAAAGACTTATTCTTTATAATTATTTTGAAACAGCTCCGCAAATCATTCATATTTATTTATTGTTTTACTTTCTGATGAAACTCATCATGTGAGAAAATGGTGATTTTTTTTTACCTCATACTTACAAATCAAATTGTTTTGATGAAAAAATACAATCTACACTTCACTGAATGTTTCCAATTCTTAAACAAAATCATAATATTTAAGAAATATTTACATTACATTGATTTCAACAACAGTTGAAGAGGCATATCAGTTTAAAGTTCTTATATATATGAGTTTGTTAATTTACAATCTTTCTGTTAAGAGTTTTTTACTACATTTTTAGTTCCCGAGAACGTTGTAACATGCGATAAATTGTAGAACTGCACATTTTACAGTAAAGTGTAAGATGTAAGATTAATTTAATTCATTAAGATTTGTTATTGAAAACAGTTTGTTTCATTTCAGAACATGAAAAATGTAATCAGTAAAATGCAAGTTATATTCTTACCTAAAACATAATATATGGGGGCAACTAAACATACAAAGAATGAATACAATCAAAACTAACCTACTTTAATCTCAATCTGTCAAAAGTATATTCATTTTCTTTAAAATAAAACTCAAACATAAACAAAACAATGAAATCTGTGGCTAGCCGCTTCCGTAGAGGAAAAAAATGCTATCACTCGCTATATCCCGTAATAACCGCTGCTCTCATTGGCTGGCTGCTTCGTTACCGTGAACTTGGCGGAGAGTGTAAAAAGCCTCGAACCCAAAATCCTGGATCCTGCACCTCCTCTCATTGGCTGGCTGCTTCGTTGCCACGGATGGCGTTGCCGAGGCTATTTCATGGGAGGAGCTTGAAGTAGCCTCGAACCCAAAATTCCATATACACGTTTTAATTTTTTTTTTAAATCTAAATTAAAATTTAAAAATCCGGCCCCGAGGTATACTGTCCGGTGACAACATCTACACATGACAAAAATTCTAGAGTCCTAGGTGTTATAATTACGCAGAAATCCGCGGGCAGGCAGGCAGACAGACACTTACTCTTTTATAGAGATAGAGATGTATTGCATCCTATAGTTACAGTCCTAAATTTAATTGGATTTTTATGAAATTTGGGTATAAGAACTAAATAAGGATAATTAAAGTTAGTAGAAATGATATTTAATAATTTATAATAACTGTGAATTTTACGATTGTTTACAATTGCATTTTCATTAGTTTTTTTAAAAGAATTGTTAGTAGAAATACAGGATGTAAGTAGTTGGTGATAATAAGCTTTACATATGATTGCATAATTATTAGGAGATTTGTCAATATATGTTATTACATAGTTTTTTTTGTAATTTAGTAATTTGCTGGAACATATGTTTTGTGTTAATTTTAACCATATGCGGTAAATTATGTTTTAAAGACGAACTTAATTTTTCAATAACAAGTATTTTCCATTGATTAAAATATTCAATAGGTTTACTATATGAGATTGAAATTTTATAAATAAAAATGTCTATATCGTATGTAAACTGTTTTATAATATAATTTACATTAAATTTAGAAGGAAGTCTGTATTTAGTACCATAACCCATTAGTTTTTGTAGTTTATAATCATTCACAATATTAAGATTACCAGTGATTATATGTCCATGATCATTATTAATGAATTTTTTTAGAGTGGGGTCGTTGCATTTACACTGAAAAGTACTAGCATCAGATGTATTTTTTGAAAATGCATTATAGTTAAAAATCTTTCTTCCGATTGTATTAGGATATTTAAATGTTTTTGAAATTTGATGTTTATTTGTAGGAAAATAACAGTTTTTATCATTAATTATAGAATTAATATTAATTTTATTAAAGATTTGATTTGAAAAAGTTATAATCATTTGAGTATTAGTGTTTTGAATTTTTTGTTTTTATGTAAATTAATGTTGAAAAGATTAGCTCTTGTTATAATTAGATCATAAAAAATATCAGAGAAATGATTTGAGTAAGATTTACTAAGAAATACATTTAAATATTGTACTATCTGTTTCTTTTTAATAGCAAAAATGTATTTTCGTATTAAAAACCAATTGTAATTTTTAATATAGTTACGATGAAGAGTATTGATTTGTTTAACAATAATTTTTTTGGAAATAACAACTGTAGCAGTACACTTTCCACGCTTGTTAAGTGTTGTTTTATTATTTAAATTATGATTTAGAGTAGGATAAATAGGAGAATAATCTGTAGTATTATTTGTTGAAAAAACTTTAACTGGTCTGTTAAATAATTCACTATTAAGTCCATAAGGATAAACAGTGTTATAATGTTTTATATATGAAGACTCCATAAACAAACGTTCTGATTTAGTTTATACATATCCTCTTCATAATAAAAACAGAATGTTTTAATGATTTTTTCATTTTAAAAGAAGCTTAGGATTTATATAAATTTAAAAACAACAAAAAAGCTCTTTTTAGAAAAAAGGAAAAATTCATTAAATAAGAAATATTTTTGACATTTATATGTTTTTCTTTAATAATAATAATAATAATAATAATATTTACAATAAAAATAAATATTTAAAAAAAAAAAACATATGCTATATCTAGATTATGACGATGTCAATTCTTATTAATTATTTTATGAAATTTAAACTTACTTGTGTAGAAACACATTAACTAACGCAGTAATAATTAAAAAAATAATAGGACAATTTTTTATTTAACATTTTTACATATAAACCTAATTAAAACTCGGATGTATACATTAAAAATCAAACATGTGGATCAAAAGTATTATAGTGAACAAAAAATATATGTTTTAAAAAAGTTAAAATTATACAAACATAGTCTTTTTCTATGTCCAGGTATACAATAATATTTTTTGAAAAATCTTGCTTGTTATTCGTACCATAGAGAGGCAAAAGCTGCGTGTTATTTCAAAAGAATTCCATACAAAACTTTAGAAATATTCTTATTTTTCATGTTTCTTCGAATAAAAGTTTACAAATGTCTAAATCGATATCATATAAAATGAATATCTGGTCTTCTTTTGCCTGGAGGCTGTAGCATCAAGACGAATTTTCTACCTAAAAGAACTTTGATAAAAAATGTGAAATAAATAAATTTTCTATTACGTTATTTATTCTGTACCTTTTTCTGCGAAAAATAGAAGAATGTGAGAAAGTTAAAATTGAGTTATGATAAATTTTTTGACTGTATTCATGGATACATTAATTATTTCAAACAAAAGAAGATTTTCTCCCAAATAATATACATCTCAATACGCTCCCTACATGTTTTTGTTTGTTAGTAAATATCCATCAGTAAAATATTTTTTATTTTATTTTGGCATATTCTTCGTAATAAAATACTAAAATTATTTTAATGAGTTCTTCATTTTGATCAAGCATATCATGGAAATACATTTTAATAATAGAGAAAAAAACTGTCCTTAAATATGAAACATTCCATTGACCCCCCTCGCTCATCTAAGTCTGATGAGGCTCCTAACATAAGTCATAAAAACAGTGATTTGAAAATTTCACTTTGAAATTTTCAAATTGTCAAAGTGAAAATTTAACTTTGACTGCACCTCTATAGCTTTCAGATTTCATGTGTGGCTTCTAATTTCATTTAATTTTTGACAGAAAATTCCATTAACCTTCTCGTTTACATAAGCCACATATGAGGATCCTAATATAAGTCATAAAAATAGTGATTTGAAGATTTCTTCCGACTAACTTTCACTTTGATTGACATTTCTAAAGCTTTCAGATTTCATGTGTAGTTTGAAATTTGTGTTAACTTTTGATAACAAATTCCATTCAAATCAAAGTTTAGAACATAGCCCTCGCTTAACTTTTTTTATATGAGACTCTTAATTTAAATCATAAAATCAGTGATTTGAAAATTTCTTCCGACTAACATTCACTTTGACTGACATCTCTAAATCTTTCAAATTTCATGTGTGACTTCAAATTTGCTTTAATTTTTTATAACAAATTGCATTAACCCACTAGCTCACTTAAACTTCATATGAGGCTCCTAACATAAGTCATAAAAACAGTGATTTGAAGATTTTTTCCGACTAACCTTCACTTTGACTGCACCTCTAAATATTTCAGATTTCATGTTTGGGTTTTAATTTCATTTAATTTTTGATAGAAAATTCCATTAATCCCCTCGTTCACGTAAGTCTCATATGAGGATCCTAACTTAAGTCATAAAAACAGTGATTTGAAAATTTCTTCCGACTAACTTTCACTTTGATTGATATCTCTAAAGCTTTCAGATTTCATGTGTGGTTTGAAATTTGTTTTAACTTTTGATAACAAATTCCATTAACCCCCTCGCTTAACTTTGTTTTATATGAGACTCTTAACTTAAATCATAAAGTAAGTGATTTGAAAATTTCTTCCGACCAACTTTCACTTTGACTGACAGCTCTAAATCTTTCAGATCTCAGGTGTGACTTCAAATTTGCTTTAATTTTTTATAACAAATTGCATTAACCCCCTCACTCACTTAGACTTCATATGAGGCTGCTAACTTAAGTTATGAAAACAGTGATTGAAAATTTCTTAATGCTAACTTTAACCTTGACTGCCATGTCTAAAACTTTCCGATTTCATGTGGGCTTCAAATTTGTTTTAATTTTTTTATGATAAATGACAGCACACGAATTTTTTCACAACTGAATCTTTCCCGTGAATGTCTTTAAACATCAGGAAAGATGATTCTAATTGGAAAAGAAATTATCCAATTAAAGATATTTTTACGTTATACAACGAATAATGCTTTTAGAACATAGTAAAGTTATGTATCCATAACTCATCCAAAACTGTATTACAGCCAATCTGTTAAATGAATTTTAGAAAAAGTTTTCTTCAATGGTACTTTAAAGTATCCTCGGGGTATATGAAATTAATAGGATAACGCTAAATATATTATTCTTTTTCGTCACAATTTACAATAGAATTGTAGATGTACCAATACTCAGAATATGTTTTTTTTAAATTTCTTTTTCATAATTCGTAAACGAGAGTTTAAATATAAAATATTTTTGACTTTTACAGTTGTTTTACCACTGGTTTTTGAAAGCACTTTAATATTTTACAGTAAAATTTCTGTTACCTTATCTGCATCTCATGAGAAAAAAAAATGCTGCACATTGATTATGACATTATTTCAAAATTCCGTTCGTGTCGCCAGGTCCGATATCACAAAAAGCGGGATAGGGAGACAAAAAATGCGGGGAAACGGCTTCTAAACTAGGACATAAAAATAAATCAAACCCTTTTAAAACAGAACCTGTCTATAACCGAATTCTATTTTTACAACAAAAAAATTCATTAATTCTGCAGTAATAATACCATAAAATTATGCCTGGTAATATAAAAACCTGTTTAAAACGGAATATCCCCTGGTTTTTTTGCGATTTCCCCTTACTAGATTTTACTGTACTAGATAAAAGCAACATTATTTTTCAGTAAAATATGTGAAAGCAAAATCACTAGAACAATACAATTTTTACTTTCAAAACAGAATTCAATTATAAACAGGTCCGTTTCACAGGGTTTACTAAACAAAATATGGTAAACCATGTGAAAACAGAATCGGTATGAGACTCAAAAAGTTCCATTCTATACAGGAAAAACGATCATAAATATTTTCCGTTATAGACAGATTTTTCATTCACAGGTTTCACTATATTATGTTTTACTGGATGCGGAATTACGAATAGAATCTTACGAAAGTAAATTTAAAATAATTGTGCAAATTCTTTTAAATTTCTTTGAAAAATCGGGACTTTCAATGTCCCGCGCGACAAGTCTTGGAGCCCCTGAAAATCGGGACGCCCTTCGTGAATTGGGACACATGAAAACTAGTTCTTACCAATTATGTTATGATACTGCAGCTTCTTTCGTAGAAATGTTTGATAAATAACGTTTAGCATGTTTGCAGTACACTGTAAAAAATAAAAAAAAAAGGTCGTTCTACTAAAAAAAATTTAGTTTTTCTCATTGATCCTTTCAATTACTAAACAAATTTTTGTATTTTTACTCAGTTACAAGAAAATCTGTAATAATTACTAGAAAACAGCTGGCAACGATTGCGGTTTATAATACCGGGTTACTAAAAAATTCAATACAAATTTACTAAAAACATTTTAGTAACCTCAAGGTTTTTTTTTTTTTTACAGTGTACCCTTTAATTAATTATGTTAAAAAATTATTGAATAGCCTCATTTATTATTTAACAGTGCTGCTTATAAAATATTTTTGAATTCTGCGGTTAATTTTCAAAAATAAAACACAAGGAATCAAAAATATTATAACCAACAAAAAATATTTTTATAAAGTTTAAATTATACATTGAAGCCTTTTTTTACTCTCAGTTTTAAAATAATATCTTTGAAAAGCTTATTAGTTATTCGTAGGAAGGACGTGCTAAAACTCAGTTTTAGTTTTAAAAAGGATTGCATAGAAAACTTCCAAAACATGTTCGTATTTATCATGATTCATTGAATAAAAGTTTACCAATTTCTAAATCGCTATTTTATATAAATGCATCCCTAGTCTTATTTTCCCAAAGGCTGTAGAATCATGACGAGTATTCTGCCTGAAAGAATTTGGATACAAATTGTAAAATAAATAAATTTTCTGTTACGTTGTGATTTCTACGCCTTTTCTATAGAAAACTGAAAAATGTGGGAACATAAAAATTGAGTTATAGCACAACAGGACATCATGAATATGTTACATTTTTTTGTGCACTAAATTTATATTAATTAAAAAAAAGATTTTCTGAGTCGGTCTTCTGTCTAGACTAGACATGAGTTCAGCCTCTTTCTTTGGAGCCCGAGGATTTGAAATACAAGTCTGAAATATTTTTTGCCATCAGAGCCCAAGCCCAATGCCGAAAGTTCAGAGTTGAAAATTACTTATAACATTAAAAAAAATAATATTATTAATTTTCTTATTTAAAAATATTTTTCTTACGTAGATATAAGTATTGCTTCTAAATACTTCCTCGTGACAAAGTTTCGTAATTTTCATTTCCTTGAAAATATATTTAAAATAGCAAATTTGCTATTTATACCCAAGCATTGGGAGAAATCTGCAAAAATCATAATTTTTATTATTTTATTTTAAAACATTATTGTACAACTATGGCAAAAGACACGAGTTCTTTTTCCGAGTAATTACGCAAAAGTACTTCAATCATAATTCGAGGATAGAGATGAGATATCCCACGACTTCTTTATCTTACTAACACTGACCTAAAAGGCTTCAGTATCAGACAGAATATGTCTCTTTATATCGAATCAATAACAATTCCCTTTCAACTTACTAGACTCAACAAAAAATATTTTAAATAACATTGAAATTACACATTGAAACATTTTTTTATACACAACTTTAAAATAATATCTTTGAAAAGCTTATTAGTTATTTGTACGAAAGATATGTCAAAATTCACTTTTATTTTTCAAAAGGATTGCATACAAAACTTTAAAAATATGTTCGTATTTTTCATGATTCATTGAATGAAAGATTACAAATTTCTAAATCGCTATTTTATATAATATGCATCTCTATTCTTCTTTTGCCCAAAGGCTGTAGAATCAGCACGAATCTTCTGGCTGGATGAAATTTATAAAAATTGTAAAATAAATAAATTTTCTGTTACATTATGATTTCTTCCCCTTTTCTATAGAAAACTGAAAAATGTAGGAACATAAAAATTGTGTTAAAACACAACAGAACACTTGAATATTTCCATGAATATTTTAATGAAGTTATCTATTTTTTCATCCAATAAATCTATATTAATAAAACAAATATTTTGTGAGTCTGGCTTCTTTCTAGACAAGACATGACTTTAGTCTTTTTTTTTTTTTTTTTCTTTTTTTTTTTTTTTTTTTTTGGAGCCCTAGGATTTGAAATACAAGTCTGAAACATTTTGTGCCATCAGAGTTCAAACCCGATACCAAAAGTTCAGAGTTGAAAATTACTTATAACATTTAAAATAAAAAATTAATAGTACTTTTCTTATTTAAAAAACTTTTTCTTACGTAGATATAAGTATTAATTCTAAATACTCCCTTGTGACAACGTTTCGTGATTTTCATTTCCTTGAAAATCTGTTTAAAATAGCAAATTTGTTATTTATACCTAACTACTGGAAAAAATCTGCAAAAATTCTAACTTTTATTCTTTTAATTTAATTTTTTATTGTACAAATATGACAGAAAGGCACGAGTTATTTTTACGAGTAATTATGGAAAAGGACTTCAATCAAAAATCGATGATAGAGAAGGGATATCCACGGCTTCTTTATCTTACTAACACCGACCGTGAAAGGTTTCAGAATAAGACAGAATATATCTCCTTATATCAAATCAATAACAATTCCCTTTCAACTTACTAGACTCAACAAAAAATATTTTAAATAAAGTTGAAATTACACATTGAAACATTTTTTTATACTCAACTTTAAAATAATATCTTTGAAAATATTATTAGTTATTCGTACGAAAGATATGCTAAAATTCACTTTTATTTTTCAAAAGCATTGCATACAAAACTTTAAAAATATGTTCGTATTTTTCATGATTCATTGAATAAAAGTTTACCAATTTCTAAATCGCTATTTTATATAGTATGCATCTCTAGTCTTCTTTTGCTCAAAGGCTGTAGAATCAAGACGAATCTTCTACCTGAACGAACTTTGATGAAAATTGTGAAATAAATAAGTTTTCTGTTACGTTATGATTTCTTCGCTTTTTCTATAGAAACTGAAAAATGTAGGAACATAAAAATTGAGTTAAAACACAACAGAACACTTGAATATTTCCATGAATATTTTAATGAAGTTACCTTTTATTTCATGCATCAAATCTATATTAATAAAACAAAGATTTTGTGAGTCTGTCTTCTGTCTAGACTAGACATGAGTTCTTGCTCTGTTTTTGGAGCGCGAGGATTTGAAATACGACTCTGAAACATTTTGTGCCATCAGAGTCCAAACCCGATACCGAAAGTTCAGAGTTGAAAATTACTTATAACATTTAAAATAAAAAATTAATAGTATTTTTCTTATTTAAAAAACTTTTTCTTACGTAGATATAAGTATTAATTCTAAATACTTCCTCGTGACAACGTTTCGTGATTTTCATTTCCTTGAAAATCTGCTTAAAAAAGCAAATTTGTTATTTATACCCAACTACTGGAAGAAATCTGCAAAATTCTAACTCTTATTCTTTTAATTTAAAATTTTATTGTACAAATATGACAGAAAAGGACGAGTTCTTTTTAAGAGTAACTATGGTAAAAGACTTCAATCAGAAATCGATGATAGAGAAGGGATATCCCACGGCTTCTTTATCTTACTAACACCGACCGTGAAAGGCTTCAGTATCAGTCAGAATATATCTCCTTATATCAAATCAATAACAATTCCCTTTCAACTTACTACACTCAACAAAAAATATTTTAAATAAAGTTGAAATTACACATTGAAACATTTTTTATACCCAACTTTAAAATAATATCTTTGAAAAGATTATTAGTTATTTGTACGAAAGATATGCCAAAATTCGCTTTTATTTTTCAAAAGCATTGCATACAAAACTTTAAAAATATGTTCGTATTTTTCATGATTCATTGAATAAAAGTTTACAAATTTCTAAATCGCTATTTTATATAATATGCATCTCTAGTCTTCTTTTGCCCAAAGGCTGTAGAATCAACACGAATCTTCTGCCTGAATGAAATTTATAAAAATTGCAAAATAAATAAATTTTCTTTTACAGTATGATTTCTTTGCTTTTTCTGTAGAAAACTGAAAAATATAGGAACATAAAAAATGAGTTAAAACACAACAGAACATTTGAATATTTCCATGAATATTTTACTGAAGTTACCTTTTTTTTTTTTTTTCATGCATCAAATCTATATTAATAAAACAAAGATTTTGTGAGTCTGTCTTCTGTCTAGACTAGATATGAGTTCAGAATCTTTTTTGGAGCCCGAGGATTTGAAATACAAGTCTGAAACTTTTTGTGCCATCAGAGCCCAAACCCAATACCGAAAGTTAAGAGTTGAAAATTATTTATAACATTTAATCTTTTTTAAATATTAATTTTATCATTTAAAATATAAGTATCATTTCTACATACTTCTTCGTGACTATATTTCGTGATTTTCATTTCCTTGAAAATCTGTTTAAAATAGCAAATTTGTTATTTATATCTAACCGCTGGGAAAAATCTGCAAAAATAACAATTCTTATCGTTTTATTTTAAAACATCATTGTACAACTGTGGCAGAAAAACATGGTTTTTTTTTTTTTTTTTTTTTTTTTTTTTTTTTTACGAGTAATTCTGAAAAAGGACTTCCATCAGAAATCGATGATAGAGAAGGGATATCCCACGGCTTTTTTATCTTACTAACACTTATTGTGAAAGGATTCAGTATCAGACAGAATATTTCTTTTTATATCGAATCAATTACAATTCCTTTTCAATTTATTAGACATTGCACAACAAAAAATATTTTAATATAGTTCAAATTATATTGAAGCCTTTTTTTATACCCAACTTTAAAATAATATATTTCAAAAGCTTAATAGTTTTTTGTATGAAGACAGAGTATGCCAAAACTCACTTTTATTTTTCAAAAGGAATGTATATAAAACTTTAAAAATATGTTCTTTTTTTTTCATGATTCAATGAATAAAAGTTTACAAATTTCTAAATCGCTATTTGATATAATATGCATCGCTAGTTTTCTTTTGCCCAACGACTGTAGAATTAAGACGAATCTTTTGCCTGATTGAACTTTGATAAAAATTATGAAATAAATACATTTTCTGTTACATTATGATTTCTTCGCCTTTTCTATAGAAAATTGAATAATGTACGAGGAAGGAACATAAAAATTGAGTTATAACACAACAGAACATTTGAATATTTTAATGAATTTATATTTTTTGATGCACCAAATATCTCCAAAGAAACGCATGTTTCAGCATGTTTAGAGATGCAACGCATGCATCTCCAGTTTTCTTTTGCCCAAAGGCTGTACAATCAAGACGGTTCACCTGTCTTATAGAACATGGATAAAAATTTTGAAATAAATAAATTTTCTTTTATGTTATGATTTCTTCTCCTTTTCTATAGAAAATTGAATAATGTACGAGGAAGGAACATAAAAATTGAGTTATAACACAACAGAACATTTGAATATTTTAATGAATTTATATTTTTTGATGCACCAAATATCTCCAAAGAAACGCATGTTTCAGCATGTTTAGAGATGCAACGCATGCATCTCCAGTTTTCTTTTGCCCAAAGGCTGTACAATCAAGACGGTTCACCTGTCTTATAGAACATGGATAAAAATTTTGAAATAAATAAATTTTCTTTTATGTTATGATTTCTTCTCCTTTTCTATAGAAAATTGAATAATGTACGAGGAAGGAACATAAAAATTGAGTTATAACACAACAGAACATTTGAATGTTTTAATGAATTTATATTTTTTAATGCACCAAATAGCTCATAAAGTAACGCATGTTTCAGCATGTTCAGAGATGCAGCACATGCATCTTTAGTTTTCTTTTGCCCAAAGGCTGTAGAATCAAGACGGATCTTCTGCCTGATAGAACATGATAAAAATTGTGAAACAAATAAATCTTTTGTTACGTTATGATTTTTTTCGCCTTTTCTATAAAAAATTGAATGATGTACGAGGAGGGAACATAAAAATTGAGTTATAACACAACAGAACATTTGAATATTTTAATGAATTTATCTTTTTTGATGCACCAAATATCTCGTAAAGAAACGCATGTTTCAGCATGTTCAGAGATGCAACGCATGCATCTCTAGTTTTCTTTTGCCCAAAGGCTGTAGAATCAAGACGGATCTTCTGCCTGATAGAACATGGATAAAAATTCTGAAATAAATAAATTTTCTGTTACGTTATGATTTCTTCGCCTTTTCTATAAAAAATTGAATGATGTACGAGGAGGGAACATAAAAATTGAGTTATAACACAACGGAATATTTGAATATTTTAAGGAATTTATCTTTTTTGATGCACCAAATATCTCGTAAAGAAACGCATGTTTCAGCATGTTCAGAGATGCAACGCATGCATCTCTAGTTTTCTTTTGCCCAAAGGCTGTAGAATCAAGACGGATCTTCTGCCTGATAGAACATGGATAAAAATTCTGAAATAAATAAATTTTCTGTTACGTTATGATTTCTTCGCCTTTTCTATAAAAAATTGAATGATGTACGAAGAGGGAACATAAAAATTGAGTTATAACACAACGGAATATTTGAATATTTTAATGAATTTATCTTTTTTGATGCACCAAATATCTCGTAAAGAAACGCATGTTTCAGCATGTTCAGAGATGCAACGCATGCATCTCTAGTTTTCGTTTGCCCAAAGGCTGTAGAATCAAGACGGATCTTCTGCCTGATAGAACATGGATAAAAATTCTGTAATAAATAAATTTTCTGTTACGTTATGATTTCTTCACCTTTTCTATAAAAAATTGAATGATGTACGAGGAGGGAACATAAAAATTGAGTTTTAACACAACAGAATATTTGAATATTTTAATGAATTTATTCATTACGCGTTCATGTTCAGACATTAACGGGTGAACACCTATTTTTAATGTTTAATATTTTAATGAATTTATCTTTTTTGATGCACCAAATATCTCATAAAGTAACCCATGTTTCAGCATGTTGAGAGATGCAGCGCTTGCATCTTTAGTTTTCTTTTGCCCAAAGGCTGAAGAATCAAGAGCTCTCTGCCTTAAGAGCCTTACGAATTCTGCCTGAAAGAGCATGGATAAAAATTGTGAAATAAATAAATTTTCTGTTACGTTATGATTTCTTCGCTTTTTCTATTGAAAACTGAAAAATGTACGAGGAAGGAACATAAAAATTGAGTTATAACACAACAGAATATTTTAATATTTTAATGAATTTATCTCTTTTGTTGCACCAAATACCTGATAAAGTAACGTATGTTTCAGTTTCGTGCTCGCAAATAAACAGTTTTAAATAAATTTTTTCTTTGGTTTGATTATTATTAAAAAAAACTTTTCAATTTAAAAAAAAAAAAGTTGACAAAAGCATCGTGTTTTTTTTTTTTTTTTTTTTTTTTTTTTTTTTTTTTTTTTTTTTTAGTTAATGGTTAAATAGGAAATACATATTTCTCATAGCTCATTGGAAAAAATGGAAATTTTAGGATGTATTTATATTATTATTCATGCAAACGTGTAAAAAATATTTTAATATTTAACAACGGGCATTACTTAAATTTACAGTTGTGCCACACAGCCCTGTTAACGAAAATCATGTTTCACACACAAATCGAGTTTATGGTAACAATTTTATGTACGTGCATATAAAGACAAACAGCTAATGAATTCTTTTTCTTAGAAAGAAACTTTATAATTAGCCACCAATTAATGACAAAAAAAAAGTTAAAATAAATCTTCATTAGACAACAATGTATTTCAAATATTTCTCATTTATAACCACATAGGTTCATGAATTCGTCCTGAATAAAGTTAAGAACCGCAGTTTGACTAAATATCACATAAAATGTCTTTAAGTCTAAATTAATAAAAATTTAACTGAGTTTTAATTGATTGTTTACTGTACATAAAATAATATTGCATTGAAAATTAAAAAATATGTTTCAATTTCCACATGGAAATAAAACTATTTTTTTCAATTGCATTAGCAAAAATAACGCCAATATTTCTACATTAAGTTAAATTTTAATAAACCAAATTTGATCTATCTCATTGTAGGAATTTTGGAATTGGATTCAAATTTTTAAATGATAATTAAAAATTATTTTACATTAATTTCATTCATATATGCAGTAAGTAAGAAGTATTTTCAGGCTACTTTTTCTCTTATCTTTCTATGGAGTGCTTGTGCAGGTGCTCGTAGAGATTCAGCTGAAGCTGCATATATTATCATCTCTTTGCGAATAGAGAGAGAGTCGAAATTACTTTATTAATAAAAAAAAAATCCCTATGCTTTTTTGCTGTAATTATTTCTCCAGTCAGTTAATTTGAATTATTTTCATTAAATAAATTTCATAAATATGAATATGTGTGTACATTCATACATATATGTTATGCATAACGTACTATTAAAACCTATAACCTTTTGTTTTCTTGAAATACTGTGCACTCTAATTAAAATTTTATAGAACGTTACCCTTTTTTTATTGCATAGAGATAGACTCAACATTCGCGGATTTGACATTCGCGAGGTTTTCCTGGAACGTAACCCTCGCGAATGTTAAGGGATTACTGTATTCTAACATCTAAGTAAATATTTTTTAAATCGGAGTTTTTGAATCAAAACCATCGAATGAAGTCATCGAATGAAGTCAAGTTAAAAAGAAGTCTACTTTTCATAATTAGAATCTGTACAATTAGGAGTGGTCGAAAAACGAAGCATACAAAGTCCAAACTATGTAACATAAACAGGTTTATACTAATTCATAGATCGTTCGTCAAATGGAAAAGTACCAATTTTTGTATAATGTACATTGAGCATTGGTTGCTTTTATCATTTGTAATACATTAATAAAAAAAAATCCCGGAAGGCTGGGCCTACAGGCACAAGTAGGTTTCGAAGACGCAGACCGTGGGGCTCACGTTTACTGGGAATTTCAGAAGAAATTACTTTTTTGTCATGATGCGACAGTTGGGACCACCCACTTCGAAATCTGCCTGTGTCTGTAGGCGGAAGTGGCAGGGTTTTTTTCTTTAGCTGTAACGGCTGGTCCTATAAAAAACTTGTCAGTATAAAAGTTGAAGATAATATTAAGAGGATTTATAATAAATTTAAGCGGATTTGATTTCATGTGAATTGACAAAGTTATGATTTTTTTTTCTTAAACCACTATTCCCCCCCCCCCTTGAGGCCATTTTTCATGATATCAAAAATCTGTCATACATAAATTTTCGGCCCTTTTCCTAGAAGTAATAATAACTTTAAACGGATTCGATACGTATCACAATTAAGAAGTTATGGGTTTTTTTCTGTTTTCAGAAAAAGCTCCGCCCCATTTCTCCACCCCTTCGTTCGATTTTGCTCAATAACGAACTTGACCGAAATTTTCTGCCCGTTGATCTTATGTATCAGTTTGGAAGAGATTTCTGCAGAATTATTGAAGTTTCGTGTCCATAAAAAAGTGATATAGATTGATAGATAGATAAAGTTTTGAACTGGGGTTGATTTTGCGTTCTGGGAGTCATGATCAGCGTAGATCTGCAAACATTTTCCAGAAATTCCAACATAGGGGAGGATGTAATAGGTAGTATTTCATACGAAATCTACCTAAAAATACAGCATTCCATATGACACACAAATTATTATATATCTTGTGCAAAGAAATAAAGACATCTTGAAATTTTTCTTTCAAATTTAATCTTTTTTTTAAAGTTTCTGCTTCTTGAAGTACATTGCTTTTGATGATTACATCAGTAGTTTGACTTTAAAAAAAGAAATATAACTCAGCAATATTAAACTCTAAACTGAAGTTCTCGAGAATATCTCTTCACTTGGCTTATAGGCACGTATGACATAGTTGCATGAATATGTCATACACTCTGACAGTGATTGATGCATATAATCAATCACTGACAGTCCTGACTTATCTACTCTTATCTTTAGTGAGATAAAACAAAAAAAAAACTACCTGAAACTTTACGAATATTGTAAATATAAGTTTTATTTCTTTAAAATAAATTGTCGGAAAAAAAAAACGATTTATACAGCTGTAGACATTTGAAAAAATCTTCGAAAAACTTCAAAACAACCGTCTGGAGTTTAATACATGAAGCAATCGTTGCTCATTCTGAATAATTTTTTGTTCCACACACACGAATGATATACTATTAATTTTACTTTTTTCACGAATCCTTTAAATCAAAAGGTTGGAATGCATTTTAATTTTCTACTTGTTGGAGATTAGTAGGAAAAGTAAATCGAAAAAGTATTCAGATAAAAAAAGTGATGAAAAAAGTTAGAAAATAAGATTATAAAAATAAAGTAAGCTTTGTTATTAATTTTCAAAAAAATCCTTTTTTTAATTTTTATCCGACCATTCTAGATAAAATTAGTCAATTAGAAATTTAATAAATGATAACACCTTGTAATAATATATTTCTTTTAAATGCTGAAAGGTGTAAACTAACAACATAATATACAGTAAAATAACTTTTATTAGGTTGTTGACATAGTTCGGCTCACTCTGAGCCATTTTCAAAAACAAATGAGAATACTCTATAATTGCACGATCTTTGAAGTTATTATTTGAAATGCTATCATTCAATTTTCATGTACTTTTTAAAAATTAAGCACGTTATCTTTTATTTTTACTTGATTGTTTATTTTCAATGTTTGTTTATTTCTTGGTTGTTTCAATATCTGCTTAATAGCCAAACCCTCTCAGAAATTAAAGAATATCATTTGCAGTAAAATTAACACGATTAATTTTGAGAATTATTCAGGAGTATATGAAATACCTTTTACTATAGAAGACGGTTCTAAGAATTACAATACTGGCATGACAAGCAGGAAATTTAGTTACAGAAAAAAGGAGCATATAGCTGACATTAAGTATAATAGAAAAACCACAACCCTGACAAGATTATATCAAGAAGAAACCATCTAAATAAATTTCAATGAAAGTAAAATAATTTTTTCCTACAGTCTATACTATCCATCTACAATAAGAGAAACCGTAGAGATAGTAACACGCAAAAACACTATATGTAACGATGCAGCATCTTTTAACTTACCGAAATTGGGGCTCGAATTGTTGGCTCCTTGGTTACAAATATGAAAATAAACAACCAAGTAAAAATAAAAGATATTGTGCGTAATTTTTACAAAGTGCATGAAAATTAAATGATAGCATTTGAAATAATAACTTAAAAGACCGTTTGAAAATGGTTCGGAGAGAGCCGAAACATGTCAACAACCTAATAAAAGTTATTTTACTGTATATTATGTTGTCAATTAACATCTTCTAGCATTTAAAAGAAATATGCAATTAGAAATTATTTTTTTTTTGTTACAAAAAAGATCATTACAAAAAACTTATACCTGTATTTATGAAATTAAATGAATTAAGGTCTTGGAAAAAAGTTTAATGTCGAGTGAAAAAGAATGTTTGGGATATGCAAATTTTACAAATGCAAAATAATTACTAATGTAACAAAAATGCCACTCGATTCTGAAAGATGATTTAAAAAATAATGGTAAACAAGAACGAAAAATCATGCATCAAGCATAAATTATGTAACACTTCAAAACACTTACAAAATATTTTTACAAATCTTTACGTTTTAATAAGGTGAAAGATGATATCTAAGTAAATAATTTGGAAAACGCATAACATATTTATAGACACAATTTCAAGAGTTACCAACAATATTCGAAACAATATCCGAACTCTTTTGGCAGTCCTGTATATGATCTATAGATTTATATACATGATACATAGAATTCTAAATTTTAGATCAGTTGGGAAACGCGTAGAAAAGTTAAAATTCCCCTTCTGAAACTCCCATCAATAAACGGTTATTTAATTTCCTATTAAAGCATTTCACCACCTGTAGTTAACTATATTTCGCTTCGTGTCTGACACGAATTAAATTTCTTCAACTATTCAAAACAATAGTTTAAATTTACTGTAAATATTTTCATGTTTAAACATTCGGGCATCATTTTCTCTTAAACAGAGTTACATTTCCTTTAAAATATAATATAGATGCCTTGTCAAATGCGAAGCAACCCTTCAAAATGTTTCACACAATATATCATTTCCCCAGCAAAAAGTAGTATACATTTCGAATGAGTGACGATTGTATCATATCAGTTATTCGGGAGATCGCTTAAAATGTTGAAAGAGCCGTTCTCTGTTTGACAGCTACAACAATTGATTCTCTTTAAAAGCGTTAAACATATTATTTGATGCATAATATCAGTGCCTTTTCAACATTTTACAACGTAAAAATAACGTTAGTAATATTTTCCTACGACGCCGTTAACTGCTCCATTTTTAATAAAGATAGTAGATTGTAAAAATTTTCATGATATTTTGGTAATAACGCAAGTTTAATATTTAATACCGATCCTAAAGGAAAATATTGAAACATTTCATGTTACACTACAAGAGTTAAATACACTCCACTTCGTACCTGACTCGAATTAATTTTTTTTTCTAACTATCGACAACGAAGCTTGAATTTCCTGTAAATATTTCGATGTTTAAAGATTCGTGCACCTTTTTCTCCTGAACAGACTTACATTTCTTTTAAAATATAATATTGATGCATCGTCAAAAGCGGAACAGCTCTTCGAAATGTTTTACAAAATATATCATTACTTACAAAAAGTAGTATACATTCCGAATGAGTGACGATTGTATCAAATCAGTTATTCACGAGATCGCTTAAATTGCTGAAAGAACAGTTCACTTTTTGACAGCTCCAACAATTGATTTTCCTTAAAAGTGTAGGGAATATCATTTGTTGCATATAATCATTGCCTTTTCAACGTTTTACAACGTTAAAGTAACATCAGTAATATTTTCCTAGGAGGCCTTCAACTTCTTAATTTTTAATAAATATAGCAGATTGTAAAAGGTTTTCACAGCATTTTGTTAATAACATCAGTTTAATGTTTAATAACGACCCTAAAGAAAAATATTGAAGCATTTCAAGTTTCATCGCAAGTAGTTAAATACACTCCACTTCCTACTGACTCGAAATAAAATTTCTTCAAAATATTCAAAACAAAAGCTTAAATAACCTGTAAATATTTTGATATTTAAACATTCAGTTATCATTTTCTTCTAAACAGAGTTATTTTTTTATAATATGATACAGATGCCTTATCAAAAGTGGAACAGCTCTTCGAAATGTTTCAAGCCATATATCATTTTCTCGGCAAAAAGTAGTATATATTCCGAATGAGTGACGATGGTATCATATCCGTTGTTTGCGAAATCGCTTGAAATGTTGAAAGAACCGTTGTTTGGCAGCTTCAACAACAGCAACTGATTTTCTATAAAAGTATTAGAAATATTATATAGTTGCATGTAATCAGTGCCTTTTTAAACATTTCGTTACGTAAAAAGTAACACCAGTAGTATTTCCTAGGATGCCTTTAACTTCTCCATTATTAATAAAGATGGTAGATTGTAAAAGGTTTCCATAACATGTATATTATAAAGCAAAAACATATGTCCGGGAGTAACGCTGACGTCATATCGATACAAACCGAGGCTAACGAAAAAGACAGGCTACCGCGGTGCATTCCACTTATCTTTTTTTACAGACCGCTAGAGTGACGTGATGCTCTTTTCGTACACCTGCATTGGTGAATTTGAGCATCACGTGACTCCCGCGGTCTGTAAAAAACGATATGAGTAAAGTACCGCGGTAGCCTTTCTTTTTCGTTAGCCTCGGATACAAACAAATCGAATTCATAAACACTTTTCAAGTATGTGTGTCAAGAAAGTGTTAAAAAGGTATATATTTCTTAATCTAGGAAAATATAATATAACAGCTAATGAAAATATTACAATAAGCTTTTCTGAGTTACCAACGATTCCGAAAAGTGTTCTCTATGTTTAGAAATTTAGGAAAATAATGTATTTTTGAAATTTAACTAAGCATTTATAAAGACAAAATCACTGCCATAGAATTTTGGAAACGTTTCCGAGTTGTTTTTATAGTGTATTAAACAGTTTTTAAACACCTAATATAGGTTTTTCAGACTCTATCAGTTCTCAAGTAAATGTGATCATGTTCCAGTAACATATTTTACAGACAAGCCTGTTAAAATAACAGTATTACCATTAAAATAATATTATTTTGTTACTCTTGAATATATAACTTCAAGTAAGCAGCTGAAATTGTTTAATTGAGAATGGATAACATCTTAAAAACCGATATTCCGGTTTGAGTAAACTGATTAATGCACTTAAAAAATGACTTGGAAAAGTTTCCTAAAATCAGTCGCAGCAAAAGAAATTTTGTTTTTATAAATGCTTTTTTAAATCTCGAAAATAAATTGGTTTCTGAGGTTTTTAATGATAAGAACAGTTTTAGGAATTATGGGTATCTCGGAAGAGGTTATTCTATATTTTTGTTATTCGTTATATTATATTTCCGTAGATTAAGAAACATTTGCCCTTTTTTTACAGTATACAATGTCTGAATATTTAACATATTATAAAAAGGTTTTATACTTTAATATTAACTATTTAATTACTACTGACTTTTACACTTCTATACTAAATATTTAATTCACTGCTGAAGCTTATCATGTTTGACCAAATCTAGTTAAATAATTTCCACATCGTGCGACTAAATTTAAACTTTTCTGAAAGCTTTCAAAGCAGAATTTTAAATATCCTGTAAATGTTTTAATGCTTAAACTCCATGCATCCTTTTACCTCAAACATACATGACTTTCCTTTTATCTATACTATAGGTGGGTTGTGAAAAGCGGAATGATACTTCAAAATGTTTCGCACAATATATCATTAACTCGGTAAAAATCAGAATATATTTGGAAAGAGTGACGATTAGATGATATCAGTTATTCGCGTGATTATGTAAAATATTGCGAAACCCTTCTCTCTTTGACAGTTTCAACAATTGATTTCATTTAAAACTGTTGGAAGTTGTGTTACTTTCTCCTACATACGTATAAAGAAAGTTTTGGAATCGAGAAAACTTTTGACTTCTGTTTTTTAAAGAACAATAGGGCTTCCAACCCGGGCTTCCCGGGATAGAGAATATATGTGAAAATTATTATTTATATATATATATTATAAATTTATATTTTCTTTAATGATAACTGTAATAGATTTTTTTACATTTATTATTTTTTTTTTTTTTAGATTGACCCTTAATAACACCAAAGAGCATTTTTATATGAAATATGTCAATTAAATATTCAAATAAATTTTTGAAATTTATTTAAAGCGGTAATTTTGTATTGGCCTCGTGCCAGAAGGTAATAGCCGAAGAAATCGCCAAAGATTTCGTTATCTACAGTAGATTTTTTTTTTAAATTCTGATTATATCAGTGGTTTTAAGCGCTTATTTCAATCACATGTCTGTTAAATTTATGTTTTATTTATACTACTTTATTTATTGCTTAGTGAAGTTTTGATTTCGTAATTGAATATAAGCAGGAAACAAATGCTAAACTTTTTATATTGTTTAAAGTGCAAATGGATTAATATTTTGCAATCGTCTGCAAGCGATAGAGATAGAGATAGATTTAAATAAAAAGTCATGCTTGAAATTTAATTTATATGCTATAATAAATGAGTAAATTGGGCTACAGTTTTCAAGCAAATTGCATTTGAAAGAAGATTTTTTTCCCTATATAACGGAGTAAAATTAAAAAAAATATGCAATGTTTAGAAATTAAAAAAAATTGCAGTAGCAAAAATCGCAGAACTGAAATTTCATCATCGTGTTGCCATTCGCAAAATGATGTCAGCGTTACGCATGGGCATGTTTGTTCTTTATAATATAGATAGTCATTTTAGGATGCGCTCAATATGATTTGATATTTCTTTGGAAAATGTTTATCTGTATGCAGAACCACCTACACAAACTAACAACACTTTTATCGGAAAACTAATTTTCGACTTATTTAATCGCAAGAATATGCGATTAAATAAGGAAAATATTGCTTTTAGAAAAAGTTGTGGAAATTTGCGTACGCAGTAATAATGACCCGTCTGCCTGAACGTTTGTGTCACAAATTTTATGGCTACTCATATTTAAGAATTAATGCAGATGAGCTTAATAGAACATTTTATTTCACTTAGAGTTTTATATAAATTGGTGTAGATTATGTTTTTGTATATATCGTCCAAGACAGGACGCTATGGGAGTGTCATCATATTCAGTTCGATAGTAACTTATAAGTTGATACTGATTAAATTTTGATGTATATAGAGGAAAAAATGGCGTAGCTGTGTTCTGTTTTTCGCGATTTTTTTAACAGCTATATCTGGGTGAATATAGGGTGTGACTATTCTACGTTGATTGAATATTGGCTTTGATAACTCAGCAGGTTCCCTACAATACTATGCTTTTTTGCGATGAATCTCCTAACAGTGTCTCAGTTACTATTATATAAAAATGCACCATACTGTAAGTTTGAGGTTAATTGTTAAAAAATGTATAGCGGTGAGTCGTATACAGTGAAATCGGATACACAGTAAACCAGAGAAGATTGTAAAACTATGTTCGTGTGTTCTGCTAGATATATACTCCCTAATAAATAACATACATTAAATGTTACTTAAATGTACTCAGAATCATAATTATAAGGTCGCAAGACATTTCATTCCCATTGTAAAATAAAATGAAACGGGTAATATTCATATAATTTATAGGAATCGAACTTAAGAGTAACAAGCATATTTATGTTCCTTGACAGTGCAATAAATTCAAATAAAATAAAAATAGCAATTTTTTAACCGATTCATAATTATAATGACGCCATGATATTCACAAAATTAATAATTCATTGAGCCACCATTCTTTGCAAGACAATTTTTTATTCATTCAGACATAAATTCAACGAGGTTTTTCAAATATTTTGAGTCAAGATTACTCCATAGCTCCTGAACACACTATGTGAGTTCTATCAATGAAGGAAACTGTCTTCCTTTTGCATAAAACGTTTCACCTAAAATTCCCCAAACATTCTCAATTATGCTTAAGTCTGGTGAGTTTGCTGACCATTTAAAAAGTTTGATTTTCCGTTCTTCAAACCATGTTTTGTTAGACTGAACGTGTGACAGGATACACCATTTTGCTGAAAGATGAAATTGTCATGAAATTTTAGCATTACGAATATTTGATAATTTATTAGACTACTAGCTGACCCGCCCGGCGTTGCACGGGCCCGTGATAAAACCTTAAATAAACTCTAAATTTGTATTTTATATATGTAACCCGATTTTGCATGAATTTATATCTTTGATGACAAAATCGTAAAATCATAAGAATACATTTCTTTCTCTTTTTACGTAGGATCGTTTCATATATATTTTTTAAAATAGTTTTTGTTGTCCAAACCCTTTGAAATTTTTAATGGTCATAAATATAACGGTTTTACAGCCCGTGTAAAAAATTACTTCAGAAATATGGCTATTCGGTTGAAAAATAAATATGTTTTCTTATCGCTTTTTTTGGTTTTCGCTTCGGATCTGTTAACATAGAAAAATAGTATTCGTCGTCCGGGCTCTCTGAAATTTTAGTCGTTTTTAAATATAACTGTTTCCAAGTCCTCAATAAAATTATTTACCTTTCTAACGCAATTTGTCTAACAGTTTTCTGACAAATTCGTTTCGAGATATTCATTTTTTCAGTAACTTCAAATGTTTCATTTTTCGAGATTAATCTGTGGCAACGATTAGCGAAAAAGCCAGTCGTCAGCAATGCGTAGCATTTTATTAAAGATGATTTATGAATTAAAATAAAATCTATCATGTTTTGGCGTATCAATTTCATTTTAGTTTTTCTTTTAACATACACAACGAAAATCTTTTATTATCAAATATTTCCCACTCATAAACATATAATACTTGTTTTCTTTTTCTAGTAGCGAGAAATTTTTCTCTTAAAAGACTTGTCAAAAACGAAATATCTTTCGAAATAACGTATCATTTCAATACGCAAAAACAAAAAAAAAAATATGAGTTACGATTGTTTCGTATAAGCTCTTTGTATGGTTGTTTAAATTTTTGCGAGGATTTCTTAAATGTTGACAACTGTTCGAATCGCTTTATTTTTCAGATAATTTATTTGAAAGAAAAAGATCTGATATTTGCAGCTTCGTTAATGTTTAATGTAGTTCTCCTCTTTGTTCTTCTTTTTATATCTTAGCAAAGATAAAAATAGATAAATAAGTACTATCAGTTACTGATTATATGCATCAATCGCTGTCTATGTCCATGGAATATGCATATATTTCATGCATAGATGCAGTCGAACTCAGTAAATATTTTTAGAACTTTATATTATACACAGTTTTGTTTCTTTTCTAAAATCGAAATATTGAGAAATCTAGACAAAATAAAATTGTTATTATAAAAAAAATATATATGTTGCAAAAAATAGTGCCAACCCCAGTGTGCCTGTGACATCTCTTCCTCTTTTTTTAACTTTTGAAAAAAAAATAAAAAAAATAAAGGTAAGTTTACTTTCAGGTATTTATGTTTATCAGATTTCAAAGGTTTCTGCAGATTTAGCATTACGAATATTTGATAATTTATTAGACTAATTTATGAATTAAAGTAAAATCTAACTTGTTTTTGCGTATCAATTTTATTTTGTATTTTTTCCTTCAAAAAACACAACGAAAATCCTTTATTATTAAATATTTCCAACTCATAAACATACTTGTTTCCATTCTCTCGCAGTGAGGCGTTTTTTTCTTAAAAGAGTTGTCAAAAACGAAATATCTTTCAAAATATCGTATCATTTCAATACGCAAAAGCAAAAAAATATCTGAGTTACGATTGTTTTGTATAAAATCTTTAGATGGTTGTTTAAATTTTTGTGAGGATTTCTCAAATTTTGACATCTGTTCGGATCGCTTTAATTTTCAATTTCTTTGAAAGAAAAAGAAGAAAAAGAACTGATATTTGCAGCATCGTTAATGCTTAATGTAGTTCTCCTCTTTGGTTTTCTTTTTATATCTTAGCAGAGATAAAAGTAGATAAGTAAGTGACTGATTATAGTGCTTATATCAGTAACTGATCATATGCATCAATCACTGTCTATGTCCATGGAATATTCATATATTTCATGCATAGATGTAGTCGAACTCAGTGAATATCTTTAGCACTTTACATATTACACAGTTTTATTTATTTTCTAGAATCGAAATACTGAGAAATGTAGACACAAAATAAAATTTTTATTTGAAAAAAATATGTAGCAAAAAAATAGTGACAAGCCCAGTGCATCTGCGACATCTGTTCCTCTTTTTTTAACTTTTGAAAAAAAAAAATAAAGATAAGTTTTCTTTCATGTACCATAATTTCCGGTGCATAAGCCGCGGCTAAAAGAATTCTGTTACGAACCAGAAATTTCATTTTTTTAAAAAAGGTCAAATAAGTTCCCTGCAGAAATATGTTATATTTTATTAAATAAACTTTCTGGTCGGAAACAGATTTATTTGAGCCGCGGCTTATAGACCGGAAATTACGGTATTTATGTTTATTAGATTTCAAAAGTTTCCGAAGATTTAGCATTACGAATATTTGATAATTTATTAGATTAATTTATGAATTACAGTAAAATCTAACTTGTTTTTGCGTATCAATTTTATTTTTATTTTTTCCTTTAAAAAACACAACGAAAATCCTTTATTATCAAATATTTCCCACTCACAAACATACTTGTTTCTCTCAAAATAAGACGCTTTTCTCTTAAAAGAGTTGTCAAAAACGAGATGCCTTTTGAAATAACGTATCATTTCAATACGCAAAAGCAAAAAAAACTATATGAGTTACGATTGTTTCGTATAAGATCTTTAGATGGTTGTTTAAATTTTTGCGAGGATTTCTCAAATTTTGACAGCTGTTCGGATCGCTTTATTTTTCTGACAATTTCTTTGAAAGAAAAAGAACTGATATTTGCAGCATCGTTAATGCTTAATGTAGTTCTCCTCTTTGATTTTCTTTTTATATCTTAGCAAAGATAAAAGTAGATAAATAAGTACTGTCCGTGATAGATTCTATGCATCAATCACTGTCTATGTCCACGGAATATTCATATATGTTTTGCATAGATGTAGTCGAACTCAGTAAATATCTTTAGCACTTTACTGATTACACAATATTATTTCTTTTCTGAAATCAAAATACTGAGAATCTAAACAAAAAATAAAATTGTTATTTGAAAAAAAATATGTAGCAAAAAAATCGTGCCAAGCATCTGCGACATCTGTTCCTCTTTTTTTTAAATTTTGAAAAAAATAAAAAAATTAAAGATAAGTTTACTTTCATGTATTTATGTTTATTTGATTTCAAAGGTTTCCGCAGATTTAGCATTACGAATATTTGATAATTTATTAGACTAATTTATGAATTACAGTAAAATCTAACTTGTTTTTGCGTATCAATTTTATTTTTATTTTTTCCTTTAAAAAACACAACGAAAATCCCTTATTATCAAATATTTCCCACTCACAAACATACTTGTTTCTCTCAAAATAAGACGCTTTTCTCTTAAAAGAGTTGTCAAAAACGAGATGTCTTTTGAAATAACGTATCATTTCAATACGCAAAAGCAAAAAAATATATGAGTTACGATTGTTTCGTATAAAGATCTTTAGATGGTTGTTTAAATTTTTGCGAGGATTTCTCAAATTTTGACAGCTGTTCGGATCGCTTTATTTTTCAGACAATTTCCTTGAAAGAAAAAGAAGAAAAAGAACTGATATTTTCAGCATCGTTAATGCTTAATGTAGTTCTCCTCTTTGATTTTCTTTTTATATTTTAGCAAAGATAAAAGTAGATAAATAAGTACTGTCAGTGACAGATTATATGCATCAATCACTGTCTATGTCCATGGAATATTCATATATTTCATGCATAGATGTTGTTGAACTGAGTAGATATCTTTAGTACTTTACATATTACATAGTTCTATTTCTTTTCTGAAATCCAAATACTGAGAGATCTAGACATAAAATAATATTTCTATTTGAAAAAAAATGTATATACAGTGTCCCATCGTTATATGGCGCAGGACTGGGCACAAGCGCCATATATCCGAAAACTCGATATAACCGAGGGTATTTAACAAAGTTTATAAACAACATGTAACTGCTTCATATATGTCTACAAAAACTTCTTTCATATGCATACTGTAAATTTTAAATGAAAATTAACGATGGGATTTACACTTATTGTAATTGAAAAGGTGAGAAATTTTCAATCTACACGCATAAATCCACACATTCATATGAAACAATGTAAAAATAGCGAAAACCGTTCAAGGGAAACTCAAAATGTAAAAATATACCAATATTTCTACAATCGGGTTTTTATTATGATTACACACTGTAAAAAAGAAAATATGCAGCAAACTGTTCAGTCATTCGACCGTTTTTAAAGGTAACTGTTACTTGACTATATTATGAAGCTCATCTGATTGATCTCTATTGATCAAATTATGGTAAAGATACAGTTAAATTACGGTTATGTATCCATTTTCTGTAAAAACGATCGAATGACTGGACAGTTATTTGCTACAAATTTTTAATAATTCAATAGTTTCCTTACAGTGTATGTATATGGAAAGTAAAATGCGGAAAATTTTTAAACGCATTATAAATAGCAATAAACATTTATGCTCTTATTTTTTCCTTCATGCAATACATCAAAAAATCGGAAGCAGATATTTCTTCTTTAAACATCTGTATATCTTGAATATATCCTGTCTAAATGTATTAAATATTAAATTTATCTCTCTTAAAAAAGTAAGATACATATTTAAATTTTTTTTTTCAGTCTCATATTTATTAAAATTCGAAATATCAAAAGCATACAAATGAAAAAAAATAGCTTACTTTATAAAGCGTTTAACTCACAAAATGTTTTAAATAAACTTTTTACAAGCAATAAATAACAGTTCTAACACTTTAGAAAATTAAATCATTAGAGCAGTCAAACAATGAAAAGTCCTTACAGCATTTTAACGATCAACCAAATAATTGATATGATACAATCGACACATATTCGAAATATATTGCAATTTTGGTTGTGGAAAAAATGCATGCGTGAAATATTAAATTTGTCTTTCTTCAATAAAACGACATACATTTAATTTTCTTTTCAATTTCATATTTATTAAAATTTGAAGTACCCAAGGTATACATACAAGCGAAAACATAACTTACTCTTTAAAGCTTTTAACTCACAGAATGTTTTAAATGCACTCTTTACAAGCAACAAATAACAATTCTATTACTTAAAAAAATTAAATCATTAGAACTTTTAAACAATTAAAAGTTCTTACAACATTTTTAACGATCACCCAAATTATTGATATGATACAATCGTCACATATTCGAAATATATTGCAATTTTGGTCGTGGAAAAAATGCATGGAGTGAAATATTTGTCTTTCTTTAATAAAACGATATATATTTAAATTTTTTTCAGTCTCATATTTATTAAAATACGAAATATCAAAGGCATACATACAATCGAAAAAATAAATTACTCTTTAAAACTTTTAACTCGCACAGTATTTTAAATGCATTCTTTACATGCAACAAATAACAATTCTAACACTTTTAAAGAAAATTAATTGTTAAAGCTGTCAAACAGTGAAGAATTCTTGCAACATTTAAATGACCACCCAAATAATTTACATCATACAATCATCACACATTTGAAATATATTTCATTTTTTGTTGAGAAAAAAATCTATTGAGTGAAATATTAAATTTGTCTTCAGTAAAATAATTTCGGAATCTTCGGAAAAATAATTTATTCTTTAAAGATTTTAATTTACAAAATGTATTAAATACACTCGTTACATGTAAGATAAACCAACTCAAACTTTTAAGAAAATTAATTATTGGAGCTGTCAAACAGTGAAGAGTTCTTGCAACATTTAAACTATCACCCGAATAACACATATAATACAATCGTCACGCATTTGCAGTATATTCTGTTTTTGGTTGTGGAAATAATATAAAGTGTGAAAATTTTCAAAGATCTATTTTACTTTTTTAAAAGAAACTATGGGTTGTTTGAAAGGAAAAGCAAGCCTTGTTAGGAGAAAAGGATATGTGAATGTTTAAACATTAAAATATCTACAGGAAAATTAAGCTTGTGTTTTGAATAGTTTGCAGAAAATTTTAATTTCAGTCAGAAACTAGGCTTAATATATTTAATTAATTTTGTAAAACTTGGAAATTTTCAACGGTAAATTGAATATCTATTATTGAATTGTAAAACTTCTGTACTAAATGAAATAGTTAATACAAGAGCGAATTAAATATGAACGACACATTTTAATATCAGTATAAAATTTTTCAATGTTACTCGTGATAAGTTGTTTAATGTAAAAATCGTTTGTCATCATTTTATTCTTCACATGTGTATTAATTTAGTGTTTTTATTATGAGTAAGCGTAAAGGACATATTGCGGTTGCAAAAAATATAATTATTAAAATTTCACCAAACGAAATGTAAAAAAATTAGGGAAATTTGAAACAGATTCAAATGTTAAATTAAGAAATGACACACTTGGGAATTCGAGTATATAAATCTCACAAATTTTTAAATAACCATGTAGAAGGAGCACAAGGCGATCTAGTTAAAAATGGCGCACAAAATCTAAAACCACTTCACTGAATCAAAAACTGACATATTTTTACTAATAATTTGGCATTAACGGTGTATTATGTACGCATTCTTTTAATTAACAATGTAAAATGTACATATAATGTCACATCATACGTAAGCAATATTGAGATCTATTGATCCAGGTGTAGAATATGATAATTGTAGAATTACTTAGGTAGCAGAGAATACTTGAATTTAGAGAACAGCAAGCAAAATATTATAACGCCAACGATAAAAAATGTTACACCCATGATGATCACATATTCAGTGCCGTTCCAGAAAAAAACGTGCTATTGTGCATGCATACAATCATGCAGTCATCTTAGTGTGCAAACATATCAGTGTGAAGCATATAATCGTGCAGGCATATTAATCCACAGTCATGCTATCGTGCAGTCGATGGAAGTTAACAGGCGTGAATAAAGGACGAAGAATTCAATAATGTTTTCTCAAAAAATTACCAAACAAAAAAGGATCTCATCGTATTTATTGACAGCTTCTTTCACAAACCGATGCAGATATCATTTAAAGCTTATCTACATCTTTAGAGCTTATTAACAATGATGAGCAAAACTAAGAAATTACACATCACATTTTATAAAAGCATTCCAGGTTAAAATTCCCAAAAAATCAGCAGGCCAAAACCTTTACTGATATCGTATAGGCTGTTTAGGCAGACGTAAAAAGCTTCTTCTGTGCTCGCGCAGATGGATTTATAGCAGCGCGCAGGAAGATCTATTAAAAAACGCATTGCTACTAGAGCTCTAATCCAATGAGAAGCCATGTCTGCGAGTTTCTCTGGTAAAAGCAGAAAACTTGTGTATTTTGGCTGAGATTTTGTCGAAAGATAATTCTAAGCCTCGAAAATAAAATATGTTTATGGTGGAATAGAATGTATTTGAAATAGAATGAATTAAAACAGAAACATTTACGAGAGCCGTCAATGCCACTGGAATTTAGAAAATTGATCCTAAGAAAAAAATAGTAAATTAAATATGGAAAAAATTAGAATAATTAAAATATGTTTATATATATATATATATATATATATATATATTATATATATATATATATATTATATATATATATATATATATTAAAAAAAAAAATATATATATATATATATATATATATATATATATATATTTTTTTTTAATTTTTATATTCATTTGAATATCGTTCTATTGCAGCCATCAATTAGATTTCATCTAATTACAGCCCAAATTTTGGCATATCTTATATTTTCATAATTATTAAATACATTATTTTAATGCTGCCTATGCGCATATTTTGATGTATTTCTTGTATTTCATTACCATCATTTTAAGTTGCTGCATTCTTAACTTTTTGTATTTTTGCTATTGAAATAACATGTTGATTTGACCGTTTGCATTGATTATGTTTGGGTCAGAAGAGTTTGGTCATTTTGCATATTGAACAATTTTAATTTGTAAATTGACAGGGCTCTTTGGTATCGGGATTTCAGTGTATGTGGTCAGTTTCTTATGTTTCAATGGTTAAATTTTACTTAAAGTTTTATATATTGAACTTCCATAATGACATGCTGCATTTGCGCAATCATTGTGGATAGTTATATTTTTATTTTTATTTTTATTTTAATTTTTATATTCATTTGAATATCGTTCTATTGCAGCCATCAATTAGATTTCATCTAATTACAGCCCAAATTTTGGCATATCTTATATTTTCATAATTATTAAATACATTATTTTAATGCTGCCTATGCGCATATTTTGATGTATTTCTTGTATTTCATTACCATCATTTTAAGTTGCTGCATTCTTAACTTTTTGTATTTTTGCTATTGAAATAACATGTTGATTTGACCGTTTGCATTGATTATGTTTGGGTCAGAAGAGTTTGGTCATTTTGCATATTGAACAATTTTAATTTGTAAATTGACAGGGCTCTTTGGTATCGGGATTTCAGTGTATGTGGTCAGTTTCTTATGTTTCAATGGTTAAATTTTACTTAAAGTTTTATATATTGAACTTCCATAATGACATGCTGCATTTGCGCAATCATTGTGGATAGTTATATTTTTATTTTTATTTTTATTTTAATTTTTATATTCATTTGAATATCGTTCTATTGCAGCCATCAATTAGATTTCATCTAATTACAGCCCAAATTTTGGCATATCTTATATTTTCATAATTATTAAATACATTATTTTAATGCTGCCTATGCGCATATTTTGATGTATTTCTTGTATTTCATTACCATCATTTTAAGTTGCTGCATTCTTAACTTTTTGTATTTTTGCTATTGAAATAACATGTTGATTTGACCGTTTGCATTGATTATGTTTGGGTCAGAAGAGTTTGGTCATTTTGCATATTGAACAATTTTAATTTGTAAATTGACAGGGCTCTTTGGTATCGGGATTTCAGTGTATGTGGTCAGTTTCTTATGTTTCAATGGTTAAATTTTACTTAAAGTTTTATATATTGAACTTCCATAATGACATGCTGCATTTGCGCAATCATTGTGGATAGTTATATTTTTATTTTTATTTTTATTTTAATTTTTATATTCATTTGAATATCGTTCTATTGCAGCCATCAATTAGATTTCATCTAATTACAGCCCAAATTTTGGCATATCTTATATTTTCATAATTATTAAATACATTATTTTAATGCTGCCTATGCGCATATTTTGATGTATTTCTTGTATTTCATTACCATCATTTTAAGTTGCTGCATTCTTAACTTTTTGTATTTTTGCTATTGAAATAACATGTTGATTTGACCGTTTGCATTGATTATGTTTGGGTCAGAAGAGTTTGGTCATTTTGCATATTGAACAATTTTAATTTGTAAATTGACAGGGCTCTTTGGTATCGGGATTTCAGTGTATGTGGTCAGTTTCTTATGTTTCAATGGTTAAATTTTACTTAAAGTTATATATACATATATATATATATATATATATATATATATAATGCAGTATAGTACTACTACTTTTTTGGCAAGTTTAAAGTATAATATTGGCTCTAAAACTCTCCATTCCGATAAGAGTTTTTCCTCCGGGACAATGAATAACCTCAGAGTGCGGGTGTAACAAAATAAAACTCTCAACATTTATTTTTATAGACCGAACATATCTTCGATTTGCATTTATTCTGATCCATTAGGATGGGAAAGATTTTCATCAGAATAATAAGTATGTAAGTTGCTTTATACACTTCAAATTTTAATTTTCCTATTACACATACTCCTAATATGTTAAATAAAAGTGTGTGGGTAATAAAAGTAATTTTGAAAAACAACATTAGTATAATTTTGGTAAATAGTATTTTTGAAATAATCTTTAAAAAAAGTCGTTTATGTTTGACTCACCCTCGAATTTAAGGGGCTACTTCACTCAGTCGAAAACACCCGCTAGCTAATATTAATCCTATGGGGAAAATAATTTACGATATCTCGTTCGTATTTCAATATTTTTAAATGATTTTTTTGCATTGGATAGCTGAGATCAATCTCTATGCATGCTCTTTTGTACTTTTTCGAGTTTGATTACAAGTTTTTTTTTTTTTTATTTATTAAGATATTTTCACTTTCAGAACCGATTTTGAAAGTGAAAGTATCCTCAATAAAAAAAACTGCAACAAAAATCAAAAAAGTACAAAGGAGCGTGCATAGAGATTGACCTGAGCGCAATGCAAAAAAAAAAAAAAAAAAAAAAAAAAAAAAAAAAAAAAAAAAAAAAAAATTGAAATACGAAACGAGATTTCGTAAATTATTTCCCCATAGAATTAACATTAGCGAGCGGGTGTTTTCGCTTGAGTGAAATAGCCTCTTAAGAGTTAAAATCCTATAATATATTTTTTCAATGTTTACATTGAACATTAAATTTATCCATTTTCAAGTAAAAATATATTAACACCTTTTATATCCTTGCACATTTATTAAAAAGAGAAAAAATTAAAGTGGTCCAAACAAAACAAATTCTGGCACTTTTCAACTCTTGCGTCTCAAAGTTGTCGAAAATGCACTCTTTCCGTGCAACAAATAGCAGTTCTAAATACTTTTAAAAGACATCTATTGTTGGAACTGTCAAACAGGAAATGATTCTTGCAACATTTTAAACGATCACACGAACAACTGATATGATACAATCGTCACTCATTTCGAATGTATTCTGCATTTTTGAAGAATAAATTATATTTTGTGTGAAACTTTTCGAAGATATGTTCTGTTTTCTAACTATTACGACAATGCATCTGCAATATGTTTGAATGGAAATGAAAGTTTGTTTGAGAGAAAGGGATGCATGAATGTTTAAGCATTGAAATATTTACAGGAAATTTAAGCTTCTGCTTGGAATAGCTTTCAGAAAAGTTCAAATTTGATCACACACGAGATGGAATGTATTTAATTAGTTGTAAAGAAACCTGAAATGTTCAATAGTAAATTAAATGAAGGGAAACATAAAATTGTCCGAAACAAAAAAAGCATCTATAATATTTTTGAAAGAAAATGAAAGTTTGTTTGAGAAAAAGGGATGTATGAATGCTTAAGCATTGAAATATTTACTGAACATTTAGGTTCCTGTTTTGAAGCTTTAAGGAAAGTTAAAGTTTGATCGAATACGATGTTTAATGTATTTAATTAGTTGTAAAGACACCTGAAATGTTCAATAGTAAATTAAATGAAGGGAAACATAAAATTGTCCGAAGCAAACAAAGCATGTATAATATTTTTGAAAGGAAATGAAAGTTTGAGAAAAAGGGATGTATGAATGTTTAAGCATTGAAATATTTACTGAACATTTAAGTTTCTGTTTTGAAGCTTGAAGGAAAGTCAAAGTTTGATCGAATACGATGTTTAATGTATTTAATTAGTTGTAAAGAAACCTGAAATGTTCAGTAGTAAATTAAGTGCAGTGTAAACATAAATTCGTCTGAAAAAAAAGCATCCATAATATTTTTGAAAGAGAATGAAATTTTGTTTGAGAAAAAGGGATGTATGAATGTTTAAGCAGTAAAATATTTACTGAAAATTTAAGTTTCTGTTTTGAAGCTTTAAAAAAAGTTTCAATTTGGTCGAACACAATGTTCAATGCCCCCCGCCCCCCCTCAATTGTAAAGAAACTTGAAATATTCAAATGTTTAACAGTAAATTAAATATGATGTAAATATAAATACGTAGGAAAAAATAATGGTTTATTATGCGTGATTTTGCAGCTAAACATGAGGAAGCATTATGTCTATAAAATAGTTGAAATTCACAAAGCGTAAGTTTTTAAGAAATGCTCAACTAAATGCGACTAACATCCGTTACTCTGGAAATGTCACATTGGTAAATAAGGCTGACTTGTTAGTAAGCATGTCCAAGTCAATAAAATGAAGTCCAGTGCTGATTCGTGGATTCAATTTAGAAATGGATTTTTCGAAAGCATCTGACTGTAAATCTGATAATTAACAAATGTTAGGCCCAGTTTACTCAGCTTCAGTTAATAAATAATGTAAAATATAAAGATCAAACGTCCGATGATCTTTAATTTTATTATTTTTATTCAATTTTCTTAAATTATTTATTCAATAAATAAAATTTATAATTATAAAATAGAAAATTTATTATTTATATTTATTTTTATTTATATATGTAATATTTAATATTTATAAATATAATATTTATAATTATATATTGTCGAAGCATCTGTAGTACGTTTAACACGTTCCCTACCGAGGGCGCATACGTGGCGTCGTTTGGTCATACTAGTCCAGTAGAAATAGCATTTTACCTTACAAAAATTCGGGTAGTTCTGATTTTTGGATATGTTGTAAAGGTTGACCCTCTAATAAAAACACCAAGTTTTCGACCTTCTAGACCTTGGGCGTTTTTCACAATATTGAAAAAAACAATATTTTTCGGCACTTTTTTCGATTTTTCTTAAATAACTCAATTTCAGTGCATTTTACAGAAAAAGCACTTTCACCATTTTATAGAGCATAAAATTCTCTACAACATGCAGTATTCATGTTTGTAAATTGTCCAAATAGGGTAAAATTTTCAAAAAGTGCAGAAATCCACAAATGACGTTAGTTTTTGCTTAATAACCTACTTTTAATACGTTTTAGACACAAAAGTGTCAATATAAAGTTTATAAAGCATGAAGTAGTGTATAAGTTTTATTTATTAGATCATTAAATATCTATAATAGACTCTAAAAATCAAAATAATACAATTTATGGTTAAAACAAAAAAATACCGCCTGACAAGTCATTAATTTAAAAACGAGCTTTTATTTTTTATATTGATTAAACGATGCAATTAATTAATTATAGTATGTACAATAATAGGTAACTGTTGAATAGTTGAGGGGGGGGGGGCGAAGTTAACAAAAAAACCTAGTCGGTAGGTGCAGGGCCAAGAATTCAAAGTCGAAAGTAAAATTAATAACTGGGAATAATGTAAAAAAATACTTGAAAGATAAATAAGTTATAATTTAGAAACTTTAAAAAGGAAAAGTAGTATCTAAGGCCGAAACTAAAGGAGGTGGGAGCAAAAGGAGCATGTGGCCCGGGCGCTAGAATGGAATCGATTTTTCTTAAATAACTCAATTTCAGTGGATTTTACAGAAAAAGCATTTTCACCATTTTGTAGAAGATAAAATTCTCTACAACATGCAGTATTCATGTTTGTAAATTCTCGAAATAGGGGGGTGAGATACGCAGCTGGGAAAATAGGGTTAAATTTGGAAAAAAAATGCTAAAATCCACAAATGACGTTATTTTTTGTTAATAACCCACTTTTAGTGCATTTTAGAAACAAAACTGTCATAATCAACTTTTTAGAGCATGAGATAGTCTATAGTTTCATTTATTAGATAATTAAATATTGGTAATAGACCTTAAAAATCAGAGCAAAAAGATTTTGGGTGAAAACAGGAAAATACCGCCTGAGAAGTTATTAATTTAAAAAACGAGCTTTTATTTTTGATATTGAAAACACGATGTGGTTAATTACTTATAGAATGCACAATAAATTAATCAACAAATACATAGTAAGCAATATATAGTCGCTTTGTCATATATGTTTCCTTTTTCTGCTGCTTGGCCCTGGTAATGATACCACCGTCTCAGATACTTTATCGTCCGTTGTCTGTACTTGACTCGATTGATTGTTCTAGGTCATCAAATTCCTCAAGGTCCAGTATAATATCAGGAGCGTTGCCACATAGTTGGTTGTGGCACTTCACGCATATAACTGAGCACTTCAAGCCTGCCTTTCTAGAACTGCAATTTGTACTACTACATTTTTTTTTTTTTTTTTTTTTTTTTTTTTGCATTGGCAAGATGTGAAATCGAGTAGAGTTTAAGGAGCTGGTCCATTCATCATGGTGACTGGAATGAGCCCATGACCACCCCACTTTCAGCCGCATTCGAGAGGATCCCTTTCGCTTCCCAGCCATGTCTGAATGCATGATACTCAGCAGCATCACGAGTAGGTGGTAGTCTAGCTAAATGTAATTTAATATTGTTAGCTGCTCTAGCGAAGCTGACATACCGCAGTACATTCAAGTTTTGGTTGGGATCACCTCCATACAGGGCAAGAAGTACACCTTCTGTGGCTTCAACAAGTTTGTGCCTCTCTACATTTGAGTCTTTAAAGATTTGAACTTTTTGGTTCAGGGATGGGTTCTGAAGAATTCTGCAATATTTCATTTTCCCATGGCTGTAGAGAGCACAGAAGTGGTGTCACAACCACTTACTGCATGAAGAAAAAGAATATTTTGTGCAACTTCCTTAAATTTGAAACACTCTTTGGAGTAGAGATCATCAGGCAATTTCCCTCTCCTGGCCCTTCGGAAATAAACATTGTCTGCAGCTAGAGAAGCCACAAGAACAAGAAGGTCCATGTCTTCACCATTGACAAAGACAGCATCGTAATCACGGGTTTAGGAAATAGCTGTGTTCACTATTAGAACATCTGTATATTCAGTGGCCTGCGTAGTGATCATTTGTGCTCTTTCAAATTCATTTCGAAGCATATAAATGAAAAGATCTTTATTTTTTTTTCATTCCCCAACAATTTTAACTGTGGCATCTGTGGAAACATACTCTCATTGAACTTAACCTCAGCAGAAGTATGAATCTTCAAGCGACGAGAACTTTCTGCAATTTTTATACTTTTTTGATTATGTCCAGGATAAGTTTCTAATATTTTCTTTATTTTAAAATTTAAAACTGAATTCAAAACACCGGAAAACAATTCTCCTTTTTACAGGTTTCCATCTTATCAGGTATAATTGTTGTTATTCTTTCTGTTGGGACTAATATTCTCAAACTGAGATACATTTACCATCAATGAAGAACTTGACTAATAAAAATATGTGGACAAGTGAATACAAACACGACAACCCAAATCTTCATTGTGCGCCCTCTTCTCCTTCCATTCTAGCGCCCGGGCCACATGCTCCTTTTGTCCCCACCTCCCTTAGTCTCGGCCTTAGATACTCCTTTTCCTTTTTAAAATTTCTAAATTATAACTTATTTATCTTTCAAGTATTTTTTTTACATTAATCCCAGCTATTAATTTTACTTTTGACTTTGAATTCTTGGCCCTGCACCTATGTCTACCGACTAGGTTTTTTGGTTAACTTCGCTCCTCCCCCCCTCAACTATTCAACAGTTACCTATTATTGTACATACTATAATTAATTAATTGCATCGATTAATCAATATAAAAAAACCTCGTTTTTAAATTAATGACTTGTCAGGCGGTATTTTTTTGTTTAACCATAAATTGTATTATTTTGATTTTTAAAGTATATTATAGATATTTAATGATCTAATAAATGAAACTTATAGACTACTTCATGCTTTACAAACTTTATAATGACACTTTTGTCTCTAAAACGCACTAAAAGTAGGTTATTAAGCAAAAACTAACGTCATTTGTGGATTTTTCACTTTTTGAAAATTTTAACCTATTTTTCCCGGCTCCGTATCTTACCCCCTATTTGGACAATTTACAAACATGAATACTGCATGTTGTAGAGAATGTTATGCTCTATAAAATGGTCAAAGTGCTTTTTCTGTAAAATGCACTGAAATTGAGTTATTTAAGAAAAATCGAAAAAAGTGCCAAAAAATATTGGTTTTTTTTCAATATTGAGAAAAACGCACAAGGTCTAGAAGGTCGAAAACTTCGTTTTTTTTATTAGAGGGTCAACCTTTACAACATATCCAAAAATCAGAACTACCCGATTTTTGCAAGGCAAGGCCCTTTTTTACCCTATTTCTACTGGACTATACATGTTACATTCCATTTTTAATCCAAAATGACGAATTCATACCGGAAATATCGAAAGAATAATTTTTATTTTATGTAATCACAAAATGTTTGTCATTAAATAAACCAAATATTGCTATTAGTATTTTCTGGTATGAACTTGGAATTTCTGAATAAAATAAAATTACATTAATTTTAACCCGGTAGTGAACGTGTTAAAAGGAAGTTCAAGTCTGTTTGGGAGAAAAGGATGCATGCATGTTTAAGCATTAAAATAGTTACAGGAAATTTAAGCATCTGGTTTAAATAGTTTGCAGAAATGTTTTATTCCAGAAAAGCAGAAAAGGTTCATTTTAGTAAGACACGAGACAGGATGTATTTAAATACTGTTGTAGAACTTGAAAAGTTGCAACGGTAAATTAAATATTTATTATTGAAGCATACTCTTTTATAGTAAATTAAATAGTTACAATTTTGTAATATATTTTATAAGCGTCTCTACTAACATTATACTTAGTTTTTTCAGCAAAATGATACTAAAACTTTTTTTCAAACTCTCACGTATTACTTAAAATTAAAAATGTCAGAGGCTTTGAAGAAAAAATAACTAAAAATAAATAACTGACAGTTTTCCATTCTGACTAACCAATTTTAAAAATGCATTCTTTGCATTCAATAAATAACATTTATAACACTTTTAAAGAAAATCAATTGCTGGAGTTGTCAAACAGTTGACCGATTCTTGCAACATTTTAAACGATTACGCAAATAACTGATATGAGACAATTTGTCACTTTATCGGAATATATTCTCTTTTTTGTTAAAAAAGGGGACAGCACACCTTTAAAATGGTCAAAAATTCAATTTCAAGGTTTTGATATCAGTAAATAGTGCATTTTATTCTGAGTAGAAAGGTACCAATGTTTTTCAGATGCGATAATTATTGACGAAGATATAAAGTAAAACGCAATCGTCATTCTTTGTTTTTGAATGGAGAGTGAAAACTTTAAATACATTTAATTCAAAACAATGATTTTCAAACTTGCGCGCACGATTTCTCCAAAAATAATTTAGATAGAACCTCAATTTTTTTCAAACTTATTAATGTTGCAACAATGAACAAAATGAACTAGAATCTTTTAATTTGATCCATAAATTAAAAAATAATTAACTGTAATTAAATTAAAAACGCATTTTGAATGCGCTTTTCGATGAATTACAGTTAATTATTTTTTAATTTATTGACAAAAATTAAAAGATTCTAGTTCATTTTGTTCATTGCTACAACATTAATAAATTTGAAAAAAATTGAGGTTCTATCTAAATTATTTTTGGAGAAATCGTGCGCGCAAGTTTGAAAATCATTGTTTTGAATTAAATGTATTTAAAGTTTTCACTCTCCATTCAAAAACAAAGAATGACGATTGCGTTTTACTTTATATCTTCGTCAATAATTATCGCATCTGAAAAACATTGGTACCTTTTTACTCAGAATAAAATGCACTATTTACTGACATCAAAACCTTGAAATTGAATTTTTGACCATTTTAAAGGTGTACTGTCCCCTAAACAGTGCACGAAATATTTCGATATACACAGCTATTCCGCTTTTGACAAAGCATCTGTAGTACGTTTAAAGGGAAACTCCAGTCCGTTTGAGAGAAAAGGATGCATAAGGATGTTTAAGCATTAAAATAGTTACAGGAAATTTGAGCTTCTGTTTAAAATAGTTTGCTGAAAAGTTTAATTTCAGAAAAGCAGAAAATGTTAACTTTAGTGAGACATGAGACGGAATTAATTTAAATATTGTGGTAGAACTTGAAAGCTACAACACTAAATTAAATATTTAGTTTTGAAGCATACATCTTTTATAGTAAATTAAATAGTTACAATTTTATAATAAATTTTATCAGTGTCTCTATTAACATTATACTTACGGTTTTTTTTCAGCAAAATTATGCTAAAACTTTTTTCAAACTCTCACATTTTACTTAAAATTAAAAATGTCAGAGGCTTTGAAGAAAAATACAATAATTAAAAATTAAATGATTGACTAACAGTGTTCCACTCTCACCTAACAAATTTTAAGAATGCATTCTTTGCATGCAGCAAGTGACATTTTTAACATTTTTAAAGAAAATCAATTGCTGGAGCTGTCAAACAGCAAACGATTCTTGCAACATTTTAAACGATTACGTAAATAACTGATATGATACAATTTATCGCTTTATCGGAATATAATCTATTTTTTGTTGAAGGAACAGTGCGCGAAATATTTTGACATATAGAAATATTCTGCTTTTGACAAAGCACCTGTAGTATGTTTAAAAGGAAATTCAAGTCTGTTTGGGTGAAAAGGATGCATGCATGCTTAAGCATTAAAATAGTTACAGGAAATTTAAGCTTCTGTTTAGAATAGTTTTCTGAAAAGTTTAATTTCAGAAAAACAGAAAATGTTAATTTTAGTGAGACTCGAGGCGGAATGTATTTAAATATTTTGGTAGAACTTGAAAAGCTACAACACTAAATTAAATATTTATAATTGAAACATACATCCTTTATAGTAAATTAAATAGTTACAATTTTATAATAAATTTTATCAGCGGCTCTACTAACATTATACTTACGTTTTATGAGCAAAATGATGCTAAAACATTTTTCAAACTCTCACATATTTATTAAAATGTCAGAGGGTTTGAAGAAAAATATAATAATTAAAAATTAAATAAATAATTAATAGTGTTCCAAACTCACATAACAAAATTATTCTAAAAATTTTTACAAACTCGCGTATTAATTGAAATTAGAAATGTCAGAAGCGGTGAAATTAAAAAAATGTAAAAAATAAAGAATAACTGTCAATTTTCCATTTTCACTAACAAAAATTTAAAAATGTATTCTTTGCATGCAACAAATAACGTTTCTAACCCTTTTAAAGAAAATCAATTGCTGGAGCTGTCAAACAGTAAACGATTCTTGCAACATTTTAAACAATTACGCAAATACCTGATATGATACCATCGTCACTTTATCGGAATATAATCTATATTTTGTTGAAGGAACGGTGCGCGAAACATTTCGATACATAGAAATATTCTACATTTGACAAAGCATCTGTAGTATGTTTAAAAGGAAATTCAAATCTATTCAGGAGAAAAGGATGCATGCATGTTTAAGCACTAAAATAGTTACAGGAAATTTAAGATTCTGTTTTGAATAGCTTGCTGAAAAGTTTAATTTCAGAAAAACAGATGAGGTTAACTTTAGTCAGACACGAAGCAGAATGTAATTAAATGTTGTGGTCGAACTTGAAAAGCTAATACAATAAATTAGATATTTATTATTGAATCATACATCTTTCATAGTAAATTAAACAGTTACAATTTTATAATAAATTTTATCGGTGCTTTTATTAAGCATTACGCTTACATTTTCTTTTAAAAGCTTCTGTTTTAAATAGCTTGCTGAAAAGTTTAATTCCAGAAAAGAAGAAAAGGTTAATTTTAGTCATACACAAAGCAAAATGTATTTAAATGTTGTGGTCAAACTTTAAAAGCTACAACAGTAAATTAAACATTTATTATTGAACCATAAATCTAGTTACCATTTTATAATAAATTTTATCATTGTCTTTATTAAACACTACACGTACGTTTTCTCGGCCAAATGATACTAAGACTTTTTACAAACTAATTATTACGTATTAATAAAAATTAGAAATGTCCGAAATGTTCAACAAAAACAAATAATTGAAATAAATGAATAACTGACCGTTTTCTCCTCTCAGCTAATAAATTTTAAAAGTTCATACTTTTCATGCAACAAATAACATTTCAAACACTTTTAAAGAAAATCTATTATTTGTTCTGTCAATCTGTGAACGATTCTTGCAACATTTTAAAAAGATCATGCAAATAACATATATGAGACAATTTGTCACTTTATCGGAATAGTATATTCTAGTTTTTGTGAAGGAACAGTGCGTGAAATATTTCGAAAAGCTGTTCCACTTTTGACAAAGCATCTGCAGTATTTTCTAAAGGAAATGCAAGTTTCTTTTGGAGAAAGAGATACAGAATTCATGAGTGTTTAAACATTAAAGTAGTTACAGGGAATTTAAACTTCTGTTTCGAATAGTTTCCAGAAATGTTTAATTTTAGTTAGACTTTATACGTGAGGCGGAATATATTTAACAAGGCATAGCGATACTTCCAAAAACTTCAGCGGGAAATTAAATATTTGGTATTTAAGTGTAAACACTCTATATAATTAATATTAATAATATAGTTAATATCTAAATAGTTAATATTTAAGGCTTAAAACTCCACAGCAGTAATTCGCAATTGGTGTGCCTTCCGAGGACTCAAGAGTACTGGGTAAATTTAAGTTGAATCAAGACTTTATGAATTAATAAAAGTATCATTACTTTGAAATGCAATATTCCAAATTCTTCAATTGATTACGTAAGATTTGTTACTATTCCAATATATAGAGGCCTTTGTGAGATAGAGAAAATGGGCTTGGCCTGAGAAGGAAATTTGGCAACCTATTTTCTGGCAACGAATTCACTGTTTCATACATATAAGCATTTTTTTCAAAAACTATAAAAAAAAAATTATATAAACAAGCCATTTATTTATTTTTATATACAAACAGAAGTAAATTGTATATAAAAGCCAACAATAATAATATATACAAATAAAATTTTTATGTATTTATAAATACACAACATATAAACAAGCATAAAAGTTCATCAGGTTTTTTTTCATAGCTACTTATGTCAATTGGTAACAGATCTCATATTCTGAAGCCCTAATTGCTCCAAGCTTTTTAAAAAAATTCCAAGACCCCTATGCTGCAAAAGTACCTAAAATTTAGTGTCACAAAATTGCATTTCTTAAAAATGTTTTAGTATTTGATATTCTTTAAACATAAAATGTGCTGAGAAACCATGACAATATTCCCAAATGTGTATTAGTCTTAAAAAAAGGGTTATAGTAGAAAAATCAATAGAAATGTTTGAATTTGTGTTAAATTGTAAACAAGATAAAAAACCATTCCACAAATTTTAAACTTTAGATTTATAGCAGACAAATTTAAAGAATAAATCCACTCATCAGCGCTTAACACAAAAAATGCCATTGTTTCAAGTGTTCTAGTGCATGCAAAAAACAAATTTAGCTATTATTCGGCAAGAAAAGTTAACAGCAATTAAAAATAGAAAAGATTTGCAACTAAATAAATTTTTAAAAAAAACGAAAAATCATAAATCTGTCATGAAATACTTTCCAGCACTAACAGAATATTATTACGAAATTTAATTTTTTTCATACAGTGAAATGAAATATCTAAATAATTAATTTTAAAAATATTCAACTCAGTAAAAATCCATTTTCTGCAATTGCTGCCCATATTCGAAGTGTTTCGTGTAGCCCTGTATACCATCTACAGAATTTGTAAACAATACATAATACACTAAAAATTACGTAAAATTGCATGGGTAAGAAATAAACCCCATAAAAAGGGTCGTAAAAGACTTGTACAAAATTAAAAAATGGATATTCGGAATCTCTGATCCCTAAGACGTCGAACACTGGAAGTCGAAAAAAAATTCGAATACAATACTTTCTATTATAGGAAGAATAAAGTAAAAAAAAGTCTGAAAAATGCTCTGGTAACATAAGGATTTTTTCAAACATTAAATGTTTGTAAAATGGTGACATTTTCAAAAAAATCAGTTTGGCCCCATAAAAATGGTCGTAAAAGACTTGTAAAAACTTTTAAAAATGAAAAAATGCAAAAAATCTCACGTAGAGCACAGAGAATTCAATTCTGAACATTGGTATTAAAAGTTTAAGAAAGTCGGTAAAACGGTTCTCAAGAGGCTATGTAAATAATATTGTTTTCAAAAAATGAGTTTTATTAGTGCCAATTAGTTACAGTGGCATATTTGTCGCTGTAATTTTTGTAATAATTGCAATTTGAAAAGAGCACTTTTGGGCTATATTGTAAACATTATATTGTAAGCTATCCGAAAATGTAATACGAATTTTTTTCGATTCAACGTGTGCCTCCTACTCCCCCCCCCCCCCCCCTATTATTCGCAAAACACGCATTTATTTAAACATATACAAAAGTTATTTCTTCCATTGCATGAATTGAATTCTTGACAGGCATACATTTCAAGAAAATATAATTCCACAATCCTAAACCGAACGGAGTAAAGTATTGCTAGACAGCAAATAACTCAACAGTCTTTCAGAAAGGTTGTCAAAATATAGATCGATTAGTCACATTGTCGGAAGCTTGACGTCGTCGGATATTCAAAAGAAATTTTCCAAGGAAAAAAAAAACAGTTAAATGACAGTCTTTAAGATGGCTTTATTTTTGTTGTAGTGATAATGTACAGTATATCATGAAAGTATACTATTGTTTGTTTTTTTTTAATCATCCAAGTAAGTCTTTAAATTCGAAAGTTTAAAATATTAGTTACACAGTTATGATTGAATATGTACTATTTATTGGTTAAGTTAATTATATATGCTATTAGGTATTCTATACAGGGTTCCTATAATTAACCCTACTGCTGTCACAGAAATTAACGCATGGCTTATGTGAGCGGCCTCCGAGACCTCTTGATTGAGAGATGAATTAAATCATCGATTAACCCTTAACTGTCAGTGGTCTCATAGACCGCTGCTTTTATCGATCTCTACAGTTTAACTTGCGAATTTCAGGTTAACTATAGATACCAGGGAAATTTTGTTTCATTTGGAACTCTAGTACTTTAATTTTAATTATTGTCGTACTGTACATAAACTTTAGCACAAAATGGTATATGAGGTAATCTAGCTTTTTATTCATAGATCAAGCGGTCTCAGAGACCACTCACAGTAACTATTCGACAATTTTTGTTATAACAGTTAAGGGTTAACTGATTGGATTAAATCATTTCTGTACTAAACTCTACGTATAAGAAAATTATAATTAAAATTCACCTATTCAGAGGTCTCTAGTGGTAAGGCTCCAAACTAAAAAAAAATCCCTAGTATCTATATTTGAATTCAAAATTGCCTTTTAAACTGAAAACTGAAAAAGCAGCGGTCTATGAGGACGTTAACAGCAGTTAACCCGGGAGCAGTCGCGCTGGGTATGACATACCTAGGGTGCTTATAGTTTTTACAATTGTCACCACTATTTTTTGAAAATTTATTACCACTTACTATATCGCAAAATTATAAAAAATTGTCTCCGACTAAATAATATAACGTTTACTATTTGTATTTATTGGTGACAAAATAAAAAACATTCATAGCCTGGGTATGTGCGCCTTTCCCCGGGTTAACGGTTAATAAAGGTGTCTCATAATGGACCTCAGGCACGCGACCTGAGGTCGAGGCTGAAATTCGTCTGCTGGCGTTATTTACTGTTGAATATTAGCATAAGCAGTCTATGGAATGTGAGTTATTGATGCTTGTTCGTTCAAAATACCGCAAAAAAATTATTTGTTGTAGCTGTATATATTTAATATATTGTAATATGAATTCAAAATGTTGTTCTGTATGCGAGAAAAATCCTTAAATTTGCAAAATTTCGGTTAAAATGTATGCACTCAACCTGGGTCAAGGCTAAAGTCGTCTGCTAGTGGTATTTGCGCCTGCGCATACTGGCATTTCTGTCGGTAGAGTGGCGAGAATAACAGATCGACATACCGCCAGCTCTGGCGTCTGACGTCATGTGCATAAAGTCTGAGGCTAACGAAAAAGACAGGCTACCGCGGTGCATTCGGCATATCTTTTTTTACAGACCGCGAGAGTGACGTGATGCTCTTTTCGTACAGCTGCATTGGTGGATTCGAGCATCACGTGATTCCGCCGGTCTGTAAAAAAAGATACGTGTAAAGTACCGCGGTAACCTTTCTTTTTCGTTAGCCTCGCATAAAGTCCATTCCTTCAGGGATTTAAAAAGATTTTCGTTTAAAAAACTCTTACGATTACAACAAATATACCACTATATAAAGAATCATTTTAAGTTATGTAAAGATTTACAAGAGTTTTCAATATATCCTTGGTGACGCGGAATACTTCAATACTATAATCAAATTCTTTCCATACACGTCTTAACGTCTCACGTTTAACGCTATCGAATGCACGTGCGATTATTCTTCGTATCTGTTGACTCACCTGGCATAGGGGCCACGAACACATGATCTTTGATGTAACTCCATAAGAAATTATCGCATGGAGTTAAGCCAGATTAGCAAGGGGAATGGGGCATGGAAGAAGAGAACTGCCATCTTGCGAAGTAGACGTCCAATCTAATAATTTAAAACTTGAAGGGATTCTTTATATGGTGGCATGAAACTTTCTGTTCTATTCGTAAAACTTAATTTAGAATAAATTTTCGATCCTCCGGAGGGAAGGATACATACTGTTTTAATGCAGTCATATAAATAAACCATTTCCTTCGTTGCCTGGATTGCTCCTTCTCTGGTTTCACTTAAGAATTTGATTAAAATATAATTCCATAATGCTAAAAAGACCTAATGGAAGACTTGCTACATAGAAAATAACCCAAGACATTTTTATAAAGGTTGTCAATATACAGATCGAATAATCACATTTTCGAAATCTTGAAATAAAAATTTTAAAAAATCTCTTCAGAAAAACAGCTAAATGAGAGATTTTATGGATTTTAAAATGTAGGGTATAATACACTGTAAATATATTAAACTTTCGAAGAAGGATGGAAGAAAATATCTTTTAATTTTGAATTTTAGAAGGCTAAAGGTGAATTACGAATTTATGATCTACTACAGTGTGGTATAACCCGTGAAAAATACCATTTCAGTGGCTTCGTCGTACCAAAAGATAAGATTTTTTTAAAACTGAGACAAGATTCAAAGATTTTGATTATCTGAAGCCAAAGGTATTACAGCCAAAGTTTCTATGAAATTAAAATGTACCAGCCACCTTCTAATCATTAGACAGAAATTTTTAATTTACAAAATGACCTTTTCTTTCAAACCAAAAAATGGCTTAACCGTGAGAATGTTTGAAAATTTTTACTAACAGTTTCGTTTACAGACAACATAAAATAACTTTTTACACTTTATGCTGTCATTAAATATCATGTATATATACGTCAAAGTGCTTCTGAGATTTAAAAGATTTTTTTTAAAAAAATTCTTTGAAAATACTTGATTGAAATTTTGTTTAAGTTTTTTCCTTGACTAATATTAACCTTTAACTGATGTTAGCAGTCTCAGACACAGCTAATTTTTAAAATACTCACAGTTTAATTTGTAACTTTCAGTTTAACTATAGATGCTAGTGAAATTTTGTTCTTCTTGGAGTTCTAGTACTATTTCTAGAGACTTCTAAATAGCTAAATTTTATAAATAACTAGCAAGCTACGCCCGCTACGCTGGTCAATTTCTCTTAACGAACCTTTAATCAAACAAAATATTGAATTTTCATAATTCACTTTTATATTTTAACAGAATAATAAGGATACTATAATTTGTGACTCGTGCTATAGCCAATATACACGTCAGGACACGTCGCCTTTATCATTATCTTTTTACGCGTGAAGGTTTCGCTATGGTACTCTATGGTGAAATTTGGTAATTTTAGAAATTCAATAGTTGAAAAATCGCAGAATCATTAGATCACTTTTCTTTAGAATTTGTTCTTAGAGCGCATTTAGATCTTATAAATAACAATCATGCCGAACTTCAAGTTTCTAGCTCCTTCAGCATCGCAAAAATCGCAATTTTAGAAGGTTTTTCGCTTCTGCACCCCCCTCGGGGTAGTGACACCGACATAAAATATAGCCTATGTTGGAGCAGGGATTGTCACCATCCATTTGCCACCATCACTTTTGAAATCGCTTTAGTAGTTCCAGAGATTCCATAGAAATTGTAATTTAGAATGTTTTTAGAAAATTTTTTGCTTATTTCAGCCTTTTAAATTTCGAATTTTTTTAGACTTTGTTCTTATAGAGCATTTAAATCTTGTAAGTAACGACCATACAAAATGTCAAGTTCCTAACTCCTTCAGTATTGAAAATATCATAATTTTGGAACGTTTTTCGCTCCTGCATCCTCTGGGGGTAGTAGCACTGACATAAAATTTAGCATATGTTGGAGCAGGGACTGTCACCATCCATTTGCACCATCACTTTTGAAATCGGTTCTGTAGTTTCAGAGATTCCATAGAAATTGTAATTTAGAATGTTTTTAGAACGCTTCTTCCTCATCTCACCCTTTTAAATTTCGAATGTTTTTATAATTTGTTCTTAGAGAGCATTTACATGTTATAAGTAACTACCATACCAAATTTGATGTTTCTATCTCCTTCAGTATACAAAAAATCGAAATTTTAGAAAGTTTTTCGTTCCTGCACCCCCCTGGGGGTGGTGGCACCCACATAAAATATAGCCTATGTTGGAGCAGGGATTGTCACCATTAATTTGCCACCATCACTTTTAAAATCGCTTCAGTGGTTCCAGAGATTACCCTCTACAAACAAACAAACAAACAATCTTTACTACTTTATATATTAGTATAGATAAGGGGGAATTAGCCCCTTGTTCCCCCCTTCATACTTAACCAATCAATCCCGAAAACTAATCAGGGAAGCGCCTTAACACAGTGAACCTATAAACAAAATTTGAAGGAAAACGGAATAATTCTGCATGAAAAACCCATTTAAATAAATTAAGGGGGGATTATCCCCCCGTTCCCCCCCTTTATACTTAACCAATCAATCCCGAAAAGTAATCAGGGAAGCGTCTTAACCCAATGAACCTATAAACAAAATTTGAAGGAAAACGGAATAATTCTGCATGAAAAACCCATTTATATAAATTAAGGGGGGTATTAGCCACCCCCCCCGATCCCCTCCCCTATATACTTAACTAATCAAACCCGTAAACTAATCAGAGAAGCGCCTTAACTCAGTGAACCTATAAACAAAATTTGAAGGGAAACGGAATAATTCTGCTTGAAAAACCCATTTTTATAAATTAAGGGGGGGGGAATTAGACCCTTGTTCCCCCCCTTTATACTTGACCAATCAATCCCGAACACTAATCAGGGAAGCGCCTTAACTCAGTGAACCTATAAACAAAATTTGAAGGAAAACGGAATAATTCTGCATGAAAAATCCATTTATATAAATTAAGGGGGGGGGGGGGGGAATTAGCCCCTTGTTCCCCCCTTTTATACTTAACCAATCAATCCCGAAAACTAATCAGGGAAGCGCCTTAACAGAGTGAACCTATAAACAAAATTTGAAGGAAAACGGATATTTCTATGAAGAGTTATCGCATTACGTACGTACATACATACATACAGAACCGGCTGCCAAGCTCTCAGGGCTTGACAGCCAGTGTGATAACTGAAAAATCGCAATTTTAGAACGTTTTTTACTCCTGCACCCCCTGGGGTTAGTGGCACCGACATAAAATATAGCCTATGTTGGAGCAGGGGTTGTCACCATCAATTTGCCACCATCACTTTTGAAATCGGTTCGGTAGTTCCAGAGATTACCCCCTACAAACAAACAAACAAGATTTACTCCTTTATAATATTAGTATAGATAACATACAATCACTTGTTAACTTTAAAGTCTAATAATGCTTAAAGTGATAAAAAAAAAACATAACACGGAATATTTAAAATACCTATTTAATGTAGATTACATATGTTTCGTTCACATTATCGGTGATATCTTAAGATCTAAATGATAAATACAATATTCTCGCATATTTTTGAAAATGGTAAACATAAATCATGAGATCGCATGTCCAAGCCTAGTAGATGCTTAAATTGGCCAAACTGTGATTGCATTTGCAACGAAGCCGCTTCCTTTGAATTAGCTAAAATTTGGTACGTGGTGATAGATAAATTGAAAAAGAAATAAAAATAAAAACAAATAATGATTTTCACGTTTCCCAGTTTGACCAATTTAAGCACCTGCTAGCCTTGGACATGCGATCTCGTGATTTATGTTTACCATTTTCAAAAATATGCGAGAAAATTGTATTTATCATTTAGATCCGAAGATGTCACCGATATTGTGAACGAAACATATGTAATCTATATTAAAAAGGTATTTAAAATATTACGTGTTATGTTTTTTATCACTTTAAGCATTATTAGACTTTAATTTAAGTTAAATTTTAATTATAATAGTCATGTAAATATAGTTTAGTACAGATACCCTATTGATTAATGTAGCCTTTTATTCCCTTTCAATCAAGCGGTCTCAGAGACCACTCGTAGTAACTATGCAGCAATTTCTGACAAAGCTATTAAGGGTTAACCCCTTCACCTCCATACGGTACATTACATCGGTCATGATTTGATCCTGGATGATTGCATGAAGTACTAACCACACGTCATTTATTAACCCTCTCTTTTATTTTGTGACAATTGACGATACTTTCGTGTTATATCACCCCCCGAGAAATATAAAATCATGAATCACCATAACAAATCATGAAATGAATCTCCGCGAAGCGACCTAGATTTCTTGCCAAAATATAAAACATGACATTATAATAATATATATGATATGTATATATATATATATACAGCACTTCTTGACGCATATGGCCTAGTTATCGTTATATATGGCGTATATTTATGACGTGTGTAAAATGCATATGATGTATATGACATATAAGGCGTAAATAATATGTATATAATGACGTAAATTGCACATATATGAGCGTTTGGAGTATATATACGCGTATATATGATGCATATATAAGATTTTCGATGATGTTGTCGAAATCGTAACTGCAATCTTGGCATAATCGTAATTGTGAGACCTCTATAACACGAAAGTACCCAATCAACTTCCATCTCTAACGTATTTATAGTACTTGTTTAAAAGATATGTAAATCAAAGTAATTCTAAAGTATTTGTAAATGAATAAATCAATTTGGATATGAATAGGTTAAAGAAGACAATGAGAAATTTGCGGTATGGAGTAGACCGACCAGTAAGTGAACAGCCCCCAATGAATGAACAATTAGTAAATAATTTAATTGAATCAGGTTTAAAAAAACTCCCCACTAGTTAAATTATCATGCTGGGTTTAAAAAACCGCAATTCAGTAAAAACGTATTTCATTTAAATACTAAAAAGGTGTAAATTAACAACATAATAAAAACATGATAAAATAACGTTTATTAGGTTGTTTGACATGTTTCGGCTCACTCTGAGCCATTTTCAAAAACAAATGAGAATATTCTAATAATTGCACGGTATTTGAAATTATTTGAAATGCAATCATTTAATTTTCATGTACTTCTTTTTTAATTACGCGCGTTAACTTTTATTTTTACTTGGTTGTTTAATTTCATATTTGTAAACATGGAGTAACTCGAGCCACAATTTCGGTAAGTTAAAAGATGCTGCATCGTTACATGTTGTATTTTTGCGTGTTACTAACTCTATGGTATTTAAATTAGTAATTCTTAGATATATTGGCATGACAAGCAGGAAATTTAATTACAGAAAAAATGAGCATATAGCTGATATTAAGTATAACAGAAAAACAATAGCCCTGGCAAGATTATATCAAGAAGAAACCATCCAAATAATTTTCATTGAAAGTAAAATAATTTTTCCCTTCAATCTATACTATCCATCCATAATACTAGAAACCATAGAGATAGTAACACGCAAAAATACAGTATGTAACGATGCAGCATCTATTAACTCACCGAAATTATGGCTCGAGTCACTCCATGGTTACAAATATGGAACTAAACAATTAAGTAAAAATAAAAGATAACGTGCGTAATTTTTAAAAAGTACAGGAAAATTAAATGATAGCATTTCAAATAATAACTTCAAAGACCGTGCAATTATAGAATATTATCATTTGTTTTTGAAAATTACTTGGAGTGAGCCGAAACATGTAAACAATCTAATAAAAGTTATTTTAATGTATATTATGTTGTTAATTTACACCTTTTTAGCATTTAAAAGAAATATATTATTACAAGATGTTACATAATTTATTATATTTTCAGTTAAAACGTGTTACAAGTTATTTGTACAAGTTGTAAAATAAATAACGTAGTATGAAACTTAAGTGTTTTTAAATTTATGTCTGTTCATTCACTGAAAAATTTCGAGGTCATTCACTGGTAAGAACTGTTCATATGGTTTCTGTATAGCTTTTTATTAAGATACGCCTAACATCCCAAACAAATCATATATATGATTTCTCCTGTCCACATCCCTTTTTCTAAGAAAATACGAAACGCAGAACGACAAGTGAGATAGCATATGAAAGGATTTTGAACAGGCTTCTGACATAGCACACTTAACATTTCGTTAAAAGATGTTTTTGATTAAAAATTGAAGTTAATTAAAAATTAAATCGGCATTGTTTTCATAAATGAAATGAAAGGTTTTCCTCAAATCAGTGTTGCCACAAAAATAAAATACCGCATTATATCGTGCTGAACAAATGATTATAGATAAAAAAATGTGTACTATAAAGTGGAACGTTGTTGTTGCACGGGCTTATTTTATATTTATGATTAAAAAGCAAAATTGAAATTCAAAGCTAAATGTATTTTTCTCTGTTCCATGCTTAAACTTGCGTCTAAAAAATAATAGATATTGCTAAAAAAAATTGACTGCAGTGCAAAATTTTCGCACGGGTCCACTGGTTAAATATAAACTTCCTTTTATTGTATTTTAATCATTTGTATACTAATACATGTATTTACACGGTCAAACACCAAAAGGTACTGTTTATTAAACTATTATAAATCTTTTCTTTAAAAAGTTTTCATTTACTTGCTAGAACTACTCTACAACAACTATGTATATGCGCTACATACTGACTTTGGTATTTAGTCAGTTATTATCGAAACGCATTTATATATTCGTATATAAAATCATTTCCTTCATTGCATGAATTGAAACCTTGTCAAATTTTACTTACACATCTCAACAAAATAGAATTCCAGAATCCTAAACCGAATGAAGCGTTGCTAGACAAAAAATAACTCAGACATTTACCAAAAAGTTGTCAAAACTGAGATCGATTAGTCACATTGTCAGAAACTTGACGTCGCCATATATTCAAAAGAACTTATAGGGAAATTAGTTAAATGGCGGTTTTTACAGATTTTTAAAATATATTTTTTATTCTATGGATATTATACCGTATATTAAAAAAGTATCCTTTTGAATAAATATAGACTTAAGTTTATTTTAATTTTGATTTTAGAACGTTATCATTGAATTACGTATTTGTGATTAACTAAAACACTGTACAACCTGCGTAACATATCTTAACCGCTTATCGGGCAATATTTCAACGGGGAAATCATTTGTAGAAAAATTTATTTAGTACAGAATTTTTGAAGTAATTTTGTTTTAAAAATTCTACAGTCAAAAGGTGAAAATGCAAGCGCGGATCCAATGGGTGTAATGACCCTCTTCTAAACCAAAAACATTTTGTATAGAACAATACATTTTTTTAAATATAAGTATTAAAAGGTGTTTTAATTTTTTTAATGCTTAAAATTTCTAATATTTCTTATATATTTCATGGAGTTATTTTTAAATAGAACTGCAGACATTGTTTAAGCACTAAAGAATCGAACATCATTTTTAATTTTCCTATAAATGTGGCACATTTTGTATTGTATTTGACTGCTCCCTCAAGAAGATATTTCCATGATTATCTAACCTCGAAAATCGGATTAAAATGCGAACTTGGAAAAAACTTTCTGTAAGATATTTTGCATTTATAAGAAAATGGGAAATTGATTTCCTGATATCTGGATAACACATACAAATTTTATATATTTATGAATATACCTGCAAATGTTATGCATTTATGAAAGAAAAATTCTGGTATATGTTAGGAAATAGCTAATTTGTATACAAGATATAAAAACTACTAATGAAGAGAAATTCCCCCCCCCACACACACCTAAAAAAAAGAGACATGAACCCGCTCTAAATACAAGGCTTAATCTGCTTCTGTAAAAATGCAAATGAGGGTGTCGGGGCAAGAGAGTGCCAAGCCACATTTTTGAACTTCTGAGATATTTCAATTTGAATATTTGATCCAATACTCAAATCAAAATATATAACAAAGTTTTCTCTCCAATGTCTTAGTAACATTTGAGTTATTCTGAGTAACAGTATAGCATTAATTTAATGATATTGCTATTTCGTTTTTTGCAAATTAGCTACAATCATTGGGAGCAGAAACATCTGGGGAAAAAGCGAAATCTGGGACACATGCTGCCACCAAATGACATTAGAAACAAATTATATGTAGGATATTATAATTTACCATATTAAGCAACAGATTACAGTGTTAGATTTATTTCACCAAAAATGTGGTTTAGCACTTTATTTCCCCGCCCCCTAAAATGATAAAATTTACTACATTTCAAATAATTTGAAATATGTAATAATAGAGGACATATTGGTCGGAAGTATTTTGAAGAAAAAAATATAAGCGTTCATAAAGTTAATGGCCCTCTTCTTTCCCAAAAATACTTTTTTAACACTTTCCAACCAAGTTGAAAAGTGTTTATGACTTCGGTTTGTCTGGCCGTATGGCCGTCTGCCCGTGCTCTAACTCCCGCAAATATGCTCGGATTGCCTTGCAAGTTTTATATGTTATTGTCGTTATCTATAGCATGTTCCCTATTTCAACTGAAGCGTGTAGCACTTATAATTTTTTTACAGGGACACTCAAAAGAATTCCGTTACATTACGGTCTATGGGGAAAAATTTTTGCTGTTTATTTTAACAATGTTACACAATTTCAAACACATTGTAATTGATATATATCACTAAGGTGCATTACAAGAAGCTTAATATGGAGTAGGGTGTGCTTAGCACTTATAGTTACTTTACAGGGACAGTCAAAAGAATTCCGTTACATTACGTCTATGGAGAAGAATCGTTTGCGGTTTAATTAAATAATGTTTCCCTACTTCAAACGCATTGGAATTATATATCACTAAGGTGAATTACAAGAGGCTTACTACAGAATATTGTGTGTATATCAGTCATCGTTCATTTACAGGGACAAACAAAAGAATTCTCTACTGTCTGTTAACAATAATTCCTGGAAGTGCGGTTTAAGTTGCTGAACGCGATTTTAAATTTAACTCACTTTTTGTCTATTACTTGGTGTGTATAAATTCTGTAGATCATATACAGGGCAGCACAAAAGTTCGCGAAAACATTTCCATTTATTGACAGAAACTCCAGAAGGAGAATTTTAAACTGTGCTACGCCTTTCCTAACTGAACTAAAATTTAGCATCATATTTAGTATATATACAAATCTATAGATCATATACAGGGCTGAAAAAAAGTATTCGGATATTTTTCCGAATATTGTATAAGTTGGAAATTCCTAAAATTACGTTTTTAATCATGTCATGCGTTTTCCAAATTGATTACTTAGATGTTATCTTTCAGCTTTTTAAACGATAATTATTTGTAAAATTATTTTGGAAGCGTTGGAAAGTGTTACATAATGTATGCTTGACACATGATTTTTCGATCTTGTTTAAAATTTACAAGAATAAAAGATTGATTATCGGAAGCCACATTATAACCAATTATTATAAACAAATTTCTGATGGAATTAAAGTGAACCAGAAACCCTCCGATATGTAGATGAAAATGTGTAATTTACAAGGGGATATTTTTTTTTTTAAGCCAATATGTGGTTTAACACCGAGAACTTTCGAAAATATTTGTCAGATTGTTTTCTGAAAATACACAAAATTTTGTTACATATTTTATCATCATTTGATATTAAGTATATGCGTGATGGGTCTTTTCTCAGCTTTAAAAACAAAAAACAAAATTTGCATTGAAAGTACTTTATTGGAATTTGGTTTCAGAATTTGAGTAATTTTAAAATAGATAAAGAGAAATTTGCTGTATACAACTCAACCATATAATTGCACTATACACTGCATTAGATATATGTCACAGCTATTACTGTGAGAATTCATTTACGCAAAATAATAAACATAACAAAGCCGAGAGAAGTACTTCTTGATAGAAAATAACTCAACCATTTTTACTTTCCGTACACATATGTTGTAAGGAAAGTATTGTAATCCTGATAAAAATCAAATTATAGTAATTTTAGATTAATTTTGCACAATTATTCAAATTGGTAAAGAAATCATATGAGATGTAATCTTCCCAACTGAGTGAAAAATTCCGGGCCAGGATTCGAACCCGGGATCCCTTGGCTGAAGCTGCCAATACTCTACTAACTGAGCAATTCCGGACGAATATGGCTGAACCAATTCACCCAGTTAACCTTAATGATCATAGCATCTGTTCTGATATCTGAATCAGCACAACAGAATGAATCGCAGGTAATGTGACCTCTAGTAAACGCTGGAAACGCGATTACATTAGATTAATTTTGACACAATTATTCAAATTGGTAAAGAAATCATATGAGATGTAATCTTCCCAACTGAGCGAAAAAGTCTGGCCCAGGATTCGAACCCTGTTCCTTGGGCTGGTTTGGAGATCTGGGGGTCATGATCGATGAAAATATACCAAATTTTTTTTGGAATTGCTTTCCTCAGAACGGCTGCAATAGGTAGCCTTTTGTAATGAAAGCTACCTAAAAAAAAAAAAAAAACCTGCCTTGCCACCACTATTTTAATACGTTAAAAAATACGGAAGAGATGCTTTACACTCACGCAGCGATGTTTGGCAACTTATGGGTTGGCGCGATTTTCAAGCCCGCGCCAAACCAATAACTTAATACAATGGCTAGGTTGCCATTAAAGGAAAAAATCTCCTAAATTTGGCGACTTTTTTCCTTTTTATAACCGATTAAAAAAAACTGTGCGTGAGTATGACATCATAGCCAAAAATACTTTATTTAATGACAAAAACTTAGCTATTAAAGTTACCAATTATTATCTTTCAGAGTTTTTGGTGGGAAAGGAATTGCAGTAAAAATATCGAAGACTCGGCCCACATACTTTTGGCAGTTAATTTGGTTAAGGTTTATATCGTCGAAATCACTTCATGTATGACCAATTCCCCATTTACAGGAAAGTATTGAATTATACTTTAATATATATATGAATCGTTGGCTTGTGCATGCAAACTTTTGAAGAAACTAGTTAATATAAAAAATTATTTACCTAATCTTTTTATAACAAAATTTTATTGCTACGAAATTTACCAATCGTAAATAGTTATATAGTTAAAAAATCTCTGAATTGTCTAGTTAAATTTGCTTTCGGGATTTTAGATACGTGATCGCTTCAATGAATTTTTTAGTATAAGTTTTTAAAACTGTTGCTTAAACATTTCTCGATATAGAATACATTTTAAAAGTAATGAAGAGGTAAGTAAAAATTCTGGCAACTTTCGATTCCATTTTATGCACATAAGTGCAGGTATGGTTTTTCAAAAAGTTAATACACTGAATAAAATTTACGTAAGGCAATTTGGCGTGTTAACAATTTGGTTTTAAAACAATTACAACACAATTATTGCAGAGCGTATAATAACAATTTCTCCTTAACTGCTATGACATAAATTGTTGCATTGCTACTGAGAGCGGTCTCAAAGACCGCTTAATCGAAAGATTAATTGAATCTGTCATTTCAAAAACCACGTAAGTCACAGAATCGGAACTTTTCAGAAATTAAAAAAACTGTATTATTCACAAGTAAACGAATTTTTATGAATTTTTTTAGGATGATTATACAGTTTGGACTTCAAAGTTTGTAAATGTGAAATAATTTTTATAATTTAAGAAGAATAAAAAGAATAACAAAAACTGTTCCTGACGTATGTTGTTTTAGCAAGGAACAAAGTTAGGTGGTATTTAATATGAACAAAACAGTCATATTAAACATATCTTTAATCAAAACTAATGAAGATAGCACTTATACAGGAACAGCTTTCTGTTTTAATATAGTATTGCATGCAACTGGCAATATGGTGATGTAATATTAGTATCAGCATATAATCTGGTATTGCATGCAAAAAACACTTAGTCGCTCACTTTATGTCGTTTAAGTAATGAACGAAAATTAGAAGGTAATGTTTGAAGAGGAAGAAATACACTGACTTTATGTGGTTAATACCCAGATCATGCCTCTACCTTTAAGAGCCTACATCAGTCATGCGAAAAAACGCTCAAGCTAATGTTAAGTCTATGGGAAGGTTCTATCGTGATTTCTCGCTCGCATTTAATATTTTTAAATGCTTTTCTTTGCAAAGGATAGCTAAGGTCAATCTGCAACGTTGTTAGTTTTTACTTTTTCGATTTTGGTTCCAGTTATTTTATATAAGAGTACTTTCATTTTCAGAACCGGTTCCAAAATTGAAAATGCCCGTTTATAAAAATAACTGCAACAAAAATCGAAAAAGTAAAAACTAACGACGTTGGAGATTGACCTCAGCTATCCTATGCAAAAAAAGTATTTAAAAATATTAAAATGCGAGCGAGAAATCGCGCTAGAACCTTCCCATAGACTTAACATTAGCTTCAGCGTTTCTTCCCGTGACTAGCGTAGTCTCTTAAGGAAGAATTTGACAAAAAAAAAGTATATTTGGAAAAAACTTGACTTATGTGGTTTTTGAAATGACAGATTTAACTAAAAGCTTTATTAACTCGTACGATACTTTTTATGTACAAAACTTTACATACATAAATATTATAATTAAAATTCACCTATTCAGAAGTCTAATGATAGTACTAGGGCTCCAAACAAAATAAATCTTCACTAATATATATAGTTAAATTGAAGATTACAAAGTAAAATATGAAGATTAAAAAAAAGCAGTGATATGCGGGAATGCTAACAGCAGTTAAAGGTTAAGCAAAGTATATTTGGAAAAAACTTGACATATGTGGTTTATGAAATGACAGATTTAATTAAGAGCTTGATTAACTCGTACGATACTTTTTACGTACAAAACTTTACATACAGAAATATTATAATTAAAATTCACCTATTCAGAAGTTTAACGATAAGTACTAGGGCTCCAAACAAAATAAATCTTCACTAATATATATAGTTAAACTGAAAATTACAATGTAAAATGTGATGATTAAAAAAAAAGCAGTGATATGCGAGAATGCTAACAGCAGTTAAAGGTTAAGCAGCAAAAAAATAGCTTTTACAAAAACTACACATACAATTACTTTTTACCTCCGAATTAATTCTTTCTTCCTTAAGAGCTTACACCAGTCATGCGAAAAAAACGCGTAAGCTAATGTTAAGTCTATGGGAAAGTTCTTGCGCGATTTCTCGCTTGCATTTTAATATTTTCAAATGATTTTTTTGCATAGGATAGCTGAGGTCGATCTCAAACGTTGTTAGTTTTTACTTTTTTGATTTTGGTTAGTATTTTTATAAGAGGGCATTTTCAATTTTGATTAATTTTTGATAAATTGAATATGTTCGCTTATAAAAAAAAAACTAACCAAAATAAAAAAAGTAAAAACAAACGTTAGAGATCGACCTCAGCTATCCTATGCAAAAACATTTAAAAATATTAAAATGCGAGAGAGAAATCGCGCAAGAACCTTCTTATAGACTTAACATTAGCTTGAGCATTTCTTCGCGTGACTAGCGTAGGCTCTTCAGAGCCTGCATGAGTCATGCGAAAAAACGGGCAATCTAATGTTTAATCTATGGTAAGGTTATTGGCAGATTTCTCGCTCGCATTTTAATATTTTTAAATCATGTTTTTTGCATAGGATAGCTGAGGTCAATCTCTAACGTTGCTAGTTTACTTTTTCGATTTTGGTTCCAGTTTTTTATATAAGGGTACTTTCACTTTCAGAACCGGTTACAAAATTGAAAATGTCCGCTTATAAAAAAACTAACCAAGATACAAAAAGTAAAAACTAACAACGTTAGAGATCGACCTCAGCTATCCTATGCAAAAAAAAATCATTTCAAAATATTAAAATGCGAGCGATAAATCTGTCAAGAACCTTCCCATAGACTTAAATTTAGCTTGAACGTTTCTTCTCGAGACTAAACTTCTAATTCGATATTTATATAAAAAATCTGCAAAAATATTAAATCTGCTTGTGGATGACATAATACATTTTTTCTAATTATTTTAGTTCTAAAACATCAGTGAAATATAAATAAGATCAATTCTATAATTAAAACTTATTTATTTTATAAATTAAAAACACAGTGATATATAATAGAACTTTTTCACAGAACAATTTAATAGAACTCCAATTCATTTTGAGATTTTCATTGAAATACCACTTAACATTCTCTTCTGACATCTTAGGATCAATTTTAGACTGGTCAGAAAGCAACTAGAATAGAGTTTTGCATCTTATATATGATGAAGTTTCTCTCAGTGGAAGCACATTTTCAGTAACAAATATTTCAAAATATTGTCTTTTATTCAATGCTTCTAAAAAAGATTCATAATTTCTAGATTCTTTTTCTTTAACATGTCTTTCACTTACACAGCTTGGAAATTTTTGAGGAAAGAGAGCATATTTAATATAGGATTAATCAATTGGAAATACCATTTTTATTGTGCGATATAACAATTCATACTTATCTTCTTCAACCAATTTGCAGACAGTTAATATCCAAAAGAAAAATTCAGGAAAATCTTTTCGAAGCCAATTCATTTCGATATTTTGTTTGAAATACCACTTAACATTATCTTCTGACATCTTAAAATCAATTTTAGACTGGTCAGAAAGAAATTGGAATACAGTTTTGCATCTTATATATGATGAAGTTTCTCTCAGTGGAAGCACATTTAGAAGAACATCCATTTCAAAATACTGTTTTTTATTCAATGCTTCTAAAAAAGATTCATAATTTCTAGATTCTCTTTCTTTAATATGTCTTTCATTTACACAGCTTGGAAATTTTTGAGGAAAGAGAGCATATTTAATATACAACTCTAATAATTCCCACTGACCGTATAACATTAAATAAGAACAATATCTCATACCGTGTCTTCCTAATCGTATGCGTTTCTCTTGGTCTGCATTTAAATCATTAAATATCATTTCAAGTATATCCATGTCTCGATTCCAGGATAGACAATATGTTAAAAACCGCTCTAATAAATGTAGGTTTTTTTCGTCAAAAATATAATCTTTCAAATGTTTCGATCCGTGTTGCCATAACTCCGTAAAAATAAATTTATATTGGTCAGACATGTACTTGCTTTTCTTATGCGAATCTTCTTTTTCTTCAAGTACTACACCCATTACATAAATATAAGACTCTGGCTCAATAAAATCCAACATATGAAGCGCAATTGGCAACAATTGGTCCCTCCTTAACCATTCCCATTTGATAATATCACAGATAATAACAGATAGAATTCTGTCAGAGCATTGCCTTAAAACCTCTTTTTGTTCCTCATAATTTAAATTTGACAGTACAGAATAGAATAAATCTCCTTGACATGTCCCTTCATTTATTATTGGTACAATAATGGCCACCTTTTTTTCCTTACTCAATATGTTGCACATGTATATTATTGGCACGCTGTTACAAATTTTAGTACCAAAAACACTGTCCTTTGTCAACAACTTTAATATATGCATATAAATACTCGTTTTTATACGACGTTTATAATAAATTTCAAGTGCTAAGTTATCGAAAGTTCTCGTCACCGAATGTCGCCGTAATCTTTGCCAGTATTCTTTGTATCTATAATCGCCTGTAAACTTTGATGCCCAAAAATGTATCATCGGGAAATCGTTGATGTCGACAGAATCCAAATAAGATTTGGATACGACATTTGGAAAGATACTGCCAATTTCTTCTTCTAAACAACAATTACAAGCTAATTTGTATTTGTGATCATTACTTAAAAAAACATTAGGATTTGTTAGTATATTTCTAGCCGTTTGAGCGTAATCAATTTTTCCCATTGTAGTCCAACGAATGTTATTTACGAGATAAACTGCAGAATTTTCGAAAGGTGGCCTAGCGCTAAAAACATGCGTGTCATGATATTCTATCCAGTTAAACATCGATTTACCTATAATCGGGACTATATCTGTTAACTTTTTAGCAATACATTTAACTATGGGTAACTGCGATACTTTAGTGATAACATGATTTTCTACTTCTTTTAGATCTGGTATAATATACTGAGGTAAAGTATTATGCATTATCTTAATTTTAATTATATTGTCTTGAATAAATGGATCTATCCATAAATTTGTCACGGCTTTAATGATAGCAATGTTCTCAAGCGAAGTCATGAAGTGAAATTTAAGGGCACCATCTTCTGTGAAAATATCTTTTTGCGAGATTTTAGCTTCTTTAGTAATATTTTCTTCCAAAGATTTATAATGTTCACTTTCCGCCATATCATTTATGATTTTCTTTATCTAAAAATTATCGGTTTTTCTTCTTAATCACTACGGCATACTTCCTTTAAAATTCAGATTTGCAACTGGAGAAATAAACAGTTCTATGCCGTTCAAATATGATAATGATTTTTTTAGATTCCAGCTTTCAGATTGGTTGATTGGTTAGTTTGCTTCGGACGCGTCAAGTCAAGTAAACCAAAATTACGGATTTCATCGGTTACTCGCAGCTCGATTTTGCGAAGGTACGAGACTTCAAGCCAATGAATTCTGACGTCAACAAAACACCCTTTCTTAACGTATTCTATCAGGGCAACACTAGATACCGGGCTTGCTCATTGATTCTCATGACGTCACAAATAGTGGCTGGCCGCGACCAGTGATTGGTACAAAGCGACGCGCCCATCGGTTTGTGCCAATCGCTGTATGGCGGCCAGCCACCAATTGTGACGTCATGATAATCAATGATCAAGCCCGGTATCGAGTGTAGACTTGATTCTATTCTGGAATCTTGCGAAAAATAACGGAATCAACTGAAGTCTCAATTCGTCGACTTTTCGTTTCTCAACTTCCCAGACTTGAGAGTCGAGTAACCGTTGAGATCGGCTTCAGAGACCCGCCCTTGATCTTTTATTATAAAGTAATAAACATAAATTTAACAGTAAAATAAATCGGCCAATTTTGAAGACGATTAAAACAAATTTGTTAAAAAAATCGCACTGGTATAAAAGTTTTTAAAGGAAAATGTTATCATAAAATGATGGTCGTATTCAGTTCAACTTACCGAAGTGACTAAACTCAACAATCGATTCTGCGTCGGTACGAAATAAAAAGCTGACAAATTACGAGGTCAGCGAAAACCGACTTTAGTATGGTCAGGGCTACACTACATACCGGGCTTGCTCATTCATTATGATGACGTCACAAAAGGTGGCTGACTAGGAGGAAAGACATACAGCGATTGGCACAAAACGATGGGCGCGTTGCTTTGGACCAATCGCTGGTCACGGTCAGCCACCATTTGTGACGTTTTGAGAGTGAATGAGCAAGCCCGGTATCTAGTGTTGCCTTGGTATGGTATCGCGACTACGTTATACACGGCCGGTGAACGACGTATAAAACGTCACATGAAGTGGATCCCAGGCTAACGAAAAGACAGGCTACCGCGATGCATTAAACTTATCTTTTTTACAGACGGCTAGAGTGACGTGATGCTCTTTTCGTACACCTGCATTGGTGCATACGAGCATCATGTGACTCCGGCGGTCTGTAAAAAAAGATACGCGTAAAGCACCGCGGTAGCCTTTCTTTTTCGTTAGCCTCGAAATGGATCGTTTTTATATGGCGATTATTGCAAAGCGGCGTGCCCACTGTTTGGAACCAATCGCTGTGTAAAAATGATCCACTTCATGTGACGTTTTATACGTCTTGCACCGGCCGTGTATAACCGCGACATACCTTATACACGGCCGGTGCATGACGTTTAAAACGTCACATGGAGTGGATCATTTTTACACAGTGATTGGTGCAAAGAGGCGCTCCCACCGTTTTGCACCAATCACTGTGTAAAAATGATCCACTGCATGTGACGTTTTAAACGTCATGCACCGGCCGTGTATAACGTAGGTCGCGGTATAACCAGGGCTACACTAGATACGCGACCTACGTTATACACGGCCGGTGCATGACGTTTAAAACGTCACATGGAGTGGATCATTTTTAGAGTACGATTGGTGCAAAGCGGCGCGCCCCCGGTTTTGCACCAATCACTGTGCAAAAGTGATCCACTCGTGACTCGTGCCAAGGCTTCACTAGATACCGGGCTGGCTCATTCATTATCATGACGTCACAAAAGGTGGCTGGCCGCGACCAGCGATTGGTGCAAAGTGCCGAGCCCGTCGTTTTGTGCCAATCGCTGTATGTCTTTCATTTTGTCGTTCCGCTTTGCACCAATCGCTGGTCGCGGCCAGCCACCATTTGTGACGTCATGATAATGAATGAGCAAGCCCGGTATCTAGTGTAGCCCTGCTCGTGCCCATTCATTATCATGACGTCACAAATGGTGGCTGGCCGCTACAAAGGACATACAGCAATCGGCACAAAACGATGGGCGCGTCGCTTTGTACCAATCGCTGGTCGTGGTCAGCCACTATTTGGGACGTTTTGAGAGTGAATGAGCAAGCCCAGTATCTAGTGTTGCCTTGTTTGTACCAATCGCTGGTCGCGGCTAGCCACTATTTTTGACGTCATGAGAATGAATTAGCAAGCCCGTTATCTAGTGTTCCCTTGGTATAACGCAGGTCGCGATCGTATCCTGTTTTCGGACGTCATAGTTCCTGCTTTTCGAGCTACATTGTTAAAAATCTTCAGCTTTTGTTGCATAGTCACTCCACCTGTTTTATAGAATATCTCTATTTTGACCAATCAAAATGCTCCATAATATATTAATGTAACCGTTTTCTCTAAAGGCGGTGGAGTGTGTCTGCAACAAAAGCTGAAGATTTTTAACAGGGCACTCTAGTAGACATAATCAAAATGACCGATCTCATGTACCGGTCGAAAGTAGGGTGCCTCTATATGATAATGGCGACATTCGATGCTAGGCGTTTGCTTAGAAAGATGCGTTTGCCCAATTTATGTTAAACAAACATTCCAGAACTTGGTGACACTGGCTGGACGAGTTTGATTATTTGAGTGAGACAAATTAATAAGCATTAACTTGTCGAAAATGGTAATCTTGCGAAGAAGCTTGGCGATTTGCTTATGGCCAGAACACTGATCTCCACAATAGAATGAAGAGCTAACTTCCTATTCTGATACATTGTGTCCAGCGGTCCGCCCATGAATACAATGCTAAAGATTTTCGGAGGAAAATCTTTGGCAAAATATAAATTTTCTCCCATAGAACAATATGGGGTAGATATTTTCAAATTAGATTATTGTTTAAAAATATGACGAAGTCGCTACAAATTTCACTGATATACATTCTTTATTGTAAAAACTACAGGTTTTATTTAAATTCATAAACAATATTTAATTTGATATTTGTTAAAAAGGAAGGAAATTATTTATAAGCTCAATAAAATAAAGAAAAATATGTTAAGTATTGCTCATAAAAATATGAAAAAGCTGTAGAAATAACTAAAAATGACAAAAAGTATGCGGAAAAGTTAAAAAAATTGCCTGTAATATTAAGAAAAGTGCAGGATTCATTACTTGCGCGCACTGAAAGTGTGATGCGGTTGCGGCAAAAAGTGGATTGGTGAGTTAGCTCTCCGTATTATTATAGAGCTCAGTGGTACAGAACACTGAACTCAACAATAGTACTTAGAGCTATCTTCATATTCTAATACACCAATCTAGTGGTCCACCGATGAATACAATGCTAAAGAATTTCCGAGGAAATTTTTTAGCAAAACACAGATTTCCTCCCATAGAGAAGTATGGGGTTGACATTTTGAAATTGGATTATCTTTTTAAATTATGACGAAGTTGCTTCAATTTTCAGTAAATGTACTTTTTATTGACATAACTACAAATTTCATTTAAATTCATCGCAAATATTTAATTCGATATTAGTTTAAAATGAAGCCTTATGTAAGCTCAACAAACAAATATTACTCATAAAAATATAAAAAGAGTGTAGAAATAAGAAAAAATGATAAAAAATATGCGGAAAAGTTTGAAAAAAGGCCGTAATATTAAACAAATTCAGGATTCATTGCTTGCGTGCATTGAAAGTGTGATATGGTTGCGGTAGAAAGTGGACCGGTGAGTTAGCCCTCCGTTCTATTATGGAGCTCAGTGGTCCAGAATGGTTTCAACTTTATATCCCGTATGTCTCCACTCTCATATCAAGGTACTCTAGACGAAAGGCTGACTGTACGATATCAACCAGAGTACAGCGCTTAGAATACATAGTGTGGAAACCGGTTATTCAAGAAGTGACATAAAATAAGTTGCAGAATGGGCTTTATTGGCGCGACGTCATAAACCACCATTATGTGACCTCCCTACTGTGTTTATAATTGTTTGTCTATGTATCGCATGCATACATTCAATTGGGAATTCCGATGGTAAAATACCATCAACATCACGTGTTGGTGGTATTTTACAATCTCGAACCTTAGATTCCCAATAAAGCCAAGGCTTCACTAGATACCGGGCTGGCTCATTCATTATCATGACGTCACAAAAGGTGGCTGGGCGCGACCAGCGATTGGTGCAAAGTGACGAGCCCGTCGTTTTGTGCCAATCGCTGTATGTCTTTCATTTTGTCGTTTCGCTTTGCACCAATCGCTGGTCGCGGCCAGCCACCATTTGTGACGTCATGATAATGAATGAGCAAGCCCGGTATCTAGTGTAGCCCTGATAAAGCCCATATCTTTTAAGAGGTTAACTATATATCATCATTGCTAAATCGCTTCAGTAATGAAACGAAAAAAATATTTGTTTTGATAAAAGGAAAAAATAAAAATTCGGACAGCTTTAGCCAATTACTCAAAAAAAAAAAAAAAAAAAAAAAAAAAAAGATAAAAATAAGGAAATTTTTATTTAAAGAGAATTACTAGCGCACGTACACAGATGAATTAGTTCTGCTGTATGCATACATGATATTGCAAATTGAATATTATTATTAGTACTTGTAACTTATCAAAAAAATGCTGCTTTGCTACTGTTATATGTATTTTAAATGTAAAAGTTGCATTTTATTATTGCACATAGAGAAAATTGAAAGATATGTGTTAAATTACTTTAATGAAAAAGGAGTGCCAAAAAAAATGGAAGATGCAATTTTAAATATTAAAATTACATCGGAACAATCACTTTATTGATATGATAAAGTTATGTGAGCTTTATATGTTTGTGAAATATTTTCACGCATTTTAATTATTTGTACATTTAAATGACAAGGCTTTATTAACTGAAGTATAGTCTTATGAAAATTGTGCTAGTTTATATGTAAAATATGAAGTTTGAATCAGCTATTCGCGTGGTTATTGGAGTACACTATATTTCCAATGATGATTGGTCACTTGCGATTTTAGACGTTTTGTTAAATATCTGGAAAGATACATGAGGAATTATCCTGAAACTTCCGGAGTGTAAACAACATGATTCACGTCATATATTTCCGCGAAGATTTTTTCCCGAAACCCCATAAGAGGCCGTCAACAAATTGGTGAAAAACGAATATCTTTTGGATAACCCTGTAAAAACTAATATTGCAAAAAGCATACAAACTATAGATTATGATTAAGTGGCTTATTGTAATAATTTGGGTTCATTTTTATGAGCAAAAAGATGAGGGGTTGTATCCAAATATACTAGCTTATGAAAGTTGACATAATAAGAATGAAGTGCCTCTCATTCTATATTTGATACAATCCCTCTCTTTTTGCTTCCTTTTGGGAATAGCGAATTTCGAGCTTATTCTATCGGCGATTACTATCAGAATTTTCAAGCTATGTTTTTGATACTTTCCTAAAAGTTGGTCTATATATTTATCTAATATATTATGCACAGTATATTTTTGTTGGAAATCTGGACAAAATCTTGTCCCCCTTTCTCTGTCAAGTGGTTTGTTCGGGAGTAAAATCGTTCCGAACCGGTTTTTCTTTTTGCATTTCGGTCGTAAAGGCACTCTCTTTTAACTGTAACTGTATGCATATTTTATTCTAGTTTGAGGTACGGAGTAAGTATATATCTAGGGTGAAACAACTCCATGGAAGGTGTGGTGATGTGATGGAAGGACAGTTAACCCCCTTTCTGAATGTTTATTTGCTATAATGTGATACCAAATTTCCCAGCAATGGCTGGAGGTCTATGTATATATCTTTATTTAAGTTTAACATTCAAGTTGAATGAATAAATATAATTCTGATTTCCACATAAACTGTTTCTTCAATGTGCTATATACTTAGTCACACCACAGACCTTAACCACTGTGCTTTACAACTCTGCTCAATCTTTATCATGGTTATGGGCCATGTTATGCTAAAGGTCAAATAGATGCAGTGTGGTGTGTTTTAGATGAAATATATATAGCTTAAAAAGTATAATGGCACGAGTTCCAGAGTTAACTTATTCTTTCCCGAAATTGTCGGATTATAACTACTCTTCGTGGAAGCTCGACGTCAAATGTGTACTGATAGATCGGAATTGCTGGGAGTTTATTACGAATCCCGATATTGCATGTAAAGAGGATGCATCTGATAGAGAGAAAAGTGATTTTGGATGGCGTAAACGCAGAGCTTATACCACGATTTATCAATCCATCGAAAGGAAATTCCAGATATTTATCGCTCAGACCGAAAGCGGAAAAGTTGCCTGGGATATCCTAAAGTTAAACTTCGAACCAACGTCACGGGCACGTTTAGCTGGATTAGTGGATGATTTTTTTGAAATGAAGTTAAACTCGCAAGAGGAAACCATCGGTTTATTTTGCAAGAGAATTGAAGAAAAAAGGTTTCAAATCAAAGATGCAGGTTTTGATATGCCAGAATTGTTAGTATGCTTCCAGTTAATCCGTCGTTTACCCGAAGAATATGATAATCTCGTTCAAATGTTATACAGGTTAGATGATACAGAATTTAAATTGGAAAATGTTTCTAAACAGTTAATTAGTGAATATGGAAGAATTTGTTTAAAGCGTAAGGACGAAAGTAAAGAGGTTATCAGTGTAGGTGATGCTTATACAACCAAGTTTAAGAATCCTACCGATAGACCAACCATTCCAAAGAAGAATTTCGTAACCAGTAAAAAGCCATGGTTTTCAAGTAGTGGAAGCGACCTGGAACCCTCTCGATGCTCTAGTACTTCACCAGCTACTCGTATGGGGCCGAGTTTAATATGCAGTTACTGCAAACGACCTGGTCACACAGATACAAGGTGTTTCAAAAAGAGAAACTATAGAGGGAAGAAGCAAGTTTTCTACAGTGAAACTACAAGGCAATCGGAATCCGCCCTAATGTCTTCAAATGAGAAAATTGTTGAATTTCTTCTGGACTCAGCAGCTACTTCTCACTTTACGAATGACAGGAGTTTATTTGTAACCTACAAGAACCTCCCCCCCCCAACAAGTGCTGATTGGAGACAAGGACTGTTCGTCGGAAGTATTGGGTATAGGTGATATTGACTTCACCATACAAGATGTAAAAGGTAATGTAGAAATAACTTTAAAAAATGTTTTATATGCTCCAAATATGAGAAGAAATTTAATTGGTGGATCCAACATCGATATTGCAGGAAACCACATTCAATGGGGAAATAATAAAATGATTGTGTATGATAAATTTAATCGATATTGTTTTACTGTACCTAGAGTAGATAAATTGTATATTGTTAAAGGTTATGCTTCAAAATGTGAAAATTTTGCCTTTTCGACTAGTTTAAATGCAGAAATTATACATCGTAGATTTTGTCATACAAATTTGCCTTTACTTGAAAAAATGAGTAAAAATAATTGTGTTAAAGGTATTGAAAATATTAACTGTAAAAACAAAAATAAGATGTGTGAATCTTGTGTAATTGCAAAATCTAATAGACATTCGTTTAAAAGGAATTATCAGTATAAACGCATTTCTAGTCAAATTCTTGATAGAGTGTATATGGATTTGTGGGGTCCTAGCCCAGTTAACTCGTTAGGAAGGGGGAAATACTTTTTGTCAATAATTGACGATTATTCTAGAAGGACTGAAGTGTATATACTTAAGGATAAAACGGAAGTTTTTGAATACTTTAAAAGGTTTTTAGCGAAAGCTGAGAGACAAACTGGTAAAAAATTAAAGAGTGTACGAACTGATAATGGGTTAGAATTTATTCATAAATTATTTGAGAAATTGTTAACTGATTTGGGTATACAAATAGAAAGATCCTCCATTTATACGCCAGAACAGGTGGGTGTTGCTGAAAATTTCAATAAAGTAGCAATGAATGCAGTTCGAGCAATGTTACATGATAGCGGATTAAAACCATCATTCTGGGGGGAAGCTCTTTTAGCGTTTGTTCATACAAAAAATAGAACCGAACACAGTTTAACCCAAGGTCTTACACCCCAAGAATTATGGACAGGATTCAAACCTTCGGTAAAACATTTAAGAATTCTTGGTTCTTTAGCATTTGTTAATGTTCCTAAAGTTAAACGAAATAAACTACAACCTAAAGCTTTACCCGGTATTTTAGTTGGTTATGCCATGAAAACAAAAGGATATAGGATGTATATGCCAAAAGAAAGGCGAATTGTAGAAACTATTCATGTGCGTATAGATGAATCCAAAAAGGGGGTAGAAACATTATTTGGAGTAAATAAGTATAAGGATATTGTATTGAATTTTAATGAATCTCAAGTTGAATCAAATTGCTTAAGTAACGCAACTCTAGATCTTAATCATAAACTACCAGGAGTAAGTTTAAATGAAGACGAAGAGAAAAGGGGGAGTAAAATAACTTTAACTTCTATAAATATTTCAGAATGGAAAAGAATCGAAAAACCTAGAACTAAAAGTAACAGGATTGACGTGTATTATTATACCCCGATAACAAATAAGAGACTGAGATCATTAAATGATGTTAAAAAATATTGTCAAGAAAATAAAATCGCTTATGAACCGGATAAATTTGACTTTAAACCTAAAACTACTCATCCCAATCTAGAAACTTTAAATGAACCTTCAACTAGCGATTCGGATGATTCATATTTAAGTGAAATATTCCAACATGAAACTTACAATACTGAAAGCCCTAAATCGTTTGAGGATGCACAAGTTAACCCAGAAAGAGGGAAATGGAACGCCTCGATGAGGGAAGAACTTGAAATCATGAGTAAAAGAAAGGTCTGGCGGTTGGTTGATCCACCCAAAAACGCCACAATAGTAGGAAGAAGATGGGTTTATAATATTAAAAACACAGAAAAAAATGGGAAAAAGTACAAAGCACGTCTCGTAGCTCAAGGTTTTAAACAGAAACAAGGTATCGATTTTAATGATATATTTTCACCAGTTGTAAATTTTTCAATTATAAAACTAATGTTTATTTTATTAGTTTCTATGTTAAATTGGTATCATATTCAATTAGATGTAAAATCAGCTTACTTATATGGGTCTTTAAAAGAAACTGTATTTATGAAACAACCACCAGGATTTGTCATGAAAGGTGCCGAAAATAAAGTTTGTTTGTTAAATAAATCTATTTATGGTTTACGGCAAAGTGGCCGAGAATGGAATTTTGAATTGGACAATATACTACATAATTTAGGATTTTGTAAGTTAAAATGGTGTAACTGTGTATATAAACTAAAAAGTAATGCAATTTTAGTTGTATATGTAGATGATTTAGTTTTGTTTGCTGGAAATGAAAATATACTGCAATCTGTAACTAATATGTTAAAAAATAGCTTAGAAATTACTGAAATAGGTTTAACGAAATATTTGTTAGGTGTTAACTTTGAACTTATTGCTGATTCATTATTTATTCATCAAAAAACTTGCATTGAAAGATTAGAATTAAAATATAAAGGTTTACCTAAAAGTTATGTTAAATTACCCTTTAAAATTGGCTGTATCTTACCAGATAAGATTAACGAAAATGAAATTGTGGAAAATGAATTGATGAAAAAATATCCATACCGATCATTAATCGGTTGTTTGTCATTTTTATCAAATAGATCGAGACCTGATATTAGTTTTTCTGTAAATATAATGTCACAATTTTGTAATGGTTATACATATAAACATTGGTTGATATTGGCAGATATAATGAATTACGTTTTTGCTACAAAAAGTTATAAAATAAACCTGTCTAATGTAAAATCCTCAAGTTTATATGCATATTCTGATGCTAACTGGGGATGTAACCTTACTAAAAGACATTCAAGTAGTGGTTATATAATTTACTTTAGTAACGTTCCGTTTGCTTGGAAATCATCAAAGCAGAAATGCATTGCACTTAGTTCTATGGAGTCAGAGTTTATCTCATTAACTGAAAGTGTAAAAGAACTAACGTGGTATGCAAATGTCTTAAATGAACTTAATTTATGTGATAAAATAAAACCAGTTCAGTACTGTGATAATGAATCTGCTATTTATTTTTCTAAAAATAGTCAAGAAAACTTTAAAACTAAGCATATTGACATAAAGTGTCAATTTATTCGTCAATTAATAAATGAAAATGTTTTTGAGTTAAAACATGTAAGTTCTAAAGTTAATAAGGCTGATTTTCTAACAAAACCTCTACTGTATATAAAATTTCAGAGAGCCATTTGTAACATTTTTGATTTTGACTATGAAAAGAAAGAGGAAGTTTTTACGACCGATGGGGCCGCATGTTGGAAATCTGGACAAAATCTTGTCCCCCTTTCTCTGTCAAGTGGTTTGTTCGGGAGTAAAATCGTTCCGAACCGGTTTTTCTTTTTGCATTTCGGTCGTAAAGGCACTCTCTTTTAACTGTAACTGTATGCATATTTTATTCTAGTTTGAGGTACGCAGTAAGTATATATCTAGGGTGAAACAACTCCATGGAAGGTGTGGTGATGTGATGGAAGGACAGTTAACCCCCTTTCTGAATGTTTATTTGCTATAATGTGATACCAAAGTTCCCAGCAATGGCTGGAGGTCTATGTATATATCTTTATTTAAGTTTAACATTCAAGTTGAATGAATAAATATAATTCTGATTTCTACATAAACTGTTTCTTCAATGTGCTATATACTTAGTCACACCACAGACCTTAACCACTGTGCTTTACAACTCTGCTCAATCTTTATCAATTTTGATTGAATTCGCGCATGCGCATTGAAACAATATTTAGTGAACCTGCTCATTTTTCATACAATTTTTATTATTCTTAATTCTGATTGCAGGGTGTTGTGTACAATTTTGTTTGTCATATTTTCTGAAAATAACTTGTTTTTATATTAAAAACTCTCTAAATTATAAGCAAAAAACTTGATAAAATTTGGGACTGTTTTTATAAAAACCCGAATTTCTCTTCGAGTATACATGCTATCTTCATAAAAATGAACCTAAATTATTACAATAATCCATTTAATCATAATTTATAGTTTGAATGCTTTTGCAATATTAGTTTTTACAGGGTTATCCAAAAGATATTCGTTTTTCTTCAATTTGTTGACTGCCCCTTATGGGGTTTCGGGAAAAAATCTTCGCGGAAATATATGACGTCAATCATGTTGTTTACACTCCGGAAGTTTCAGGATAATTCCTCATGTATCTTTCCAGATATTTAACAAAACGTCTAAAATCGCGAGTGACCAATCATCATTGGAAATATAGTGTATTTTGAAGAGTTACAGATAAAAATTAGACAAAAAACATTCATTTATTTTTTACAATTTGTGTAATATTGGCAAAAATCTTTCCTATTTGCATTTTTACTGTCAAGGAATTAAAAAATACACAAATTTTATACATTCATAGCAGGTTCTTATTAATCTGGTGTATACAGTGGCGGACAAAAAAACTGCATCTCCTAGAAAAATTAACATTTTGTAATGCTAATGAGTTATTTCGTTCAAATAAATTAATCTTAGTTGCTCCAAAGCAAGATAAGATATCATTCTACATACCTATTGGATAACATACCCCTTACAAAGTATTGCGTCATCAAATTTTTAAAACGAGGCTATCGAAAAAGACAGGCTACCGCGGTGCATTCCACTTATCGTTTTTTACAGACCACTAGAGTGACGTGATGCTCTTTTCGTACACCTGCATTGGTGCATTCGAGCATCACGTGACTCGCGCGGTCTGTAAAAAAAATATGCTTAAGGCACCGCGGTAGCCTTTCTGTTTCGTTAGCCTCGATTTTTAAAAATAGTGCCGTAAAAGGGAAAAACGGTCATTTGTCTGGTTCTTTAAGTGGTCAAATGATGACTTCGTATGTTCAATTAACGCAAGAAAAAAAAAGTGTGATATTTTTTAGTTAAAGAAGCATATTCGACACATGTGATCGCTAAAAAAATTGGTTGCAATCAATCGACAGTTTAGAAAATTTTAAAATTCAGATTTGCAACTGGAGAAATAAACAGTTCTATGCCGTTCAAATATGATAATGATTTTTTTAGATTCCAGCTTTCAAATTGGTTGATTGGTTAGTTTGCTTCGGACGCGTCAAGTCAAGTAAACCAAAATTACGGATTTCATCGGTTACTCGCAGCTCGATTTTGCGAAGGTACGAGACTTCAAGCCAATGAATTCTGACGTCAACAAAACACCCTTTCTTAACGTATTCTATCAGGGCAACACTAGATACCGGGCTGGCTCATTCATTATCATGACGTCACAAAAGGTGGCTGGCCGCGACCAGCGATTGGTGCAAAGTGACGAGCCCGTCGTTTTGTGCCAATCGCTGTATGTCTTTCATTTTGTCGTTTCGCTTTGCACCAATCGCTGGTCACGGCCAGCCACCATTTGTGACGTCATGATAATGAATGAGCAAGCCCGGTATCTAGTGTAGCCCTGCCTGAATCCAATTGAAAATTGTTGGCATATAATTGGTACAAAAATTGCTGCTCAGGAGCCTGCTACTAAGATAAAACTGCAGGAAAGCATTATTAGGGGATGGTTGCATGAAATTGGCCAGGATTACATTGAGAAGTTGTTATATTCTATGCCGGACCGCTGCAAGGTTGTCATCGCAGCTCGTGCAGGATCTACTAAATGTTGAAGTGATCCTTATGCATGTATACACATCTAAGTATATATAATATCACTGCAGTTATGTAGAATTTACATTAACTACAGAATTTGTGGGGCCTCCGTGGCCGAGTGGTTAAGACACCATTCCGCTAATCGCTTGAGAGCGTAGGAGTCAGGTCGGCGGGTTCGACTCCCGCCAGCTCCATTGCACACACTTTGTGGAGTTCCCGGATGTAACTCTCTGGTGTTGTAAATTTCCTTGTGGCTATCTCGTCCCTGTATATTGACGATGATTTATAAGCGGGCACTTGATGTCAAGCACACAAGTCAGATGTATGTTCTCAATAAACAAATAGAATTTGTGCATCTTTTACTTTGTTCCTAATTTTTGTAAATATTACGTTTTTCAATTTTTTCCATTTTTCCAAATAAGTATGCGTAAATGATTTATAAATACCAATAAAATTTAATTGAGATTAATTCTACAACTGTATTTTATCATAAAAATATAATCCTTCCATAATACCTGTACTTGAAAAACATTATTTGCAGCGTTTTCCACTTTTTCACAGGTGATGCTGTTTTTTTGTCCGCCACTGTATATCACTGTATATGAACATAATATGGAACAAATGGGCCAGTAATGAACGCCTTTAAAGAATTTATTGCTTTTATAATTTAAGTATACCACCGACCGAAACGTTTACTCAATTTGTTTCTTATACAATGCTTACGTTAAAAAGAGATAGCAGATGTCGCTGCGATCGACCTTTTATCTTTCAGCACCGTTGTACATTTATTGGATTAAATTTTTTAGTACTATTTTGTAGCCGGTTTCCACACTATTTATTCTAGGCGCTGTAACCAGAGTTTGTTAAAGCACGATAAATTTCCAATTACAAGAGATAATTTATAGCGACAAAAATTGCCGTAAGACAACGATCAAAGCTCCTCCCTTTTCAATTTTCCAATTACAGTGGAACTCCAGTTACACGTTTTACCCGGGACTGGACAACAAAACGTATCAGTCAGTAAAACATACAACTCAATTAATGGTTTACCGCAACAATTTTTTAAATATATCGTGAAAACTTCGATCCACTGAAGAGTTTGTTACATTTTATATTGAAAACAGAAGTTTTCTAAGTAGTACTGCACCCGACATAAATTTTCGGAAATGAAACAGAGGAGAAAAAAGTTCATAAGAAAAGTACACATGAAGTTATTTTATAATAAAAGCTTTATTACAATTATTTTTAATACACAGAGTACTTAAAAGAAATCATTGGAATCTCCTTGGCATAAATGGATCATTTATTAAAAGACATTTCAAACGTTTACTGAATTTTGTTGAAATAATCTCTAATCTGCGGATGTTTCTTTTCGGCAGAGCCGACACTGAACAGCAAAATTTGCATTTCTGTTAATAATGCAGCGGTCTTATCTGCTGATGAACCGCTTTACTACTTCAAAAGCTCTCACAGAAGCTGTGAAGTTTGAGTGGTATTTCTCAAATCAGACTCCTCGTAAGCGTCGTCAGTGTTTCCTGTTTCAAAATGTATAAATGAAAAAAAAAATTCGTCCGGGGACGCAAAACGTAACGTATAACTTCGGGAAATGTGTAATTCAAAACGTATATCTGAGCCGTACGAACTCCGAATAATCTTTGAAAAGAGGACAAAATTTACAACATTCGACTAAATGTTTGAAATCGAATTCCTTTAAGAATGTCAAAAAAAGTGTTCAAGCGTGAAAAAAGGTTTAAAAAAAAAGTTGTACGAATTCCGAATAAACTTTATTGAAAAGTGGACAAAATTTACTACATTGGGATAGCAGATTGAAATCGGATTAATTTTATAATGTACAAAAAACTAGTCGGATGTGCCAATCCCAAAACTTTCTTCTATCTCAGTCATGTTAATACTTCAAAATTCACTATCACATCACCTATAAAATAAATATTTTTCGTCATTCTGTTGTACGTTAGCTACTTGCGAATCGTCGGGTTACCGGGATGCGATCAACTGATGTATACTAAACTACGAAAAGTCCTTCTGGCCTGAACCGACAGGAACAGATAGCCTCCCTATTCTTTGGTTTTACGATTTTAGCTAATTTTACTGGAAAACACGAAGGTAAAATGCGTGGAACCTAATTAAAGTAGATTCAATCCCAGTTCTCGTCAACATCGAATTTGAATGAGAATATCGCCAAATTAGTCCTCTACAGCCAAGTTGGCTTCATTTATGACAACCTATTTTGGTCGCCAAGTTTGGCGAAAATTTGACGTTGGCGAATATATAGTGATAAGCATATAATAGGAACAATGGTTACAACAATGAAAGAAAATTTGCCGAAACCATGTTAACTAAAACTCATAAATTAAACCCATTTATGGATGAATTCTGCTTTCTTGTTTGAAAATGTCAGCCACCCTAAAATTTCAAACCGCTATATCTCAGCCATTTTTTAAGATAGAGGCAAAACAAAAATTGTTCCGGATTCTCCGGATCAAGGCCGAACATTTAACGAAAATTTTTTTTAGGATTTATAATTTTTTTGTACATCTTTTTGAATTTGAAATATTTAAATAGCTATCACAGCGCCCCCTTTCGTCGAAATATCCCCACATTCTAATAGAACCTGCTTGTCATAGCCGAAAAACATAGAAAAAAATGTGGTTCAATTTGAAGCATAACTTCATACATTTTTCGATGATACAATGAGGACGGACAGACAGACATTTTGTAAAAACATGTTTTTTGGAATCTCTGACCCCTAAAACGTGTAAATCCGTCTAAAACAGGAAGTCGAAAAAAATTTCGATTACAATACTTTCTTCTATTATAGATAGAAGAAAGTAAAAAGGTACAAAACGTGAAAACTACTATTATACACACTTCGAAACTGAATATATATATATATATATATATATGAGTTTCGATTTTCATTCCATAAGAAATAACGTTTTATTTCGGTTTGAGACCTGGTAGACTGTTTACCCCTTAACTACTGTTAGCGGTCTCAAAGACCACTGCTTTTTTTCAATTTTCATAGTTTAACTTTTAATTTTCAGTTTAACTATAGATACTGGTAAAATTTTGTTTCGATCCCGAATACTATCATCTTTTGACTGCATAAGGGGAACTGCTCAAACGTACAAACTACATCTGAAAAGTATAGATCCCCCCCCCCCTCGGGACACCTTTATTAAGGTTATAAAAAACTAGATACTTCTACATAGATGAATTTTAATTATGATAGTTTTGTACATAAATTTTTGTACAAAAACTGTATATTACAAGTTAATAGAGCCTTTTATTCATCTTTCGATCAAGCAGTCTCAGAGACCTCTCATAATAGTTATGAGACATTTTCTGTCACAACAGTTGAGGGTAAATAAACCTTATTTGGGATTCTAAGTTATATACTTTTGATGAAGGAACGAAATAACTTACTATAAACTCCAAGTTTAAGAATATCATTTATATTATCTATTGATTTTATTATAAAACTGTTGTATTCGATATGTAATTACTAATACAGTATAAATTGTTTATAACGAAGTGATATTGACAGTTATTAGTTAGGCACAAGCTTATTATTCATTCAGGAAATTATGGGCTATACAAGCTGTTATTGATTTTTTTAAAACATTAGTAACTACATTAAGAAATTTCATTACGTAATTTTGATGAAAGAATTTTTTTTTATTCAAAATATCTACCATTTTTATGGACTATATACTATCATTTTTTTATTTTATCGCGAAATGTCTGTCAATTACTCAAAGGAAGATTTTCATTCTGAAATTGTAGCTATTTTCAGTAAAAAAAAATTCCCCAATCTGTCAACATTGGGTAGGTGTAGAGTTTTAAAAAGGTCACGACAAGACTGTTAGACAACCCAACATACACCGAGGTGCAACTAAATGATAAATATACAGGGTGAACCAAAAATCTTGACCTGAATATAACAATTCATTACAAAATAACCGTTTCTATAATAATGTTGTATCATTGGATAGGACAGTTTTAGTAGTATTTACTGTGCAATAGATGGTGCAGCTTTGATTGGAAGGGAAGGACCAGCACCCTGGCTTCCACGCTCTCCAGATATTACTGCTTTGGATCTTTTGTTGTGGGGCTATACCAAGGACAGAGTCTTCGACACACCAATTGTTGGCGTCGAAGAACTGAAGACTAAGATACAAGATGATGTGTGTACTGTAACAGAAGACATCTTAAAGAACACTTGGCTGGAACTAGAATACAGCTTAGATATTCTCCGAGCTACGAAGGGGGCACACGGGGGCACACGTTGAAATTTACTGAGGTACGTAGTCTTATAAAAAATTATAACAGCACTTACAATGTATCCAGACAAACATATGTCTAATTCTAGTAACTTGAGCACAATAAATATTTATAATCAGGGCAAGACTTTTGGTTCACCCTCTCTCTCATATATATATATATATATACAGTGTGTTTCAAAAATAATCACCCGATTTCAAATGCGTATATTATGAAAAATATTGAACATAAAAACTTAAGATTAATTTTATATTACATGGCTAATCAAAGTTTTCTAACAAACTAAATTAAATGTACTCAGTATGTCCACCTTTGGATGCACGGCGTATATCTATATGGTAGTCAAATTCGTCCCAAACTTTTGCAAACATCATTGCATCCACGGCTGTTATCCGTAGCTTCAGTTCGCCTAATATAGCTGGAAGGGGAGGCACATAAACGTAGTCTTTTATAAAATATCACAAGAATATATCGCAAGCTGAGAGGTCCGGCGATCTTGGAGGCCAGTGATGTTTAACTGTATAGTCTGGTCCCATATGACAGATCCGTCGTTGAGGAATGCGATTGTTCAAAAATTAAACAAGGATTGTTCAAAGATTAAAGGATTAAAAGCTGAATAGATATGATTTTGTTTTAAATCGGTTGATTCTTTATGAAACATCTTGTAGGGTAGACCGGTACACACTGGACTTATGGGGCACAGTGAGCCACCCCCTAATATTTTATTTATTTATAAAAAAATTTAAGCTTATCTTCTATCCTAATGAACAACAGCACTACACTGATTATTTATAGTCTTCAGAAAATATGTTTAGCTCAGATTGAACTATTTTATTCCGATTGGTTGCTTTGAGCTTCTAAAAGTAAAATTTTTCATCATATTTTTCCTCTTTTAGTAATTAAAGATTGTAGATAAATAAGATAAAACAGCTTTTTTGTAAAGCTAAGATACTTGCTTTTATTTAACTTTAAAGTTAATATGTTTAAAAGGAAGCTATAAACAATATTAATACAATTATTTATTGAACTTCAACATGGGTCACAGTGGACCACCCACTCCTGGGGCACAGTGTTCCACAATCCACTCTGCTCCTGTAATGCAGAATGTTCAAAATATTTAATAATTGCTTATTTTCCATAAAGAAATATTGTTTTAAAGTAGTTATTTAAATTTATTTTAAAGTAAAACGAAGAAAAATAACAATTTATTGAACATAGCAAGAAATATTTTGTTGTGTATTTATTGCCTTTGTTAAATATATCTGTAGTCTAATTGGTGATGATTCTATTTAAGTAAGATTCATGAGACACAAATTGAATGGAAATCAGTTTATTTTTCCCAAAACTGTAGATGAATCTTTTGTGGATGTCAATGATATCATAATGTTGCTCCCAGACCCAAAAGTATTTCAGGCTCATTCTTACTCATAAGTATTTTGGAAATTCATTCATTCATTTGCAAATTCTAATGTGCGCTGATTTTTTTGTACTTAAGTAATAACTTCCAACTAAATTGCAATTGTCCCTGTATTAATCTGTTATTTTCAATTTTTTTCTTCAAAATGTTACTTGTAAATTTATATTACTATGTTATTTTGTGGGTAAAGGGGAAATAAAAAATAATTGGATTAATGAAAAATAGATTTATATTGTATTTCAGATAATACCTAATAGCGGTCCACTGTGCCCTGGTGGGTGGGTCCTACTTCTGGGGCACACTGGTTCACTTTACGGGTGCATATATATATATATATTATATATTAAATGTATTGAAAACTATGTTCTGAGAAAATTATGATGAATGTATAAAGGTTTAAGGAATATTCAAAAATATTTTTATGCAGATCGGTTCGTCTGTTAAAGAGAAAAAAAAATAACTGAAAAAGTGGACCACTGTGCTCCAATCTCCCCTATATATATCATTGACTTTTTTAAATGCACTAAATGTTTACGATGATTTATGGCTCTAATAAGCTAACTACACTGCTTGATCATATTAGAGCCACATTATGAAAAATGTCTTAAGTTTCAGATAGAAATAAAACCATATTTTTTATATTTTTACTTCAAGTTGGATTTATTTAAATAAATGTCCTAGAGAATAGATATTACATTCCTTAAAACATTCAATATTCTTTAAAAAAGATTTTACTTCCTGTAATGTTCTTGGATATAGAAACAAATGCATTCTATAACAGTGGAAGAAAACACTTTAAATAAAGAATGAAATATATATCACACTAAAATATTTAAATTCTATACATACATATCTTAAAACAAGTTATCTACCTACTCTCAAATGCTTAAGTAATTTCAAAAAATTAATAAACAATCATTATTGAACAACGTGACTAACAGGCAGTATTTCAGAGTTCCAATACCAAATAGATTCATAGTGTTCCGATCGGGCTAATTATTACATCAACAATATATCGGGCTAATTATTACATCAACAGCACTTAAGTCACTGACTTTATGTCGTTTAAGTAATGAACGAAAATAAGAAGGTATTGTTTGAAGGAATCCACTGACTTTATGTGGTTAGTACCCAGATCATGGCTATACCTTTAAGGAAGCTTTTTTGACACAAAAGTACCCAGCTAGAAAAAGTTTGCAAAAAAAGTGCAAAAAAAAAGTGCACAAAATCCGAGCGTATTTGGCACCTCTACTTGTGTATAAAAAGTGCAAACTGAATTCTGCAAAAAAAGTGCAAACTGAATTCTGCACAAAAAGTGCATAATCAGAGGTGCCAAATACGCTCAGATTTTGTGCACTTTTTTTTTTGCACTTTTTCTGCATACGAAATAATCCCTGAATTTTGCAGTTTTTATGCACAATCAGAGGTGCCAAATACGCTCAGATTTTGTGCACTTTTTATTTTACACATTTTTTGCATACCAAATAATTCCTAAATTGTGCATTTTTATGCATAATCAGAGACTCTGATTATGCATAAAAAATGCACAATTTAGGATATTTTTGGCATGCAAAAAATGTGTAAAATATAAAGTGCACAAAATCTGAGCGTATATGGCACCTCAGATTTTGTGCATTTCTTCAAGTAGATTTTTTGCATACCGAACATTTTAAGCATATATTTAAATCAAGATTCAGCTTACTATGAAATTTACAGCTATCAATGTATAATAAACCCAGTTTTGGAAAGATGCATAATTATACATAGGATTATGAACAATAATTTTATCAGACATGGTACAAGTTCACCAACATGCGGAAAAAGATAATAAGCTTAAATTTAAATATATAAATTTTATAATTAAATATAACACTGCATACAGTAAAAAACATGTCCAATATTGTTAAAACCCAATAAGAGAAAATTATTACACTTACTTGAAAAGAGCTGCACTAAATTCTAGTTATTAGTTGAAAATGTTTTAACTAATGTATTTGAACTTAGAAAAAGGCATTAAAAAAAAAAAAAAATCAACTTTACTTATTTTTGTTTATTTACACAAGTGCGATCAGCTTTTTCTCATCATTTCACTTCCAATCCAGTCATTGAAAATTTTGATTGTTGCAACTGGATGCAATCATTTTTCTGATTGCAAAGAGCTTTGATAGACGACTGCTAAAATCTAGCTGCTGTTGGGAAAATGTGAAAGAAACCACAGCACACACAAAAAAATGACCATTGCAGTACAGCTGCTGCATTTATTTGAAATCACAACATAAATAATAAACTAATGGTACTCTGTTCCGGTAATGTAATGTATACAGTAAATGTTCCGGACTTAAATCTTCTTGCTTTTAGATTTAAACAAAATAAATTCTGACAGTTACATTGTGGAGGTGTATCTTTGGATGATTTACTTTTATCACACCAATTTCAAGCTGTATCCTGTTTGTTTCCTGTGTAAAAATAAATAAATAAATAAATAAATAAATCATGCAAAAATATGCAAACTGAACTACTTTACAGACATTACATAAATATAAGAATTCAATATTAGATTTTATTAAGTAGTTTGCTTTTCTACAGGAAAAAAATTATAGTTAAAATTCACTTATTTTCATGTGTAATATATGGACAAACTGGAAAATGTTGTTCATATAAACAATTTCTCAAATCTCAAACTTGAAATTTACTATCTATACTATTAAAAATGCATGTGTGTAACTATGTATCTATATTAACCTCAAAGGCTCAGACTGTTGGGTGCAGAGCTGAGAAATTTTTAATAAAGTTGCATAATAGGAAGGACCATAAAAAAAAAAAATCCAAAATTTTAATTAGTTTTTTTTTTATGTGATGTGAATTTTGTTTATGTTTTGTGATTTTTGCTCAGCTAATTTATATTCAGAGTCACTAGAGGAAAGGGGGGAAGGGAAGAAGTAGTTGTCAGAAGAAATATATAAAATGTAGGAAGCTTGAACAGTATTTTTTTTTAAAAAATGTTTGTGTGTGAATGTGAACGAAAAATTTGATTTTCAATTAATTTTTAAATAAAAGATCATTTTTACATAGTGTTCTCATTTGATGTTTTTCAAAGGGTGCTGCACCCTGCCCTTTTCCTTTAAACCTGCCGATGCACCCTGTCCATTTTAGATAATGATATTGTAAAAGCGCCCGGCTCGTTTTCCCCCAGTAGCTTCTACATATTTTTTAATATTTGGCTTTTTCCTCTCATACTTCCCCCCCCCAATAAAAAAAAAACAGATGCAACAACTGCATATTGTATTTCTTTTAAATGCTAAGATGTAAATTAACAACATAATACAAATATAACTTTTATTAGGTTGTTCGACATGTTTTGACTCACTCCGGGTCATTTTCAAAAACATTTTGAACAACATTTTCCAAATCTCAAACTAGAAATTTACTCTAGATTAATTTTAACACAATTATTCAAATTCTTGGCCCGGACATTTTTTGTCCAGTTGGAAAATTACAACTAGTGATGCACAGAATATTTGGTATGTATTTGGCCATACTACAAATATTTAATTAGGCTGAAAATAGGTCGCACTCGGCCTAACCAAATATCAAACTATTCAGTTTTGCTGAATATCTTTATATATGGCCCAACCACCAGGGTTGGCAAAAACCCGGGTTTATTCAGAAAAAACCCAACCCAGTGGGTTTTTGGGGTTTTTCGGGAGTTTTTCAGGGTTTTTTCGGGGTTTTTCAGGGTTTTGAGGATTTTTCTTCTTGCCGTTCTTTGTTTGTTTTGTAACAACTATATAATTAATGGGATGAAGTTTTAAAAAATAAATGTTAATACTTTAATAATTTTTATTTAATATATTATTTAATTATAATTATTTAGAATTTTTATTTAATATATTATTTAATTATAATTATTTAGAATTTTTATTTAATATATTATTTAATTATAATTATTTAGAATTTTTATTCAATATTAAAAATAGTTTAAAAATTTGTAATGATTTTAAAGACATTTTATGACTGAATTGAAAGAAATTTTTTAAAGTCAAAATAATTAAATTAATAGTCTAAAATTTTGTTCATTTCTCTTTTATAGATAAAAATTAGATTTAAACAGTGAATCATTTACTTTTGTTTTATTAAAATTTTCTTATGTAGTAGAATTTTATCAAATGTTTGGAATTATTGTCCTACTAGGGGGGGGGGGATGAATTCACTTTTAAACCATCTAAATTGTAAGCTTAAATTCCTAAATCTTCCAGAGATCTTAATGTATGGGAGGGGGGAAAGGGGGGGGGGTGTTGCATCTCAATAGCACAGAATAGCTGCATGTTGTGTCATAGTATGCGATCGCCCATCCTTCTGCTTTTGGCGAAATTAGATAAGGAGGGGGGGGGGAGGTATAAACAATAGAACTATCTCAAGAATAAGAAATCATTATTTTTAAAGAATTATTTAACAAAGAACTTTATATTACATTATATTTTAAATACTATATTTACGTAAGAATATTTTATAATTGAATTTGTTTGGATCATCAATACTTTAATTGGAAAATGAAAAAAATACACTCCAGTGTATCTTTCTTTTGTTTTATTGATGGATTTTTATCAGGTCAATTTTCTTTTCCCCAGCTGGCTGCTGATGACTGAGATTTAATTAAAGTTTTAAACTGCAAATAGAAATAATAATAATTAAACCAAGAACTAAACGATACTTTTTTCTTTTCCTTACTTATTTAAAAAAATATATAAAACTTTTAACTATCCGATTGTGTTTAAATTTTCAGCAAATTCAAATAATAATAAATTAGGCAGCTTACCAAATTTCTATTAAAATACAATAAGTTTTCAGAAAATTAGAATCCCCCCCCCCCCCCCCCAAAAAAAAAAAAAAAAAAAAAAAAAAAAAAAAAAAAAAAAAAAAAAAAACTACTATCACTATCTTAATCTTGCATCTGATAATGAATGTTCTTAGCTATGCAGAAGAGATTCATAATTATGGTGGGTTGTGCTGCACTATAATACTATTTCACTAAAGAAAGTGAAATGAATCAATGATCTACCCTTTATGTTTTGTTCAACTTAATTTAGTTTTATGCTTAATATATTTTGAATCATACTAAAATACCCGTGCCTCTAATTTTTAAGAATTGATTGAACCCCCCACTGTTTTCGTCATATTGACAAATAATCCTGATTTTTAATTGTTTATATAATTTTACATGTATTTTTTTTAAGATAATTATTTTCTCTGTGAATTTTCCAAGTTTGTTTCAGATACAGCAATTATGCCCATTTAGAATTTTCTGAAAACTATATCTGTGACACATAAAATGTATATTATGTTTGGTTTAAATTGATATATTTATTATTAGTTAGATAAGTGGAATTTTAAATAAAGATTTTGATAAAACCCACTTGGGTTTTTTCAAGTGGGTTTTTTCGAAAAAACCCACCCGGGTTTTTTCGGGTTGGGCAAAATCAAGCTAACCCTGAACCAAACAGGCTTTTAAAAATATTTTCAAAAAATTTAGTTAAATTTTATTTTTAACTGTTAATAAATAAAGATATCCCGGAAAATTAAGAAGTAGAATTATATTCAAATAAGAGAGATTACTTGTACATTTATGTATTTCCTGTTTGAAAAGTAACAACTAAGAAAATTAACTGTTAATGATGACATTCATAAGAACTAATAATGCATAAATGTAAGATCGTGAACATTGTTTTCTTTTTCAAAACTGAGTGTTTCTAAACAAACATAATGGAAGATAATGTGCAGCTTTCAGGGAAAAGGTGAAAATAAGCACTCGCCAGTCGCCATTCATCGATTAAACTTTAAAAACTGGCCAAATGCAGGATTTCCTGATTGCCCTTTTTCCCTAAATTTTGCAATTTTTCAGCATCCATTCGACGAAATTCGTAATTTTTATGTACCCGTTCGAAGAAATTCATGGCTTTTATGTGCCCGTTCCAAGAAATTTACGATTTTCTGTGCATAATCAACAAAATTCATGATTTTTTACACAGCAATCGATAAAATTCATGATTTTTACGCATTCGATCGATGAAATTCATGATTTTTAGACGTTCGATCGATAAAATACATGATTTTTACATGCTCAGTTGATAAAATTAATTTTTTTTACACGCCTAGTCAACAAATTTCATTATTTTTATGCGTTCGGTCGATAAAATACATGATTTTTACACGCTCGGTTGATAAAATTAATTATTTTTACACGCCCGGTCAATGAATTTCATTATTTTTACATGCTCGGTCGATAAAATTCATAATTTTTACATGCTCGGCCGATAAAAATCATGATTTTTTCACACTCGGTCGATAAAATTCATGATTTTTTCACACTCAGTCGATAAAATTCATGATTTTTTCACACTCGGTCGATAAAATTAATTATTTTTACATGCCCGGTCAACGAATTTCATTATTTTTACATGCTTGGTCAATAAAAATTCCTGATTTTTACATGCTCGGTCAATAAAATTCATAATTTTTACATGCTCGGTTGATAAAATTCATGATTTTTACACGCTTGGTCGATAAAATTCATGATTTTTTCACACTCGGTCGATAAAATTCATGATTTTTTCACACTCGGTCGATAAAATTCATGATTTTTTCACACTCGGTCGATAAAATTCATGATTTTTTCACACGTCGATAAAATTCATGATTTTTTCACGCTCAGTCGATAAAATTAATTATTTTTTCACGCCGTCAAAATTTCCTGCTATTTTTACCCGTCCGTTTATTATCACGCTCCCGTCGATAATAAAGATATCATAGATTTTTCAAGGAATTTCATTATTTTTACGCGTTCAATCAATGAAATTCATGATTTTTACAAGTTCAATCTACAAAATTAAGGATTTTTACGCATTCGATCTACGAAATTAAGGATTTTTACGCGTTCGATCTACGAAATTAAGGATTTTTATGCGGTCGATTGACGAAATTCAGGATTTTTACGCGGTCGATCGACAAAATTCAGGATTTTTTAGAGTGTCAACAATACTCCAGATTGTAAAACATGCAATGGGGAGTTATGAGATGAAAAAAAAAAAGCAAAATATTAATTGGTTATTTTTTAAACCAAAAACATTGGGAAGGAGGTGTCCATTAATGGCATATCTACATAGCTGCAACCTTGGCATAATCGTAATTGTGAGGGCCGCAAGATAACAAAATTCCTAAACAGCGTAATTAAACTGGACACTGTAATAAAATATAATGTAATAAGATTTATTAAATTATAAAATAATACATACATGAGATGTATCAACAAGTCTCTGTTCAACCACATTTTACTAGCAGCTAAGCTTCCACTCTGGAAGAGAAGAAAATCAATAACAACCCAATACAAAATGGCTTATAACTGAATATAAGAACATTTTATAAATTTATTTTAATTCACAGAAGAAGCTACAAAGTTTAATTAATCAAAGTTTAACTAAATTAATTAAAAAAAGTTTTAAGACTATACTCTTTTTAAGTTATAACTCAAAGCTAAAGCACTGTTTGTTTTTTTCTGTAAAGGCTTCTTGTAAAAAGGTCTGGTTCATAAAATGGCAGTATCTGTGTTAAATATTATGTAAAATTGTTTTATAATTTAACTTTTAATACTTTAGTCTGAAATATAAAAATATTAAGCCAGCCGAATATTCGGTATACTTGTGGGCTGAATATTCAGTATTCGGCCAAAATCGCTATTCAGTGCATCCTTAGTTTATAGTAATTTAAATTTACTTTATAAGCTTTTAAAATTTTCGTAATTACATTTTAAAAGTTACAGATTACTAACTAATATGCTAAAACATATGTATCAACAATTATACATCCCAAGAAGGAAATCCCTATACTGCGATATTTTTTAATATTCCTTTAGATTCCGGTTTCAGAGGTTTTATCAAATAAATACTTGACAAAGTTGATTACATAGTTAAATATTATGTACTTTATGATTAAAATAAGTTGGCTATTATTTACTTTGTGGAGGAGGAAGAGGGGAAGGGGATCAAAAAGTATGTTTACCTCCTGTGAACAAAAACAGCATTTTGGCCTTGAATGAGGGTTCCTGCAGTGGAGTCCCCCCCCCCCCCCCAACAAATTTTGACAAACAAAATCAAAGCATATTTTTATATATTTTAAATAATTTTTTAGTTTACTTTCAATTAATAACTCCAAAATAATATTCATCCACATTTACTTATTATAAACACATTATTTAATTTTATTGAATAATTTATTTATATTTAATAATAGAAGTTAAAATGTTTTGATTTAACTTGGTTATTAGGATGGGTCGAAAAAACCGAAATTTATATAATCGAAACGTAATAGTGCGGAAAAGTTGCCATTGGTAATAAGGAATAAATTCACAAAATATTACACCAAATGGTTAATATCTTTTAAATATCTTTTACCGCTGCAAAGAGGGCAAAGTTTAAAAAAAAACACATTTTTTTTTTTTTTAAATTAAATTATCCAACTATACCAATACAATTTCTAATAGAATGCAAAAGCTACATCAAGATGTTAGTAATGTTCCAATAAAATGTCATTATGGTGAAATTATTTCTATTACCGCCGCAGGGGCAGCCAAAATTTTTTTTAAAAACGGCAAAAATTTCAATTTTCCGTTTTTTACTTTTCAAATTCATATTATATGTCTACTATTAAAAAAATTTACATTATATCTGGTAATACCTAATAAATGTCTAGTAATTTTGATGATCGGGATTGCCAACCAAGGGCGAGAGGGGCCCGCCCCTCTTAAATTTTGGAAAAAAGGGCTTTTTGAAGAAATTTTTGCGATTTTATGGTAAATTTAAGGATTTTTATTAGTAGGGGCGACCTCTTACATACATTCCCCCTCAATTTTCACTTTTTCTCCCCCCTCCCAACAAAAAATCTCTAAAACGTTCCGGAAAATCACTTAAAATAACCCCTTTCTCTCAAATTTAGGGGGGGGGGAGGACGGGCCTCTCTCGCCCCTGGTTCGCAATGCTCATGATCAAAATTACTACACATTTATAAGTTATTACAAGCTATAATGTAAATTTATTTAATTCTAGACATATAATAAAAATTAAAAACTTTAAAAACGAAAAATTGAAATTTTTGCCGGTTTTTTTTCAAAATTTTGACTGCCCCTGCAGCGGTAATAGAAATGATTTCAACCCGATTGATTATGTCAGAAACTAAACAAATGTTTTGATTTATCACTCAAGGTCAGAAATCTCATTTTTTAAATCAAAATATTTTTACTTTCATTATTAAATATAAATAAATTAGTCAATAAAATTAAGGGGGGGGGGGCTTCAAAAAGTATGTTTACCTCCTGTGAACCAAAAAAAAAAGAGCTAGTTTTGGAATTGAATGAGGGTTCCTGCAGTAGAGTTCCTCCCCCCCCCCCCCAACAAATTTTGACAAACAAAATCAAAGCATATTTTATATTTTTTAAATAATTTTTTAGTTTACTTTCAATTAATAATTCCAAAATAATATTCATCCACATTTACTTATTATAAACACATTATTTAATTTTATTGAATCATTTATTTATATTTAATAATAGAAGTTAAAATGTTTTGATTTAACTTGGTTATTAGGGTGGGTCGAAAAAACCGAAATTTATATAATCGAAACGTAATAGTGCGGAAAAGTTGCCATTGGTAATAAGGAATAAATTCACAAAATATTACACCAAATGGTTAATATCTTTTAAATATATTTTACCGCCGCAAAGAGGGCAAAGTTTAAAAAAAATCGCTTTTTTTCTTTTTTTTATTAAATTATCCAACCATACCAATACAATTTCTAATAGAATGCAAAAGCTACATCAAGATGTTAGTAATGTTCCAATAAAATGTCATTATGGTGAAATTATTTCTATTACCGCCACAGAGGCAGCCAAAATTTTGAAAAAAAACGGCAAAAATTTCAATTTTCCGTTTTTTACTTTTTTTCAAATTCATATTATATGTCTACTATTAAAAAAAATTACATTATGTCTAGTAATAACCAGGGCTTTACAAATTTGAAAAAATCTGGTAGCCAGGTATAAATTCTAGTCGCCAGTAAAAAAATTTAACACCCCCCCCCCCCCCGTTATTGAAGTACAAACGTTTGCTTAGGAATTAAGTCAGAAAAAATAATAACAAACATAGTTTAGAATTATTAGTTACATAGTTTATAATAGTGCATCATAACTAAGTTTTCTAAGGAAACTTATCAAAGTTATATGTTTGTGAAAAAAATAATAATAAAGGAAATATTGTAAACTCTGAATTAACCGACATGTTCGGGAAATGCTGATTGCCGTATGCTTCAAATAGTTGAGTGCTACAAAATCTATATCGGATGAGAGGGGATCTATAAAATAGTGAAGACGGAAAACGATTTTATGCTTATTTAGCCTATCAAAATAAAAAAGTCAAATAATTCTGATTTAATTATTTCAAAATTTGCATTTAATGACATTTGCAATAGTTTTGACAAATTAAAAATAAGTTAATTTTTTCTGTTGTTGTTTGTTTGTTTGTGTGTGTGTGTGTGAATATAATTTCAAATTTATTTCTTAATATTTTGTAACTTTGCAGCATCTATAATGAGATATCTTACAAGAAATTTAATTAAACGTTGTGATGTTCGCAAACTCGAGGGCTATTAACGCGTAATATTACGAGTTATTACGTAAACGTCTGTTTTCGTAGCTAAAAAGGAAATAAAAATATATATTTTCCCGCGCTGGATTAAATCGAAATCAGCAGCCGGCTGAGGTTTATTTTGATCCAACAATCTACAATAAGAATTGAAAAAAAAAAAAAAACTTTTTGAAGTGCAATCAATGATTTTTTATTTCCATTTACTGCAGATAATAATCCAAACAATGTAATTATAAAATACTATTGAGAAACAACTCTGAACCAGACTCTTGTCGCCAAGACAGAGTGACGGCAATGTCCAACGCGTGTGGTGCAAACAGACGCGAGGCGCCAAGCATTTTAAGCCGGGAAAAAATATTAAAAAAAAATAATACATATTTTTATTAAAATGAATTATTCTTGAAATTTTAATTAAGTTTTATAGATTTACTTCGAATGAGTTACTTATAATCACTTATATGTTATTATTCTTTTAAAATGAATGTAATAGATTAAAAGTTTTAATTCTGAACACAAAAATCTGATTTGAAGCATACAAAAAAGTAAGCATTTTTTATCATTGCATCCAATTTTTAGAAGCCACATAAGACTATTTGTTATTGAACCCCCCCCCCCCCTCCTCACATTTTAATCACATGACTAGCCGACTAGAGCGGAAAAGAATTGCGTTTTATGTGCATGAAATGGAAAATGCCTTTTTAACTTCGCTTTAGAGAAAATGTCGTTTGTGCTCATTTTTTAGTTCAATTTTTGTAAAAAATAAATAAATAAATGAAACAATAAAAGTCAGATTAAAAAAGTTAGTCGCCAGATAAAAAAAGTTGGTCGCCAGTGGCGACCTGGCGACCGCATTTGTCAAGCCCTGGTAATAACTAATAAATGTCTAGTAATTTTGATGATGGGGATTGCCAACCAAGGGCGAGAGGGGCCCGCCCCTCTTAAATTTTGGAAAAAAGGGCTTTTTGAAGAAATTTTTGCGATTTTATGGTAAATTTAAGGATTTTTTTAGTTGGAAGAAATCTTACATAAATTCCCCCTCAATTTTCACTTTTTCTCCCCCCTCCCAACAAAAAATCTCTAAAACGTTCCGGAAAATCACTTCAAAGAACCCCTTTCTCTCAAATTTAAGGGGGGGGGGGGGGGACGGGCCTCTCTCGCCCCTGGTTCGCAATGCTCATGATCAAAATTACTACACATTTATAAGTTATTACAAGCTATAATGTAAATTTATTTAATTCTAGACATGTAATAAAAATTAAAAACTTTAAAAACGAAAAATTGAAATTTTTGCCGGTTTTTTTTCAAAATTTTGACTGCCCTGCAGCGGTAATAGAAATGATTTCGACCCGATTGATTATGTCAGAAACTAAACAAATGTTTTGATTTATCACTCAAGGTCAGAAATCTCATTTTTTAAATCAAAATATTTTTACTTTCATTATTAAATATAAATAAATTAGTCAATAAAATTAAGGGGGGGGGGCTTCAAAAAGTATGTTTACCTCCTGTGAACCAAAAAAAAAAGAGCTAGTTTTGGAATTGAATGAGGGTTCCTGCAGTAGAGTTCCTCCCCCCCCCCCCCCAACAAATTTTGACAAACAAAATCAAAGCATATTTTATATTTTTTAAATAATTTTTTAGTTTACTTTCAATTAATAATTCCAAAATAATATTCATCCACATTTACTTATTATAAACACATTATTTAATTTTATTGAATCATTTATTTATATTTAATAATAGAAGTTAAAATGTTTTGATTTAACTTGGTTATTAGGATGGGTCGAAAAAACCGAAATTTATATAATCGAAACGTAATAGTGCGGAAAAGTTGCCATTGGTAATAAGGAATAAATTCACAAAATATTACACCAAATGGTTAATATCTTTTAAATATCTTTTACCGCCGCAAAGAGGGCAAAGTTTAAAAAAAATCGCTTTTTTTTTTTTTTAAATTAAATTATCCAACCATACCAATACAATTTCTAATAGAATGCAAAAGCTACATCAAGATGTTAGTAATGTTCCAATAAAATGTCATTATGGTGAAATTATTTCTATTACCGCCACAGAGGCAGCCAAAATTTTGAAAAAAAACGGCAAAAATTTCAATTTTCCGTTTTTTACTTTTTTTGAAATTCATATTATATGTCTACTATTAAAAAAATTTACATTATGTCTAGTAATAACTAATAAATGTCTAGTAATTTTGATGATGGGGATTGCCAACCAAGGGCAAGAGGGGCCCGCCCCTCTTAAATTTTGGAAAAAAGGGGTTTTTGAAGAAATTTTTGCGATTTTATGGTAAATTTAAGGATTTTATTAGTAGGAAGAAATCTTACATAAATTCCTACTCAATTTTCACTTTTTCTCCCCCCTCCCAACAAAAAATCTGTAAAACGTTCCGGAAAATCACTTCAAAAAACCCCTTTCTCTCAAATTTAGGGGGGGGGGGACGGGCCTCTGTCGCCCCTGGTTCGCAATGCTCATGATCAAAATTACTACACATTTATAAGTTATTACAAGCTATAATGTAAATTTATTTAATTCTAGACATATAATAAAAGTTAAAAACTGTAGAAAAAACGAAAAATTGAAATTTTTGTCGTTTTTTTCAAAATTTTGACTGCCTCTGCAGCGGTAATAGAAATGATTTCGACCCACCCTATTGATTATGTCAGAAACTAAACAAATGTTTTGATTTATCGCTCAAGGTCAGAAATCTCATTTTTTAAATCAAAACATTTTAACTTATATTATTAAATATAAATAAATTAGCCAATAAAATTAAATAATGTGTTTATAATAAGTAAATATGGATGAAAGGAAATGAGAAACAAAACAAATATGTCTTGATTTAAAAAACAAGATGGCACACAGCAGGTTAATCACAAAGCTGTTCCTTTATTACTTTATGCAGTTTAACCCTTAATTGCTGTCACAAAAACTGTTGCATACATACTGTGAGTGGTTTTGGTTTCCAAGACCGCTTGATTGAAAGATTAATAAAAAGCTCGAATAACTAATAAGATACTGCTTCTGTTCTAAACTTTATGTAGGGGAGACCGGTACACAGTGGACCACTTTTCCAGTTAACATTTTTTTTCTCTTTAACAGACTGACCGATCTGTATGAAAATATTTTTGAATATTCCTTAAACCTTCTTACATCCATCATAATTTTCGCACAACATAGTTTTCAATACATTTTTCAAAAAAAAAAAAAATTATATACACTTGTGAAGTGGACCAGTGTACCCCGGAAGCGGGGTACAGTGGTCCACCCACTGTGGTACAGTGGACCACTATTAGGTATTATCTAAAATACAATATAAATCTATTTTTCATTAATCTAATTATTTTTTGTTGCCCCTTCACCCACAAAATAACATAGTAATATAAATTTTGAAGCAAAAACAAATAAATTATATTTTGAAAATAATAACAGATTAATACAGGAACAATTGCAATTTAGTTGAAGTTATTACTTAAGTACAAAAAAATCCGCTCACATTAAAATTTGCAAATTAAATTCTTAAGTACTTATGAGTAAGATTGAGCCTGGAATTTTCAAGAAATAATTTTGGGTCTGAGAGCAACATTATGAAATCATTGACATCAACAGCAGATTCATCTACAGTTTCAGAAGAAATAAACTGATTTCCATTCAATTTGCGTCTCATAAATCTTACTTGAATAAAATCATCAACAATTAGACTACAGTTATATTTATCAAAGGCAGTAAATACAAAACAAAATATTTCTTACTATGTTAAATAAATTGTTATTTTTATTTGTTTACTTTATTTTACAGTTAAATCTACTTTAAAACAATCTTTCTTTATAGAAAATAAGCAATTATTAAATATTTTGAACATTCTGCATTACAGGAGCAGAGTGGATTGTGGACCACTGTGCCCCAGGAGTGGGTGGTCCACTGTACCCCATGTTGAAGTTCAATAAATAATCATATTAATATTGTTCATAGCTTTCTTTTAAACATATTAACTTTAAAGTAAAATAAAAACAAGTATCTTAGCTTTAGTCATATATTACAGATACAGAGGACAGTCAATTCTCAAATACTCATCATACATCACATGCAGATAGATTTTAAAAACCAAATTTTGAAGGGAAAACTTACGGGTATGTACAAACAAAACAAAAACACAATTTGATTATTTTTTTTTTCTTAGAAGGACAGTAATTACTTGAACTTCATTTTTATAAACATGGGAAGACTTATTTTACTTTCTTTAATCATTGTTGAACGCTAAATTATACTTTGTGATAATTTAAGAAGTATTTTGTTTTGTTTATTTAAGGAGTTTAAGTATCTCCTTGGAAACTTTTTAATTTCTATGGAGTTTCTAAGTAATGTAAGGCGTCTGTATGACCCCTGCTATAGTTAAACTGAAAATCACAAGTTACTGTGAAAATTGATAAAAGCACTACCGCTAAAAGCAGCTAAAAGATTTTTTTTTTCCCAAAAGCCGTAGCATTTAAGCCTAACATTTATAACTAGGATTAGGGTGGTTTTATTCCAAACAAACGTTCATTTACAATGTTTTTTAGAGAACATTACAACATAAAATTGAATAATTTACCTTTTTTTCTGTAAAATAGACAACATCAGGCGAGAAAAATTGGGTTAGAATCTTGTATATACAATTCTTGTTTACGCTTGCCTCATGTATCTCGACAACAGAAGGAAAGGCACCGCGCACGCGCAGATGGAAACTAATATATCCTCCACTCCTGTCGGCCTGTCACACTGTTCAAAAAATTAGCAGTTGGAATTTTATTTAATTAGTTTTAGAATATATGCTTTATGTAATTTAGATCATTTTCACTGTCTCTGGGAGATGTAGAATACCCCAACTGTGCATTTGAGAGGGGTAAAATTATAAAATTTCAAATCTTAAAAATTTAAATTAAAAAAAAAAAATTAAAATTTTTGAAAATTTACCGAGAAGAAAATTTTGAGATATTCCTCATTTAAGTTTGTAATTTTTAAAAACTTAAAATTTTAACAAAAGTTTTTTTTTTTTTTTTTTTTTTTTTTTTTTTGAAAAAAAAATTATTAAAAAAAAAATAATGTACAGTAAAATATGTGTTTTAAAGCTGTATTTTTCTTTATAATATCTATATAATATATACATATGTACATACGTCCAATTCAATGAGGGGGTTACCCCTCCCCCCCCCCCATTGAATTATTATTAAAAAATGTTGAAAAAGAATTTAATCTTATATTATTAGTCAAATTGCAGGTCATAGAAGAACAGAAAGTGTGAAATATGTTTTATCAGCCCCACCTTCACATCCCTCGAGGGGGTGAGGGAGGAAAATATTGCTGGAAGGGGGGGCACGAATCTGTGACGTTGAAGTGTTTCTTTTTAGGTAATATTGTATTCTCATAGGAAATACATGCACTTTTGAAAAAATTTACAGATTTGAATTGGCACCATTATGCATAGAAATAATCAAAACTTGGATTATAGAAATTTTTACATCTATAAAAAGTAAAGACTTTTGTGCATAAAAAATGCACACTTTTTGCGAACACGGAACAGGCAGTTATTTTATGCAAAAAATTTGCACAGTTTTTGAAAACAAAAAATATGCACTTTTTTGTATGCATAAAAAATGCATATAATGTGCACACAAAGTGTACACTTTTTGAAATATTCAAAAATATTCACTTTTTTTGCACAAATTGTACACAATTGAAACTTTTTTGCAAAAAAAGTGCAAACATTTTCTAGCTGGGTATATTTGGAAAAAAACTTGACTTATATGGTTTTTGAAATAACAGATTTAATTAAAAGCTTGATTAACTAATACGATACTTTTTACGTACAAAACTTTACATACAGAAATATTTTAATTAAAATTCACCAATTCAGAAGTCTAACGATAAGTACTAGTGCTCAAAACAAAATAAAACTTCACTAATATGTATAGTTAAACTGAAAATTACAAAGTAAAATGTGAAGATTAAAAAAGAGCAGTGATATGCGAGAATGCTAACAGCAGTTAAAGATTAAGCAGCAAAAAAAATAAATTTTACAAAAACTAATACACAATTACTTTTTACCACCGAATTACTTTTTTTCTTCCTTAAGAGCCCACAGCAGTCATGCGAAAACACGCGCAAGCAAGTTTAACAAAACCCTTCATTTCACAAATTATTAAATATTGACTTACTTCACTGTCATTCTACCCCACTTCCCATTAGGCAGTGTAATTTAAGGGCCTACGCTAGTAATCCGAAGAAATTCGAACGCTAATGTTAAGTCTATGGGAAGGTTCTTGGCAGATTTCTCGCTCGCATTTTAATATTTTTAAATGATGTTTTTTGCATTAGGACAGCTGAGGTCGATTTTGGTTCCAGTTTTTTTTATATAAGGGTACTTTAACTTTCAAAACCGGTTCCAACCAGTTCCAAAATTGAAAATGTCCGCTTATAAAAAAAACTAGCCAAAATCCAAAAAGTAAACACTAACAACGTTAGAGATCGACCTCAGCTAGCCTATGCAAAAAAAAAGTATTTAAAAATATTAAAATGCGAGCGAGAAATCTGTCAAGAACCTTCCCATAGACTTAACATTAGCTTGAACGTTTCTTCTCATGACTAGCGTAGGCTCTTAAACTTGTAATTCGATATTTATAAAGAAAATCTGCAAAAATACTAAATCTGCTTGTGGATGACATATAATACATTTTTCCAATTATTTTACTTCTAGAACATCAGTGAAATATATAAATAAGATCAATTCTATAATTTAAAATTATTTATTTTATAAATTTAAAAGCACAGTGATATAAAGAAAACTTTTTCATTTGTTCCATTTAAAAGTCTATATATAGAATTAGTCAATTGGAAATACCATATTTATTGTGCGATATAACAATTCATACTTATCTTCTTCAACCAATTTGCAGACAGTTAATATCCAAAAGAAAAAATCAGGAAAATCTTCTCGAAGCCAATTCATTTTGAGATTTTCATTGAAATACCACTTAACATTATCTTCTGACATCTTAAAATCAATTTTAGACTGATCAGAAAGCAATTGGAATACAGTTTTGCATCTTATATATGATGAAGTTTCTCTAAGTGGAAGCACATTTAGAGGAACAAATATTTCAAAATACTGTCTTTTATTCATTGCTTCTAAAAAAGATTCATAATTTCTAGATTCTCTCTGTTTAATATGTTTTTCATTTACACGGCTTCGAAATTTTTGAGGAAAGAGAGCATATTTAATATACAACTCTAATAATTCCCACTGACCGTATAACATTAAATAAGAACAATATCTCATACCGTGTCTTCCTAATCGTATGCGTTTCTCTTGGTCTGCATTTAAATCATTAAACATCATTTCAAGTATATCCATGTCTCGATTCCAGGATAGACAATATGTTAAAAACCGCTCTAATAAATGTAGGTTTTTTTCGTCAAATATATAATCTTTCAAATGTTTCGATCCGTGTTGCCATAACTCCATAAAAATAAATTTATATTGATCATATATGTACTCACTTTTCTTATGCGAATTTTCTTTTTCTTCAAGTACTACACCCAATACATAAATATAAGATTCTGGCTCAATAAAATCCAACATATGAAGTGCAATTGGTAACAATTGTTCCCTCCTTAACCATTCCCATTTGAAAATATCATAGATAATAGCAGATAGAATTCTGTCAGAGCATTGCCTTAAAACCTCTTTTTGTTCCTCATAATTTAAATTTGACAGTATGGAATAGAATAAATCTCCGTTACATGTCCCTTCATTTATTATTGGTACAATAATGGCAACCTTTCTTGCCTTACTAAATATGTTACACATGTATGTTATTGGTACGCTGTTACAAATTTTAGTACCAAAAACACTGTCCTCTGTCAACAACTTTAATACATGCATATAAATACTCGTTTTTATATGACGTTTATAATAAATATCAAGTGCTAAGTTATCCAATGTTTTTGTCTTCGATTGTCGCCATAATCTTTGTCGGTAATCTTCGCATGTATAATCGTCTCTAATCTTTGATGTCCAAAAATGTATCATCGGGAAATCGTAGATGTTGACAGAATCCAAATACGATTTAGTTACGATAGTTGGAGAGATATTGCTAATTTCTTCTTCTAAACAACAATTACAAGCTAATTTGTATTTGTGATCATTACTTAAAAAGACATTAGGATTTGCTAGTATATTTCTAGCAGTTTGAGCGTAATCAACTTTTCCTGCTGTTGTCCAACGAATGTTATTTACGAGATAAACTGCAGAATTTTCGAAAGGTGACCTTGCGCTAAAAACATGAGCGTCATGATATTCAATCCAGTTAAACATCGATTTTCCTATAATCGGGACTATATCGGTTAACTTTTTAGCTATACATTTAGCTATGGGTAACTGCGATACTTTAGTGATAACATGATTTTCTACTTCCTTCAGATCTGGTATAATATACTGAGGTAATGTATTATGCATTATCTTAATTTTAATTATATTGTCTTGAATAAATGGATCTATCCATAAATTTGTCACGACGTTAATGATAGCAATGTTCTCAAGCGAAGTCATGAAGTGAAATTTAAGGGTACCATCTTCTGTGAAAATATCTTTTTGCGAGATTTTAGCTTCTTTAGTAATATTTTCTTCCAAAGATTTATAATGTTCACTTTCCGCCATACCAGCTATGATTTTCTTTTCTTAAAATTATCGGTTTCTCTTCTTATTTAAAATGGAATACTTGCTTTAAAATTCAGAACTGCAACTGGAGAAATAAGCGGTAATATGCCGTTCAAATATTATGATTTTTTTAGATTACAGCTTTCGAATTGGTTGATGGGTTAGTTGCTTCGGACGCGTTCATTCAAAATAACCAAAGTTACCGATTTCACCGGTTACTCGCAGCTAGATTTTGGGAAGGTACGCGACAAGAAGCCAATGAATTTTGACGTCAATAAAACGCACTTTCTTATCGTATTCAATTCTCGAATCTGGCGAAAGATAACGGGATCGAGGCTAACGAAAAAGAAAGGCTACCGCGGTGCTTTACGCGAATCTTTTTATTACAGACCGCGGGAGTCACGTGATGCTCGACCCCACCAATGCAGGTGTACGAAAAGAGCATCACGTTACACTAGCGGTCTGCAAAAAAAAGATAAGTGGAATGCACCACGGTAGCCTGTCTTTTTCGTTAGCCTCGTAACGCAATCAGTTGAAGTCACAATTCGCCAACTTTTCGTTTCGTTACTTCCCAGACTCGAGAGTCGAGTAACCGGTGATATCGGCTTTAAGGACCCGCCCTTGATCTTTCATTATAAAGTAATAAACAAAAATTTTACAGTAAAATAAATAAAGCCAATTTTGAACACGATTAAAACAAATTTGCTGAAAAAATCGCACTGTTATAAAACACTTTAAAGGAAAATGTTGTCATGAAATCATGGTCGTATTCATTGCAACTTTCCGAAGTGACCAATCTCACCAGTCCATTCTGGGCAAGACAACACTAGATACCGGGCTGGCTCATTCATTCTCATGAGTTCACAATTAGTGGCTAGTCGCGACTAGCGATTGGTAAAAGCGACGCGCCCATCGTGGTGGGCGTGCCGCTTTGCACCAATCGCCGTGTAAAAATGATCCACTTCATGTGACGTTTTAAACATCATGCACCAGCCCTGTATAACGTACGTCGCGATTTCATGTACCGGTCGAAAGTAGGGTGCCTCTATATGATAATGGCGACATACGAAGCTAGGAGTTTTCTTAGAAAGACGCGTTTGCCCAAATTATGTCAAACCAACAGTCCAAAATTTGGTGCATAGATTAACATACAAGATTGGACACTATCATAGAGATTAATGATAACGCGATGACGGACACAAGGGAAGAAACATCTCATACACAGAATATTTCTGCTTTTGAACGTCTATCTTATTATGATCTTTCATTTTTTAAATATTACATGTTTACGTTTTCAATTTTGTAGTAACAGCGAAAAACGAAAGTTTTGAGTTCCAATTTCTGCGCAAATAAGATTCTGCCGGACATATATTAACATGTTTAGACTAGGGGCGCGTTCACAGACCGAACCCCGAGTTACATAGCGTAACGTATGGGTAACCTGAAGCGTTCAGAGACCGATATCATGTGACTTTTTGCGGGTTTTTCGTAGCGTTCAAATCCGGAAATTACCCAGATTTCGGGTAACCCACATTACCTGGAGAATTTTGTTGGGTAAAGTGGTCACTTGTTTGGGAAATCTGATTTGTTTGTTTGCTTTATAGATAACTACAACTGTTAACTGTTGTTCTTTATGACTCCTAGTTTACACTTGAGTCCTGACCATTTGATTGGTTTACCTTTAACAGGACTATGATATAATTGGCCAACGTCGGCTAGGATGGTTCGTGCAATGTTCGTACAATCAACATGTAATTCCAGATTGTTCGACGGAAGTGTTTGATTGTAAACATGCCCATAACTTTACCCAAAAGCTCTCACAGCCATTTTAACCTAACTTTACCCTGAGAAAATCAGATGACGTTATTCCCCAACTATATGAGTAACCCACGTTTCAGTCTCTGAATGCGCTCTAGAAAGATTTCATCACCCCCGTTACTTTCAGCTCGTTTTTGGGAAAGTACGAAACGAAATTCAGATTCCTATCTGATCAAATCATTTTTCGCTGGATGCAAAAAAAGGATCAGGTCAGATACAGGGCTTCATTCGAGGCTAACGAAAAAGAAAGGCTACCGCGGTGCTTTACGCGTATCTTTTTTTACAGACCGCGAGAGTCACGTGATGCTCGAATCCACCAATGCAGGTGTGCGAAAAGAGCATCACGTCACTCTAGCGGTCTGTAAAAAAAGATAAGTGGAATGCACCGCGGTAGCCTGTCTCTTTCGTTAGCCTCGGCTTCATTCGAGGCTAACGAAAAAGACAGGCTACAGCGGTGCATTCAACTTATCTTTTTTTTACAGACCGCTAGAGTGACGTGATGCTCTTTTCGTACACTTGCATTGGTGGATTCGAACATCACGTGACTCCCGCGGTCTGTAAAAAAAGATAAGCGTAAAGCACCGCGGTAGCCTTTCTTTTTCGGTAGCCTCGGGCTTCATTCTCATGACGTCACAAATAGTGTCTGGTCACGACCAGCGATTGGTACAAACCGGCGTGTCCATCGTTATGTGCTAATCGCTGTATATCTTTGTTCGCGGCCAGCCACCATTCGTGACGTCATAATAATGAATGAGCAAGCCCGGTATCAAGGCTACACTAGATACCGGGCTTGCTCATTCATTATCATGACGTCACAAATGGTGGCTGGCCGCTACAAAGGACATACAGCAATTGGTACAAAACGATGGGCGCGTCGCTTTGTACCAATCGCTAATCGCGGCCAGCCACTATTTGTGATGTCATGAGAATGAATGAGAGAGCCCGGTATCTAGTGTTGTCCTGCCGGTATCTAGTGCAGCCTTGATAGGATCGCGACCTACGTTATACACGGCCGGTGCATGACGTTTAAAACGTCACATGGAGTGGGTCCTTTTTACACCAATCGCCGTGTAAAAATGATCCACTGCATGTGACGTTTTAAACGTCATCCACCGGCCGTGTATAACCGAAGTCGCGATAGGATACGAAAGAATGTTTTTGGTCAGATCACAATTCTCCGATTTTCGTTCCGTACCTTTCCAGACTCGAGCTGCAAGAAATCTTTGAGATAGATCTCTATGGTTAGCTCATATCAATGCGCCCATGATTTGATAACATTTTTCTTTAAGGTAGTCGACAACCACACTGTTTTTCTACATAAAATTTACTTTAATCGTCTTCAGGATTGGTCGATTTCTATTTCTGTTAAATTTCTGTTAAAAACTTTATAATGAAAAATCCAGCAACAAATTCAATCAATCTGCGTAAACTGTAAACTTAAAAAAAGTCATTACCATATTTGAATGGTATAGCATTGTTGGTTAATTTTTCCAGCTGTAGTTCTGAATTGTGAAACAGATATGCCTTAGTGTATAAGCAGATGCACAGATAATGTTTAGACAAAGGAAAAACATTAGGAGTTATGGCTGGAAGTGAACTTCATGAAACTTTGGATGAAAATATTACTAAAGAAACTAAAATCTCGCAAAAGAATATTTTCTCGGAAGATGGCAACCTTAAATTTTACTTCATGATTTCACTTGAGAACACTGTTATCATTAAAATCGTGACATATTTATGGATAAATCAATGTATTCAAGAAAATATAATCAAAATTATGCATAATACATCCATACCTTGGCATTTTAATAGAGATCTGAAAGATGTTCAAAATCACGTTATCGATAAAGTATCGCAGTTACCCATAACTAAATATATTGCCTATATATATTGCCTATAACTAAATATAAAAGTTAATAGATTTAGTCCCAGTTATTAGAAGTTCACTGTTTAACAGGATAGAATATATACGCATGTTTTTGGCGTCAGTGTACCTTCCGAAAATTCTGCAGTTTATCTCATAAATAACATCCACTGGACCACAAGAGGAAAAATTGATTATGCTCAAACGGCTAGAAATATACTAACTAATCCTAATGTTTGTTTAAGTAATGAGGGTCCTTCCATGGTAACTTACGTTACATTTAGAATAATTGACTTCAGTAATTTTAGTAATATAACATTAAAAAATAATCAAAATGTAATGTTTATATGATTTGTTACTTAAACCTAACAAAGCTAAATTTGGACAAAAATTACTTAAATTTAGTATTATTTCTTGAACGCTAAAAGTTATATTTACTATGCTAACTTACGTTTCTGACAAAAATAATCTAAGTTACCATAATAAATATAATGGCCAGTGTTCAAAAAATAGCACTAAAGGTAAGTAATTTTATCCAAATTTCGCTTTATATAGGTTTAATTAACAAATCCTACCAACATTACATTTTCAATATTTTTTGGTGTATTATGAAAATTATTAAAGAAAATTATTCTAAATGTAACATAAAGTTACCATGGAATGACCCATGATCGAAAATATAAATTAGCTTGTGATTGTTGTTTAGAAAATGAATTTTTAACTATAGCTGACAATGTTATAAATGCATCTTATTTGGATTCTGTGGACATCTACGATTTCCCTATGATACATTTTTGGACAGCGATGTTCAGTCACGATTATACATGCGAAGATTACCGGCAAAGATTGTGGCAACATTCCAAGACTACACCATCGGATAACTTATCGTGTGCTATTTATTTTGAGCGAAATGGAATCACGAACATTTATATAAGCATATATTAAGGTCGTTGTCCGATGAGAATATTTTGGATTACAAAACTTATAACGCAGTACCAATAATATACATGTGTAACTTAGTCGGTGAAGAAGAAAAAGTTGGCAGTATTGTAACACTAATAAATAAAGCAGTGTTTGAAAAAGAGATAATGTATTAATTATTGTCGACTTTAAATTATGAGCAACAGAAAGAGGTTTTAAGGCAACATTCTAACACTATTTTATATGATATCTTGCATGACTGGTTAAGAAGAGAATATTTTTTACCAATTGCACTTAACATATTACATGTTATTCAGCCAGATGCTTATATATATATATATATATATATATATATTGAGGGAAGTACTTGAAGAAAAACAAAATTCTCAAAAGGAAAATGAGGAAATGTATGATCTATATAAATTGGTTTTTATGGAGTTGTGGCAACAGGGGTCGAAACGTTTGAAAAATTATATTTTTGACGAAACAAACATTTATTCATTAGAGCTGCTTGCATCATATTCTCTATCTTGAAAGCGAGACATTGACATAATTGAAATTCTATTTAACGCAGAACAAGAGAAACGCATTCGATTAGGAGTCGTCAGTATAAGATATTGTTCTTATTTAATGCTATATGATCAGTGGCATTCATTAGAGCTGTATATTAAATATGTTCTTTTCCCGCAAAAATGTTCAAGCCGTATAAATCAAAATCACATCAGAAAAATAGAACTCGAAAATTATGAATCTTTTTTAGAAGCATTGGAAGAAAGGAAGTACAGGGTGATTATAAAAAAACTATCCCGATATATGAGTCCTTAACTATCACACCGTTCACAGAAACTGACTGAAATTTTGGTTTTAAGTATTTTGAGGTATGCGCTCAAGAATCGTATGAAAAACAACAGTTAAACTCTAACAGTTACGGTTACAGTGACAAAATTTCAAAAATTTCAAATGGCAACACCTATTTTTTTTTATTGGAATCTGATCTTCATAGTGAAAAACCATAAAAAGCGTTGAAACGGTGCCTGTAACACGAAAATTGTACTTGTGACACGCCAGAGAGACTAAGAAGAAAAGTGAAAACAACCAATAAAGGACAGAGAAGCAACAGAAAGTAAAACATTTTATTATTCAGTGCTATCCACCATCTGACGCATGCAACGTGTTTTCGTGTGTAATGTGGAAAATTTGTGAAACACAATAAAATGTTTTGTTTTCTGTTGATTCTCTGTCCTTGTTCGCTGTTTTCACTTTTCTTCTTAGTCTGCCTAGCGCCGGCAATTTTCGTGCTACAGGTACCTTTCCAACGCTTTTTATGGTTTTTCACTATGAAGATCACATTCCAATAAAAAAAATAGGTGTTGGCATTTGAAATTTTCAAAATTTTGTCACTGTAAACGTAACTGTTAGAGTTTAACTGTTGTTTTTTATTCGATTCTTGAGGGCATACCTTAAAATACGAGGCTAACGAAAAATACAGGCTACCGCGGTGCATTCCACTTATCTTTTTTTACAGACCGCTAGAGTGACGTGATGCTCTTTTCGTACACCTGTTTTGGTGCATTCGAGCATCACGTGACTCCGGCGGTCTGTAAAAAAAAGGTACGCGTAAAGCACCGCGGTAGCCTTTCTTTTTCGTTAGCCTCGTTAAAATAGTTAAAACCAAAATTTCAGTCAGTTTCTGTGAACGGTGTGATAGTTAAGGACTCATATATCGGGATAGTTTTTTTATAATCACCCTGTATTTTGAGGGCCCCACCAGTGGCTGAGAGGTTGTGCTCTCGAAGCTGGTAGACGGGAGGTGCTGGGTCGATCCCAATCGCGCCCGTCGGCCTAATCGTTCGGAGTTTTCGTGGTTTTCTTCGAGCCGTGGATTTATCCATGCGTAAATACGGGTTAGGTTCCCTTAGAAAGACCCCCACGGAGGGCACTCCCCCCGGACCTATATCCCAAGTGTAGATAATTGGCTGTCAATAATCAACCCAACCCCTGTATTTTGAGTCCGAATTTCGCCCAATTTCACAAATTCCCTCATATATAAGATGCCAATCTATATTCCATATGCTTTTCTACCAGACTAAATTTGATTTTAAGGTGTCAGAAGATAATTATAAATTGTATTTCAATGAAAATTGTACAGATATAGTATGGTTTCGAAAAAAAATTTCTGAATTTGTCAGTTGGATATTAACTGTTTGCAAATTAGTTGATGAAGATAAATATGAATTGTTATCTATATTATAAATAGATAAACGTGTCCGTGCGTAACGCTGACGTCATTTTGCGAATGGCAACAGTTGACGATGAAATTTTGGTTTTGCGATTTTTCTACTGCAATTTTTTTTAATTTCTAAACATCGCACATTTTTAATTTTTACACCGTTATGTAGGAAAAAAAAATCTACTTTCAGATGCAATTTTTTTAAAAACTGTATCTTAATTGACGGATTTATTAAATTAAATTTCAGGCACGATTTTTTTTTTTATCTATCTCTATCGCTTGCAGACGATTACAAAATATTAATCCATTTGCAGTTTAAAAAATATAAAAAGTTCAGCATTTGTTTCCAGTTAATATTTAATACGAAATTAAAACTTCTTTAAGGAATAATTAAAATAGTATAAATAAAACACAGATTTAGCAGACATGTAATTGAAATAAGCGCTCAAAACTGCTGTAACGAAATTTTTAGCAATTTCTTCGGCTATTAACTTATGGCTAGAGGCCAATACGAAATTACCAGTTTTATGAAATTTCAAAATTTTATTTGTATACATAATTGACATATTTCATATAAAAATGCTCTTTGGTGGGGTTGGCGGGCAATCTAAAAAAATTATTACATGTAAAAAATCTATTCAAATTCTCAAAAAAAAAAAAAAAAAAAAAAAAAAAAAAAAAAAGTTTTTACATATATTCTCTATTCCGGGAAGCCCGGGTTCGATGCCCTAGTATCATATAATAGACAAGATACTTCCAACTGATTGATTCTTTATAAAACTTTTTAAATGGAACAAGTGAAAATGCTCTATTTTATAACACTGTGCTTTTAAATTGTATTACATTTTACTTTTAATTTATAAAAAGAAATATTTTCAAATTATTAGGTATATCCATTTATATTTTACTAATGTTAAAAAAATAATTGAATAAAATTTGTTTTACAAGCAGATTTAATATTTTCGCATATTTACTGAATGAATATTAGATTAGAAGATGAAGTTTGAGAGGGAGGGAAGGGGGAGAACTAAATGTGTGGCGAACCAAACTGTTAAAACGGGGAGTTTTAAGAATATTACTATTTCTATACATTTATTTCATCAAAAAATGTACCTATATTCACGAGCATAAAAAAAAGGGGGGGGGGAATGAAAACGAAAACCAATACCTATTTACACATTTCTTTTAAAATTTAACTTTAAGGCGGTATTAAAAAAGCTTTTCCACGCTCAACAACTCAAAATTTTGAGACACATTTTCAGACTCATTTTTAAAAGTAAAAACATAAAACTTGGCGGCGTGATTTATGAAAAGATTTTTTAGGGACCTATTTTTTATTTTTCGTTCAATTAATTAGAAATTTATTTACAATTATTTTCACAGTACGTTATTTTTTTGTTTGTTTGTTTCTAGCGCTATCGCTTCGGGAAATTCGGTTCAAAATGTCCACATAGACGGTATTTTTTGAAATATATTCTGCCTTTATCAAAAAATCAAGACAATACGGACATTATAAAGTCTCTGAATAAGAGAACCTGCCAATTGGATGCATTTTAGAACAAAAATGAATTTAAAAATGGTCTCAAAATAAGCAGTTTGGATTTGAATACAACCTTAACAGGGCTTAATTTTTAAGAAAAAAAGTACTAGAGCCCTAATATTCTGCAGTACTAACACTCGTAGCACTCCCCCTCCCCCTCGGCCGTCACTCTAATCTGCATATTTATATTTCATACATTCTTATTTTTTTAAAGCTTATTAATTTATCAAAATAAAAATTTTAAATACATCTATCTGCGTATAATTAGCTATACACTATTCTACTTTTTAGTTATTAATACAATAGAAACCTTTGCCTAATTTTAATGTTAATGAATCGCAGAATTCTGTGATTAAATAAGCTCAGGATTATGATTCGGAAGTCGTGTTAATACGAAAAATAATGAATAGTTCACAGCTATGCAGAATAGAAAAATACTATCTCTGTTTACTCTTTATTCTTATCAAAATAGCATTAAAATGATTTGAAATGGAAATAAATAAAATTTTGAATTTAAGACCGATTGAGTTCGAACCTGCCAAACCCGAAGACTGATATAAAAATAGACAGTTTCAACTCCATCTCTTACGTGAGCGAAACATTAGTCACTTATAAGTGGTTTGATACAAAATATTGGATATGAGAGGGAAAGGAAAGGGTAATTTATGATTCGTTTTTCGGAAACTGTATTGCACTGGGCTCCGGAGCGCAGTGTTTATGAGCTCCGGTGAATTCTGCCCAATATTTAAATTTATACTAAAAACAGAGAAGTACCGGAGCTGGGCTCTGGTGGGCTCCTTCGCAAATTAAGCCCTTACCCTTAATCGAGAAGTGTTCCAAGAGCAACCCTTAACTGTTGTAACAGAAATTTTCGCATAGATACAGTGAACGATCTTTGAGACCACTCGATCGACGGAAGAATAAGAGGCTCGATTAACTCGTACGATACTGCTTCTTTACTAAACTTTATATTCAACAATATAATAAATTATAACACCTTGTAATAATATATTTCTTTTAAATGCTAAAAGGTGTAAATTAACAACATAATAAATACACTGTAAAATAACTTTTATTAGGTTGTTTGACATGTTTCGGCTCACTCGGAGCCATTTTTCAAAACAAATGAAAATATTCCGTAATTGCATGGTCTTTGAAGTTATTTCAAATGCTTTCCTTTAATTTTCATGTACTTTTTAAAAACTAGTCATGTTATCTTTTATTTTTACTTGGTTGTTTATTTTCATATCTGTAACCATGGAGTTACTCGAGCCACAATTTCGGCATGTTAAAAGATGCTGCATCGTTACATATTGTATTTTTCCGTGTTAGTATCTCTATGGATTCTCTTTTTATGGATGGATAGTATAGACTAGAGGGAGAATTAAATAATATCATTTGCAGTAAAATTGACCCAATTAATTTTGAGAATTATTCAGGAAGATATGAAATACCTTTTATTAAAGAAGACTGATCTAAGAATTACTATATTGGTATGACCAGCAGGAAATTTAGTTACAGAAAAATGGAGCATATAGCTGATATTAAGCATAATAGAAAAACCACAGCCCTGGCAAGATTATATCAAGAAGAAACCATCCAAATAAATTTCAAAGAAAGTAAAATAATTTTGCACTCCAGTCTGTACTATCCATCCATAAGAGAAACCATAGCAATACTAACACGCAAAAATACAATATGTAACGTGCAGCATCTTTTAACATGCCGAAATTGTGGCTTGGTTACTCCATGGTTACAGATATGAAAATAAACAACCAAGTAAAAATAAAACACGCACATAAAAGATAACGGGCGTAATTTCTAAAATGTACATGAAAATTAAATGGTTGCACTTTAAATAACTCCAAAGACTGTGCAATTATGGAATATTCTCATTTGTTTTTGAAAAATAGCTCGGAGTGAGTGGAAACATGTCAAACAACCTAATAAGTTATTTTACTGTGTATTTATTATGTTGTTAATTTACACCTTTTTAGCATTTAAAATAAATACTTTATATTCAAGTATAAAATTAATATATATAAATAAAACACAATATATATATCTCTTGAATCCATGTTCATCTTAAATTAAAATTCATAACAATACAAGATACATTATTTACTTAAAGACGCTTAATTTGATGTAAAATAAATTTAAAACCAAGTATTTTCATATGCAAATGCATTCGTCATGAGGCTTAAAACAAGAAATTTTTATCAAATTAGAAGATTAATGTTGCGAGGGTGTGGGGAGAAAAAATAATTGTATGCTTGTGCGTATTGTAAATGTGCGTATGCTTGCTGTTTAAAACCAAATCGTTAACTCGCGGCGTTTTAAAAATATTACATATGTCTATAAATTTTCTTCAAAATGTATGCTCAAAACTTATTCCTAGACTTATGAGCGTAAAAGAGTTAGGGCAGCGGTAAAAACGAATACCAATTTCATATATTTTTAAAACATTTATCTTCATTCAAGAGTTGTTCCAACAGCATATTTTACCTTTAAGGCTGTTCTCAAATCCGAACTGGCTAATTCATTACACATTTTTTTTTTTCCAGAAACGCATGAAATTGGCAGGGGTTTTTATTCAGAGACTTTGTAATCGAAATACTTTTTCCTTTTATTTTTTTGTAAATACACAGAAGATCCTTCAGAAAATGCTGTCAAAGTCTGCGTTCTAACCGAATTCCCCACGCGGCAGACCGAGAAAGGCGAAAATCGCCTTGTCATACGACATGAATCGCTTATAACTCGATAAATTATTTATCAAAAAATGGAAAACTCATTTCGATTTCAAATCACTTCAGCAGTCAGACCAGCCAATTTTATGCCTTTGCGTTTAAAAATGAATCTGAAATTGTGTCAGAAAATTTCATGTTTAGAGCAGGTCATTTTAGAATAGCCTTAAGACATTTCAGAGATTGACTCCTAGCTGTGAGCTGTCTGTGAAACAGCTTGATCGACAGATGAGGGCTCGATTAACTAGTAGGATACTGTTTCTTTACAAAATTTCATGTACAAGACTATTAAAATTCACATATTTGAGATGCCTCTAGCGATAGTTACTAGATTTCCAAACTAAACAAAATTTCACTAGTAGCTCCACTTAATTTGCAAATTACAAGTTAATCTCTGGAAACTGGGGGAAAAAAAACGGCGGTTTATGAGACCGCTAACAGTAAAGAGTACACACGATTAAAGGGATCTCTTAAGGCGCCGCTTTACTGAAATTCCCCTATCATGAAATCCCATGTTAACCTATGTGAAAACTTCAAAGCGTGGTAACTCATTACCTAATATAATTATTAAAATACTGTTTTCAACATCAGAAAGTAGACATCTGACGCCGAAGTTATGCGTTTTTAAAAAATCGTCATTTTAAATTTTAAGTATATCTAAGAAGATGATGATAAAATTTTATGAAGTGGAACTTTCAAAATTTATAGAAAATTTTTAAATAGTTAAAATTTAAGGAGACAATTTTTAAGAACGCACAAATTCGGCATCTGATGTCTACTTTCTGATGGTGAAAACCGTATTTTAATAATTATATTCTCATAGGTTAACATGGGATTTAGAGATCGGATATTTTCAGTGAAGTGGCCTCTTGTCGCAAAAATTGTAACTACTGTGAGCTGTCTCTGAAGCCGCTTGATCGAAAAATGAAGAAAAGGCTCAAGAATTGCATAAGAATGTAATCGTTTCAAAAGTATTTTACTGATTTTTTTTTTAATATTAATTGTTTGGAAATTAGTAGCAGTTTGTGAGACCGTAAAGAGCAGTAAAAGGTTAACGGATAATTCACAATTCATTGAACCTGTCACTGAAGAAGATAAATATAAATTGTTATATCGTACAATAAATCAAACATTTCGAACCGATTAATTCTATATAGAGCTTTTTATACAGAAGAAGTGAAAAAGCTGTATTTTATAATACTTTAATTTATATTAGAGATAATTTTGAATCAATAGATTTTTATTTTACATTTGTTCAATAAGTATAATAATTGAAAAAAATAAATGATGTATTCCCGAAATTTCAGTACTAATTGCAGTTAAACTGAAATTAAAAGTTAAAATTAAAAAAAAAGCAGCAATTTTTGAGACCGTAAAGAGCATTTAAAGGTTAACTGATACTACACAATTCGTTGAAACTGTCACTTAACAAAAATACAAAAGGCAAATTTAATTAGATAATGCTTGGATACTTTAACTAGATATGTATTTAAGATCGGCAAATTTTGTAGCTATAAAATTTGGTTTTCAACATATTAAAGTAAACATTTTTGGTATTAATTAAATAATCTCTGTAAAATTTAACGTGCATAAGTGGCTGATTCGTATTAAAGTAAAATTCATACTTCCTCGTTAGTGGAAAATTAATCATACGTGAGGTGATTATGACGAGTTAACATAATTAGTATGAACCCATAACTGTTGTGTCAAAAATTGACGCGTGGATACTGTGAGAGGTCTCTGGAAACTCATAAAAAGATGAATAAAAGGCTTAGAATAATTCATAAGATACTGTTTTTGTACTTAACTATTACAACTAACATTCACCTATTGAGATGTCTCTATCGATAGAATTTGGACACGGTCTGCATCAATTCGTAGCGCACAATTCATCGTAGCGTCAAATCGTCGTGGTGTCAATTCGTCGTGACGTCAATTCGTCGAATTAGATACAGAGATATGACTTAGATATAGATATATGTTTTTTAGATACAGAGAATTATAAGAATTTACGTGCGATTATATCTAAAAAACAAATTATCATTACAGATTGTGGTTTTTAATGTATTAACTTAAGAAGCTGACTAATCTTTTACAGAATTTGTGTATTATTAAAATATTTCTTTTTATTCTCCAAATTAGCGGTTCCCAACCTTTTTTCTCTCACGTACCCTTTGCTTAGACATTTCATTTATGCGTACCCCTTCTTAGATAAACCCGCCCCAAACAATTTTGCCATTGTTCATTAGTAATGTTCTTATGCTAGTTACCAATATTAAATTCAGTTCTCTTCAAAATCCCACTTTTCAATCACTTATCCATTTTGAATCACAATATCAACATAAAGTCACTTAACCCTTTATTTACTGACGGTACTTATAAGTACCAGTAAAATAACTTGTTATAAAATTCATTTAATGCATCGATTAGTAGTAATACAGTTTAGAATGAGTTTTAGATGCATTAATTTATCTTGTTCCAAAAGCGTTATTGGATACACAAAACAAAAATATTTTTAAAAGGATGATTTCTTTTGCCTTTGCATCTTTTCAGCTTTCTTGGCGTTGGGGGGGAGGGGGAGGGATTTTCAATTCGGAAATATTTCTATTGAAAGAACATTATATTTGTACATTTTTTAATTCTACAAAATACTAAGAAAAATATTTAAAATAAAATATTTGAATGACGTTATAAATATTGCACAAAATCACTATAAATTCAAATTTAATTAATCCTCCTAAATCCTTCAATCCTTCTAAAATCCCTCTAAAATTTATAAAATGATTATGGAAATCTTCTAATGTAGTTTCAACAATTCAAGAAACATGCTTTAGATCTTTAGAAGATACAATTTTCATGAATTCATAATTCGGTAGATAAAGGGTTAAAACACTAAATATTAGCTAAAGACTTCAAATTAAACACTCAAAAAGCAATGACGAAACTATAGGGAAGCAAAGGGGGCATATGATCCGGGCATCTGTGTGAAAGGAGAAGCCAAAAAAGAATTCCATATGTTTTTCGATACCAAAAAAAAAGAAAGAGCGAAATTTGAACAAAAATGACCTGCAATCGGACAACCCAAAGTAAAGTATTTTGGATTTTATACTCTTAGCTTTGAATACGGCTGTTTTTTCATTAAGTGACCACGTTGGGCGCTAAACAATACTTGATTAACGAATTCATCCAAGATATTTACGAAATCTATAGAGTGTCTCAAATATATTTGAATTGGTTCAGTATTTTGGATGCTTTCGTAATGACATATTTTGATTTTTTTTTGCTTTTATGTGTCCTTCTAAATGAACTATAAAAGCTAACATACTTGATTAACGAACTCATACAATATACTGGCTGATCAATTTACTGTCCTAATCAAAGTTAGAATTGGTTCAGTAATTCGGATTTTATCGTGATGACAAGACTTGCGTTATGTATATATGTATAAACGAAATTGTTGCAATAGGTCAAATTTAAAAATATTAAGATTTATATAATTTCTAGCAAATTTTTCATATTTAAAATAAAAAATAAAAGGAATGAATGGAAAACTTCTGTTTATAAAATTATTTTAGAAAGTAGTGGAGGGATGCGCCAAAATTCATGCTTGCCCCGTGTGAAAAATCCTAGTTTCGGCCCTGTCACAAAACAGTGCACGTTAAGGAGTGCAAGTAATGCAAGTAAGGTAATTCTAGTACTGGCCAGTTGACATACCTGCTTTCAAATAGATTTCAAATGAAATTGTCGAAACCTGAAGCCCCGATACGATTCATGTTCTGTCTTAGATATTTCTAGAATTACTGGAAAAAAAGAAAAGGAAGGACACATGCGAAATCACAAGATTTTATTAGAAGTGAAAAGAGATAAAGGCAACAAATGATCAACCATTTACTAAGTTTAGGCATTTTCCTTCCTTTTATACGAATATTCCATTTTACTTTTACACAGGTGTCTCTTTGTAAACGAAAAATTTAGAGATTTATTTTTCTGTTTTCCTTTTAAGTTATAGTTTTTGCGTTATCCGCCATTACCGATGTAATTTTCACGTACCCCAGGTTGGGAACCGCTGCTCTAAATCATTGCGTGCATGATATCTTGAGAATAGGATTTTTAAGAGGTTTGATGTATATAATAAACAAATATGTAGTTTGAAAATGATCTTACTCTTAGGTTAAAATTATTTCCTTAAGCGTGTAAATATATATATATATATATATATATATTTGTAAATAAAATATCAAGATTTTAAACTTTTTAATGAATAAAAAAGTCATAACTAAAAAAAATTGTAATTAAAAATACTTAAATTCATTTTAATCATACATATGACCTTATCAATAACATATTTCATGACAGTCCATGCATACGTTCTCAAGATATTATGCGCACAATGACTTATAGAGGAAATAATATAGTTTATTTTATTTTATTTTAATAATGCACAAATTCTGTAAACGGCTAGTCAATTTCTAAAGGTAGCACATTAAAAAGTACGACCTGTTTTATTAATAGTAACATTTTAAGTTTATATATAAAAAAGTTTTGAAGATACACTAATTCAAACGTTGAAGGTTTTTCTTAATTTTCATAGTGTTTGAAAGGTGCAAGACCCCTTAAGAGCCTACGCTAGTCATCCGAAGAAACACTCAAGCTAATGTTAAGTCTATGGGAAGGTTCTTAACGGATTTCTCGCTCGCATTTTAAAATTTTTAAATGATTTTTTTTTTTTTTTTTTTTTTTTTGCGTAGGATAGCTGAAGCCGATCCCTAACGTTTGTTAGTTTTTACTTTTTCGACTTTGGTTCCAGTTTTTTTATATAAGGATACGTTCACTTTCAGAATCGGTTCCAATCGGTTCTGAAATTGAAAATGTCCGCTTATAAAACAAAGTGTAACTAAATCAAAAAGTAAAAACTAACAACGTTAGGGATCGACCTCAGCTTTCCTATGCAAAAAAAAAAAAAAAAAAAAAAAATTAAAATGCGAGCGAGAAATCTGTCAAGAACCTTCCCTTAGACTTAACATTAGCTTCAGTGTTTCGTCTAACATAAATTTTGTATCCTACGGTTTTTGGGCACGAGAAAATCATTGGGCTAGGTCACATGCTCGAGAAAATCCTAATAGTGGGTCATTTTTGTGTCACTGAGGGTCAAGCTATTTTTATCTAAAAAATGGCTCAGACTATTTTGACTCAATTTTTTATCCTACGGGTTTCGGGCACGAGAAGACAGTTAGGCTTGTTCACATGTTCAAGAAAAGTTTATTAGTGGGTCATTTTGGTCATGAGTCACATGATATTTGAACTCAAAGCTAATCTTGATCCAGCATAGCTCGGTCTTCCCTGCTCGTAAATGTGTAGATTAGAGTTTTCATATTTTAACATCTATTTATTTTTGTCACCTTTCAAGAAAGAAATGAACTTTTAATTTCATGTTATATTTTATGATTAACTCAAAGTGAATTTTGCATTTCGCTCTAAGATGTTTTATTCACTTTTTAACTACGTTGGTAAGAGTTAAAGAACTGATTGAACCCAAAATATCTGCATAGCTACTGTGAGCAGTCTCTGAGACAACTTGATTGCAATTTGAATAAAAGGCTGGATTATAGGATGCGGTTTCTATGATTAATTTTGTATGCTCTTATGAACTCAAAATTCAGCTGTTCAGAAGTATCTATAAATAGTACTTGGGCTTCAAACGAAACACAATTCCAGTAGTATTTTTAGTGAAACCGAAAGTTATTATTTAAAGCGTGAAGAGGAAAAAAAAGCAGCAGTCAGTGAGACTGCTAACATCAGTTTACGGTTAATAACTAATATTTAAAAAATTGTTTAAACTGTCACGTAGCATGTTATAAACCAGTAGCATATAACACCAGCCATAAAACAAGTAACATACAAGTTTTTTTTTTAAAGTCAATTCCTACTTAGGTCAAAAAAGAAATTTTTTATTTTAGTTACTTTTTATTAAATAATTACAATTAATATAAATATGTATATACATATGACAGAATCACAATATTAAGTGGCAAAATAGAAAGCGAATTTCCTTGCAATTTTCCATTTTAATAAATAATATAAGAATGGCCCGGATAATACGTAAGTACCAAAAATAATATGAAACAGTATAGAAAACAACATTAAAACATAATCACGAGTCAACAGTTACCATGCCAACAGTTTCATGTAGTAGCGGCTCTTTCGGAGAGTTGAGCCTAATGGGAGTGTTTCTGCTCATTTATCTTCGAGTTTTCAATGCTAGTAGTTTGGTTATTTAATTTAATTAATGAATTAACATTTGAAAAAACTGTATTAACATCAAGTGTCATTCACTACAAGTTTAAACAAATGTATTTGAACTTGAGTGGATGAATACAAAGTATTTTATTAACGATTGAAAATTTGAACAAGATATATAAATATATAGAGAGTGTGAGCTAATAGTAGGAATTGAATAAATTTAACTAGATATTTTAACTAGATAACTACTTAAAATAGGTTAATTTCGTTGCTATAAAATTTTGTTTAAAAAACTAAGGTTTTAAATAATTGATCTCTACAAAATTTTACATGCATAAACGGCTTATTGATTCGCATTAAAGTAACATCCAGTACTTCCCCATTTAACTTAAATTAATCATACTGAAATGGTTCTGACGGGTTAACATAATTAGTATTAACTAAAGTAACTTAAAAAATAATTGAGGGGGTTAGAATAACAGTGGAGTAAGTCAAAAATTTGAAAAATTTAGATAACCATATTTTCACTGAACGTATATTAATTTCTGTTCAGTGCGACAGTCAAATAAGTCATAGTTCACTTAGGGAGTCGCTAGAAGGCCAAACAAGTTGGATCACGGCAATACAAGTTTTCACAAAATCCTTCATTTCTCAAATTACTAAATATTGACTTACTCCACTGTCATTCTAACCACCTCAATTAGGAAGTGTAATTTAAGACCCTACGCTAGTCATTCGAAGAAACTTGAACGCTAATGTTAAGTCTATGGGAAGGTTCTTGACAGATTTCTCGCTCGCATTTTAATATTTTTAAATGATTTTTTTTTTTTTTTTACTTATACATTTTACCAATTTTTTTCAGACATTATTTATAAAGAAGCATGGTTAAAAATTTCCATTAAAAACGTCCTCCATTTAAAAAAATTAAAAACAGTCTGGCGGCATCATCCCCTGATGCCCTGGCGGGGGGTGAAAGCGCTTTTGTTAGGTGGTGGAAATTTTTATTGGAGACTGTTTTTAATTTTTTTTAAATGGAGGACGTTTTTAATGGAAATTTTTAACCATGCTTATATCTTGTTCAAATTTTCAATCGTTAATAAAATACTTTGTATTCATCCACTCAAGTTCAAATACATTTGTTTAAACTTGTAGTGGATGACACTTGATGTTAATACAGTTTTTTCAAATGTTAATTCATTAATTAAATTAAATAACCAAACTACTAGCATTGAAAACTCGAAGATAAATGAGCAGAAACACTCCCATTAGGCTCCACTCTCCGAAAGAGCCGCTACTACATGAAACTGTTGGCATGGTAACTGTTGACTCGTGATTATGTTTTAATGTTATTTTCTATACTGTTTCATATTATTTTTGGTACTTACGTATTATCCGGGCCATTCTTATATTATTTATTAAAATGGAAAATTGCAAGGAAATTCGCTTTCTATTTTGCCACTTAATATTGTGATTCTGTCATATGTATATACATATTTATATTAATTGTAATTATTTAATAAAAAGTAACTAAAATAAAAATTTTCTTTTTTGACCTAAGTAGGAATTGACTTTAAAAAATACTTTTATGTTACTTGTTTTATGGCTTTATGCTACGTGACAGTTTAAACAATTTTTTAAATATTAGTTATTAACCGTAAACTAATGTTAGGAGTCTCGCAGACTGCTGCTTTTTTCCCCTCTTCACGCTTTAACTAATAACTTTCGGTTTCACTAAAAATACTACTGGAATTGTGTTTCGTTTGAAGCCCAAGTACTATTTATAGATATTTCTGAACAGCTGAAGTTTGAGTTCATAGAGCATACAAAATTAATCATAGAAACCGCATGCTATAATCCAGCCTTTTATTCAAATTGCAATCAAGTGGTCTCAGAGACTGCTCACAGTAGCTATGCAGATATTTTGGGTTCAATTAATATTTGGGTTCAATCAGTTCTTTAACACTTACCAACGTAGTTAAAAAGTGAATAAAACATCTTAGAGCGAAATGCAAAATTCACTTTGAGTTAATCATAAAATATAACATGAAATTAAAAAGTGTTCTTTCTTGAAAGGTGACAAAAATAAATAGATGTTAAAATATGCAAACTCTAATCTACACATTTACGATCAGGGAAGACCGAGCTATGCTCGACCAAGATTAGCTTTGAGTTCAAATATCATGTGACTCAAGACCAAAATGACCCACTAATAGACTTTTCTTGAACATGTGAACAAGCCCAATTGTCTTCTCGTGCCCCAAAACCCGTAGGATAAAAAATTGAGTCAATATAGTCTGAGCCATTTTTTAGATAAAAATAGCTTGACCCTCAGTGACCCAATTATGACCCACTATTAGGATTTTCTCGAGCATGTGACCTAGCGCAATGATTTTCTCGTGCCAGAAAACCGTAGGATACAAAATTTATGTTAGACGAAACACTGAAGCTAATGTTAAGTCTAAGGGAAGAGTTCTTGACCGATTTCTCACTCGCATTTTAATATTTTTGATTTTTTTTTTTGGCATAGGAAAGCTGAGGCCGATCCCTAAAGTTGTTAGTATTTACTTTTTGATTTAGTTACACTTTGTTTTATAAGCGGACATTTTCAATTTCAGAACCGATTGGAACCGATTCTGAAAGTGAACGTATCCTTATATAAAAAAACTGGAACCGAAGTCGAAAAAGTAAAAACTAACAAACGTTAGGGATCGGCCTCAGCTAACCTAAGCAAAAAAAAAAAAAAAAAAAAAAAAAAAATCATTTAAAAATTTTAAAATGCGAGCAAGAAATCCGTTAAGAACCTTCCCATAGACTTAACATTAGCTTGAGTGTTTCTTCGGATGACTAGCGTAGGCTCTTAAGGGGTCTTGCACCTTTCAAACACTATGAAAATTAAGAAAAACCTTCAACGTTTGAATTAGTGTATCTTCAAAACTTTTTTATATATAAACTTAAAATGTTACTATTAATAAAACAGGTCGTACTTTTTAATGTGCTACCTTTAGAAATTGACTAGCCGTTTACAGAATTTGTGCATTATTAAAATAAAATAAAATAAACTGTATTATTTCCTCTATAAGTCATTGTGCGCATAATATCTTGAGAACGTATGCATGGACTGTCATGAAATATGTTATTGATAAGGTCATATGTGCGATTAAAATGAATTTAAGTATTTTTAATTACAATTTTTTTTAGTTATGACTTTTTTATTCATTAAAAAGTTTAAAATCTTGATATTTTATTTACAAAACTATTTTTTTTTTACACGCTTAAGGAAATAATTTTAACCTAAGAATAAGATAATTTTCAAACTACATATTTGTTTATTATATACATCAAACCTCTTAAAAATCCTATTCTCAAGATATCATGCGCGCAATGATTTAGAGAATAAAAAGAAATATTTTAATAATACAAAATTCTGTAAAAGATTAGTCAGTTTCTTAAGTTAATACATTAAAAATCACAATCTGTAATGATAATTTGTTTTTTAGATATAATCGCACGTAAATTCTTAGTTATAATTCTCTATATCTAAAAAACATATCTCTATATCTAAGTCATATCTCTGTATCTAATTCGACGAATTGACGTCACGACGAATTGACACCACGACGATTTGACGCTACGATGAATTGTGCGCTACGAATTGATGCAGACCGTGCCCAAATACTATCGATAGAGACATCTCAATAGGTAAATGTTAGTTGTAATAGTTAAGTACAAAAACAGTATCTTATGAATTATTCTAAGCCTTTTATTCATCTTTTTATGAGTTTCCAGAGACCTCTCACAGTATCCACGCGTCTTTTTGACACAACAGTTATGGGTTCATACTAATTATGTTAACTCGTCATAATCACCTCACGTATGATTAATTTTCCACTAACGAGGAAGTATGAATTTTACTTTAATACGAATCAGCCACTTATGCACGTTAAATTTTACAGAGATTATTTAATTAATACCAAAAAATGTTTACTTTAATATGTTGAAAACCAAATTTTATAGCTACAAAATTTTCCGATCTTAAATACATATCTAGTTAAAGTATCCAAGCATTATCTAATTAAATTTGCCTTCCGTATTTTTTGTTAAGTGACAGTTTCAACGAATTGTGTAGTATCGGTTGACCTTTAAATGCTCTTTACGGTCTCACAAATTGCTGCTTTTTTTTATATTTTAACTTTTAATTTCAGTTTAATTGCACTTAGTACTGAAATTTTGGGAAGACATAAGTTATTTTTTTCAATTATTATACTTATTGAACAAATGTAAAAAAAAATCTATTAATATAATTCAAAATTATCTCTAATATAAATTAAAGTATTATAAAATACAGCTTTTTCACTTCTTCCGTATAAAAAGCTCTTTATAGAATTAATCGGTTCGAAATGTTTGATTTATTGTACGATATAACAATTTATATTTATCTTCTTCAGTGACAGGTTCAATGAATTGTGAATTATCCGTTAACCTTTTACTGCTCTTTACTGTCTTACAAACTGCTACTAATTTGCAAACAGTTAATATTAAAAAAAAAAAAAAATCAGTAAAATACTTTTGAAACGATTAGATTCTTATGCAATTCTTGAGCCTTTTCTTCATTTTTCGATCAAGCGGCTTCAGAGACAGCTCACAGTAGTTACAATTTTTGCGACAAGGGGCCACTTCACTGAAAATATCCGATCTCTAAATCCCATATTAACCTATGGGAAAACTTAGAAGCGCGATTCATCATTACCTAATATAATTATTAAAATACGGTTTTCACCATCTGAAAGTAGACTTCAGATGCCGAATTTGTGCGTTCTTAAAAATTGTCTCCTTAAATTTTAACTATTTAAAAATTTTCTATAAATTTTGAAAGTTCCACTTCATAAAATTTTATCATCATCTTCTTAGATATACTTAAAATTTAAAATGACGATTTTTTAAAAAACGCATAACTTCGGCGTCAGATGTCTACTTTCTGATGTTGAAAACAGTATTTTAATAATTATATTAGGTAATAAGTAATCACGCTTCGAAGTTTTCCCATAGGTTAACATAGGATTTCATGATAGGGGAATTTCAGTGAAGCGGCGCCTTAAGAGATCCCTTTAATCTTGTGTACTCTTTACTGTTAGCGGTCTCATAAACCGCCGTTTTTTTCCCCCAATTTCCAGAGATTAACTTGTAATTTGCAAATTAAGTGTAGCTACTAGTGAAATTTTGTTTAGTTTGGAAATCTAGTAACTATCGCTAGAGACATCTCAAATATGTGAATTATAATAGTCTTGTGCATGAAATTTTGTAAAGAAACAGTATCCTACTAGTTAATCGAGCCCTCATCTGTGGATCAAGCTGTTTCAGAGACAGCTCACATCTAGGAGTCAATCTCTGAAATGTCTTAAGGCTATTCTAAAATGACCTGCTCATAAACACGAAATTTTCTGACACAATTTCAGATTCATTTTTAAACGCAAAGGCATAAAATTGGCTGGTATGACTGCTGAAGTGATTTGAAATCGAAATGAGTTTTCCATTTTTTGATAAATAATTTATCGAGTTATAAGCGATTCATGTGGTATGACAAGGCGATTTTCGCCTTTCTCGGTCTGCCGCGTGGGGAATTCGGTTCAAAACGCAGACTTTGACAGCATTTTCTGAAGGATCTTCTGTATTTACAAAAAAACAAAAGGAAAAAGTATTTCGATTACAAAGTCTCTGAATAAAAACCCCTGCCAATTTCATGCGTTTCTGGAAAAAAAGAAAAAAAAAACATGTAATGAAGTAGCCAGTTCGGATTTGAGAACAGCCTTAAAGGTAAAATATGCTGTTGGAACAACTCTTGAATGAAGATAAACCAATTTTTTTCAGACATTATTTATAAAGAAGCATGGTTAAAAATTTCCATTAAAAACGTCCTCCATTTAAAAAAAATTAAAAACAGTCTGGCGGCATCATCCCCTGATGCCCTGGCGGGGGGTGAAAGCGCTTTTGTTAGGTGGTGGAAATTTTTATTGGAGACTGTTTTTATTTTTTTTAAATGGAGCACGTTTTTAATGGAAATTTTTAACCATGCTTCTTTATAAATAATGTCTGAAAAAAATTGGTATAATGTATAAGTAGTATATGTACAGACATTAACAAGTGAACACCTGTTTTTAATGATTTTTTTTTTTCTTTTTTTGCATAGGATAGCTGAGTCCGATCCCTAACGAGTTTTTACTGTTTTCATTTTAGTTAGATTTTTTTATAAACGGACATTTTCAATTTTGGAACCGGTTTTGAAAGTGAAAGTATTCTTTATATAAAAAAAACTGGAACCAAAATTGAAAAAGTAAAAACTAAGAATGCTAGAGATCGACCTCAGCTATCCATAAAAACAAAAACAAAAATATTTAAAAATATTAAAATGTGAGCGAGAAATCTGCCAAGAACCTTCCCATAGACTTAACTTTAGCTTGCGCTTTTTTTTCGCATGTCTGATGTAGGATCTTAACTGTTAAACTCTGAAAATTGAGAAGAATCGGCTATCTTTGAGTCTGTTAACAGCAGTTATAAAAGTTAAGCAATCTATAAGGGCTTCCAACTGGGGAAAAAAGTACATTGTTTCTGATGTAATGAATACCGAAACAGAACCTCAATTTTATTTTTATTTTTTTTTCCAATTTTGGGACTGAACCTAAAATATTATTTTCTGGTTCAAAACGGAGCGTTAAATAAAGAAAAAAAATAACACTTTCTAACATATAGTGGAATTATGCTTGACTTCGGTTTGTCTGTCGTCTGTTCGTGGTCTAATCTATCAGATTTATTATAGAATGATAGTTATCTATACTATTATATAAAGAGGAAACGGTGACTGACTGACTGACTCATCAACGCCCAGCCGAAACTACTAAAGTCAGGTTCACGAAATTTGGACTGTAGATTACTGTTATGGCCTAGGCAAGCAGTAAGAAAGGATTTTTGAAAATCCCCCCCCCCCCCCGAAGAGGGTTAAAAGGGGGTTCGAATGTTATAGATTATTTTGCCATATCTCAGAAGCAGTTTTAGGTAGGAGCGTGAAATTCCTGAAAATAAATTTACTAGAAAAAATAATTGAACACGTGTTTCAGCGATTTCAGAAATCCCCCCCCCCCCGAAGTAGTTTAAAGGGGGTTGGTCGAATGTTTTAGTCATTTCGCCATATCTCAGCAGCAGGTATAGGTAGGAGCGCGAAAATCAGGAAAACAAATCTACTAAAAGAAATTTGGTTAAACATGTTTTTCAGCGATTTTAGGAATTCCCCCCTCCCCCTGAAGTGGTTAATAGGGGGGGGGGTCGAAAGTTTTAGGTCATTTCGCCCTATCTCACCAGCAGTTTTCGATAGGAGCACTAAATTCAGGAAAACAAATGTACTAGAAAAATTGTTAAACATATATTTCAGCGATTTTAGAAATCTCCCCCCCCCTCCCCGAACTGGGTAGAGGAAAGTTTTAGGTCATTTCGTCTTATCTCAGCAGCAGTTTTAGGTATGAGCGCGAAATTCAGGAAAACAAATATACTAAAAAAATGGTTAAACATTTATATTTCAGCGATTTTAGAAATTCCCCCAGAAGGGGTTAAAAGGGGTGGGGATTGGAAAGTTTTAGGTCATTTTACCATATATCAGCAGCATATTTAGGTAAAGACTGATATATATAGACAGTTGGCGTTCGATCAAAATTTTTTAAGTTCTGCAATTTTGTCTCACTCCCACTTTTATCCAATTTAGAACAACTCTTTTAAAGTACCTACACTTCTCTACCCTACATTGTAGTCAACACATTGTCTACCCGTGCAAAGCCGGGACGGGCCGCTAGTTGAAGATAAAGTGCGTAGCATTTATAGTTTCGTTTGAGACACTGAAAAGAATTCTGTCACATTATAGTTTACGGAAAAAATCGTTCACAACAGTGAGTGGTTCCCAAATTTTTAGACTGGCTTACCCCTAAAATAAATGCGCTTTTGTTTAGCACCTGATAACGAAGTTAATGCTAACAGTAACTGTTTTACTCCCCCCCCCACCCCGGAATTTAGTAAACATGCTCTGAACGCTTTTATCTCGAGGGGGACCCAAAATTATTAGATAGCCTAAGAAAATAATTAATATATACATAAATAATTTTAGGCGCACTTGGAGGAACCAAAAAAGGAATTATGAGTAAGGATCTTCAAGTTAATAAAACGTTCCCTGAATGCTAATATTTTAAACTGCATTCTAATATTAAATGGTGCATATATTATTTTTTTTCTTTGTACATTAAGCATGGTTTAGCATCATTATTAAATACTGACCAATGCACCCGTGCGAGGATTTCGCAGTGCAGTCTAATATTATTTTGATGCAGGTTTAAACTTCTAAGCCAAAAATTAAGGAAAAAAATATCTGCAAACATTAGTCAAGTCAGAATATCAGCTCATTAATTTCATCAAAGTTAAAGTAAAAACTAATCGAAGATAGCAAGAGGCACGCGCGAGGAAAAAAAAAATAATGGCGTCATCCGCTACGGGAAAAACACGAGACAAAGAAAAAGTGAACTGAATAGATATAAAATACAATTTTTTATTTTTATAAAACATTTTAGCATAAATTTTAATTTTGCTTTTCAATCATAAATATAAAAGAAACCCGTGAATCTCATTTTATCTTTTTTGCATTATTTATTTTTTTAAATCATAGCTGAGCACAAAATAATGTGGTATTTTATTTTTGTGGTAACATTGATTTGAGAAAAATCTTTCATTTCACTTATAAAAACAATGCTGATTAAATTTCTAATTAACTGCAATTTTTAAATCAAAAAACATGTTTTAACGAAATTTGTGTATACTGCGTCAGAAGCCTGTTCAAAAACTTTTCGAATGATACCTTATTCAATGTTGTGCATTTTGTAAATACATAGAAAAAAATGTTAACAGAAATAATGTATGATAATATCCAAAACATCACAAAACAATTGGCATGGGGGAGAGAATAAAGCAAGTTATGCCTCATTGGCGTAAGCTTCCATCGGTCAGATCCCCAATTTGGCCTGTTATTTACCGATATCCAGCCACTTCGGGAACTGGCCGAGACCAAAGTAATATATATATACAATGGTAGCTCGTGACTGTCTTTTTCTGGGGCACTAAATGCATGCTCAAAACACACATTATTTTCATACCATTGTTTTTTACAAGAAATCTTTTCCTTGTTATGGCAGAACTTTCTGACAGTAAATAAAGTATTCCTTTTTAATAATAGTGCTAAGTAAAGAATAAATTTAGTACCCATGCATTTAGTGCCCCAAATGAAGCCAGTCATGAGCCGCCACTGTATATTTATATATATATATATATATACTCTCTTAAAACGAAAGAGCCAAAATAACTCAAGTTGAGCCGATATCCACTCATCTCACGATTTGAAAGTGAGCTTCTCATGAAGAGTTGAAACAACTCGAGTGAACGAGTTGTTTTTAAGAAACTCATGATTGAGTAACCTCTGTTTTACTCATACTTGAGTGAAATCAAATCAATGAAGGTTAAATCCAGTAGCACTTGAGTGATTTATAACTAACTCATACTTGAGGAGGGGAAGGGGAATTAAAATTCATGGTAAAATGTAATATTTTATTGTAAAATAATAAATTTCATGAACAGGTAGATTATTATTTTATAAAAATAAAAAGGAATTTGCATATTGAATGTATGCATATTTATGTTTACATATATGTATATATTCAAAAATTAGGTGAAAAGTATCTTTGTTGTTGTTGTTATTGTTGTTTCTGAGCTGCTTGAAATATATACCCCCCCCCCCCCCACCTCCCGACCCAAAAAGAGAATTTTAAAAGGAATATTTGAAAAGATAAGAATTTCTGCTGATTTAAATATTTTAATCTTTTTTTTTATTTTGTTATAATGATTATGTTTTCTATGCAATATTATTCGATACATTGCACGATATTTTTCAGTTTATATCAATATTATCATTAAATATGTTTTAATCCTAATACTATTTAGGAATATTCACACCGTGAATATCCGGGAATGTAGATACTTTCCTTATTTTTAACAACATATGATAAAAAATATGGGATTTATACAATTTAATAAATCAAGTATATTTTAAAATATTAGAAAAACAGCGTGTATACTAATAAAGCTACTTTTCAAAACTTTTCATTAACATGAAATAGATATACTAAAGTCTTTCTTATATCTTTTAGATACATTTCAAATAATCCAACTCTCAGCAACATAAAATGACTGAAATTTATGTATGCACTTTCGAAAAGCAAGGTAGGTCAATAAAAACATCCAGGAAAAATTTCTTCAGACTGAGAATAAAATAAGAACTATAATTTGTTTACTTTAAAACAATATTTTTAAAGTCAGACAAGTCAATTTTCAATTTATAGTATTATAAAAGTTAGAGTTCGGAAACATCGCTAAAAATATATACTATATAAACGAACGTACAGTACCGCCAAGATATTTTCTTTAAAAGTTTAAATTGCTACTAAATGCTATCTATATAAATCATATTTATTGGAACAACATTTAAAAAAAACATAAAGGAGAGGCAAAGGATTTATTTCATTATATTTTAGAGTATTTTTTAATATTTATCCTTCCAACTTAAAACATCTCTATATGTTCGCTCGTATAAATAGTCCTAAATGTTAGAGTTAAGACATATTTAATAAAAATATTGATATAAACTGAAAAATATCACGCCATATATAAAATAACAATTAATATAAAACAGAATCATTATAAAAAGCATAATTAGAGTATTTAAAACAGTAGAAATTCTCACCTTTTCAAGTATTCCTTCTTTAAAATTGTCAACAACGTGCTGTTAGCCGCGTAAACTACACACACCACACGCCTGTCGTCTGCTCAGTGGATATGCATTGTAGAGGGGGCAGTGGAAGGTCACGTCAGCTGCGTCAGCCATACTGGCATTTCGATTTCCGCTCGCCAATGATTGCTTTTTTATCGAGTTGAGTTGTTTAGTATTCGCTCTTCTGGAGTGCATTAGAAAAATAAAAATTCAAATCAAAATGAGTGAAACATTTAAAAATCAACTCATTCACGATCCAATAAATTAGAGCTCTTTTCTGAGAAGCAAAATCCACTCTTTCGTTTTAAGAGAGTATATATACAGTTGATTTCATGTACACTGGACAGGAATCTCGGCAAATTCGGGAACTATTCGGACTTTGGCCGTAACATATGTATGTTTAAGTTTGTGTATTTATTTATTTTACGTATCATGTTTTCACTTTAAACGGTATTCTGTTTTGCATGCAACATTGTCGCCAGAAAATAACTAGTAAATCTACAGATCATGAGCCTCAACGTCAGCTCTAAAAATCATTGTTTTTTAATCTCAGTTTTCATATATTTAGCATCTTACATTGCTCAATTTAATTTTATAATTTTACATGCATATTTATAGGCATATAAAACATTTTGAAGGTTTTCAGAAATAAGACGCGTTGAATTAAACACGGTTTATGTAATGATATTCTGTAATTTTTATGAACTTTTTATTCATCTAATTTTTTAGATAAAAAGTACCTACCGACATTGGGGCCCTGGCCCCCTGAACCCCCCCGTAATCTTATTAAATTTATATTCGTGATTTCCTATAGATTGTGTGAATGATTATAGTATATCTTGGATTTCGTTTTACACTGTGTTTTTATTAGGTTAATCAACAGTTTGGAAAATGATCTCATGTTATTCTAATACCCAAATAGCAATATTTACTTACCTTCCAACCACGAAACACCTGCATCTGACGGATAAGTTGAATAATATCTCTTGTACAAAAGCAACTTATGGAAATGAAAGTAAAATCTACCATATTTCACTTATATCTATTTTAGAAATCTAGTGTTATTTCAATTTTTGTTTCGGTAAAACAGTTTTGATGATCATTCTAATAATATTTATATGTAAGATCTTATCTAAGTACCTCCTGATCTACTCGATGGCAGTAGCATATTGGAAACTTTTAAACCTATTGGGTAATCATTCATAATCGTGTCCACTGCCAATTCACTAAATAGCAAACGTGATTTGGCGATATAAAGTCCTTTTTGTGATAGCTTTTTATTATCTGTATTATTTTTTATTATTATCTTTTATTTTTATTTTTATTATTGTGCTATTTCAAGATGTATGGATGCGTTTTACAACGGTAATTTCTTTAGATTAACCATTTCGTTCTACGAAAGATTTTATCCTATTTTTAAAATAAAACTAATTTTCAACCACGAAACATCGACATCTCTTCCAAAAAATGAATAATAGCTCATGTAAGAAATATACTTATACAAATCCAAATTGCACATTCAAAGATTTTGTAATTTTCGTTTGGAAAAAATGTTTCGGTACTCATTCTATAGTAGTTAAAGGGTAACTTGTATCCATAGACCTTCTAATAATAGTAGACTCAGAACTGGTAACCTTTCCTTGAAGCCGACATCACCCTTCCTCCACCACGTGAATCCTCCACAACACCGTGAAGCCAAAACGGTTTTTCCCGCCAAAACCTGCTTGCTTGGAATTTCCGAATTCCCGCCGAAATTTATTTATTGTGTCTGTGTTTCTCAGGAAAGTTGACTGCGCTTTTTTATTTTCCTTTTAATTTCCCGTGTCTCTTAATTTTAAACAGTTCTTTTAAGAACTTATTAAAACAAATAATTTTTTTGACAATCTTTAAAAAAATATTTAAAAAATTAAATTTTGGTTACATAGCTTTTCAGTTAAATTTTTTTTTTATGCACTATGAACATTATCGAAATTGCTTTTTTATAACGTCCACATGGGGTGTCCATTACTAGAAATTGACTAATTAAGAATTCCAGTAATGAACCATTGTCCTAAAACCTGAAAAATAAATGAAATTTTGTAAATTTTTGAGACATTGGGAAGGGGGTCGGGAGGGTTAGTTTTGGAGTACTAGTGCATGGAATCTTATTTCCTAATATTCTTAACAGTTAAACTTCCTAAAACTGTTGGATATATTAATTTTAGGAATTTATATAAAAAATATTAAATAAATGAAAGTGTGGGTGGAATGTTTTTTAATACTAAATGAAGTTATTTCAAAATAAAATTGCAGAATTGAGATTTGAGCCCCCTGATCTGGAGATTTACTAGTTTCATTGCTACCAAAAATTTATTTTATTTTTTTATGTAAGTACTAGTTGTTTTGTCAGAGATGAAAAATCAAACATTTAAAACAGAAAATAGATTTTTAATAACTTGTGGGACTTAAGAAATTGTTTTTATTTAAATGGGGAGAGCTTGAGCCCCTCATTTTCATGTGCCCTTAAACATTATTCTCTGCTTCCTAATTTGGTGTTGATTGCTACATTATAAAGTATGCAAGGCACGATTTTAAAAAAAATAATTTGATTACAATCTTTAAAAAATTATTAATTACGTGAAATAAAAACAGCTATTTATTAAAAAAAAATACTGTTACCACATTCTACTAAGTGCAATTTAAAAAATTAAATTCTTCCCCTTTGTGTTTTTTAAAAAGAGAGAAACTATTTGCTTTCCTTTTATTTTAAAGCCTGCAATTTTTAATGAAAGGGGGATTAGTCCCTGTTCCCCCCCCTTTATACTTAACCAATGAACCCCCAAAACTAATCAGGGAAGCGCATTATCACAATACAAAATTAGAAACAAATCATATAATTCTGTATGAAAACCGATTTATCTAAATTAAGGGGGCATTACCCCCCCCCCCTTTATACTTAACCAATAAACACCCAAAAGTAATCAGGCAAGCGTCTTATCACAATGAACCTATATACGAAATGTGAAGCAAATCGGATAACTCTGCAGGAAAAACCCAATTATCTAAATTAAGGCGTGGGATTAGCCCCCCCCGTCCCCCCTTCCTTTATACTTAACCAATGAACCCTCAAAACTAATCAAGGAAGTGCCTTATCACAATAAACCTATAAACAAAATTTGAAGCAAAACGGATTCAAGAGTTATCGCGTTACGTACATAAATACGTACATACATACATACATACGCACATGCATACATACAGAACAAGCGGACACATTAGATGCTTTGGTAGCCTGTGAGCTAAAAATAAACGCCAAGTGTCCTTGTTTTTTCAAAATAAACATAAATTTCAATAATAAAACCGAAATGATTTATAACGTAAATTTGGCTGATTTTTCATTGCGCTCATATTTTGATCAAGAGTCTGATTATAAATATTCTCGTTGATATGTTCTAAAAACGAACAACAACGTTTGTTTCCATGTACTTGTTGTTGTTGTTGTTGTTGTTTGACCCTTCAGGCCCGGTGAGCAGCTTTCTATACCTATATAGCTGTCCTAGCCATGTACTTCATTTTTGTATTGGATACTTTCTTTTTAAAACGAATCACTTTCGACAATGCTCAAAATGAGATTCAATTTCCTTGAATGCATTGGGTTAGGGTACCTCTATATCAGAGTGGCGATATCTTGGACATATATGCACAGCACTGAGCAGCACAATAGAACAGAGAGCTAATTTCCTATTCTGATACACTGAATTAGAGTTGCAAAATTTCGGTTTATTCCCAAAAGATCTGGTTTATTCCCAGGTTTAAAACGGGTTTTTTCTAGCCTTTGCAACTCTACACTGAATCCAGCGGTCCACCCATGAATGCATTGCCAAAGAATTTCCGAGGAAAATTTTTGGCAAAACACAGATTTTCTCCCATGGAGGAAATATGGGGTAGATATCTTCAAATTGGATTATCTTTTTAAAATATGACGAAGTTGCTACATTTTTTTACTAATAAATATTTTTGTTGAACAAATCACAAACTTTATTTAAATTCAACGCAAATTTTATATTAGTTAAAAATGAAATTTTATGTAAGCTGAACAAAAGAAATGAAAAATTGTTTAGGTACCGCTCATATAAATATGAAAAAGCTGTAGAAATAACCTAAAGTGATATAAAGTATGCGAGAAAGTTTGGAAAAATTGCTTGTATTATGCAGAAAAGTGCAGGATTCATTGCGCGCACTTGCTGAAAGTTTGATGCGATTGCAGCAGAAAGTGAATCGGTCAGGTAGTCCTTCATTTTATTATGGAGCTCAGTAATTCTAAGGCACATGCTCAGCCTGTGCTTAGACAGACACATTTGTCCAAATAATGGTCAACCTACATTCCAGAACATGGCAATACTCGCCTGGAGGAGTTCAATTATATGAATGAGGCAAGTTAACATGCATTAACTTGTCGAATGTCAAGTTCGCCTAGATGCTTGGTGTTTCGCATTTGTCCAGAATGGTCTCAACCAATTAACTTTTATACCCTGATGTCACCACTCTTATACAGAAGCACCCCGCCTTGTGTCCCATGCGAAGTTTGGCCGGCACTATTTCAATATAAAGGCGCGTACAAAAACGTTTACCAGTAAAGTGCCTATAATTTTATCGATTATATTTTTTAATAATAGTTGCAAAAATCTTGTTTATTCCTAAGTTTATTTCCAATAGACCCAATTTATTCTCAGGTTTATTCCCAAAAAACCAAGTTTTTCCCTAAAAAACCCGGTTTATTCCCAGGTTTAAACCGGGTATTTTTCTAGTCTTTTCAACTCTAATAATAGCAAGTATTTTTTTGGAACAGATGCGTTAGAATCACTCATCGATGTTTAGCAACTTTTGGATTGGCTCGATTTCCAAGCAGGGGCAAAACCAAGGCAACACTAGATACCGGGCTTGCTCATTCATTCTCAAAACGTCACAAATATTGGCTGACCGCGACCAGCGATTGGTACAAAGCGACGCGCCCATCATTTTGTACCAATCGCTGTATGTCTTTCATCGCGGCCAGCCACCTTTTGTGACGTCATGATAATGAATGAGCAAGCCCGGTATTTAGTGTAGCCCTGGCAAAACAGTAACTTATAGACAGGTTATTATTAAAAGAAAAAAATCTCCATAATTTGGAGATATAAATTTTCCTTTTTATAACAGATTAAAAAGAAGAAAAAAATGTGCATGAGTGCAAGATATTTGTTCCATTTTTTTAAATTCATTTATGAACAATATTTTTAAAGAAACCTGTTTCCTTATCAGTGAATTTTCAAATATTTCCTAAGGTCATGAATTTGTAGGCTATATACATTTCGATATCGAATAAATCGCTGTTTCCGTTGCAACAATATTCTATTAATTATTAATTATTAATTATTATTCTATAACTCTATTGTTTACTCAGAGACCAGTGATATCGATATCGCACCGATAGTACCGCGACCTACGTTATACATTGCCGTTGCATGACGTTTAAAACGTCACATGAAGTCGATCCGAGGCTAACGAAAAAGACAGGCTACCGCGGTGCATTCCGCTTATCTTTTTTTACAGACCGCTAGAGTGACGTGATGCTCTTTTCGTACACCTGCATTGGTGCATTCGAGCATCACGTGACTCCGGCGGTCTGTAAAAAATGATACGCGTAAAGCACCGCGGTAGCCTTTCTTTTTCGTTAGCCTCGAAGTCGATCGCGACCTACGTTATACACGGCCGAAGCATGACGTTTAAAACATCACATGAAGTGGATCATTTTTACATGACGATTGGTGCAAAGTGGCGAGCCCACCGTTTTGCACCAATAGCCGTGTACAAATGATCCACTCCATGTGACGTTTTAAGCGTCATGCACCGGCCGTGTATAACGTAGGTCGCGAGTGGATCATTTTTACATGGCTATTGGTGCAAAGCGCCTACCGTTTTGCACCAAATGCCGTGTAAAAATGATCCGCTCCATGTGACGTTTAAAACGTCATGCACCGGCCGTGTATAACGTAGGTCGCGACAGTACTCAGAATTAGTCATGATTTCATCATAACATTTTCCTTTAAGGCATGCAATACCAGTGCGGTTTTTATACATCAAATTTAAATGTGGTGAGAATTGGCCGATTACTTTTGCTGTTAAATGTTTGTTACCGATCTTACCGATGACTTGCAGTTAGAGTTGCAAAATTTCGGTTTATTTCCCGGTTGATTTCCAATAGACCCGGTTTATTCCCAAAAGACCTGGTTTATTCCCAAAAAACCAAGTTTATTCCCCAAAAAACCGGTTTATTCCTAGGTTTAAACCGGGATTTTTCTAGCCTTTGCAACTCTACTTGCAGTTCGATCATGGAAAGGTGCGAAACGAACAAAAAATCGTACACCGCCCTCTGAATACTAGGCCTGTACGCTGACACAAATGTGTCGGCTGCCGTAGATGAATGTTTTTCAGCGTGTTATACGGTCCCTTCAATTTGAGTACCATTAATTTCTAACAGTTTTTTCCGCTTTATTTTTCTGAAATTAAATAAGTCAAAGAAAACTTTTAGAAAATACTGCTGTCTAAATTCATAAAACCGTATAAACGCTTAAAAAAATCCACCAACGACAACTGCCATTTTTGTGTCAGAACACATTCCTAGGGAATTCCTAGAGCACATTCCCAATTTTCAGGGGGCAGTGAACCGCGGGTGAATCTAACAATTGTGACGTCAGTAAAACCACACTCGAGGCTAACGAAAAAGAAAGGCTACCACGGTGCTTTACACGTATCTTTTTTTACAGACCGCCGGAGTCACGTGATACTCGAATGCACCAAAGCAGGTGTACGAAAAGAGCATACGTCACTCTAGCGGTCTGTAAAAAAAGATAAGTGGAATGCACCGCGATAGCCTGTCTTTTTCGTTAGCCTCGAACCACACTACCGTATCCTATCCCATTCTCGCATCCAGCGAAAAATGATGGGATGACATTTCGATCTGAATTTTGTTTCGTACCTTCCAATAATCAAGATGCAAGTAAACGATTTGTCACCTCGTTTAGCTCAACTGTACGCGCACAATAAAAAAAGCAAGCAAACCAACCGATCAACAAATCTGTAAGTTTACACCTAAAAGAATCATTACCCTATTTAAATGGTAGAGTGCTGTTTAATTCGCCTTTTGTTTGGAACTGTTGAAAATATGTCGCAGTGATTAATCCGAGGAACAGATAACTTTTATAGAAGTAAAAAGATTTGAAAGTATGGCTGAAAGTAAGATTTATAAATCTTTGGATGAAAATATTAGTAAAGAAGCTGAAATATCGCAAACAAATATTTTCTCAGAAGATGGTATCCTTAAATTTCACTTTATGATTTCTCTAGAAAACATTGTTAAAATAAAAATAATGACAAATTTATGGATCGATCAATATATTCAAGAAAAGATTATTAAGTGTGTAAGCGATAGATCAAGTTATTTGTATTTTAAAACGGATTTCAAAGAGGTTGAAAATTACGTTATCTCTAAAGTATCGCAGTTACCCATAGCTAAATCTATTGCCAAGCAGTTAACTGATATAGTCCCGATTATAGGAAATTCAATCTTTAACTGGATAGAATACCATGACATGAGTGTTTTTGGTGTCAAGGCACCTTCCACAAATTCTGCTGTTTATCTCATACATAACATTCACTGGACTATAGGAGGGAAAATTGATTATGCTCAAACAGCTAGAAATATACTAGCTAATCGGTATATTTGTTTAAGTGACGATCAGAAATATAAATTAGCTTGTAATTGTTGTTTGGAAGAAGAAATTGCTAGTTTAGCTCCGAATGACATAAATGCATTTTATTTGGATTCTGTAAGCATCTACAACTTTCCCATGGTACACTACTGGACAGCAAAGATTACAGGCGATTATACCGGCGAAAAGTACCGTGAAAGACTGGTACGATACAGGGACACTGCAGAATTAGACTATTTATCGCATGCTATTTATTTTCGACGAAATAGAAACAAGTTTATTTATAAGCATATATTAAAGTCATTGTCGGAGAACAGTCGTTGTTATACCGATACTTATAATGGAGTACCAATAATACACATATGTAACCTATTCAGTGAAAAAGAAAAAGTTGAAGTTTTTGTAAGATTAATAAATAATCTACGATCTAAAAAAGAAGTAATGTATTCTCTATTGTCCAATTTAAATTATGAACAACAGAAAGAAGTTTTAATGAAATGTTCTACTATAATTTTGTGCGATATTTTGCATGACTGGTTAAGAAGAGAACATTTTTTACCACTTGCACTTCATATATTGGATGTTATTGAGCCGAAATCTTATATGGATGTATTGGAGAAAGTACTTGAAGAAAAACAAAATTCCCAAAACAAAGGTAAGCACATATATCAATATAAATTGATTTTCTTGGAGTTATGGCAACAGGGATCGGAACGTTTCAAAGATTATATTTTTGACGACGAAAATCTACATATAATAGAGCGGTTTGTGACACATTTGCTGTCTTGGTATCGAGACATGGACATAATTGAAATTCTATTTAATGATTTAAATGCAGGACAAGAGAAACTCATACGATTAGGAAGCAGTGGTATAAGATATTGTTCTTATTTGATTCTATATGATCAGTGGCAATTATTAGAGTTGTACATTAAATATGCTCTTTTTCCGCAAAAATATTCAAAGCACCTAAATCAAAATCATATTAAAGAGAGAGAACTTAAAAATTATGAATCCTTTTTTGAAGCATTGAATAAAACTGAGAATTTAGAGAGAGATTTTGTTGAAAGTAGAGAATTTTCCCTACTTAGAGAAATGTCATCGTATGTAAAATGCAAAACTATATTCCAGTTGCTTTCCAATCAGGCTAAAATTGAACTTAAAGTATCAGAAGATAATTTTAAATGGTATTTCAATGAAAGTAGCATAAGATTGGGATATTTTCGAAATCATTTTGCTGATTTTTTCATTTGGATATCAACTGTTTGCAAATTAGTTGAAGAAGATAAGTATGAAATGTTATATCATACAGTAAACATGATATGCCCAACTGATTGATTCTATATAGAAGCTTTGCTATATAGAAAGATTCTATATAAAAAGCTCTACTGTATTACGTTTTACTTTTAATTTATGAAGGAAATAATTTCAAATTATTGGATATATCCATTTATATTTTACTAATGTTAAAAAAATAATTGAATAAAATTTCTTTTACAAACAGATTTAATATTTTCGCATATGTACTGTATGAATATCAAATTAGAAGATTAATGTTGAGAGGGTGTGGGGAGAAAAAATAATTGTATGCTTGTGCGTATTGTAAAGTGCGTATGCTTGCTGTTTAAAACCAAATCGTTAACTCGCGGCGTTTTAAAAATATTACATATGTCTATACATTTTCTTAAATGTATGCTCAAAACTTATTCCTACACTTATGAGCGTAAAAGAGTTAGGGCAACGGTAAAAACAAAAACCAATTTCATCTACCTATTTTTAAGATTTATCTTCATTCAAGAGTTGTTCCAACAGCATATTTTACCTTTTAAGGCTGTTCTCAAATCCGAACTCTCTACTTTATTACACATTTTTTAATTCATTTTTGTTCAGAAACGCATGAAAGTAGCAGGGGTTCTTATTCAGAGACTGTGTAATCGGAATACGTTTTCTTTTTCTTTTGTTTTTTTGTAAATACAGAAGATTTTTCAGAAGATACTGTCAAAGTCTGCATTTTGAACCAAATTCCCCACGCGGTAGACTGAGAAAGGCGAAAATCGCCTTGTCATGCGACATGAACCGCTTATAACTCGATAAATTATTTAGCAAAAAATGGAAAACTCATTTTGATTCCAAATCACTTCAACAGTCAGACCAGCCAACTTTATGCCTTTGCGTTTAAAAATGAATCTGAAATTGTGTCAGAAAATTTCGTGTTTATGAGCAGGTCATTTGAGAATAGCTTTAAGACATTGACTCATAGCTGTGAGCTGTCTCTGAAACAGCTTGATCGACAGATGAGTAAGAGGCTTGATTAACTAGTAGGATACTGTTTCTTTACAAAATTTCATGTACAAGACTATTAAAATTCACATATTTGAGAAGTCTTTAGCGATAGTTACTAGATTTCAAAACTAAACAAAATTTCACTAGTAGCTACACTTAAATTACAAATTACAAGTTAATCTCTGGAAATTGGAAGGGGAAAAAACGGCGGTTTATGAGATCGCTAACAGTAGTTAAGAGTACACAGGATTAAAGGGATCTCTTAAGGCAAATTTCCCGCTTCACTCGAATTTCCCGATCACGAAATCCCACGTTAACCTATGCGAAAACTTAGAAGCGCGATTAGTCATTACCTAATATAATTATTAAAATACGGTTTTCAACATCAGAAAGTAGACATCTGACGCTGAAGTTGTGCTTTTTTACAAATCGTCATTTTAAATTTTAAGTATATCTAAGAAGATGATGATAAAATTTTATGAAGTGGAACTTTCAAAATTTATAGAAAATTTTTAAATAGTTAAAATTTAGAGTTAGACAATTTTTAAGAACGCACAAATTCGGCATCTGATGTCTACTTTCTGATGGTGAAAACTGTATTTTAATAATTATATTAGGTAATGATGAATCGCGCTTCTAAGTTTTCCCATAGGTTAACGTGAGATTTCGAGATCGGGGATTTTCAGTAAAACGGCCGCTTAAATAGTGTCGCAAAAATTGTTCTTTAACTACTGTTTGCTGTCTCTGAGGCCGCTTGATCGAAAAATGAAGAAAAGGCTCAAGTATTGCATAGGAATGTAATCGTTTCAAAAATATTTTGCTGATTTTGATTTTAACTGTTTGCAAATTAGTAGCAGTTTGTGAGACCGTAAAGAGCAGTAAAAAGTTAACGGATAATTCACAATTCGTTGAACCTGTCACTTAAGAAGATACCAATAAATCAAACATTTCGAACTGATTAAATCTATATAAAACTTTTTATGTGGAAGAAGTGAAAAAACTGTATTTTATAATGCTTTATTTTTAATTTATATTAGAGATAATTTTGAATTATATTAATAGATTCTCATTTTACATTTGTTCAATAAGTATAATAATTAAAAAAAATAAATTATGTCTTCCCAAAATTTCCGTACTATTTGTAGCTAAACTGAAATTTAAAAGTTAAACTGAAAATATAAAAAAACACCAATTTGTGAGACCGTAAAGAGCATTTAAAGGTTAACTGATATTGCACAATTCGTTGAAACTGTCACTTAACAAAAATACAGAAAGCAAATTTAACTAGATAATTCTTGGATACTTTAACTAGATATGTATTTAAGATCGGCAAATTTTGTAGCTATAAAATTTGGTTTTCAACACATTAAGTTAAACATTTTTTGGTATTAATTAAATAATCTCTGTAAAATTTAACGTGCATAAGTTGCTGATTCGTATTAAAATAAAATCCATACTTCGTCGTTTAATGGAAAATTGATCATACGTGAGGTGATTATGACGAGTTAACATAATTAGTATGAACCCATAACTGTTGTGTCAAAAATTGACGCATGGATACTGTGAGAGGTCTCTGGAAACGCTTTAAAAATATGAATAAAAGGCTTAGAATAATTCATAAGATACTGTTTTTGTACTTAATTATTACAACTAAAATTTACTTATTGAGATGCCTCTATCGATAGTATTTGGGCTCCAAAGGGAAACAAAATTACGCTAGTGTTTAGTGTTGAACTGAAAATTACAAGTTAAGGGGTCTTGTACCTTTTTAACACTTTCCAACCTAGTTGAAAAGTGTTTGACTTCGGTTTGTCTGGCCGTCTGCCGTCTGTCCGTGCTCTAACTCCCGTAAATATGCTCGGATTGCCCTGCAATTTTTATGTTATTGTCGTTATCTACAGCATGTTCCCAATTTCAACTGAAGTGTGTAGCACTTAGTTTTTTTACAGGGACACTCAAAAGATTTCCGTTACAGTACGGTCTATGGGGAAAAATCATTTGCGGTTTATTTTAATGATGTTGCACAATTTCAAACACATTGTAATTGATATATATCACTAAAGTGCATTACAAGAAGCTTCATATGGAATAGGGTGTGTATAGCAGTTATAGTGACCTTACAGGGACAGTGAATACAATTCCGTTACATTACGTCTATGGAGAAAAATCGTTTGCAGTTTAATTAAATGTTTCACTATTTTAAACGCATTGAATAAATTTATATTTATCACTAAGGTGCATGACAAGAGGCTTACTATAGAATATTGTGTGTATAGCAGTAATAGTTCATTTACAGGGACACACAAAATAATTTTCTACTGTCTGTTAACAATAATTCCTGGAAGGTGCGTTTTAAGTTGCTGAACGCGATTTTAAATTTAACTCACTTTTTGTCTTTTTCTTGGGGTGTATAAATTCTGTAGAACATATACAGGGCAGCACAAAAGTTCGCGAACATATTTCCGTTTATTGACAAAAACTCCAGAAGGAGAATTTTAAACTGTGGTACACGTTTCCTAACTAAACTAAAATTTAGCATCCTATGTAGTACATATACAAATCTATAGATCATATACAGGGCTGAATAAAAGTATTCGGATATTTTTCCAAATATTGTATCTGTTGGAAATATATGTTGAAAATTCCTGAAACAACGTTTTTAAATATGTTATGCATTTTCCAAATTGTTTACTTAGATGTTATCTTTCAGCTTATTAAATGGTAATGATTTGTAAAATTATTTTGGAAGCGTTGGAAAGTGTTACATAATCTATGCTTGACGCATGATTTTTTGTTCTTGTTTAAACTCGTCGTAAATCAACTAAAACATTCAAAGTTTGAATTAGTGTATCTTTAAAAACTTTTTATGTATAAACAGGAAATTTTGGCTATTTAACAGATTGTGGTTTTTAATATATTAACTTAAGAAGCTAACTAGACTTTTACAGAATTTGAGTAATATTAAAATATCTCTTTTTACTCCCTAGATCATTGCGCGCATGATATCTTGATAATGGGATTTTTAAGAGGTTTGATGTATATAATAAACAAATATGTATTTTGAAAAAGATCTTACTCTTAGGTTAAAATTATTTCCTTAAGCGTGTAAAAAAAAAATATTTTTGCAAGTAAAATATCAAAATTTTAAACTTTTTAATGAATAAAAATGTCATAACTTAAAAAAATTATAATTTAAAATGCTTTAGTTCATTTTAAAGACACATATGAACTTATTATCAATAACATATTTCATGACAGTCCATACATACGTTCTAAAGATATCATGCGCACAATGACTTATGGAGTAAATAAAATAAAAAAAAAGTTTTTTTAATTTCAATAATGCACAAATTCTGTAAACGGCTAGTCAGTTTCTAATGGTAGCATATTAAAAAGTACAACTTGTTTAATTAATAGTAACATCCTAAGGATATATATAAAAAGGGGTTTTAAGGATACACTAATTCAAACGTTGAGGGTTTTTCTTGATTTCACACCGTGTTTGAAAGGTGCAAGACCCCTTAAGAGCCTACGCTAGTCATCCGAAAAAAAAACTCAAGCTAATGTTAAGTTTATGGGAAGATTCTTAACGGATTTCTTACTCGCATTTTAAAAATTTTAAATGATTTTTTTTGCATAGGATAGCTGAGGCCGATCCTAACGTTGTTAGTTTTTACTTTTTTGATTTTAGTTTTTTTTATAAGCGGACATTTCTAAATTCGGAACAGGTTGGAGCCAGTTTTGAAAGTGAAAGTACCCTTATGTAAAAAAACTGGAACCAAAATCGAAAAAGTAAAAACTAACAACATTAGAGATCGAACTCATCTATCCTATGCAAAAAAATCATTTAAAAATATTAAAATGCGAGCGAGAAATCGCACTAGAACCTTCCCATAGACTTAACTTTAGCTTGAGCGTTTTTTCGCATGTCTGATGTAGGCTCTTTGAAAAAAGCAGCGGTGTGCGTGACCCCTAACAGCAGTTGAGTTAAATGATGTATTTAATTTAAAACATAATTGGGAAATATAATTTAAAATGTAAAAATGATTATGGATTTAGTTATTTTTGTTCTTATTCATCAAACAATTGGTTATGAAAATTTTATGCTACACAAACTTTTCATAAACACTATACTTTGTTCTTCAAAGATTTGGGAAGAGAAAAATGTAAACGAAGAAAATGAATGGATACAAATAAATAGCGTTGAGCCGTTTTAAGACCCTAAGATTCTAGAACGCTGATGTTGAACCTATGGGAACGATCTTTTCAAATCACTTGCATTTTAATGAGTTTTTTTATACAATATACCCGAAGTCGATGTCTAACATTGTACGTTTCACTTTTTAAATTTGGTTGCATATTTTATTGAAAGGGGGGGGGGGGGGCACTTTAAAATTCTGATACTGTCGAATTAGAAGAAAAATTATCTTTCAAATACACTTTGTTTGAATACTGTCTTAATTTACGAAATTTCAATGGTTTTTATAATTTTCAAGCATGGATTTAAAAAAAAATATTTTTCTATCGCGTGTAGCCGGATTATGAAAGATTAACCCGTTTGCACTTAAAATATATAGTTTAACAATTGTTTCTAGCTAATATTCCATGACAAAATTAAAACTTCATCGATATATAAATAAAATAATATAAATAAAACAGAAATTTAAGACATATAATTTAACTACGTGCTTAAACGACTGAAATGAACAGAATAAAAATGCTGCGGTTACTAGCAATATTTGGAGATTTCTTCGGCTATCAACTCCTTGCATGCGGAAAGTTATTGCTTTTAATAATTTTCAAAACTTTATTTAGATATATTGTTGATATTTTTCCTATAAAAATGAGTTTTGTGTTGTTAATGGGCAATCTTTAAAAAATATATAAATGAAAATTAATCTATGTTTTAAATAAAACAAAAAAAAAAATCATGCGTCACGCATAGATCATGAAAAACTTTTTCAACACTTGCAGAATACTGTAACAAAAATTCACTATTTAATTATATGAAATGAGATATCTAAATATACAAATTAGAAAACGCTTAACACAGTTAACACCCATTTTCAGCAATTAACGCCCACAGTCCATAAGATTATCAATTAGAATTATAACAGATCAGTGGACCCTTGCGAAGATTTCGCACTGCAGTCTAATATTTTTTAGCAATATCTAATATTTCTGAGATACAGGTTTAAACATTTAAATAAAAATTAAGGATTAAAATATCTGCAAAGAACATTAGTGAAGCCAGAATATCATATCATTTATTCCATCAAAGTTATAATAAAAACTAATCAAAGTTAGCAAAAGGCACGCGCGAGAAAAATTAACAATCGTAATTTAATTGTATTAGAGGATAACGTCATTCGCTTTGAGAAAACTGAGAAAAACTTTTTATTTCCTTTATGAAAATAATGCTTATTTAAATTTTAATTAACTACAATTTTACTTCGATCAATCGATGGTTATTTTTTCTTCTTTTAAACATTTCAATTTTCATTTTTATTCATAAATATAAAATAAATCCGTGCGCTGACATTGCATTTTATACTTGTTGTACTTATTCCGTATTCTACGCATTATGTATTACGTAAATAATGTACTCTTATTACGTATGCCATGGATGTACTATTTTTTTTTATTATTCATTGTCGAGTACGATATAATGCGGTATTTAATTTGTGTGGCAACACTAATTTGAAGAAAACTTTTCATTTCATTTATGAAAACAAAACCGATTTAATTTTCAATTAACAGCAATTTTTAATCAAAATGCATGTATTAACGAAATATGAGTGTACTATGTCAGAAGCTTGTTTAAAATCATTTCATATGGTATCTCATTCATCGTTCTGTGTTTTGTATTTGCATAGAAACAGGGATGTTGACAACAAAAGTAATATATAGGATTAGTAATTAATTGCATATTCAGTCCACACTGTTAAAAATATCGTGAAAAATTACCTCTGTTTTTAAAGGCTCTCTATTTTCTGACCAATGAGAACGCTCCAACGGCGTTTATGTAGCATTCTCATTGGTCAGAAAATAGAGAGCATTTAAAAACAGAGGTAATTTTTTACGATATTTTTAACAGTGCAGGGACCCATGGTAACAACTTCTGGCAACACCCAAGGAATTATAGACTATCCCATCTCAAGTGAGGCAAATTGTTTGGATGAATAACACTTTAGTATAAGAAATTTTCTCCCTGATGAAGGTTGTGGATGCAACCAAGTCTTAGCTTTAAATCATATATTCTAATACGAGCAAATCTTGTGTGTGTGTGGTAATATACATATACCAATTTTATTTTTAAAACGGCTCTACGATTTTGACGAAATTTTGTATCCTACCGTTTTAGGGCACCAGAAAACCATTGGGCTAGGTCACATGTTTGAGAAAATTCGATTAGTGGGTTATTTTATGTCACCATGGGTCAGGGTCAAACTAACTGTATCTAAAAAACGGTTCAAAAGATTTTGACTGAATTTTGTATCTTACCAGTTTTAGGCAAGAGAAAACTATTGGGCTGGGTCACATGTTCGAGAACTTTCGATTAGTGGGTCACTTTTGGGTCAACGCGGGTCAAGTTAATTTTATCTAAAAAACGGCTCGCACGATTGTGATTAAATTTTGAATCCTAAGAGTTTCGGGCATGAGAAAATCATTGGGTTAGGTCACATGTCCGAGAAAATTCGAGTAGTGGGTCAAGCTGATTTTATCTAAAAAACGGCTCAGACTATTTCGACTAAATTTTGAATCCTATGGTTTTCGGGCGCGAGAAGACTGTTGGGCTAGGTCACATGTTCCAGAGAATTTGATTAGTGGGTCATTTTGGTCATGGGTCATTATGAGTCAAGCTAATTTTGTCTTAAAAACGGCTCAGACGATTTGAATAAAATTTTGTATCCTACGGTTTTTGGGCACGAGAAAATCATTGGGCTAGGTCACATGCTCGAGTAAATCCGAATAGTGGGTCATTTGTGGGTCACTGTGAATCAAGCTAATTTTATCTATAAAACGGCTCGGACTATTTTGACTAAATTTTATATTCTACGGGTTTCGGGCACGAGAAGATAATTGGGTTTGTTCACATGTTCAAGAAAATTTTATTAGTGGGTCATGATATTTGAACTCAAAGCTAATTTTGGTCGAGCATATCCCGGTCTTCCTGCTAGTAAATGTGTAGATTAGAGTTTGCATATTTTAACTTCTATTTATTTATTTTTTCACTTTTTAAGTAAGAAATGAAATTTTTAATTTCATGTTGTATTTTATGATTAACTCAAAGTGAATTTTGCATTTCGCTCTAAGATGTTTTATTCACTTTTCAACAACGTTGGAAAGAGTTAAAGAACGGATTGAACCCAAATATTAATTCAACCCAAAATATCTGCATAGCTACTGTGAGCAGTCTCTGAGACCGCTTTATTGCAATTTGAATAAAAGGCTGGATTATAGTATGCGGTTTCTGTGATTTATTTTGTATGCTCTTATGAACTATTATAATCAAAATTCAGCTATTAAACAATCTCTATAAATAGTACTTGGGATTCAAACAAAACACAATTCCAGTAGTATTTTTAGTTAAGCCGAAAGTTGTTAGTTAAACCGTGAAGAGGAAAATGAAAGCAGCGGTCTATTAGGCTGCTAACATCAGTAAAAGGATAATAACTAATATTTAAAAAGTTGTTTAAACTGTCACGTAACATAAAGCCATAAAATAAATTTAACTAGATACTTTAACTAGATAACTATTTAAAATAGGTTAATTTTGTTGCTATAAAATTTTGTTTAAAAAAACTAAGGTATTAATTAATTGATCTCCACAAAATTTTATGTGCATAAACCGCTTATTGATTCGCATTAAAGTAACATCCAGTACTTCCCCATTTAACTTAAATTAATCGCACATGAAATGGTTCTGACGGGTTAACATAGTTAGTATTAACTAAAGTAACTTAAAAAATAATTGAGGGGGTTAGAATGACAGTGGAGTAAGTCAAAAGTATGAAAAATCTAGATAACCATATTTTCACTGAACGTATATTAAGTTATGTTCAGTGCGACAGTCAAATAAGTCATAGTTCACATAGGGGAGTCGCTAGAAGGCAAAACAAGTTGGATCACGGCAATACAAGTTTTCACAAAACCCTTCATTTCTCAAATTATTAAATATTGACTTACACCACTGTCATTCTAACCCCCTCAATTAGGAAGTGTAATTTAAGAGCCTACGCTAGTCATCCGAAGAAACTCGAACGCTAATGTTAAGTCTATGGGAAGGTTCTTGACAGGTTTCTCGCTCGCATTTTAATATTTTTAAATGTTTTTTTGCATAGGATAGCTGAGGCCGATCCCTAACGTTGTTAGTTTTAACTGTTTTCATTTTAGTTAGTTTTTTTTTTTATAAGTGGACATTTTCAATTTTTGAACCGGTTGGAACCGGTTTTGAAAGTGAAAGTATCCTTTATATAAAAAAAACTGGAACCAAAATTGAGAAAGTAAAAACTAAGAACGTTAGAGATCCACCTCAATCCTATACAAAAAAAAAAAAACATTTAAAACTATTAAAATGCGAGCGAGAAATCTGCCAAGAACCTTCCCATAGACTTAACATTAGCTTGCGCGTTTTTTCGCATGTCTGATGTAGGATCTTAACTGTCAACCCCTTCGCGACGAGCGCCTTTTACAGAATTTTTATCTGTTACCACCAGTTTTTCAAATGAGAACTTTTCACCTAATTGAATCGCAAAAATGCTATGATTAGATAAGGAAAACTTTACAAAAAAAAAAAATAATAACTGGTGGGAATAATCGAGGATTCTGAGCATCTTATGTGTCACGTATTCGTGTCGCTCGTCCCCAAGGGGTTAAACTAAAAGTCACGTTAAACTCTGAAAATTGAAAAAAATCAGCTATCTGTGAGTCTGCTAACAGTGTTATAAGGGTTAAGCAATCTGTAAAGGCTTCCAACTGGGAAAAAAAAGAACATTGTTTCTGATGTAATGAATATCGAAACAGAACCTCAATTTTATTTTATTTAATTTTAATTGTTTTTGTTTCTCAATTTCGGGACTGAACCTAAAATATTTTTTTCTGGTTAAAAACTGAGCGTTAAATAAATAAAGAAAAAAAAGTCCTTCCGGCCTGTACCGGGAGGAAAAGGTAGCTTTCCTATATCTTCGTTTTAAAATTTTAGCTAATGTTACACGAAAACAATAAGTTAAAATGCAAAGAAACGGTTACAAAAGATTTGTTAATACTGAATTTGAATAAGAAATTCGCCAAATTATTAAGCAATAGCCAAATTGGCTTCATTTATGAAGACTTATTTTGGTCGCCAAATTTGGCGATTTTTCACCATATGTCGCCAATTTTGGCGAGAATTTGGTGCTAACGAATACGAATATATAGTTTTATGCGTATGATTGGGAAAATTATTACAACAATGGAAGAAAATAATTTGCGAGTAATCGCGTTAATGTGCTGTTTTGTTTCAAAATGTCAGCCACCCTAGAATTTCAAACTGCTCTATCTCAGCCATTTTTTAAGATAGAGGTAAACCAAAAAATGCTCTGGAATCCTCGTATCAAGGCCTAACACTTGATTAAAAAATATATTTGAATTTTAAAATTTTTGTATATTTATTTTAGTTTTAAATTTTTAAGTGGACGCCATCTTGAAACAAAATGGCGGACTAAGCTGGCCAACGAACTCGGTCGAGATATTGGTGAGCTTAATACACACAATTAGTTTCATCAAAATTGATTTATAAATACGAGCGTTATCGTATGACATAGCTCAGATATATATATATATGGATATATATATATATATATATATATATATATATCAACAATTGAACGGAGGGTGGTTTTAGGGTCTGGGGGTCATGATCGGTGAAAATATACCAAAATTTTCTGGAATTGCTTTCCTCCGAACGGCTGAAATAGGTAGCTTTATACTTTTTTGTATTGAAAGCTACCTAAAAACAGCACTTTCTAACATATAGTGGAATTATGCTTGACATCGGTTTGTCTGTCGTCTGTTCGTGGTCTAATCTTTCGTATTTATTATAGACTTATAGTTATAGAAGATAAAGTGCGTAGCATTTGCAGTTTCGTTTCAGAGACACTGAAAAGACTTCGGTCACATTATGGTTTACAGAGAAAATCGTTCACAACAGTGTGTGGTTCCCAAAATTTTAAACTGGCGTACCACTAAAATGAAATGGGCGCTTTTGTTTAGCACCTGATAACGAAGTTAATTATAACAGTCACTGTTTTACTCCACGGAATTTAGAAAACATGCTCTGAACGCTTTAATCTCAATTCTAAGATAGCCTGATAAAATAATTAATATATATATATATATATATAAAGTGCACTCGGAGGCTCCAAAAAAGTAATTATGAGTTGGGTTTTCAAGTTTATAAAACATTAACTGATTGCTAATATTTAAAACTGTATTCCAATATTAAATGGTACATATCTTATCTTCCTTTTTTTTCACAATATGGATGGTTTAGCATCATCATTTAATATTAACCCTTGCTCCCGTGCAAGGATTTCGCTGTGCAGTAACATTCTTAAAAATATTTTTTAGACTCAGGTTTAAACTTCTAAACAATAATTAAGGACAAAAATATCTGTAATCAACATCAGTCAAGCCAGAATATCAGCTCATTCATTTCATCAAAGTTGAAGTAAAAACTAATCGAAGATAGCAAGAGGCACGCGCGAGGAGAAAAAAAAAATCTTATTTTAACTGCTGAAGAATAGCGTCATCCGCTACGGAAAAAAAAAAAAAAAAAAAAAAAGAACTGAATAGATATAAAATACAATTAATAATTAAATATAACATAACATACATTTTATCATAATTTCAATAGCATAAATTTAAATTTTGCTTTTCAATCATAAATATAAAAGAAACATGTGCATCTCGTTTTATCTTTTTTGCATTATTATTTTTTTTTTTTAATCATTGCCGAGCACGATATAATGAGGTATTTTATTTTTGTGGTACCATTGATTTGGGAAAAATCTTTCGTTTCATTTATGTAAACAATGCTGATTAAAATTTTAATTAACTGCAATTTTTTAATTAAAAAAACATGTTTTAACGAAATGCATGTGTATTATGTTAGAAATCGGTTCAAAAACCTTTTTAATGATACATTATTCACACACATATTACACATACAGAGTGTTTCATTTATTTTGCAACCCGCGTAAACGCGAAGCAAATTAACAACACGAGTACACGCGCACACCGTTAGTGCAAGTAGCGGTGTGGAGGGGCGTGCCAGCAACACTACCAACACGCTAGAAAACCGCACAAGACACTTAAGTGCTAAGGAGAACGAAGTGAAAGGTAGTTTTGCGTCATGGTGCCATGTGCAGAAAAACGCGCGTTTATTGTTGAACACTATTTTTGAACGTCTTCGAACACAACAGTCAAGGAACGATATGAAAAGAAGTTTCCAGACTAGGTGGTGCCGAATAAAAGCACAATTAAGTGAATCGTGGACCATTTTCTAACGGAATGGACTGTGGAACCGAAAAGAAAGAACCGTCTCACAATGTGGTATTTCACTGAAAAAGCTGGCCAAAAGTCAAAATTTCAAAACTCATATTTAGTTGTTCATTTTCTGGTTGATATAAGTGCACTATCCTGTGCATATGATAACAAGTTCGTTTCGTTCTATAGCCTCTACAATCGTCTGGTATTCCACTTGGAATTCATGTCTTGTGCAAGTCTCTTTTTATGCCTTTGGTCCATGTATCTTTTTATCGAAAATCTAAAATACTATTCTTAGTCGAATTTCAGAAACATTTTACGGTTTTCAAAGACGAAGGTGTAAACTTTCTTTTACATAAATGTTTTTGAAAATATAATGCATTTTCATTATGATATTCACATTTGAAACCATAGTTTTTTTTAGGTTAAATATTTTAGATAAAAAGATAATTCTAATAGTGAGTTAAACTGAGTTCTATAAGAACTTTTGTGTTTTCATAATGTATATATTAGCTAATTAAAATATATGAAATAAAATCTACCCCCTTTTGCCCCCCCTTTTATTTTATAACTAAAACAAAATTTTAAAAAAGAATTTGAAAAACAGATTTTTTTAGTTCATTAAAATTTTTATTTTAGTAAACTGTTTACATTTAATATATGCAGTAGTTTCTTACTCCCTACTGCAGACTCTTTAGTGCGCAGACCTCAAATCTGCAAATTGAAGAGAAAAAAATCTTTTGTTTATTGTTTAAGTTGTTCGATGTGTTCTTTTTAAGTAAGAAGTGTTTTGATCGTATAATGATAACGTTCACTGAATGATTCAATGTAAATAATGTTACATTTTAGTTTTGTACCAAGTGTTCGTATTAAGTAAATTTTGTTGTGTTTTGTCTAAAATGGCGTTGTTATTTTGAAAAATATATTTTAGATCAAACATAAGGAATGGTGTTTTTTACTCACTAACGAGGTAATAGAGTTTTGTATTATTAAGAAGAAATGTACTAGATATATTATTTTTTTTATTCAATATGGAAACAATAATTAAAAATATCAAGAAAATATATGTGTAATGTAATAAAGCAGTGTGACATTGGAAAAATAAACAAGAAATGTGAGTTATTTCTAGAAAATAAACTTGTCCAAATTACGAAATGCCCAGAAAATAAAATACACTTGTCCCGTTACAAATTAAAATCTTTCAAACATCATTATATACAGAAATGGGCTTCTTCGCGATTCACTGAACAACGTTTTCGAGAAAACAATGAGGAATACCTGAAAAGAACGCTTTATTTACCTATCTGGACAATAGAGAAACCCGGTCGTCCAGCAAAATAATTTAAATATTGTAGTGGCAGAAGTAAGAGGCATAAAATCGAACAATTAAGATCTCAAATAAGCCACGAACAATTGAAATATGCAGCTCAAATGAGAGAAAGAACTACTGGACATGCAAATGTCGCAAAAATTGTTAGACTTTACAGCCATCCTAACTAGGCCAACAAAATATCGAAAAATATTAACATTAACTGAGACAACAAATCTAAGTACATTGAAGTTATCACCGACTGAGGTTTTGACCATGTTTGTTTCAGATCTCACATACAATCAATATAATATCATCCGAACTCCTAATAAAAATATATATCGTTGCTATTCACTTCTTCAGAGAGCTAAGAGCAATGTTACCCAAGAGATATCACAAGTACTGAAAACATGGCGGATGTAAAACTTCACACTACACAAAGACTGTGTAAATAGTACATAGAACATGTTTTCACATCTGCGAGTGAAGTAGAATTGAAAAATTTAGAACTCTTCTGCAAATGGGGTTGTGACGGCTCCCAACAACATATGTTCAAACAAAACTTTGAAAACTCCTTTGAGTGTGACTCAAACATTTTCCAAGACTCTTTAGTTCCTTTGAGATTAATAAGTAACATAAATAAATTTCAAAAAGTATGGTGGCAGAACCCTGTACCTTCATCTCCACGTTATTGTCGTCCTATACGAATAAGATTCATTTATGAAGATAAAGACATACTCCAAGAGGAAGTAAAATACATTGAAGAGCAAGCACGAAATTTAATAAACACAGAGACACTCACAGCTTATGGCATACTAAAAGTTCAGTACAGATTAATGGTGACTACGGTCAATGCTATTACTAGCACCATATCCCCGATGCGATACTATATTCGTAGACAATCATCCAAAGATTTTATTAAGTTAGAAATAGTTTAAAATACTGACCTTGATTCTTTGAAATTCAGTCTCTCAATACTCTATCGTAGGTTCAAAATTTTCGAGTCAATTCTACATCTTACTTATAACCTTCCAATAAAAAATGGCAAGTAAGAAGTGATAAGGAGAAATAGATTCTCAGTCAAATAAAGTAATCAATGCACGAGAAGCACGAGAAGTTTAAAATGGAGATGGAATTACTTATCGGCATTTAGAAAGCCGATTTCATAAACACCAATGACAGAAACACCTCAAAAGAAGGTTTTTCTCAGATACAGAAACATCAGCTAAAATTACAGGAACTGACATAACAATAATCAGAATCATAAAAACTATTCTAGAATTGTTATCTAGTAATTATAAAATAGATACAAAAAATTTTAAGAATTTGCGAATGATATCTCTAACCATTATGTAAATCAATACGGTTGGCCCCCAATGTCACACATATTACAAAAAATTTTGAGTAATGGAGCTACCATTACAGGTCATGCATTGCTCCCAATCGGGCAGTTATAAGAGGTAGCGGCTGAAGCCCACAACATACATTTCCGTTCATATAGACCAGCGGTTCCCAACCTGGGGTACGTGGCGTGCCTACTGGGGGTACGTAAATACAGTATCGGTAATGGCGGAAATCACAAAAATGGTTCAACTGAAAACACATAAAGAAAGTTGATAGTTTCGGATTACAAAATTAGTCTCACGTATAACTCAAAAATGTTGCTCTCAAAATGAGGGTAAAGGCCCACTATACCTAATAATTCATTGATAATTCAATGTCATTAGATCCGCCCACTGCTAAATCCTATTGCCACTGTACTTATATATTTTCTCCAATCTTCGCGAAAACTTCCATTGACCATTATACAATGTTCTTTTCCCACCTCTTTTTAGGGTTTCGTTCATCTCACGAAACCCTATTGCTCTCGCTCCGTTGTCTGTCTGTCACAGAGCCATTCTTGAAAACTATGTAACTTACAGAGTTGAAACTTTGTGTATAAATCAGAATATCAGCTGTGAAGAGCTGAAAATATTAAAATTTGAAAAATTCGTTTTATTTTAATAAATAGAGATAAAAAACCAAAATTCTAACAGCATTTTCCTATTAAATTTAAACATTTTTCGTTATAGCAGATGCCAAAGATTTAAAATCCACAATGAAATTCTTTCTACAATAATTAATTTTCTATCAGACGATTTCCGCGTGAAAAATAAAAATGAAATAAAAAGTTTCACCAATTGTAAAAAAAGATAAATACGAAATAAAATTGATTGACGTCATAATCGTAATAAAATGGAAAATGTCTAAGATTTCTCAATAATACAAGGAGTATTAGTATGTGTAAGTACACAAAGCAGATTAATATCACGTCATTAGCGAATTAAAAAGAAAATCTGACGTCATATGGGAAGTTTAACTAATTTTTCAAATGTTTGAGAATAATACAAATCGAATATCAGTATAAATAATAGAGAATAGTAAATATATGAGTTTGAGAAACATATTGAATCGTGATAAAAATCCGATTATGGATGTATTAGCATATTTTAACATTTTGAAAGTGTACAATTTGTTTAATTTTGAAATTATTTTTTTTAAATATTGCATTTAGTCCGTATGACGGATATTATTGCGACAGAATATAATAGCCGGCTTGGCCCGCTATTCGGCTGGTTTAGATATTCGAAAAAACGAAAAAATAGACCAGTAAATTTTTACTTTATAAAAAACATGACCTTTTTTTTTTTTCCCCTAAATGAAATTTGCTTGAATTTGTTAAAGAAAGGATAAAGTGTTTTGAAAGGAATATTAATCGAAACCCTTTGAGCGATCTTCGATCACACTTACCCAACTTGTTTTCTTATTGTGCCTTTTTAATAATAATTGCAAAACGCCTAAATTACGCCAGAGCTGTTGGTTTTAATGTTTATTTTAAAACGTGTTGAAAAGCAGACCCTTATTTTCGTTTTCGAATAGGCGGACTTATACCATTAACGTATATTATTAATTGAAAAGATTCCTTCCGTTTAATGAGTATTTAATTTTAAGTGTTTATTTATTATTTGAATGATTTGATTTTATGTTTAAAATGGTTAACTCCTTGAAATCTGGATTTCTTAAGAGTTCTTCGAAACAGTCTGATTATTTAGAATTACAAAATAACCTGAGCTTAGCTGTTAATAGGTTTGTTCTGATAAGTGATAAACCTAATACTTTAAATAAAACTGAAAACACCAGTGGTCCCTTAATGAATAGAAAATATAATAATGCATAATTCTTGAAATATGGATTTTCATTCACGGGAGAAGAAAATTTTAATAATATGTGGGGGAAGAGAGGGGGGGGGTGGGTGTTAATGATAAATAGGGGGTACTCAGAAATAAAAAGCCTAAGTAAGGGGTACGTGAAAGAAAAAATGTTGGGAAGCGCTGATATAGACAAAAACCTTCAAGAAAAGTCTTGCGCTAGAATGCAATTAATGTGTGCCCAATCGCCTACTTTTGAGTTCCGATCTTTATTTAAGTTGTAATATGCGAAAAAACTCCACAAAATCTAAAATTTTCTACAGAAGCATTAATTGTCAGAATCTAGTGTTTCAAGTGATTCTGAAGAGAATGATGTGGAAGACTATGATCAAAAGAATGCTGGTCAATAGGACATTACTTTGTTACAAAAATTTGCGTAAATTCTACGAAAAGTGGTTTGTTTTCAACGTAATAAAGTATTTTACGTTTTTTTTAAACATTTTATCTACAATAGAATGCATAAAAGTTCTAAAATAATTTTGGCCAGGATTTTCAGCAAAATACCACACTGTGCGTCTGTCGTTTGTCCTAACTGACCACAAAATGAAGGAAATCCAGACGAAGCAAATGAACGAAGCATGTTGGAAGCAGATGAACGAAGCATGTTGGAAGCAGATGAACGAAGCATGTTGGAAGCAAATGAATGTTTCGTTTGGTTTCAATAGGATGGCGCTCCTGCACATACGGTCAACGACACTCTGTCATTTCTCCAAGAATTTTTTGGTGATCGGCTAATTACAAAAGGACTATGACCTCCACGCAGTCCAGACCTGTCACCGCCCGATTTCTTCTTGTAAGGCTACTGGAAAAATCAATCGCGTGTTCCGTGAACTGGTAGCCTCGATTACTGAACTGAACACTCGCATTACGGAAGAGATAAACGCTATCACACCAAACACATTACATAATGTGTTCGAAACCTCAAATCTACTCGAAACCTCCTCAAACGGGCCCAGATATGTAAAGATGAAGACGGCGGTCACTTCCTACACCTTTTGTAGTCGTTTAAGCACTTCTGTAAAATAAAAATTAATGTTTGTACATTGTTCTTTTTTGGGGGGTTGCAAAATAAATGAGACACGATGTACATTGTTGTGCATTTTGTAAATACATAGAAAAAAATGTGAACAGAAATATTATATGATAATAATATCTAAAATATCACAAAACAATTGGCATGGGGGATGGGATAAGACAAGTTATGCATCATTGGCATAAACTTCTATCGGTCACTTCAATTGCCTGTTATTTACCGAATGCCAGCTACTTCGGGAACTAGTCAAGACCAAAATAATATATATATATACAGTGGCGGCTCGTGTCTGTATTTTTTTGCGGCACTAAATGTATGCCTGGAACTTTTCATACCATTTATTTTTTACTAGAAATCTTTTTTTTTTGTTGTTGTTGTTGTTTAGTGGCAGAACTTTCTGACAGTAAATAAAATAAAGTATTCCTTTTTAATAAGAGTGGTAAGTAAAGAATAAATTTAGTACCCATGCATTTAATGCCCCAAATAAAGTCAGTCATGAGAAGCCACTGTATATGTATATATATATACACACACATTTCATTTAATGTACATTGGACAGGAATCTCGGCCAATTCGGGAATTCGAACTTCGGGCATTGGCCGTAACATATGTATGTGTGGGTTTGTGTATTTATTTTACTCATCATGTTTTCACTTTAAACTGTATTTTTTTTGCATACAACATTGTCGCCAGAAAATAATTACTTTCTGAATAATTTTTAAAATTTTCTGAAACTCCCCGATCGCAAATTCCCATGTTAACAAACGGGAAAACTTAGAAGCGCGATGACTCATTACCTAATATAATTAGTAAAATACGATTTTTACCACCAGAAAGTAGACGCCAGATGTCAACAATATGAGTTTTAAAAATTGTCTCTGTAAATTGTAAGTATTTTTATAAGATGATAAAATTTCATCAAGTGGAAATTTGAAAGTTGGTAGGAATATTTTAAATATTTAATGTGTAAGGAAACAATTTATAAAAACGCACATCTTCGGCATCTAACGCGTACTTTCTGATGATGGAAACTGTATTACTTATCCATCATACGTAGTATAGGGTAAGTCTTCTAATCATTTTGCAAATTGAAAAAAAAAATTGACGGATTTACACGTTTCAGACACTGGAGATTCCGAAAAACATATTTTTCGAAAAAAAAAATTGCCGTGTGTGTGTGTGTGTGTAGGTCCGAACAATCTCCCGAACAAATTGAGATAGAGTAGAAATTTGATATGTACTTAGTATGTAATAATGGGAAGATGCTTATTGAATTTCAGTAACCTCGATTATCCGGAACAATTTTTTCGGACTCTCGAAATATTCGATCTGATGAAAAATACATAAAAATTTTCGAAATTGTTTTTTTTTAAGGAATGAATATAAAAGACAATAAAAAAAACCATAAATTTTGCTTAAAGAAAGAAGTCGATCGGATAATGAGTTGCCGACATATTTGTAATCCTATTCTCCACACTCTTCGATTTTTCATGACCCTGTATTTAATTTAAATTTCAATTCAAATATATATTTTAATTGGAAATGAGACACTTAATCCAACGCAGTAAACCTTTAGTTAATAGAATTATCAATTTTGGAGTTATAAGGATGTTTCTTTTACGCAATTCAGTAATAGAGCATTTAAAGTTTATGACGTCATCAAGCCACGATTCGATGCTAACGTAAAAGACAGGCTACCGCGGTGCATTCCACTTATCTCTTTTTACAGACCGCTAGAGTGACGTGTTGCTCTTTTCGTACACCTGTATTGGTGCATTCGAGCATCACGTGACTCCTGCGGTCTGTAAAAAAAGATACGCGTAAAGCTCCTTTAGCCTTTCTTTTTCGTTAGCCTCGGCCACGATTTTATTCGAAGTGCAATGCATTTTATAAATAGTTTACACGTTTTATTTTCATATTTTATATTGTGCATGTCCATGATGAGTAAGTATTGCGGTGGCCCCCAACGACTAGTTTTAATAATTATATTAGATAATGAGTAATCGTGCTTCTAAGTTCCATAGGTTAACATGAGATTTTGTGATCGGGAAGCTTTAGCGATATTTTATGTTAATTTTACTCTAGATATTTTATACAAACATTGGGTTTTTTGAGAAAGTTGGTACTTAATCTTTTGAAGTTTTTCCCATTTAATGTAGGCGTTAACATCGCAGGATTAATTATTCGCACTAATTAAGGGTTTCCTGCACAATTTGAGAAAAAAAGAAAAGTGTGAAAATTATTACTTTCTTCTACATTCACAAGAAAGTATTTGATTTATGAAAAATATTGACTTCCGGTTTTCGACGAATTTATACAGTTTGGAAGGTCCGAAACACGATTTGGCTGTTTTTAGAAACCGTCTGTGTGTAAATCTGCCTGTCTGTCTGTGAGTGTGTGTTTGTATGTGAAAAAAAAAGATTTTGGGTGCTCTATTTAAAGATCTAATGCACGGAATTTAATAAATCTTTAGATTCCGTTTAATATTGATATAAGTTGGTGCTGGTTTGTTTTTGGTGTAAATAGCACAACCGGAGGCGCTGCTATGCTGCATGTTTTACGATTTTCAAGATAGCTATATCTCACGAACTAATACACGGATTTTTATCAAACTTCAGATTCAGTTAGACGTTGATATAAGTTGTTGCTGATTAGGTTTTGGTGTAAATAGCCCTACATGTGGCGCTTCCAAGCTACGTTTTTCAGGATTTACACGATTTAAGCGATAGTCATGTCTCAGGAAATAATTCACGGAATTTCATCAAACTTCAAATTCTGTTATTTTGAAGTATTAACATGTATGAGCTAGAAGAAAGTTTTGGGATTGGCATATCTGAGTAGTTTACTAGAGCATTACATACATACAGAGATAAAAACAAAAGGCAAAAAATTAAAAAGATTACATAACTGTTTTTCGAAAAGCTCCACGCCATAAATCAATTGTACAGTTTAATTAAGTCATAGAAAATTTTGGTATTTCGCGATGAATTAAATATTTCTGAATATTAAAATGAATATACCTATTCTATAAATTTTAATAATTCACAATTTAACATTCTGTGATAAAAACAATTAAGAACTTTAAACCATAAGTCAAAATTAAGTGAATGCTACGTTTATAAGAATAAAATTCATTACTTCAGATGAAAACATAACTTAATCACAAGAATATTTGTTTAGGAAATTTTAATCAGTTAATCAATGTGTTTCTAAATCATCGTTTACTATATTAGTAAAAAAAAAAAAAAAAAAAAAAAAAAAACACTTATACAATCGTGTACGAACATAGATTTTCACTAAGTGCAATACATGCTATCAATCACTGTCAGCCTTCGCTTATCCTCACTGAAGAAAATATAATGCTCGAATCTTTCAGTTACCGGAGCAACGCTTGTAGAAAAAAATATATATATCATAACAGCTTTTTTAAAAAGATGTCAAAACATAAATCAATTACGGACGTTGCTGAAAATTTTTATGTTTATCAAATACTTAAAAGTTTCTCGGAGAAAAACTGCAATATGACAGATATTACTTATTTAACAAGTTGGAAATTGTACTTTAAACGTGACATAGGATAATATTCGTTTTATAAATAGTTTCACAATGTAAAAAAAAAATCATCCTTATTATTTCAATGAAATGAATTATATCGTCTGCTATGAGCAAAATGAACATACCTTTTTTTCTGATTACGTATGCCACGTTTACAAATGCGAATTTTTCTTTCTACACCAGACAGCACTGTAAAATTCACCATGGAGATCTTGCTTTTCGAATGATTACGTCCATGGTTTATTGTTTTTATGACTCATAATGAACTAATCTCAGGTGTTTATTTACTCCAATGGATTGATGTATTCGGCTGTTAACGTAATTTCCACTGAAGTTATTCAAAATCTATACATTTTTTTAATGTAATTCATCTTTCAAACAAACAATTTTTTTGAACGATCTTTTTAAAAATGTAACTTTTATGAAATTGTATTCGAAAAAATAATTTTGAATAAAAATGGCCGCCTGGCATATGAAAAAAGAAGTGGTTTGTCCGTATTTTTTTTTTCTCAGTTACATAACTTGCGCTTTTATTATATAGATCACGTACGATAGGATTTAATAGAATAAAGAAAACTTTTATTAATATCATTTTAAATTTTGATTCAATTTTCATAAAATTTGAAATGACTCTACAAAATTCTACAACGATAATATATATTCAATTTCAAACCATTCGGTTGGGTAGTTTTTGCGCTGTTATATGCGGCCAGACAGATGGACGGACCAGACGACGACTATAGGTGCTACGTATTTATATAATTACGAACGCACTTAAAAACTACTATTCATTCTTTCATTAGAATAGTACTCTAAAAAAGATATTCAGTATATAAATGGAAAATTAACAGAAGAGTAGATATATTTGGAAGTATATATATACTATACAGTCAAACGTCGTTAGTTCGTCACTCTCGGGTCCACTAAAAAATGACAATGGAAAATAATATTCCAAATGTTTATATAATATGTATATCTATAACTAAATTACATTATGAATTATACAAATTAGTATAATTAGAATTAGAATTCGCAAAATGGATGACAAACTAATCCGCTAATACCCATGGTAAAATGTATTCTAGGAATTCCAAAATTAGGAAAATCGGAATTGCCACCAGAAATAACGATTAATTTTAATTTGTTTTTAATCTCAAATCAATCATTAAATCAATCATTAAATAAAGCAAAATTAATCATTAATCATTAAGAAAACAAATAAATAATAAATAATTAAATAAAAATAAATCCTTAATTATTAAAACATTAATCATTAATCTATATTAATAAAAGAAAGTTTCGCTCTGTGTGTGTGTGTGTGTGTTTCTCTGCGATGGCTAGCAAAATCTAGCTCACCTAGAAGTCTGAAAATTTAGGTGTGGATAGTCCAAGGTCTGGCCATGTGCACCTGAGTCTCAGAATTTTAATATTTTGATAATTACTCAAGATATTAATTAGATTCTCATTTCATTAACCATCGCTTCTAAAATGACATCTTTTAAATCAAAATGGCTAAAGAAAAGAACAGGCTCATTGGATATGTAAGCGGAAATGAACGAATTCGAAAATATTTTACTAATTTAGCGAATTTTAAGAAAACTAATTGAGATATCAATTTGAAAATTTCTGAGATATGTAAAAAAAAAAAAAAAAAAAGTTCTGAATCTGACTATGGGATTTTTGAAAAATTTGGTCGGTAATTTTTCTTAATTTATACAAAAAACTGCCAAAAATCTGCCGGAGCCAGTGAAAACAATCCGAGAAAGTTTCAGACAGGGATCTGCTTTCATTAAAAACTGAACTACAAAGAGATCTGTTTCTCTGGCCGATCCCTCCATTTAGTTTGCGAAAATGAAAGGAAATAATTGCCAATTTTTACTAATGAACAAAAATTTAGGTAACTAATTAAGATATATATTTGAAATGGAGGTCGGGAAGGGGTGTCATCTGCCGGCTATTTTAGCGTAGCGACTTCGTTATGTTCTAATTATCAGAAAAAATGTAATTATTTTTTTATTGATCGCGTTAATGTAGGTGACGGTGGTTTTCTTGAACAAATTATTCATTACTAGATGAAACCCGTCAAAACTTGGCGGAAAAAATTCCTATAACTATATCAGTAAAATAAGCTTCCTTATTACATAAGAAGGGGTGAGTATGAAACAGTCTTTCAAATATTTTATTTTAAAAGTTTTTTTGCCCTAGTGAGTTACAGTACTATTTCCGATGCAAACTCCAAACAAACAATCCGTAAACAACTGTGTAATGCAAATCAGTTTGCCATTACCGCCATATTACCCACGGTAAGAAAGAAAATTTATGGACCTATGAAGTATCATACAAATAGTATATCCCTACTTTTATCTCATATTCAGTAAATAAAAGAACATAGTAAATAAAGCACACATCCCCCCCCCCTGGTAATGCAAACAAATGAGCTTCTATGAGCATGTGCATTGCATCTGCCCAAAAGCACCGTCGAAATTCGACGTTAAAAAAAGTTTTAAAATGTTTAAATTAAAAAATTTTAAATGTCCTTTTTTATCATTGTTCATTTCAAATCCATATCTTCTAAAAAGCTTCCACTGTTATACTGTAATCAATTTTTATGTAAAGATGAAGAATTTTTTTTACAATACTAAATCAATCTTCAGATGAGGGAGATTTTAAAAGTTTTCAAGTGTAATTTATTTGTATAGTTTCTTCCGTCCCTTTACATAATCAGTATGATTATCCCTTTTCCATCACAGTCGGGGATCTTTTTCATCTTGTACAGTTAAATACGCAATGGATCTTTAAAAAATACAATTCCTAGCATATTCTGATGCAACATATACATCAGCGGATTCAACATATCAATTTTATGTTAAACATAAACTAAAAATAGTTTTTTTCTGTTTTTGACATATTTTAGTTTAGCTCCAAAATGCTCTATTTTATGGATAGTCTGATCTTATGAATTATCAGGGTTTATTATTATTATTATTATTATTTTCACTTTTTATGATGGTTAGAGAAATCTATTTTCAATTGTGGCAACTTTCCCAGGGGCTATTTTACATTATTGAAGCAAACTGATGGTCATTGTTAAGATAGAATTGAAAAACATTTCATGCTTGAAAATTATTTAAAAAGTCGTTAAATTAAGCGGCAGTTTTCAAATAAATTTCAGTCGAAAGCTAATTTTTTTTCTAATTCATGATGTACGAATTGAAATTGTAAAATGTAGTAAAAACTAGAAATTTGTAATATTTAGAAGTGATGTAAGCGCGATGAAAGCTAAAGCGATAGCGCCGTTTGTTGTCATAACCGTTATACATTTCTAAAAATTGCCACTGTGATTTCGCTGGCGTCCAAAAGTAGACTACCATTTCTTGACATCGAAAGAGAAACACACAGTGAAAGAAATATGACTTTGCCGCTAATAAGGAACTGTTAAATGAACTCATAATAAACCTACCAAAATAATTCCTATAAAATATTAGCCTTACATTGTTTATTCTAGCTAAAAATACAATCATTATTTCAAGGTTTTTTTTTTTTTTTTTTTTTAAAACCATAACACTATTTTTAATCATTTTAATTTTCCTGAAATCCTTTACTTTTGGGATTTTTTTATATTAAAAAATTAAATCGTCTAAAATATAATTTAAAAAAAATGTAATTGGTAACATGCAATCAAGATGAAGCAATCAATAAAGGCTCCAATTCTAATCTTTATAATTAAGAATGGAAAAATCAGTTAAAATTACGTCATGTTGATACAATCATATAAATTTTTCTGTTTAGATTTATCAATGTTAAAATGCATTTCAAGCTAAGCATAACGTCATTAAACACCATGTTTACAAATAAAAATATATTTTTTATTTAATTGTAATGGAAAAATGGCGCAACAAAGTTATAATGCATAATGATAAAATAAACCTAATGGACAATATTCCCGTGACCTCACAATAAATATGAACTTTTATCCGCTTATAAAACACTCGGATAAATATTTTTACTGAAATTTAACTTGCAAATTAAAAAATTCGGCCTAAAAGCCACGTGCTTTTAATACTTATTATTTCTCTTTTATCCTCGCCACCACAGAGTTCAGAAAATAAACAATGTGCCTCGCAGCAATGGGCGTTATCCTTTTGCCGACTTTATGACCTCATAAGCAGATGTAAGAGTTTAATTTAAAATTACGGCTAATTAATAAAATTTTCGAACAAACGAATGCACGATAACAAATCTGTGTCCAGATATCTTTCATTTAAAAAAAGAGTGATGTAATTTGATGCAGTAGTTTGTTCTCACGGATTGTCGAAAGAAAACGCCTGAGATTGTAATTATCTCGGGCTCGGGCAACGCCGGGCGGGTTAGATAGTCATTAAATAAAACAAAGATTTTTATTCCGATTTTCTGGTATGAATTCGGAATAATCTGAATAAAAAAATCCACTATATTGGCAACACTGATGGTAGCATATATGGTACCATGAGCAGTGCAGGATTAAGGAAAGTAATGGTAAGTATGTTACGTAGGATTTAATTGTACAATTCAATACGGATCCATCTGTTACTGGCTTACAAAAAAACACCTATTTTTATTTTATGTCAGTTTTCTGAAATCAAAAATTTTTTTCTCATAAGGAATATAACATATTACGAGAGCCGTTTTTTTTTCAACATCCGTAGGTCCATAAAAAAATACAAGTATAGATAGAAAGATGATTTTGTTACTAAAAGTTATATACACTTATAGTTATTTGTCAACATAATCACCTTGTAAATTGAGGCACTAGGGATCTCATGAACATGAAGCGAGAGCGTTAGCGTCAAGCAAAAGGTCAAGCCAGTTACTTTCAGTTAGTAACTCGATTTAAACTGTTCGTGTGAGATGAGATCGCTATACACTCCATCCCCAGTGAGGAAGACGTCTTGTTGACGTCAGACGAGTGATATGCACTCGTGAGTGATGCTGTAGTACGTAGAGCTCCTATAGTACAGGCGGAATCATGCCGCCATTTAATAACCCAACGAACCAAACACCAAGCTAAAACCGGTTAGATTAGCGCAATGGTGAATGGCGAGAGACAGTGATAGGGACGGCAAACACCTGCTCTGGCGGTAAACTAATGCTGAGCTGGGTTACAATATGGCGGTTATTTTGGACAACAAGATGGATATGCGTCAGCTCCCCTTGTGACGGCCATCTTTGTTTGTCAGGCCGTGCGGTAGAGCAGGAGACGAAAAACAAATCTAGTTTTAAACCAAAACCAGTTTATTAAAACCAAATAGGTAGGGAAGTTGAGCGAGCTCCACTTGATTTTCCTCAAAATTAACAAAAAAGAAAGACTTTTGCTATCGATTTGTAGCTGCTTAAGAAATCTAAACTATAAATAATTAGAATTAAACTATTCAGATACAAATTCACGATGCAACAATTTTATATTTCAGACTTAATAAGCACTGATGCAGACTTAAATCAACTTAACAGCAGCACGAAACTTAACTATAAATGCTGAGGCTAATGTCTCCCAAGCTAAGTCTGCTCTCCCCAACTCCTCTGAGCTCCGTTCTGAAACAAAAATTCACTGCTTATATACTCCACGGTATCGATTGACCAGCTCCCAAAAATTTGCATAACTGAAAGAACACAGCGACTCACAATTTCCGAGATTCAGACATCCGTCGAATGTTAGAGAAAGAGAGCATTGATAAAACTTATACGCACATGGCCGGTTATTGGACAAAAAATTACGATCTCATTCAAACATCGCCTACTCACGTGACGAGAGTAGTCGATCCCTTACACCCTTATAGGAGCCTTAGTAGTACGCATATGTGATGCTCGGGATGACAGGCTTTGTGCTGTGAGCATTTCACAGACTTTGCTTGCAGGGGATGATTTATTTAGTGCTGCCATCTGTTAGTTATAAGATGAGTTGATTGTTGTTGCTGAAGGTTGTTGCGTGTTTGTCCAGGTCACCATTCAGGAGGTTGCTGCCGCCGCGGGAGTTGAACCAGGGGTATCATGAACAGGGGGCGAGAGCGTTAGCGTCCAGCAAAGGCCAAGCCAGTTACTTTCAGCTAGTAACTCGCTTTAAACTGTTTATGTGAAATAAGATCGCTACATAATCAACAATTTTCAAATAGTTATGCCTTTTAAATTTTTATTTCGATACCTTAAATAAGGTCAATCAGAAAAATTTCCCTTATGCTTCATGAAGATCATTACAAAAGCTGGATACCTGTATTTTTAAAATAATCTTAATTATGATAAAGGAAGAAAGTTCACTTACACCGCTTTTTGGGTAACATTTAAAAGAATATTTTACAATAAAAAGAGGGACCAATAACACATTGATGATGGCTTTCATTAGTTAAAAATATAGTAACAAATGATAATAAATCGCGTCACAAATGCTTCTAAATAATGCAATACACAGGCAGGGACTTCATTTATATTTCATTTACAGGGACACTTAGATGAATTCCGTTACATTACGGTCTATGAGGAAAATCGTTTGAGGTGTATTTTAATGATGTTACACTATTTCAAACATATCGAAATTGATGTACAGGGTGTATCTGAAAAAGTGGGCAAACATTTACGGGGTAATAGAACGCGAGCAAATTTCGTCATAGAATGTATGGTCGGAACGCAAAAGTGAGAAGTTAAAAGGTAGTGTTCCACTGTTGCAGTTAAAGAATTAACACAAGATTGAAAGGAGTTACTTAAAAAAAATAACAGCAATGTAATTAATGTACATGCTCAAAGAAATTGCTCAAAAGATCTTCCGCCAGCTTTAATGCACGCTTCACACGTGCGGGATAAGGACAGACGCACATTGGCGAAGACACCAAGCATTTCCCGAATACCCCCGGCAACAACGGCAAAACTGGCGACTAGATCCATATCGGTTTCAATGGGGTCACTCGTAGATTATGCTTTTCATATGGCCCCACAGGAAAAATTCCTTGCACGAGAGATCCGGCGATCTTGGTGGCCAGGCTATGGGACCACCTCAATCAATCCCTTGGCTTGGTCACCAGGGATCCCTGAGATCCAAGGTCTTTAAATCCCTGGGAACGTGGCATTTAAAGTGTTCCGCACATGCAAGACAAAGTGCGCAGGCGCACCGTCGTGTTGAAAGCGCATTCTTGATCTGATGGGGATTGGAATTGGACGCAGCAGCTCCGGTAGCACCTCTCGTAGGAATGTGTCATACCAGTTACAACGCCACCTAGCGGCTCGCGAGGTCATACATTATGTGATGAAATATGCTCGTATACCTGCGTTCTATCACCCCATAAAAATTTGGCCACTTTTTCAGATACACCCTGTATAGCACTGAGGTGTCCTATCAGTTGCTATCTATAGAATTTGGCGGGTATATCATTCATCGTTCATTTACAGGGACACACAAAAGAATTCGTTTACAATACCGTCTATGAACATTAATTGCTGGAACTGCGTTTTGAGTTGTGGTCGGCGTTTTTAAATTTAACTAATTTTTTGCATATTATTTGGTCTGTATAAACGTTTTAGATCATATACAGGATGTCACAAAAGATATCAAATACATTTCGGTTTGTTGGCGAAAATTGCTGAATAGGGATTTTTAACTGTGCTGAGCGTTTTCTAGCTGAACAAAATTTCAGCATGCTATATAGTATATATACTAATCTATAGAAAATATACAGAGCTGCACTGCGAATATTTTTCCGGTTATTGATGGTAATTGCTGAAATTTTCAAATTTGTTATGCGTTTCCAAAATAGTTTACTTAGACGTCAACTTTCAACTTATTAATTGGTAAAGTTTCGTTAATGTATTCTCGAAGTGTTGGAAAGTGTTTCATTGTCTATGTGTGATGCATGATTTTTCTTTATTGTTAATTATTCGTTTAGACACTATATAAATAGGGGCTATAAAATTAATATTGGCATTCTTCAAAACTTTCATACTCATTTGTTTGTTTATGCTCATTCTGTATTAATTCAATAAAAGTTTTCAGAAATTGTCATACATACTTAAGGAATAACTACAAGATATTTTCATTTCTTCCTCCTTAAGAAAGGCTTAAAAATAATTACCTTTATCATTATATGAAGCTTTCATTTTCAATTCATTATGTACAAAATATTCATAAAACTGAAATGTGTCTAGAATGAATAGAAATCTTGTCCTAAAAATGCAATTACTGTACCTTATTTTAAAAACAGATTCAAAATATTTTACCAGTCATTTCAACTCAGCTTATCTTTCCTTTCATATCTATTTACACCCAAAAATCAATGTCACTTCTTTTGCGGATATATTCTTGATCCTATTGTTAAGGCATTCCGCTTTAGAATTTTAAGAACTGATTCGCTTTAGGCATATTGGTGTAGAGAGATAGAGGTGTATCATTGAGAATTACTTCAACGCTAATGAAGTGTATTGAATTCAGAAGCGATTCTGCATTGACACACATTTCTAATTAATACAAACCTTAGTTCCATCAATTACGTGGTTTATGCTTAAGAAAATTGAGTTGATGTCTTTTACTTATTTTTGAACTGAAATGCGTTCTATATAAATGCAATAAAAGTTTTCAGAAATTGTCTTACGTAGTAGTGAATAAATTCAAATTATTTCCATTTTCGCCTCCTTTCTAAAGCTTTAAAATAATTAATATTTTTTCAATCTGAAGTTTTTATTTTCATTTCATTATGTCCAAAATATTCATATAGAAAAAAATGTCTAAATATCTTAGAAGTTTTATCAAAAATCTGATTACTATATCTTATTTTCACGAGATTTATATCCTTTACCAACCACTGCACCTCACCTCAGCTTATCTTCCGTTTCATATATGTTTACATCCAAAAATCAGTATCACTTCTATTACGGATACAGTCTTGATCCTATTGTTAAGGCATTACGCTTTAGAATTTTATTAACTCGTTCTATTTCCGCATCGCGGTGTGAAGAGTTAGATTTTTATTTTTGAAAATTACCTCAACACTAATGAAGTAAATTGAATTAAGAAAATAATCAGCATCGACGCACAATGCTAATTAATACAAACCTTAGTCCCATCAATAATGTAATATATAGTTTAAGAAAACTGGGTTGATTCATTCTTCCTTTTTTGGATCTGAAGTGCTGTTCTGTATTAATATGATAAAAGTCTACAGAAATTATTGTACAAACATAATGAATAATTACAAATAATTTAAATTCTCTCTGCCCTTCTAAAGGTTTCAAATTAATTACATTTTTCATAATTTGAAAGGTTCATTTTCATTTAATTGTGTGCAAAGTATCATAATCCTAAAATGTGTTCAGAAAGCATAGAAGTTTCATCCTAAATCTAATTACTATAGCCTATTTCCTCAAAATTTCCCAAAGTTTTATCAGCCTCTGCACCTCAGCTTAACTTTCCTTTCATATCTATTTACATCCAAAAATCAATGTTGATCCTTTTTTGGATACATTCTTGATTCTATTGTTAAGGCATTCCACTTTAGAATTTTAAGATTTTATTCGTTTACGCTTCGCGGTGTAGAGAGAAAAAAATATTTCAACGCTAATGAAGTGTACTGAATTCGGAAAAGATTCATCATCGACACACATTCCTAATTAATCCAAACCGTAGTTCTTCAATTATGTGGTCCATGCTTAAGAAAGATGAGCTAATTAAATGGAATTAAAAGTTTTTTTCTTGTTTTGGATCTGAAGTTGCATCCTGTATTAGTGCAATAAAACTTTTCAGAAATTGTCGTACATTATGTAATGAATAAAACAAAATATTTTCATTCCCTCCTTCTTTCTAAAGGCTTGAAATAGATTAAAACTTTCCTAATCATTTTCATTTTATTACGTACAAATTATTCATAGTTCTAAAAGGTGTCTAAGTTTCATCCTAAATCTAATTACTGTATCTAATTTTCAAAACAAATTCACGAAGTTTCACCAGCTAATTCAACTCAGTTTATCTTTCCTTTCTTATCTATTTACATCTGAAAATAGCTTCTTTTGCGGATTCATTCATCATTCTATTGTTAAGGTATTCCGCTTTAGAAGTTTAAGAACTGATTATCTTTATGCATCGTGATGTAGAGCGGTAGAGGTGTATTCTTGAGATTTACTTCATCACTAATGAAGTGTATTGAATTCAGAAAAGATTCAGCATTGCTAATTAATACAAACCTTAATTCCATCAATTATGTTCTTTATACTTAAGAAAGTGGAGTTGATTCCTTTTTCTTCTTTTGGATCTGAAGTGCATTTCTGTATTACTGCAATAAATGTTCTCAGAAATTGTCGTACATACGTAATGAATAAAAACATTTTATTCCATTCACCACTGCTTCCTAAAGGTATGAAATTAATTACAATTTTCATAATCTGATGCTTTCATTTTGATTTCATTATATCCAAAATATTCATAATACTAAAAGATGTCTAGAAAGCACAAACGTTTCATCCTAAATCTAATTACTATAATCTTATTTCCACAACAGATTCACAAAGTTTTACCAGTCACTTCACTTCAGTTTATCCTCCTTTCATATCCATTTACATCGAAAAATCAATGTTGCTTCTTTTGCGGATACATTCTTGATCCTATTGTTAAGGCATTCCGCTTTAGAAGTTTAAGAACTGATTCACTTTACGCATTGTGGGGTAAAGAGGTGAAGATTCATGAGAAATACATCAACTTTATTGTAGTGTATTGAATTCAGAAAATATTCAGCATCACACACATTGCTAATTAACACAACCTTTAGTTGCCTCAATTAAGGTGATTGTAGACATTCAATTTAAGAATTTTTGCTTTTTATTTGAAAGATTTATAAATTATGACTGCAGAGGTGATAAGCTCTCAATAATCTTCCGCAATATGTGATTTAATTTGACCCAGGTTTAATACGTTTCGCACCAGAAATTTTTTAAAGAATTTAAAATAAATATATCCCATGTAGAAATTAGAAGACAGATAAATAAAGTTTCATCAAATAAATTTTCTGGTTTGAAACGTTGTTAAACTGGGCCAAATTAATTCACATGTTACTGGTGGGAGCTTGACAACTCTGTGATTGACACGAAATAAGAATTTCCATAGTTATATAAGCCTGTTTTGAAATAAAATATAGAACTTTTTTGCACGAAAATTGTTTCATTGAATCAAATTATGCGTAAGAATTTCATATTTTAAAAACTCGCCAAGCTTCTTCTAAATAATTTTTTTTAAAAAGGCTGTTTTCAAATCAAAGCAGGCTACTTTCTGAAATATTTTTTTAATTAATTGGTGTTCGCAAACGCATGTAATTGTCAGATGCTGTTAATCAGAAAGATTGTAATCGAACTGTTTTTCCCATTTATCGGTAAATGCAGATCTTTCAGAAAATGATGTCAATGTGGACGTTTTGAACCAAATTTCTGGACACGACAGGGAAAGAAAAAAAATAAAACTCCGTCCTAAGATAACAATCGCTTATAACTCAAGATGTAATTCATTTCTCGGAAAGTGAAAAAAAAAATTCTATTACAATTCACTTCACTAATCATGCACGAAAGTACCATATTTTTTTTTCAATTGAATCAGAAAAAATTTCACGTTGCTGAGCTGGGAAATATATATATATATATATATAATTTTTTTTGAGAACCGCATTAATTCACGCTCAGCTTCTAAAAATATAGAAATCTGAGCATTCATTTTTATATGCATTAATTATAACTAAGAAAATTAAAGGTAATTAAAAAAAACATACTTTCATTAAAATTCACAAAAAACTCAACTTATTTTATAAAGCACAAATGTGTACGTCACTCAATGCTGACGTCATAACGATGCGGGCAACAATGTGGTAAAAATGTATGAGTGTTGAAACAATGGATCTATTTATTCTATTAAACAATCGTAATGTTATTTCTGTGGGGAAAATTCAAGTTTTGGGCCGACGTTGACCCACCTTATGGATCGTATTTAAAGAAAAATAATGTTCAATTCATGTATTTCCCTCAGGAATACAGATATATTCCAAATTTCAAAGCTCTAAGTCAACAGGAAGTGGGTGAAAAATGAGTCACGAGATTTTACTGTCGCATACATACAGAAATGTAAGTTAAAAGAAAGTATGTAATAATTACAGAAACTTTTTAGCGATGTTGGACAATATTTTTTTTTCGATTTTCGTCCTGAATGTTACATTTGAGAACTATAATTTTGTTAATTAATCTTTGTTTTGCAAACGAATACTCAATTATTTAAAAAATAAAACTATTAACGCGGTTGATTAATGTGAAAGGGATTGGAGTAAAATTGGTTAGCGTGAAACGTTTTAACCATTGGGTGCAGATAAAATTTTAAAATTGTGTAAAATTAGTTACAAACATGATTGGATTGAAATCGTACTCGGGCTGATTTAAAAATGAATATAGATATTTTTTCAAAAGAATTTTTAAGATAAAACAACGATTTTTGTTGGCGTTTTATTTGACTTTCTTATGTTGTTAATTAATGTCCACCATAACCCTTCACAACGAGGGTCACGTATACCTGACATGTAAATTGCTCAAAATATTTGCACTAAAAACGACACAATATAAATACTTCAGTATTTAACCCTTTCCGGCACACACAAAGTCTGTTCGTTAAATGAGGAATTACTAACTGACACCGGAATTTACAAACGACTTTTTTAGAAAATAAGAACTCCTTACTTTATGCTTTAATTGTAGAAACAAAATTTGATTAAATATTCTTGGTGTCGAATGCAAGTTTTGAATTAAAATTAGGTGTGCCCGGGGTGGGACCACTGTGCCGGAAAGGGTTAATGCATATAGCAGAAATAAAGTGCAGCTAGAAAACTACAGCTTTAACCAGATTACATATCACAGAGCCTTTTCAGATTAATTTTAGAAATAGTAAAATAATTTATCAATTGAAATTTTATTTCTTTTCCTATTATACTTTTATTCCTATTATAGATTTAATCTATTTAATAATCATTTATATGCGCAGCCAGAGCATACGCAATGAATCAGTCTCCTCTCAGTTATATAGAACTGGCGCGAGATGATTCTTAATTTTAAAAATAAGATAAAATAAATATATATTATCATTTTTATTAAAGCACCTACTTTCTTGATACCTTATGTCTCGTGATATTTGTTTATCAAGTTCACATTTCAAATTTTTGGAGGAGTATAGTTTACTTTATAGTTACTGATTCTGAGAATGGCACCGATTATGTGTTCGAAACTAGTAAGTATTTTTATTAAAAGTTTTTTTAAGCTTTTATGTTTACTGTAATCCCTTTTAGCAGATATATTTTAATTTAATAATATTCTTATCTTACATAATTGTTGGAAATTCATGGATAAAATATCAACGTATCCACTGAAATTTTATTCCTTAGAGTTATATGAAAAATCAAAATATTCTTTACTCTTATAGTTTGAAATCATATTTCATATTGAATGGTCCAGAGAAAAACAAATATTTTGGTTTTGAAAGGAATGGGATCACAAGAAATATATTATTGTTAACATTTTTATAAAATATGAGATTTTCTCTGAACTGTTTAAATAAATATTTTCGTAGCTATAAATTTCCTTTGAGAATATATATGGTATATTTTTTCTGGTTTCAAATAATGTTTAGTATTATTATGCATAGTTGCCTACGTTAATATTTTTAAAATATCCCTATTTTTATATAGAAGTATGCGCTTTGTATAATCGCAGAATTTCTAGGGTTAAATGTAGTGTATAATAACATTTATATACGAAAATAATGGTATTAAAAAGTAGTAGTTTGGTAACTATGATTATGTATAAATAAATGTATAATCCTCGAAGTATTTGATTTGTACGAAATGCCATAGGTTAAATATTTTTTATTAGATGATTGGGTATATTAACACTGTTAAAATCTTTAATTCAAAATTATAAACAATTAGGTACGTTTTGTTAGCCGGGCGCAAATATCGCCAATAATAAGCTTTTATTTTTCGCGTGTGTAAATCTAAACACTGCTTTAATGTTGAAATAAAATGATTTGGTTTACTGTACTCTTTCTTATTTTTAAAAAAGAGATTTTTTGGTATTTTAAATGACATTAGTAAAATGTCTGTATTTTACATGTATGTATTTTAACCCTGTATTTTAATCTATTTTGAAGTGCAGCAACTCCGATTTGAAAACCATATTCACTCAGGTGTAGAATACATCATTTCAGACATGGAAAAAAAATCAGAACATAAAAATAAAATTTTATTTACAAAATGTTGCTTGTTTCATATCTGAAACAAGAAGAAAATTATATATTTCTTAAAATATCGTAAGTTTTCTAATTCATAATTGTAAAGTATATAAACTTACTTTTATGAAAAATCGATTTTTCGACGTTTCCAGCATTTTTAATTTACTAAATTCATACAGTTCATTTTAGCAATAACCACATGAAACAGCTCAAGTGATAATAAATTAAACTTTGGTATAAAAAATTCACTCATTATCACATTTGCTGGATGTTCTACGAATAATTTATATTAACTGCAGTTTTGGAAGATAGCTACACAATAGGATATGTAAAGTATTTAATCATGGTAAAATTGTTCATCACCTTACAATTGCAAATTAACTATTGTTTACTATTGTTATTGAAGAATATTCATCAAGCTGATATGAGCAATATTTTGTTTTTTAAGCAGATAATTACATACGTATTTTTTGTCAACATGTGTTTAAAGTTATCACAATTATAGTTTCATGTGAGTAATAAATAAATAAAAGTTAGTTCTTATAAACTGTTTCTTCTTCACCCTTTTAAAACGTATTTGGAAGTAATTACCAATTTTACAGCGCGATAACTTCATTTTCTTTTCATTAGACATAGAGCAGAAATATAACAAAAAATATATCAAGAAGAAACCATCCAAAATTTAAGTGAACGTAAAATAATTTCCCCCAGCAATCTATACTATCAATCGATTATAAGAGAAACCATAAAGATTGTAGCACCTAAAAATACAGTATGTAACGAAGCAGCATCATTTAACTTACCAAAATTGTGGTTCGAGTTACTCCATGGTTAAAATATGGAAATAAATATCCAAGTAAAAAAATTAAAAGTAGCGTGCGTGATTTTAACAAGTGGATAAGTGTGATCGAATATCGCACAAAGGGTTTCGTTTAATATTCCTTTCAAAACACTTTATCCTTCCTTTAATAAATCCAAGTAAATTTCATTTTCAAAAAAAAAAATTATAAAGTAAAAATTTTACTGGTCTATTTTTCTCGTTATTTCGAAAATCTGAACTGTAGAGTAACAGAGTATTAGTATACTCTGTCATAATAATATCTGTCATGTGGACTAAATGCGATATTTAAAAATAAAATTCAAAATTAAACATGTTGTATAGGGACCTTCAAAATGTTAGACGTCAGATTAATTTTCTTTTTAATTCTCTAATGACGTCATAATAAGCTGCTTTCTGTATTTACTCATACTCCTTGTATTATTGAGAAATGTTTGAAAATTTCCGTTTTATGACCAATATTACGTCATATTAATATTTTTTTCAATGGGTGAATTTTTTATTTCATTTTCATTTTTGCACGTGGAAATCTTTCAATAGAAAATTAATAATTGTAGAAATAATTTTATTGTGGATTTTAATTGTTGGCAATTGCTATAACAAAAAAATGTTTAAATTTAATAGGAAAAGTCTGATAGATTTTTGGTTTTTTTATCTCTATATATTAAAATAATACGATTTTTTCAAATTTTATGATTTTGAGCTTCATAAGAGATAGTCAGCTATAAGTACACAAAATTTCAAGTATGTAAGTTATTTAGTTTCTGAGAACCGGCTTTGTGATGGACAAACAACGAAGCGGGAGTAATAGGGTTTCGTAAGATGAACGAAACGTTAATGAAGTGTATTGAATTCAAGATATTCTGCACCAACACACAGTGCTAATTAGTACAAATCTTTCCAGCTACATACTCCATCTTAGTTTAGCGTCTCTTTCATATCTTTCAATAAGAATATATTTGTAATCTATTTATGTCTTAAAAACAATGTCCAATCTTTCGACAAGACGATTACAAAGAGCATCTCGGATACTTTCTAGATCCCATTGTTAAGGCATTCCGTTTTGGTATTTTGAGAATAGATTCATTTTATGCATCGTGGTGTATATATAGAGATGTATTCTTGCGAAATCTTTCAACGCTAATGAAATGTATTGAATTCAACATATTCTGCACCAACACACAGTGCTAATTAATACAAATCTTTCCAGCTACATACTCCATCTTAGTTTAGCTTCTCTTTCATATCTTTTGATAAGAATATGTTTGTAATCTATTTATGTCTTAAAAACAATTTCCAATCTTTCGACAAAACACTTACAAAGAGCATCGCGGATACTTTCTAGATCCCATTGTTAAGGCATTCCGTTTTTGTATTCTGAGAATTGATTCATTTTATGCATCGTGGTATATATATATATAGACATGTGTTCTTGAGAAATCCTTCAACGCTAATAAAGTGTATTGAATTCAAGATATTCTGCACCAACACACAGTGCTAATTAATACAAATCTTTCCAGCTACATACTCCATCTTAGTTTAGCTTCTCTTTCATATCTTTTGATAAGAATATATTTTTAATCTATTTATGTCTTAAAAATAATGCTCAATCTCTCGACAAAACACTTGCTAAGAGCATCTCGAATCTTTTCTAGATCCCATTGTTAACGCATACCGTTTTGGTATTCTGAGAATTGATTCATTTTATGCATCGTGGTGTATTATATATAGATATATTCTTGAGAAATCCTTCAACGTTAATGAAGTGTATTGAATTCAAGATATTCTGCACCAACACACAGTGCTAATTAGTATAAATCTTTCCAGCTACATACTCCATCTTAGTTTAGCGTCTCTTTCATATCTTTCAATAAGAATATATTTGTAATCTATTTATGTCTTAAAAACAATGTCCTATCTTTCGAGAAGACGATTACAAAGAGCATGTCGGATACTTTCTAGATCCCATTGTTAAGGCATTCCGTTTTGGTATTTTGCGAATAGATTCATTTTATGCATCGTGGTGTATATATAGAGATGTATTCTTGCGAAATCCTTCAACGCTAATGAAGTGTATTGAATTCAAGATATTCTGCACAAACATCCAACACACAGTGCTAATTAATACAAATCTTAATGGCATCAATTATGCAAGTGTAAAAAAAGTTGATTTGATACTCGTTCTGGTTTCGGATAGAAGTTTTCTTATTAAATTCATGGGAAGTAATAAGAAAATTTGACATAAAAGTGACATAGGACATAAAAGTCTTTTTTTTTTTTAATCTAGTATTTATATTTAAAAAAAAGAAATATATTTCTCTTCACGATGCATTAATAGTGCATCAGTCATATTTTGTTCTTATGATATGAGCAAAAACGAATTATAATGGAAATTTATTGACTTATTATTGAGTTATAATGAGTTCTAAAGACATTGCATTAATGAGTTATAAAGACATATGAATAATTTTTTTTTTCGTTTTGACATTTATTTGAATCGAATTAAAATGAATAAATTCAAATACAGAGACATGCTTACTTCTGGACAAATTAAATATTAATTAAAACATAAAACTACAGACATTTAACATTATAAAATACACTAAAAGAATTAAAACTACGTATTCATAAACGCTCCAGGTACATATCGTACTCCTCATCAGTATTACGTACACAAATTGCAAAACAACGAAAACAGTTAAGATTAGAGTTTAATTAAAACTTCATACTCAGGCGCGACCGGCACAGCCTTATTAATTGCAGTTTCAGATAAAAGAGTCAGCCAACCCTCCAGGAAAGCATGGCCAAGGCCATGTATACGCAGCAACCATGTATACGCAACCATGTATATGCGTAAGCAACCATGTAATCGCAGCATTTGAATTTAGCAACTTGCGCATTAAATGAATAAAGGTTCCAGAAAGAATCCTACATAAGATAATATAATATAAATCATGTTCCTACACTTATCTTTTTTAACACTTTGCAACATAGATGAAAACTGTTTAGGAGTTCGGGTTGTCAGTCGGGTTAGGAGTTCAGCGTTTCAGTCAGCAACTTTTTCCATAAAAGTCCCCAAAAGAGTTTTTATTCAAAAATGGAAATTTTCAATTTTCAATTCATCACTATAAAAAATATTTAACTAATTTAAGCTCAAAATTTTCCCTCAAATCAAGCCTTTTTTTTTTTTGGAAGAATTCCCCATTTACAAAGAAATAAAAATTTAAAATTATATTGATTATCGTAAAATCTTCCATCCACGCAACCTACTAAGCATACTGGATTATTTTTAACACAATTATTTCAAATTGGTAAAGTAATCATACAAGTTGTAAATTTCCAACTGGACGAAAAATGTCCGGGCCAGGATTCGAACCTGGGATCGCTTGGCTGAAGCCGACACGCCCTACCACTGAGCTATCCCGGTCGAATCTGGAGGGCATAATTCATCCAGTTAACCTTATTGATCAAAGCATCTGGTCTGATATTTTAATCAGCTCAACAGAAAAGATCGCAGGTAATGGAACGCCAGTAAACGCTGGATACGTGAATACACTGAATTATTTTTAACACAATTATTTCAAATTGGTAAAGTAATCATACAAGTTGTAAATTTCCAACTGGACGAAAAATGTCCGGGCCAGGATTCAAACCTGGGATCGCTTGGCTGAACCCAGGTTCGAATCCTGGCCCGGACATTTTTCGTCCAGTTGGAAATTTACAACTTGTATGACTACTAAGCATAGTTTCTGAATATTTAGCAATTCCAGATTGAAAGCAGGCAGTCGTCCAGTCGTTTCAGGTTTACCAAATATCTAAATCTAAATTCTTACTTACTACCTTTACAATTTGTTTTGATGAAAATACAAGAAAAGCTATTATATTCAAAAGGACAGTTGTTTTCTTTTTCCTAAACTAAATGTCATTTTGAATAAGAAAAAAGGCAACAATGCTTTGTGATATTAATTATTCAGAATTTCGCTTACTATATTTGTTTATTGGTGCAGTGAAAAGTTACGAAAAATTTAAACTTAGAAAAAAAAAAACCTGAGATAAAAAGTAATAATAGAACTTCCGTTGTCGCAACGTTAAAGATGTACACAAGTGCAAGAAACGTTTAAACTGTGATGTTATAAATGACGAGCATAAATCACGAGAATAATGATTGATATTTCCGACTTCCGACTTTTATTTTCACCATGAAGCTAGAAAGCAAATTTTTTGTTTTCATGATTTTCATTTTCGGAATCAAAATGAGTTTGAGACAGATCCAGTTTTGCCAATTGACTAAAAACAAACTTTACGTGAAATAATGACAAAAATTCCCCAAATTTTTCCCCAAAATTTTGATAGTCCCCACACTTTTCCCCACGAATTGCTTGTCTCCAAAAAATTCCCCAGAAGGTTCAACATTCCCCAAAATGAGGACATAATCCCCAATCGGGCAACACTGATTTCAGCAATTATATAATAATAATAATAAAAATTACTGATAAAGTGGTGCCAATAAAATAAAAGAAGTATAATTTATACCCATCTCGAAAGTGTTAATGATTTATTATGCGAACAAAGATTCGTTAAATATATTTTTCAGTCGATTATAAAAAAACTTATTTATGATGCATAAAGCATTATAAAGATAAATAAATTTATTTCTACAATATAAGCACCCAATAAAGAGAACTTTCATATTATAAGGACGACATGATTTTGTAATATTTTATCACTTTTGACAAAATCACTTCAGATTCAAAAGAAGAAAATATTCAACTGCATTTTCTTTAGAGCAAACCACGTAATGGATTCAACCAAGCTTTAAATTAATTAACATAGTGTATCGGTTCAGAACTTCACGAATTGAATACACTTCATTAGCGCTGAATCAATTGTCAAGAATACACGTCACTATCTTTAGACCATGATGTATAAATGAATTTTCTTGGAATTGTAAAGCGGAAAACCCCTAACAATGCAGATGCTCTTTGTACGTTTGTTGGTTAAAGAAGGGACATTGATTTTAGAATTAAACAGATTATCAATATATTGTTTTCAAAACATGAGCCGAGGTGAAGTGATTGATAAAACCTGCAGATTATGCTGTGAAACTGAGAAATGGTATTTCAATTTATGATGAAATATTGATACTTTAGGGGCTCCTTTAAGTATCCTAAATATTTCGAGAATAATAAAGTGAAAATAAAAGTATCGAATTATGCAAATTTTACATAATTTAAATTTTTTAAATAGCCACATGATGGCTATTTAATATATGACAAAACAAAATGGTAATATGACAAAACAAAATTAACCGATGTTGTGTATATGATTCCGTGGAGTGATTTTAAGAATGTACTGGGTGCTTCATAAATTCGTGCAAACTTTAAAAATTCATAATAAAAAAAGTAATGCTCGGAAAAAATTTCGGTTTGCGCGAGTATGATCAGAAGGATTTTGGATCTTTTTTCCATGTATAATAAAAATGATTCCAAAAGTAACCAATAGTGGGCGCTCACACGTCATACTGAGGCGTTTGATGCAAATAAGACAAACACAAACAGACAGTGAAACAAATCACAATAACATGACACTGTGCATTTATTTTAAGGTAAAAGATGCTCAGTATGACCACCACCACCAGGTTTTAGGCAAGTGAGGCACGTCAATACGCCTGTTACAGATGAGTGTAGCTTGTCGGCATCGATGCCATGGACGGTCCGTCGAATGGCATCTTTCAGTTCCACCAAAGTGGCTGGGGAACCCCGGTATACACGAGACTTTAAGTATCCGCACAACCAAAAACTGCCGGGGTCAAGTCTGGAGATGGTGTGTGCCACTCAAACTTAAAACCTTGACTTATCACTCGGTCTTCAGGTGAAAGTGTCCAACAGGAACGTCTTGACTTCACGTGCAAAGTGGGGCGGGGCACCATCCTGCATGAAGGTGACGACAGGTAACGCATGTCTTTCCTGTAATGCAGGCACAACGTGGTCACGCAAAAGCGTAAGATACCGTTCTGCAGTGACTGTACATGTTTTCCTGCCGGATTCAGGACAAGGCTCTTCAAAACAGAAAGGACCCTGAATGAAAGACGCGGTGAAACCACACCAAACAGTCACATGAGGAGCATGCAGTGGCTTGGTCAGGTACTCACGAGGGTTTGACGTCGCCCAGATACGACTCTTTTGCGTATTGACGTCAGCATGCAGTGAAAAGTGTGCTTCATCCATCCACATGACGTTCAGCAACCATTGTGGGTCATGCTCCATTTGTGCCAGCGCCCATGTAGCAAACTTTAGTCTTTTATCTGTATATGCCGGTAATAACTGGTGACGTGCCTGTATCTTGTACGGATACAGATCCAAGATTCCGTGCAGAATACGTTGAATCAACGATTCCGGAATCCACGTTATTTTCCAAGTTTCTCGAACACTGCTACTCCCCGTTGATGTATCGCCTGTCAATTCTTCCATGACACTTTTTACAACATGGATGCGATCCGAGCTCGAGGAGGGTCTGCCACAACGTGGACGATCCTCCAAACTCCCCGTTTCCTCAAAACGTCGTACTAAATTGAGTATCCCATTCAATTAAATAGGGCATTTTTGCGCCTTTAGTCTTTCTCCGTGCGAAACTTTCGCAATGCAATAGTTGTGGATTCACCATTCTTGTAGAAAAGTTTAACCACCAGCGTTCGATCTGGTAACGATAGCATGATGCTGAGATCGAATGACGGATCCATTCCCAGCCAGGTGTTTTATTGCGAGCCTGATTTGCATAAAACGCCTCAGTATGACGTGTGACCGCCCTCTATCAGTTACTTTTGAAATCATTTTTATTATAAATGGAAAAAAAATCCAAAATCCTTCTGATTATACTCGCGCAAACCGAAAAATTTTCCAAGCATTACTTCTTTTATTATGAATTTTTAAAGTTTGCACGAATTTATGACGCACCCGGTATATATAGGTCAGACTGGAAGATCTATGGAGATTCGACTTAAGAAACATATTAGTGCATTTAAAAATGGCAAATTAAATTCCAGATTAGTCCAAGATGCTTTTGAAACGGACCACTCTTCATCTTTCATACATTCGTCAATTTTGAACAATAATTGCAAATATTACCATTACCGACTTTTCAAAGGACGGATGATTTACTAAGCTATACACATATACCTTGAATGAATTAGGTTCAATTCCTAATGAATATTTCTTGTTTCTAAAAGAAAAACTTCAATTTTAACTGAATCCAGTTGTGTTGGATGTTTTGTAGTTGTGTTCATGTTAGTATGTTTTTGACTTTAAATTTAAATGTTTTAAATATATATATTTTAATTGTTTTTTAAATGTATTCAATTCTGTCTAATGTCTCATAGTTAGGTTAAATAATTTATCATCTTAACAACAGTGAAAAATCATGCTTCAAGCACAGAATATGAAACACTTTCCAATACTTTCCAACACATTCAGAACTGTAACAAAACATCACCGTTTAATAAGTTGACAGATGATGTCTAAGGAAACTAGTCGTTGGGGGCCACCGTAATGCTTACCCATCATGGATATGCGTAATATAAAATATGAAAATAAAACATGTGTAAACTATTTATAAAATGCATTGCAATTCGAATAAAATCGTGGCTTCATGACGTCTTAAACAGTAAATGCTCTATTACTGAATTGCGTAAAAGAAACATCCTTATAAGTCCAAAATTAATAATCATATTAACTAAAGGTTTACTGCGCCGGATTAAGCGTCTCATTTCCAATTAAAAAATATTTTTGAATTGAAATTTGAATGAAATACAGGGTCAGGAAATATCGAAGAGTGTGGAAAATAGGATTACAAATATCTCGACAACTAATTATCCGATCGACTTCATTCTTTATGCAAAATGTATGTTTTTTTTTTTTGTTGTTGTCTTTTATATTCACTCCTTAAAATAAACAATTTCGAAAAAATTTTTGTACCTTTTATCAGAAAGAATATTTCGAGAGTCCGAAAAAATAGTTCCGGATAATCGAGGTTGCTGAAATTCAGTAAGCTTCTTCTCATTGTTACATACTCAGTACATATCAAATTTCAAGTCTCTATCTCAATTTGTTCGGAAGATATAGCATTTACAGACACACAGACGGCAATTTTTTTTAAATATGTTTTTTGGAATCTCTAGAGTCTGAAACGTGTAAATCCGTCATTTTTTTTTTCAATTTTCAAAACGATTACAAGAATTAACCTATACTACGTATGATGGGTAAGTAACAATCTTAAAAAGGCATAACACATTTGTAAACCCAATTGCAGCAATTACCATCTTAGTAAGAAACAATATCCAAATTCTTTTGTGCAGACATGTATATTATCGATATATTTGTATACTGAGTGTACTATATAGTATGAAGATATTTAGTTGAGTGAGAAAATTCCTAACACAGTGTAAAATTCCCCTTCAGCAATTTCCATCAATAAACGGAAATGTACTCGAATTCTTTTGTGCTGCCTTATATACACCCAGAAAAAAGTTTCGTTGAATCAACAAAAATTTGGTTGACCCAACAAAACTTTTCGTTTAAATATGGGTGAATGGAAATTTTGTTTGAATCAAGAAAAAAAATATTGTTGATTTTTTTTTTTTTGCATTTCAAAAAAAACAGTCGTCAACAGTCATCGTCAGCAAAAAAATGTTTTGTTAATTCAAGTAAAACGGTTCAATTTTATTTGAATTAACAAAATTCCTTTTGTTACATAGACAATTACATATTTTAACAATCTATTTTCTTTTTTCAACAAAATATATTTTGCTTGTTTAAATAATAAAATATGTTATATTACGAACTTCTTTTGTTTATACTACAAAAACTTCTTTTAAATGAACGAATCTAAATAAGCAATTTTAACTATTTTTTAATTCACTTTGAGCAGTGAATTAAGCCTGTAATCCTTGAATAATAATAACAAGTGAATTTTTATCCTGCTTTTTTTCACGCGCAAACCGAGAGAGTGAAAAAAGCCCCAAACCGGACTCGATCCCGGGTCCTCAGAACAGCACTCTGAGTCTCTACCACTGAGATACAAGGAACGATATCCGAACTCGGCATTTCTCACTCTTATATATGTGGGACCGGCTGAAACCGCAGCACAAGATGGAACTGTCATCAGGAGCAAGCAAATTTCTGCGGCAAACATGAGACGACAATACAAAGCCCAGCATACGCAACACATAGTTAATTTTTAATTCATTTTCAGCAGTGAATTACGCCTGAAAAAAGCAGGATAAAATTTCACTTTTTATCATTCAAAGATTACAGGCGTAATTCACTTCTGAAAATGAGATAGAGCTATTGCAGAAATCGTGAAAAATGCAACATAGCAGCGCTACCTGTTACGCGATTTACACCAAAAACTAATCAGCAACAATTTACATCAGGAAGTAACTGAATATAAAGTTTTATTAAATTTCGTGCATTAGTTCTTGAGATAGAGCGCCCACAAAATGTTTGTCACATACAGACAGACATAGTCATTGAAAAGTCATTTTCTAAAAACAGTCAAATCGTGTACTTCTAAAATCCGTCGGAAACCGGAAGTCGAAAATTTTCATGATTCCAATACTTTCTTCTTGTAACGATAGAAGAAAGTAATAAATGGGACAGGGGGATTTTTAAAACTACCTTGGTCCGTCCCAATGAAAAAAAAACATTTAACTATCCAAAAATTATGTTAATCCTTTAATGATATAGCTATATAAGTCAAATAAATCGAGTTACGTGAGGGAGTTGTGGCTACTACACAACAATTTAAACTTTGCAAAAACAACAAAATTTTGCTGGAATTACAAAATTATTGTTAAAAAAAAAAAAAAAAAAAAAAAAAAAAAAGATTTTGTAAATTCGAGTAAAATTGATGAAATTTTGTTAAAATTTTGTAAGAGTGTTAACAATATTTTTTTGTCCAAGCAACAAAACCAATTTTTTTACCTCAACTAAAAATTTTGCCAAAACAACCAAAATGTACTCAACAAAACATGTTTTGTTGCTTTAATTAATTCCTTTTTCTGGGTATATGATTTATAGAATTTGTATACACCACGTAATGTGGAAAAACTTAATTAAATTAAGAAACGCATACCACAATTTAAAACGCAGTTCTAGCAATTATTGCTCACATACAATACTGTAACCGAATTCCTTCATGTGTAAATGAAAGATTTATGCTTATGCACACTATATTCTAGCGTAAAATCTTCAGAAATTGCTTCAGAAATTTTGGAAAATTCAATTTCAACTCTCTGGCAACACTGGCTGAAATTGTGAGATTAGATAAGACGAAACTTTGTATACAAAATTATTGGTGTTCAAATTCAATGATTTTCCACACATGATATGTATACGTGCCGCTAATCAAAAAGGGGTAATACAGAGGCTGTTCATTAATTTTTGCAACAAATTTGACTTAAATTTATTTACTTAAATTTATTTGACTCTAAAATTTAAATTTAAATGGAAATAATAAAACCTATATGGAATCAATTTGTAATAGGGTTTAATTATCGTGTGCATCATTAAAACTATTATTTTCTTTAAATTGTCGCCGGAAAATAAATAATAGATGGAAGGCTTTCTATTTACGCTTTGCGAAGAGAAATACTCTTATTCGTATATTAAAACAAGGTGTGAAAATCATGATTTTAGTATTTCTACACGTAAAATACGTGACATTATTAATAAAAAATGGAAACAAAGTTTACATTTGACTGGAAAAAAAATGCATGCTCAACACAGGTACGTTTACTACCGCTTATTATATCTAAAGTCGCATCATGTGCCAAGTTCCATGTGCTACGATCTATCCAGATAAGTCTACCAGTTATACCTCTAAATAGACTGCTATATTTTTTGAAAAAAATGTGAAATGAAGTGAAATTGAGGCTATTCCATTTAAAAGCATCTCACACAAGTTCCCCAGAAGTGTCTGTTAATTACTGTTCATTTTAACATTTAAAAAACTAGTCGTTGGGGGCCACCGTAATACTTATCCATCATGGATATGCATAATATAAAATATGAAAATAGAACATGTGTAAACTATTTATAAAATGCATTGCAATTCGAATAAAATCCTGGCTTGATGACGTCATAAACTTTAAATGCTCTATTACTGAATTGCGTAAAAGAAACATCCTTATAACTCCAAAATTAATAATCATATTAACTAATGGCTTACTGCGTCGGATTAAGTGTCTCATTTCCAATTAAAATAGATCTTTTAATTGAAATTTAAATGAAATACAAGGTCATGAAAAATCGAAGAGTGCGGAAAATGGGATTAAAAATATCTCGGCAACTCATTATCCGATCGACTTCATTCTTTATGCAAAATTTGTTTTTTTATCGTCTTTTGTATTCACTCCTTAAAATAAACGGTACTTTTTGGTTAGCCGGAAGCCAGTGATATATATACATGTAGACATATACACACACACATATCTACACATATCTACATATACATATATATACATATACATATGTATGCATATATGTATGTATAAATATACAAATTTATGTATATACATATGTATTTATATAGGTACATAAATCACTGGCGCCCGGCTAACCGAAAAGTACCAAATAAACAATTTCGAAAAATTTTACATACCTTTTATCAGAACGAATATTTCGAGAGTCCGAAAAAATAGTTCCGGATAATCGAGGTGACTGAAATTCAATAAATTTCTTCCCATTATTACATACTAAGTACACACCTAATTTCAAGTATCTATCTCAATTTGTTTGGAAGATAGAGCGTTTAACAGACACACACACAGGCAGACAGTCGGCAAAAAAAAAAAAAAAAAATCTAAAAATATATATTTTGTAATCTCGAGTGTCTGAAACGTGTAAATCCGTCAATTTTTTTTTTCGATTTTCAAAACGATTACAATATTTACCCTATACTACGTATGATGGGTAAGTAACAAGTTCTTGATAAGCAAATTCCCAAAACATTGAATGGACTCTGGAAAATTGTCGTCGAGGAGTGAAATAAAATTATGCCCATTTCGATACTATTTTTATTTATTACGACGAAAATATTTTCATGATACTTAAAGATGTCTGAAAAGCATTGAAATTTCTTGATATATCTAATTATTATATGTTATTTCCCAAAGAGATTCTCAATGCTTTTCCTGACACTTATCTTTAGATTCTCTTCCCTTTCACTTATGTTGATAAGAATGTATTCATATAGTCTCTTTGCATTCTAAAATAAATGTCCACTATTTTGATAAAACACTTATAAAGGCAATCTCCGATACATTTTAGAAACACTTGTTAAGGGATTTGATTTGATTGCCTAAGAGGGACTGCTCAGACAAGGAAACCAAGTCTGTAGAGCATAGTATCCCTCCCGGTCCCTTTATTAAGGTCTTAAAAAAAAAAAGGTTACAGTGTTCAGCCCCAGCTGATGCCGCCGGAAAACGCGACAATGAGCGGCAAAACATAAACATAAGAAAGAAATATAATACAGGTGACCCTGCCAGGAGTGCTCCAATACGAGCAAGTGACAGGGACTGAATAAGGCTTTTACAGGAGTGATCCATCACTGCCGGAAAACAGATTTTCCCACGCGACACTGGGCAGTGAGAGGCATCAGTAGGTGATGGAAGCTACAGGGGGCGAAGAATTGATGAATTGAGATCCAACAGACGGGCTCCCTAAGTTAAATTTGAGAGGTAAGTTAAGTGGTCAAAAATGCTTTTTAGTTTCCTCTTTAGAAGTGGGCGAGTTAGGATATTAGCGAGCCAATTTTTTGGAGGGTTTTGAGTGCACCTGAGATGCCATTGGCTTGTCAGTGTGCAGTGAAAATATGGGTGTGACGCTGTGCCCTGTTCACCGCACTCGCATTGGTCTGAAGATGCACATTTGAATCTGTGTAGGTACTGACGGAAGGGTCCATGACCAGTAAGAAAAACTGTAGTGTGAGGTGTGAGGTAATATAGTGTGTAGGAGACTTTGGGGATTAGCGTATGAGTATGTCGGCCTTTGGTTGAGGTGGTCCAATGTACTTGCCAGTCTTTTGAAATATTTTTTTTTAATGTACGTTTGATGTAGCTATGTGGGAGTGGAAGGTGGTGATCAATGTTGGGTTTTTTTGTGGCTTCTTTTGCTAAAGTGTCAGCCAACTCGTTGCCAAATATGCCCTTGTGTGCGGACACATGACCAATTCGTGCGCGGCTTATGATAGTTAATAGCCTTTTCTTTATATCAAGAACTAGTGGGTGTTTGGTCCTGTGGGAATTAACTGCTTGCAGACTAGACAGACTGTCGCTATATATCCAGGACAGAGTTGTGTCTGTTTGTGCGTGGATCCATTCGAGTGCTTGGAGGATGGCATATAGTTCGGCTTGATATACCGTGTTGTTGTCGTCCAATCTGCAGGCCCACTGGTGGATGATCAACGCACCTTCCGTGACACAGTAAGCTGATGCCACGCCGGTTGCTGTTCGAGATCCATCAGTAAAAATTGTTGGCAATTTGGATGGTGTGTACGTGTTACGATCTGTATTTACTTGGAGGTGTGATGTTTCTTCTGCTGGATGTAATTGCCAACCATGGACTATTCGTTCGATGCTTTTGGATGGAAAATGCTGTTCTACTGTTTGACTGTGTGAAAGGTGTAGGATTCTGCTCTTTTTGTATTCATATTCTAATGTTAAGGTGATGGGTGGTATACCTGTAATTACATTTAGTGCATCGGTTGAGATGGTTTTATAACCACACGACAGTTGTAGTAGGAATGGTCTTTGAATTGATGTTAATTTTTGTTTATTTGTTTTTGTTAGTTTACCTCCCCAAATTCCAGCCCCATACAGAATAATCTTTTCTATAATTGTATTGTACCATATTTTTAGCATGTTATTATTGATCCCCCAAGATTTCCCCCTAAGTCTTGATGCATTGTGGTGGTGTTTGACTAATTTGAGTTTAAGTTGGTTGAGGTGTGCTGTCCAGGATTGATATTTATCTATAGTGACGCCTAAGATTTTGATATGTGCTACGTGATGCAAGCTAGTTCCGTTAATCCGCATTGTGCAATTTAGAATTGCAAGAACTAATTCAGTTTATGCATTGTTGTGTGTAATGATAGAGACGTGTATTCTTCGGAATTACTTCATCGCTAATGAAGTGTATTGAATTGAGAAAAGATTCAGCATCGACACACATTACTAATTAATACAAAGCTTAATTCCATCAATTACGCGGTTTATGCTTAACAAAGTTGAGTTGATTCCTTTTTCTTCTTTTGGATCTGAAGTGAGGTTCTGTATTGCTGCAATAAAAGTTTTAAAATATTGTCGTACATATATAATGAACAAAAGCAAATTATCATATTCACCTCTTCTTCCTAAATGTTTGAAATTAATTACAATTTTCATAATCTGATGCTTTCAGTTTCATTTCATTATATACAAAACATTCATAATAGTAAAAGATGGCTAGAAAGCATAGACGTTTCATCCTAAATCTAATTATTATACCTTATTTCCACAACAGATTCACAAAGTTTAACCAGCTATTTCACCTCAGCTTATTTTCCTTTTATCGAAAAATCAATGTCGCTTCTTTTGCGGATACATTCTTGATCGTATTGTTAAGGCATTCCGCTTTAGAAGTTTAAGAACTGATTATCTTTATGCATCGTGGTGTAGAGAGGTAGAGGTGTATTCTTGAGAATTACTTTATCACTAATGAAGTGTATTGAATTCAGAAAAGATTCAGCATCGACACACATTGCTAATTAATACAAACCTTAGTTCTATCAATTACGTGGTTCATGTTTAAGAAAGTTGAGCTTATTTCTTTTACTTGTTTTGGATATGAAGGGCTATTGTTAAAATACCTAAAAGTAATAAAATCTTCAACATTTAATAAGACAATTATATTTTTCGGGTGACTTATACTTAAAAAAATAAATATATTTTTCTTTATAATACATTATAGATTATAGATGCATCAGTAATAACATTTTCATATGATTGATCGAAAAGTATATATATTGAATCTCTCTTGACATACGAAATCTTACTTAAAGATGTATTTACAACATTTTAATCTTACTTTGACATGTACTTATTCTGAATAAAGTTTTATAAAATAGTTGTACATGCAATGAATAAATACAATTTATTTTCATTCCGTCTTCCTTTTTAAAGATTTGAAATTATTTACAATTTGCTAATTCGATGCTTTTATTTTCATTTCATTATCTCCATATTATTCCAAAATACTTTAAGGTGCCGAAATATCATTGGAATTTCCGCCTTAATCTGATTACTATATCTTATTTCCTTAACGGATTCTCAAAGTTTTACCAGCCAATTCACTTTAGCTTACCTTCCCTTTCAGATCTTTTGATAAGAATATGTTCATAATCTATTTACATCCTCAAATAAATGTACTTTCTTAAATCATAACACTTACATCTCCAATACATTCTAAATCCTGTTGTTAAGGGATTCATCTTCAGAATGATAAGATATAATTGATTTTATGTGTCACGGTATGTATAGAGAGATGTATCCCTTCGCCATCTTTGTTCTACTAGATCCTATTGTTACGATATTCAGCTTTAGAATTTAACAACCTGATTCATTTTATGCAGCATGGTGTATACAGAACGAGATAATTTTTTTTAGAATTCAGGACCAACACTTATTCTAATTAAATAAATCGTAAAATTGCCTTAAATACGTAATTTACGCTTAAGAAAGTTGAATTTATTTCTTTACTTTTTTCGGTTCTAAAGTGTCCTCTTAAAGGTGAGAAAGTAATATAAAAATATGGCATCTTCTAACATAAAATCTCTCTATATCAAGTGCTTATACATAACAGTAGAAATATATATTTATCTTGATAATGCATTAAAGATTTATTAGTAAAACATATCTCCTATAAATAACCGAAAACGTGCAATGCATCTTTATTTACTTATTGAAATACAAGGCGATCCAATTCAAGTTTTCTAACTTTTATTTATGAAAGAAACACGCAAAAGGTAACCTTATCGTATTTATATTTTAGTAATCGAATATTTGGTATATTTCCTTAATTATGAAAACTAGTCGTTGGGGGCCACCGTAGTTCTTACCCATCATGGATATGCATAATATAAAATATGAAAATAAAACATGTGTAAACTATTTCTAAAATCCATTCCAATTCGAATAAAATCGTGGCTTGATGACGTCATAAACTTTAAATGCTCTGTTACTGAATTGCGTAAAAGAAACATCCTTGTAACGTAACATCATATAATTTCATAATTCATAATTTCATAAAGAAACATCCTTATAACTCCAAAATTGATAATCATATTAACTAACATTCGGTTAGTTGTTACATTCGGTTAGCAACAACTGCGTTGTTTACTGCATCAGATTAAGCGTCTCATTTCCAATTAAAATATATCTTTGAATTGGAATTTGAATGAAATACAAGGTCATGAAAAATCAAAGAGTGTAGAAAACAGGATTATAAATATATCGGCAACTCATTATCCGATCGACTTCATTCTTTATGAAAAATTTATGTTTTTTTATTGTCTTTTATATTCACTCCTTAAAATAAACAATTTCGAAAAGTTATATATTCATTTTATTAGAACTATCATTTCGAGAGTCCGAAAAAAATAGTTTCGGATAAACAAGGTTATGAAATTTCAATAAGCTTCTTCCCATTATTACATACTAAGTACATACCAAATTCCAAGTCTCTATCTTAATTTGTTCGGGAGATAGAGCGTTTACAGACACACACACACAAACAGACGGACGGCAATTCTTTTTTCTAGAAATATGTTTTTCGGATTCTCCAGTGTCTGAAACGTGTAAATCCGTCAAAAAAAAATTTCGATTTTCTAAACGATTGCAAGACTTACCCTACACTACGTATGATGGGTAAATAAAAACAAACAAAGCGTAATCTTATCGTATTTATATTTTATTAATCGAATATTTGATATATTACCTTAATTATGAAAAATGATGACAAACAACGCTTCTGGATCTCTGTGGCAGTTGATTCGTTCAAGATAATTTTCGATAATTTATTCATAAGTTTCGGGGAGTTATCTCTTCTATAATTTGGCGTAACGTAGTAAAAAATTTTTGAAGAAACTGGAAGCATTGAAGACAGGATAAGCCTGTGCATCATCGGCATGTGCGCACGTTCAGCCGAGGATATTGCTGCTGTGAGTGATAGTATGGCCGTAGACTCGGACAAATCAATTGGTCGCCATGTGCAAGGTTTGGACCTTTTTTATGGCTCCTTTTTGATATATTTTGGGCACGAAATCGAAGATATTGATGTGGAAGACATGTGGTTTCAGAAAGATGGCGCAACTTGCCACACATACCGTGCAACGTTAGATGTTTTGCTTGAAAAGTTCAGAGGTCACGTTATTTCACGTTGCGGTGACGTCCACTGGCCGTTAAGATCAAGCCACTTAACGCCGTTGGATTTTTTCTCTTCGGGGTTTTTTTTAAGAGTCGCGTCTACGCCAACAAACCTGCAACGTCGGAGCTCTTAAAAACTAACAGCAGGCAAATCATAGCAGAGATAACTCCTGAAACTTATAAAAAAGTCATCGAAAATTAGCTCGAAAGATACAACTGCTGCAGAAGGTACAGAGAGGGCCATTTGTCTAAAATCATTTTTCATAATTAATAAAAATTACCAAATATTCGATTAATAAAAAAATAAATACGGAAAGGTTACATTTTGTATGCGTTTTCTTAAATAAAATTTAGAAAACTTGAATTCGATCACGTTTTATTAATAAATAGTTCAGGTATATGAATAACATTTTATTGTTCATTTAACAGCACTTATCTTAATTTATACGTAATTAAAATTTTCAGAGAAATTCTTACATAAGAAATATACAAATACAAATAATTTCAATTTCCTCTTCCTGTCTTATCTTAATTTTTGCGGTATTTTCATTTGTTTATTATATATTCATAATACTTAAAGATGTATAAAAAGCACTAAAATTTCTTGATAAATCTAATTATTGTATCTTATTTACACAAGACATTCTCAATGTTTTTCCTGACACTTATATGGTAGCTTCCCTTCTATTTCAAATCTTTCGATAAGATTGTATTCATAATCTATTTGCATCCTAAAATAAATAACCAATCTTTCGACAATGTAGCAAAAAAATTTGAGGAAACTGCAAGCATTGAAGGCATATAACACATACAAAGGCCATCTCCGATACATTATAAGCGCTTGTTAAGGCATTTCAATTTATAATTACAAGAACCGATTCATTTTCTGCATTGTTGCGTAAAGATAGAGACTTGCATTCTTCAGAATTACTTCATTGCTAATGACGTGTATTGAATTGAGAAATTATTCAGCATCGACATACATTGTTAATTAATACAAAATCTTAGTTCCATGAATTATGCGGTTTATGTTTAAGAAAGTTGAGATGATTCCTTTTTCTTGGTTTGGATCTGAAGTGCCGTTTTGTTTTAATGCAGTAAAAGTTTTTAGAAATTATCGTACATACGTAATGAACAAATTATTTCTATTCCTTGCTCCTTATTAAATGTTTGAAATTAATTACAATTTTCATAGTCTGAAACTTTTATTTTCATTTAATTGTGTACATAATATTCATAATACTAAAAGGTGTCTAGAAAGCATAGACATTTCATTCTAAATCTAATTACTATATCTTATTTCCACAACAGATACCCAAAGTTTTACCAGTCACTTCATCTCAGCTTCCCTTTCATATCTATTTATAATCCAAAAATCAATGTCACATCTTTTGCGGATATAATCTTTATCTTATTGTTAAGGCATTCCGCTTTAGAAGTTTATGAACTGATTCTCTTTATGCATCAGTCTAGAGAGATGTGGAGGTGTATTCTTGTGAATTACTTCATCGCTAATGAAGTGTATTCAATACAGAAAAGATTCAGCATCGACACGCATTGCTAATTAATACAAACCTTAGTCCCCTACGTGTTTTATGCTTAAGAACGTTGAGTTGATTTATTTTTCCCCTTTGTGAATCTCAAGTACCATTGTTTAAAGTGAGAAAGTAATATAAACTCTTCAACATATAATAAGACATTTCTATTTGCCAGGTGCTTATACTTAAAAAGATAAATATATTTATTTTGATAATACATTAAAAATCTATCACTAATAACTTTTTCCTATAACTGACCTAATTTTTTATAAAATGTATCTCTGTAGGCATACTAAATCATTAATAAATGTTTAAGATGATGTATGCACAGCGTTTTATCTTTGCTTTGACATGTACTTATTCTGAATTAAGTTTTATGAAATAGTTGTACATGTAATGAATAAATAAAATTTATATCCATAGCGTCTTCCATTTTAAAAGTTGAAATTAATTAACACTTTCTTAGTTCAATGCTTTTATTTTCATTTCATATGTTCATATTATTCAAAAACCAAATCAGCAAACCTTCTCTGCAAACATTTCTAGTGTGCCGAAATATCATCGGAATCTCCGCCTAAATCTGATCACTATATACTATATCTTATTTCCTTAATGTATTCTCAAAGTAACCAGCTCTGTATATCTCTGTATGTAATATATGTATACCAGCCTCTTCAATTTAGCTTATCTGTTGTTTCATATCTTTTGATAAGAATATGTTCATAATCTATTTACATCCTCAAATCAATGTATATTTTTAATGCATAACACTTATATCTCCGATGCATTATAAATCCTGTTATTATTAAGGGTTTCATTTTAATAATTCTAAGATTTGATTGATTTTATGTATCGTATTATGTTCATATTATTCATAAATACTTTAAGCTGCTGAAATATCATCGGAATTTCTGACTAAATCTGTTTACTATATCTTATTTTCTTAACGAATTCTCAAAGTTTTACCAGCCACCGCACTTTAGCTTAATTTCGCTTTAATGTATTTTGATAAGAATATATTCATAATCTATTTGCATCCTCAAATTAATGTACTTTCTTTACGCATAACACTTATATCTGCGATACATTCTAAATCCTGTTGTTAAGGGATTCATCTTTGGAATTCTAAGATCTGATTGATTTTATGTATCTTGATACATATACAGAAAGAAGTATGTTATTAAAAAAATACTTCAACCTAATGAAGTGTATTGATTTCAAGAGATTCCGAGATGAATATTTTGCTAATTAATACAAGCTTCAATTGCATCAATTACGCGGTCCACACTTACGGAAGTTGAGTTGATTCATTTTGTTGTTTTGGATTTGAAGTGACCTCGTTAAAAGTGGAGAGGTAATACATGGACATATCATCATACCATAATAGTTATTTTATGTAAGTACTAGGTTCTTACACTTAAAACTATTTTCTTACTTTTTTATTTAACTCATTTGTTTTTTGTATGTAAATGTGGAATTTCAAAATCGATTTTTCACTCCCTGTTTGATATGCTAGAATCATACAAATTTCATGTCATTGGAAACACACGAGTGTTTGACATTTGCAACTACAAGACATGCTACATAACATTTTTCCGTTATCGGGACGCAGGTAACAAATCGCTATATAATCTTTACGGTTACAACTGTTTACAAGTTACAGAAACAATTTAGTCAATTATGCGCCAAACCGCTCTCGCCAAAACAGGCCAACTGGCTGCAAATCTGCGACAACGAAATATTTTAAACACTAAAAAGTTGAAAAATATATAAATAATAAATAGTGTAATATATATTTTTTAAATATCTTTTATTCTTTAATAGTTTGATATCAATTAAATTGTGGTTATACGTTGAAAAAATGACTTAGAAGTCTTACATAGATAGCTTATATTAATGGTGCTTTTTTTCTTCGTTCTTGTTGCCATTCTCGCCATATCTTAAAAAAAAAGAGCTAAAAGTATAATATTTTTAATTAATTTGAGGTTTCTATCAAGCGTAAATCAAAGTGGTGATTTCTCTATATTCTGATCACACGGCAAATTAACGTATTTTAAGGGGGAAATTTCTGAAACATGAATTGCAGTTATGAAATTAAGCGTGATTTTTAAGATAACCATTGAATGTTTATGAAAGGGTGCTTAACAAAATGCTTTTTTGCTTTTATTTCTTGTTAAAGCATTTGAGATGCATCAGTAATAACTTTTTTTCTTAAAATCAATAAATTCTCTTACGCAATAAATCTATGACGGGATCGTAACTAAAATGGGAAAATTCATAGTTCCGATGCAAATAATGCACTATAATTATAGCATAAAAGTGCACCACATAAGACGTAACATTTTATAAACCGTCATATTTTTTCGATCGTTTGTGATTCCGTATTAGGAAATTTTAACGTATTGACAAATTTGAACTTAAGTTTGAAATATAATAAATCTTAACACTGATAGATCCGATATTTCAAGTAACGAAAGATTGCAATTATAATTTCAATTCTGAAATTTAAACTAGTCGTTGGGGGCCACCGTAATACTTACCCATCATGGATATGCATAATATAAAATATGAAAATAAAACATGTGTAAACTATTTATAAAAGGCATTGCAATTCGAATAAAATCGTGGCTTGATGACTTCCTAAACTTTAAAAGTTCTATTACTGAATTGAATAAAAAAACATCCTTATAACTCCAAAAATGTTAATCATATTAACTAACAGTTTATTGCATCGGATTAAGCGTCTCATTTCCAATTAAAATATATCTTTTAATTGAAATTTGGATCAAATACAGGGTCATGAAAAATCGATGAGTGTTGAAAATAGGATTACAAATATCTCGGCAACTCATTATCCGATCAAATTCATTCTTTATGCAAAATTTATGTTTTTTTATTATATTTTATATTCACTCCTTAAAACAATTTCAAAAATTTTTATATACCTTTTATTGGAACGAATATTTCGAAAGTCCGAAAAAAATAGTTCCGGATAATCGAGGTCACTGAAATTCAATAAGCTTCTTCCCATTATTACATAATAAGTACATACCATCATCCAAGCCTCTATCTTAATTTGTTCGGGAGATAGAGCATTTACAGACACACAGACAGGCGGACGGCAATTTTTTTTCTACAAATATGTTTTTCGGAATCTCCAGTGTCTGAAACGTGTAAATCTGTCAAAAAAAAAAATTTCGATTTTCAAAATGATTACAAGACTTATCCTATACTACGTATGATGGGTAAGTAATACAAGTTTGTTATTACAACTGATCAAAATATTCTACTCAACAATGAGAACCTAAAGCTTTCTTTAAAGAATAATTGGATCCCAAACGAGTATCGAACTTCAAAGTAGTATAATTGAAACACAAATAATTTGTATTTCCTTGCAACTGTTCAAAATATTCTGCTCATAAATGAGAACCGAAAGGTTTCTTTAAAGTTTAATCGAATCACAAACGATTGCGTTTCATTACAACTGTATAAAATATTCTACTCAATCATGAGAACATAAGGCTTTCTTTAAAGTATAATTGAATCACAAACGATTGTATTTCATTAGAAATGTTTAAAATATTATACTCAATATGGAGATACTAAAGCATTTTTAAAGTAAAATTGAATCACAGACGGGTATCGAATTTCAAAGTATAATTGAATCACAATTCACAAACGATTGTATTTCATTAGAATTGTTCAAAATATTTTACTCAATAAGGAGACACTAAAGCATTTTTAAAGTAAAATTGAATCACAGACGAGTATCGAATTTCAAAGTATAATTGAATCGTTAACGATTGTATTTCATTACAAGTTTTTGTGTGAAAATATTTTTCTCAACAATCAGAATCTAAAGCTTGTCTTTAACCCTTTAACGGATAAAGCATTTCAATTGCTAAAATGTTGAAATAAATGATTGACACCGGAAATTATGAACAAATTTATTTCTCTATATAAAAAAGCGATATTTCACTTATATAAAAAATGGAAAACATTTCTATTAAAATTCTGCTGTCATTGTGGAATTTCGTAAAATTAAAGTTTTGTGGTTTCATAGGGACACCAATGAACGTTAAAGGGTTAAAATATAACTGAATCTAGAAAGATTGTGTTTATGTACAACTGTTCAAAATATTCTACTCAACAATGAGAACCTAAAGCTTTCTTTAAAGTATAATTGTATCACAAATGAGTGCGTGATATCGAATGAAATTATAAATTATGCATACCTCATAATGTGACAATTTGTTACGAATGCAACGTCACAGCTACGTCAAATTATCTCGACTTTACTACTAGGGTCATTACAACCTACATCTATCTTCTTCACCCCCACCCAAAAAAAAAAAAACGAAGTAAGTCTTGATTATAATTAATTAAAAATAATTATAACATCACATCACCGAATTTACTTGCTCTTCCATAAGCTTTTCGATTTTTCATACGTAGTTACAACTTTAAATTTAATATTAAAAAAAAATTGTTTTTTAAGGGAATTACTTTTTATTTTTACTTTGTAAAAATATTTATTCCGAACAACACACACACACAAAAAAAATAACATTTTGTTTATTTAATTATAGATGTTTATTTATTTTTTTAAATGCTCTCTCTTTTTCTAAATTTTTATTTAAGCAGTAGAAAAGAAAAAAATATATACTTCCTGTACGAAGTTTAATTTTAAATATATGTTTTTCTTTCGCATAATTAGTGCACTTATCTTTTTCGTTGCAAATAACATAAGTAGACAATAATACAAAGTTTTTCTGTGAAAAATATTATTAAAAATTTATATGAGGTAATTACATCCTTCTGAAAACTATAGCAGAAAAAATGCGAAATTTTCTTTAAAAATAATTTGAATGAAAACCTGCATTCTAAAATAGAAGTGTGTAATTTAAAACTTCTTGTAACAGTTTTTAGATTCTCCTTAATATATTTTTCCATGCAAATTTGTTTCTATTTTAATGAGTATTGAAATACTTAGTTCTTTGCCGATATTTTTTTACTCTTTACAGCTTATAAAATTTGAAAATTATGTTTGTAATTTCCGTCGATATAGACTGAATATATATTTTTCAAATTCTTTCAATCGCTATTAAAAAGTAATAAAAAGTAAAAATATTGTTTAAAACATAATCCTTATTATTATTATTTTGAAGAATTACACCAGTTATTATAAGAGATCAAAATGTATAAACTTCAACATACATTTTTGAATTTACTCGCTGTTTTAGGTGCGTTCGTAATTATATAAATACGTAGCAACTATAGTCGTCGTCTGGTCCGTCCGTCAGTCCGTATATAACAGCGCAAAAACCACCCAACCGAGTGGTTTGAAATTTAATATGTATAATTGTTGAAGAATTTAGACGCGTCATTTCAAATTTTATAAAAATCGAATCAAAACTTCCAAAGATATTAATAAAAGTTTTCTTCATTCTATTAAATCATATCATACGTAAATTAATACAGTGATATCCCATGATGGTAATGATTCTAGGTTGCCATGATGATTATGTTATATTTAAGATGGAGTCCTATTATTTCTGCATTACTGAATTTAAAAATCGAATTTGTATACTGAAATTGTTTAATTATAGCAATCCTATAATCTACCGACAGTTTTTTAGATAGATGTTTTTCCGGAGAAATAGATACTAAATGGAAAAAAAATTCTAAATATGTATTTCAAATTTTGAAACTTTAAAGCTAGGCTTAAGTTTCCCATTGGAACTTTCATTAAATGTCCACAAAAATAAAATGTTGCCAACTTAAAATCTACTTATTTTACTACGGAAATTAATCATATCATAATAACAGACGATATAATTCCTTTTTTCAGTGAAATAATAACGATGATTTTTTTACATCGTCTTGTATTGGATATTTGTGCATAGTATAATTTTAATGTAACCAAATTATAATTAATTGTATGTAAAAGTGTATTGCAACTTAATTTTATAAAATAAAATTAATATCTATAATATGAAAATCTGCACATAAAATAAATTTTGTATTCATGCATTTTTGCATAAGAGTGCAACAGCTATTGCACCAAGATCTGAATATATAGGGTGTTTCTAAATGAATATCGGGGTTTTAACACTTGGTAGTATTTATTAAATAAAACTTAAAATTATAATTAATACATAAAATGAAAGAGCAATTGAAACAGTTTTACCTACAAGCTTACAAGTGTTCAATGTGAACACCTTTCGTCACACGGCACACATCAAGTCGATAGCTCAGTTTCTCTCAAACGTTAATTAGTGTGTGTGGGGTAATTGTTGCAACTTGTGAGATCACATCTGAACTTTATCCGGACCGCACGTTGCACAGTAACTACAGATTCGGTCTTTTCAAACTGAAGAACACAAAATGTTTTCTGTTCACTAGTCGCCATTTTTGCTACTAGCGCTTTCTAACGGATGACGGAAGAAACATTGCGTGCGCATGCACTTGCACAGGTACCAACAAACTGTTTGAGTAGCTCTTTCATTTTATGTATTAAGTATAATTTTAAGTTTTAAATAATAGATACTACAAAGGGTTAAAACCTCGATATTCATTTAGAAACACACAGTATAAAACTAGTTATAGTACGAACTCACATCATTTGTCACGTTTGACGTACAATTTCCAACTTCTTTTAATCTATGAATAAACAATCAGTTATATTAAGAAATATGATACGTCTAACTAAAAGTTTTTTAGACGTGGGTAGTGTTCGTTTCGAACACTTGTAGTGTCGTCTTATTCCAGTCAAAACTTAGTAAGTGTTTTTAAAATTTTCGATAAAATATCTTTATTATTTTAAACTTATAAACGAAATTCTATGTTTGACATGGAATGGGGCACCCTGTATATTTAATTCAATGACCTGTAATCTTATGAAGAAATTGTCTCTTGTGGTGTGCCCTACCACGTCTTAAGAACCTATGCTAGTCACGTGAAAAAACGATCAAGCTAATTTTAAGTCTGTGGGAAGGCTCTTGGCAGATTTCTCGCTCGCATTTTAATATTTTTAAATGATTTTTTTTTGCATAGGATAGCTGAGGTCGATCTCTAACGTTGTTAGTTTTTACTTTTTTTATTTTGGTTACAGTTTTTTTTATAAGCGGACATTTTCAATTTTGGAACCGGCTGGAACCGGTTGTGAAAGTGAAAGTACCCTTATCTTAAAAAACTGGAACCAAAGTAGAAAAAGTAATAACTAACAATGTTAGAGATCGACCTCAGCTATCCTATTCAAAAAACATCATTTAAAAATATTAAAATGCGAGCTAGAAATCTGCCAAAAACCTTCCCATAGACTTAACATTAGCTTGCGCGTTTTTTCGCATGCCTGATGTAGGTTCTTAAAGCTTGACCAATATTTTTTAAATCACCCTGTCGTGCGTGTATTTATTAGATATTCTCCTGATCAATTACTAGTGTAACAATTTACTTATTATAAGTAATATGTGTATGTATAAACTTATATAAAATTTAAAACACATTATACACTGTGAAAATTTCTCGAATCCATCTTCGAACAACAAAAAAAAAACCCTAAATACGTTAACCGGTACGCACCATTCTAATGCATAAATAAAATTTTTCTTCAAGAAAAGAAGTACAATATTTAAGGCAATTATTCCGCACTTTATAAACAACTTAATAATTGGGAATAAAGTACATTTTACACAGAAACGAAAATACTGTGCTTTGTTAAATCTGTTTTTTTTTCTTCGCGAGTTCATAAAAAGTGAAAATTTTCATTTTTTTGCAAAAAAAATAATACACTTTCTTTAAAAAGTGTTAATTTGTATCCGGGGAGTTTCAATAATGTTACTCAACTGTAACAGTATTTTTTTAGCTTCCTTGCATTTTTAAATTGTTGCATAATCAATCTTTGAAAGAAACTATCTTGGCTGGTAATAACAGGCACTGGGTGTTATAATTAGTTATTGAATTCTAGGTCATTAATTACGAAATCTCTGAAGTGGGAAAACAATGTTAAAGGATTTGGTAGCATTAATATTTTTATGTTTGAGATATTAAAATACTTAGATACAATTATATATATATATTATATCTAAAATAAAGGATGGATTAAAATAAATCTATTAAACTTTTTTATATGTGTTGCATAATTTATGACTGCACATCTGTAATTTACAATTCTTTCTTACCGAATTTTGTGTTTGCCATTCACAACGTAAATAACTCGTAGTAGCAGTTTTAGCAGTATCACTACATAGCACCACTACTGCACCGCATTACTGAATTTGCATTTTTTTTATTTCAACTCTTACAAAAAAACCAGAAATGTAGCATATTTTTCAAAACTAAAAATGGTAAACTAGTAAAAAATTAATGATTTTATAAAATTATTTTATACTTTTTTTTTTTTTTTTTTTTTTTTACGATGGAACAGAAAGCATGCCAAAGGCTTTTCGGATTGATGGAAAAGTGTTAGTAGAGATGAGTTAGGGCCATTATAAGTAATTAGTTACCATTATAAGTAATATGTGTGTGTATAAACTTATATAAAATTTTAATGCACAAAAAAAAACTAAATACATTAACACACACCATTCTAAATCATGAAGAAAATATTTCGTAAAGAAAATAAGTACAATATTTAAGGCAATTATTCTACACTCTATAAACAACTTAATAATTGTGAACAAAGTACATTATACACATAAGCGAAAATATTGTGCTTTGTTAAACCTGTTTTTTTCTTCTTCGCTAGTTCACAAAAAGTGAAACCTTTCATTGTTTTGCAAAAAAATAATACATTTTCTTTAAAAAGAGTTAATTTGTATCCGGGGAGTTTCAATAATGTTACTCAACTATAACAGTATTTTTTTAGTTTCCTTGCATTTTTAAATTGTTGTATAATATATCTTTAAAAGAAACTATCTTGGCTGGTAATAACAGACACTGGGTGTTACAATTAGTTATTGAATTCTAGGTCATTAATTATGAAACCTCTGAAGTGTGAAAACAATGTTAAAGGCTTTGGTAACATGAATATTTTTATGTTTGGTATATTAAAATACTTACATTCCATAAAATTTGTTTATTTATTTATTGAGTAAAATAAAGGTCGGGCCTTTTTTTGCTCCAGAAATTTGGTTATATTTCTTTTTATGTTCTGGGGGGGGGGGGGGGGGGTTTGCAATTAGGTGTTTTTACTAGTAATCAAATTCCTAACAATATACATATATATATAAAATATATCAAGTTTGCTCTCAATTTCGTTAAGTTTATCACGTGTTTAATCGTATCTTCTATTTATTTTTCCGTTTGACCACTTTGTAAAGTCATTACCATTGTTTCTAGATCAGAAAGATAAGACAAGATCGAAAATTCCAGCATCAGGCATAGATTATAAAACACTAATACAATTTTATTTTTCATACAAAGAAATCGATCACAGTCAATCCTGTAATCGAATTCTTTTGTGTGTCTCTGTAAATGAACGATAAGTGGTATGTAATAATGGGAAGAAGTTTATTGACTTTCAGTAACCTCGATTATCCGGAACTATTTTTTCGGTATCTCGAAATAGTCGTTCTGATAAAAGGTACATAAAAATTTTCGAAATTGTTTATTTTAAGGAGTGAATATAAAATACAATAAAAAAACATAAATTTTGCATAAAGAAGGAAGCCGATCGGAAAATGAGTTGCGGAGATATTTGTTATCCTATTTTCCACACTCTTCGATTTTTCATGACCCTGTATTTGATTCAATCTTCAATTCAAAGATATATTTTAATTGGAAATGAGACGCTTAATACGACTCAGTAAGCCGTTAGTTAATATGATTATTAATTTTGGAGTTATAAGAATTTTTCTTTTACGCAATTCAGAATTAGAGCATTTAAAGTTTATGACGTCATCAAGCTAGGATTTTATTCGAATTGCAATGCATTTTATAAATAGTTTACACATGTTTCATTTTCATATTTTATATTATGCATATCAATGATGAGTAAGTATTACGGTGGCCCCCAACGACTAGTTTAATTTGTAATAAATCAAATAGTTTACTTACACATCATCTTTCGCCGTATTAAACGGTAAATATTTGTAAAAGTATTTTGAAGTGTTGGAAAGTGTTACATATTCTATGCTTAACACATGATTTTTCATTCTTGTTGATGTTGCAGTAGCTGCAATCATGATTAAATTTTTTTTGAACATTCGGAGGCATTGCTCAACCGGAGCTCCAAATGTTGGAACATTTTTTCATCATCTGATGGTTACAGCTATTGCAGCTCCAAATGTTAATTCAGAACACCACAAAATTTTTAACAGTGCATTAAATTTTCTATTTTTTTTAAATTATATTTAATAATCGATATAACAATGATCGATTTATTTCCCATTTTGAATAATAAACTACATGGTGTTGTTAAGACAAAATTTTGCCTTTTTTTCAGTGAAGGAATTGTTGCGTAATAAATTTCTAGAGAAAGTTTTATCTTGGTTTGTTTCATTTGAAACACTATGGTTAACTTTAGCACATCAAAGAAATTCTATATATTGATATTTTCATGCTAATTACTTATAAGAAAGTTTCAGCAACCTTTATTTGTATATTAGCCATCCACAGGGAGGCTTATTCTTTCAATCTCTATCATTTTTCATGTTTATGAAAAGTCACAGCAATCCATCGTTGCCACAGGTTAATATCGGAAAATGAAACATTTGAAGTTACTGAAAAAATTAATAGCTCAAAAAGTATTTGTCACAAAATTGTTAGACAAACTGCGTTAGAAAGAAAAAAAATTGTCTTTTTCTTGATATAAATTTCAAATCGAATGATTATGCCGCTTTTCAAATAATGAATTTCAAAAATTACCAAACTTCACAATGAAGTATCATAATGAAACCTTCACGCGTAAAAAGATAATGATAACGGTTGTTGCTTTCGGTCGAGAATGGACCAAACAATGTTCGCATTTTTCTATTTTAACCGTTTTTAACGAAATTCTGTAACTTTAGAAGAATTTTTCTTTGAATAGGCAATAGAAATGCATAAAATCGTTACAAAAATGTTAAAATTACAAAAACGGATAGATGCAAATTATCAGATATGAAAAATAAAAAAGAAATTTGGTACTTTCGTGTTATAGCCGCCACCAAGCATGAAATATTTTTGTTTCTGTTTTCATTAATATATTGTAAATTTCGTACTTTCGTGTTATAGTGGCTTCCAAGGATGAACTGCCAAGCGGCCAAGATTTATCGTCAAATTATAAAGCATGTATGACATTATAATAATATATAACATTTCTGTACGTATGTGGCCAAGTTATAGCCATATATGATGCATATATGATGTATATATATGACATGTGTATATGATGTATATACGACATATAAAACATATATAATATGTGTATAATGACGTATATGGCACATATAGGAGTGTTTGGAATATATAAATGCGTATATAGGATGCCTGTATAAGCTTTGCGAAATCATAATTGCAAGTTGGCATAATCCTGGGAAAGGTTCAGTAAGACCTTTTTGGTGCTCCCCCCAAATGTAAGCCCCATGTAAACCCCTTCATGTAACATATCAATAGATAGATCTCGTCAAGCACTATGGTCTGGTCCTATTCTCCGCCTCTCACTCCCCCCTCCCTTAAGAAACATAGTTCTCTGTTTCAACTCCTTTTAAATTTTAGTTTTTCCTATCTTTCTCAGCCCCTTTAAGCCCCAAAGAGGACGTAGGCCTCTTCTAAAGGATCCAACGAAGTTAAAATCGTCGAGGCCGACATTTCTAAGAGGGTCCCGAGGCCCTATCTCCCATAGGACCGGAGTTACCCTCCACGGGGGAGACATTCAAGGTGTTCAAATCCCGTCATGTAACATAATTATAAACATTTTTTTATATCAAAATTTTGATCTCATCAAGCACTTTTGTCTGGTTCTACTCTCCCCCTCCTTCTCTCCTGTCTCCTGTCAGGAGCCCTTTTCTTATTTATTTTTTTCAATTTTTCATATTTATTTTAGTTTTTCCCATTTTTCTCTGTTCCTATGGGTCGGACACCTCCAAAATTTCACCAAAATTAGCTGTAAACCACCTAAAGGTATTTCCCCCCCTCCCACCCCGCTTCTTTTGGCGCCCTTGGTTTTCACGTATCTCTCTTGGGGGGCGCGTCAGAGGGGCGAAAAGGGGGATCCCTTTTAAAGTCCCATCTCTCAGTTGCAAGTGAGGATTCATTTAAAATCGGGTCTCGTAGAGCACTTGTGTTTTTTATAGCTCCCCCCTCCCTTCCCCCCACCGCTTTCCAAGATCCCGTCAATTAATGCTAACTCATCATTTGTTAAACAACTTCTCTTAGCTGTATCCATCATAAAAGCTGCTACCATAGAACTTTTAATTACATTTTTTAGTTTATCTATTAAGTGCTAAAATGCCTTGAACCATTAAAAACAGTTTAAAGGGTGTGATTAAGCCAGCACATTTGTGAACAACAACCACATCGCCACGTCTCAGCCCATTGGAGCCACATCTTTTTACTATTATATTTATTAAAAATACTTCTAGTCACCGAATCTTTTTAAACCTTGGTGTGTTCGTGCCTAATATGTTCCGCCAGCCTCACAAAAAATCTTAGAGCGCTAACTAAATTCTAAAGTGGAAAAGCTGGCTTATGCTAACAAACACTTTTTTTTTTTTTTTTTTTTTTTTTTTTTTTTGACGAGTTAGACTTGGCTGAAAAAATCTCAACGATAAAAGCCGTGGGTGGCCAATCTATATTCTGTCGTAAGGTAGAATTTTTCACGCTTGTTCTTTTCTTTTTTTTCAAAATATCATGTTAATTAAAATTCATAAAGTTACAAATAAATGTAAATATGCTGCTTGAAGGGGCGTAAAAACATACGTAAAAACATTTAAAAGCACATTAAAGTCCTTTTAAAATCAAAACGTTTTCAACCGAACTTACTCGGTCATCATCAGTGAAAAACTAATAGTTAAATTGAAATGTTGTCTCTACGCGTCTTCTAGCTTGCCCAGAACAAACCATTTTACTTCAAGGGTGTGGAATATAAGGTGGGATGGGAAAGGTCATTCAACATTTCAAAAACAAGTACAGGTTAATCAATCATGAATTAATTCATTCCAAACTGCGTGGTTATGATAATACATCGTTACAGACTATTTATTTTTTAGATATTATTTCCAGAGACTCTCTTATGATAGATTCCTAGTGATTACTTATGCGGAATATAATTTTGGATCCATTAAATATTTTTATGTATGTTTTTACGCACCTTCAAGCAATATATTTACATTTATTCTTATCTTTATGAATTTTAATTATTAAACAAGGTGAATTTGCACTGAAATTTTAACTTTTTATTGAATCAAGTTAATTGTTAGCTAAAAAGTTAACAAAATGAAATAAATGAATTTTTATACACACACATACGCAAGATGCTTTCTTAAGAAAATATTTCGGCAAATTAATTTTATATTTTATCACATTTATATTACATAACATTACTAAACAGCTTTAGCGCGGGCTCTTCGTAACTCATTACAACGATTAGTAAATTTAGCTGACATTAATTGAATGTGGTATAATCTTACTCAGCGGAAAGTTGATACTAAACTGATAGATTTACTTCAATGATTGAAGTTAGAATTTCAAGTAAATTTAATAGTAAAATGATAGTGAGGAATATTAATACATCAAATTGTGATGAATAACATCATAAGGGGAGCTGTTACTTATAAAACTTTTATTTTAAATTTAAGGTGGTTCTCAAAAAAAAAAAAAAAAAAAAAAAAAAAAAAAAAAAAAAAAAAAACAGTTCTTCCACGCTTGACAACGCGAAACTTTCTGACACATTTTTTGACACATTTTTAGCCAAAAAATCATGATACTTAGAGGCATGATTAGTGAAGAAATTCGTAACCAAAGAGTTTTTTTCATTTTCCGTTAAATGAATTAAAATATGAGTTAAAAGCGATTATTGTCACAGAACGGCAGTTTTTTTATATTATTCTTACACTGTCTCGTCCGGAAATTCGGTTCAAAACGTCCACTTTTACAGCATTTTCTGAAAATTTCCCATAAAACGGAAAAACAGTTCGATTACATAAATTCTTAATAAGTGAAACGGCTAATTTGATAGGATAGCGAGAAAAAGTGAATTAAAAAATGTATCAAAAATTAGCCAATTTGAATTTGGGAACAGCCTTAAATATAACTCCTGTCAGGGTAATTAAGGTGTAAAAATAGCTTGTTCGTAACTTTAAAAACTTACATTTACTACAAATGACAGAATTTATATATTTTTTTTTCAGTTTTATTTAAGCAATGTGTTTTTCTAGAAGTAAACTATGTTAGTGTTTCATTTATTGGCACTTTCTCAAATAAATTTAAAATATCTGGTTAGAATATTTATAAAATGTGCTTAAAAAGATTGATTCTGAATTAAATCGTGTAAAATTAACAACATGAATCTTTGCAGAATTTTCTAGTAAATGCATTTTTATTATTTTTCCCCTTGGAAATTCACTTTATTCTATACTGAAATGTAGTGCCAGATAAATTTCATTTTAAAAATGAAAATTTTTAATTTGATTATTGAAAGTCTACTAAGTGTACTCATAGTTCTTTTTAAGATACGAGGGGGGATACGGAAAAAAGTAGGCAGCATTTGCAAAGTAATTATTTTGGAATAAATATTTTTTCCCAAAGTGGTGAAAGATGGCGCTAGTTGTGTTACAGCGATTGTGCGGGTAGGTAGTGTAAGTTCTCAGACGCACAATTGAAATGGCAAGACGTTTTGAAAAGTGGTCTCGCTTGATGCGAGCGGGATTCGTTTCTTATGGACAAAGAACGTGCCCTGGCATGTTGAATGATGCTGTAATATTCCTGCATGACAATGCTAGGCCACATACTGCTCACCAAACTCAAGAATTGCTGCAAAAGTTTAAATGGGAAGTCTGGAGACACCTCCCACATGCAGCCCAGATTTTGCCCCCAGTGACTATTTCCTTTTTCAAAAATTGAAGGAACACTTATCTGGAACAAAGATATCTTCAGAGAGTGATGTAAAAACAGCTGCCGAGAAAAGGCTCAATAGGCAGGGACGTAATTTCTACCAAGTCGGGTTAAACAAGTTGGTCCTGCGTTCAGATAAATGACTAAATAGGTTTAGTGATTATGTGGAAAAGTAATCGGCAAGTATGCTCCTTAATTTCTTTTTGTACTATATTATGTCTATTGTTAATAAATATTTTTTTATTACCTTTGTAACCTTTTTTTTTAATTTTATAATGTAATTAGAACTTATTTAAACCAGGCGATTTACTCCCGGCTACTGGGTTATAGATGGTCGATGTACTGTCCAGTGCATAGAATTTGGATGAAAATTATTTTAATTAAAAATCTGTAATACATTTTTACTTACCCATCATACGTAGTATAAAGTAAGTCTTGTAATCGTTTTGAAAATCGAAAACAAAATTTTGACGGATTTACGTTTCAGACACTAGAAATTCAGAAAAACATATTTTTAGAAAAAAAAAAAAATCCGTCCGTTGTCTGTGTGTGTGTCTGTGTGTCTGTAAACGCACTATCTCCCGAACAAATTGAGATTTGAGAAATTTGGTATGTACTTAGTATGTAATAATGGAAAGAAGTTTATTGTATTTCAGTAACCTCGATTATCCGGAACTACTTTTTTCGGACTCTCGAAATATTCATTCTGATAAAAGGTATATAAAATTTTTCGAAATTGTTTGTTTTAAGGATTGGATATAAAAGACAATAAAAAAACATAATTTTTTCATAAAGAATGAAGTCAATCGGATAATGAGTTGCCGAAATACTTGTAATCCTATTTTTCCACACTCTTCGATTTTTCATGAACCTGTATTTCATTCAAATTTCAATTCAAAGATATATTTTAATTGGAAATGAGACGCTTAATCCGACGCAGTGCTATTGTAAGAAGTTAAAAAAATGTGATATAGAAAAGAAAATAGATGGCTTAGATCGTTGCCACCGTCCATGTGACTTCAGTATTATTCACAGACATGTTTTTACTTCATAATGTAGATTTGTGTATTTTTTAATTGTAAAATATTTTCTTTTTTATTTAATTTAATATATCATTCAATATGTTCTATTAGAAAATAACAAATGAGTTGTGCTTATGATTAACATGTAAGTGATAAATATTGTTTTTTTACTGATAAATCAAACATTTAATGTTACAAAGACAACACGTTTTTCAATATTTTAAAATGGCTTGAAGTTCTTTTAAAATTACACGCTTGCATGTTTTCATAATGATTTTAAATTACTTTGTAAATCAGTTTGGTGAAAATACCACATAAGTCATTTTAAATGAAAGGAAAATTGCCGGTTCATGCTTTGACTCGAAATAGACTTAAAATATAAAACATTACACTCACGCACACATAGGTCAAACATAATGCACTCATTTTGACTGATGTATGATCCAGTTATGTGAGACACGACTTGTTCGTAAGTGTCTACAAAAACAATTACAAGTTTAAATTTTCTGCTACTGTAGTGCAATAAATTTACTGTAGGAATTTGCTGTTACTTACCCATCATACGTAGTATAGGGTAAGTCTTGTAATCATTTTAAAAATCGAAAAAAAAAAAATGACGGATTTACACGTTTCAGACACTAGAGATTCCGAAAAACATATTTTTAGAAAAAAAAGTTGGCGTCTGTGTGTGTTCCTGTAAGCGCTCTATCTCCCGAACAAATTGAGATAGAGACTTGAAATTTGGTATGTATTTAGCATGTAATAATGGGAAGAAGCTTATTGAAGTTCAGTAACCTAGATTATACGGAACTATTATTTTCGGACTCTCAAAATATTCGTTCTGATAAAAGGTATATAAAAATTTTTCGAAATTGTTTATTTTAAGGAGTGAATATAAAAGACAATATAAAAACATAAATTTTGCTTAAAGAATGAAGTCGATCGGATAATGAGTTTCCGAGATATTTGTAATCCTATTTCCCACACTCTTCGATTTTTCATGACCCTGTATTTCATTCAAATTTCAATTCAAAGATCTATTTTAATTGGAAATAAAACGCTTAATCCGATGCAGTAAACCGTTAGTTAATATGATTATCAATTTTGGAGTTTTAAGGATTTTTTTTACGCAATTCAGTAATGGAGCATTTAAAGATTATAAGGTCATCAAGCCACGATTTTATTCGAATTGCAATTTATTTTATAAATAGTTTGCACATGTTTTATTTTCATATTTTATATTATGCATATCCATGATGGGTAAGTGTTACGGTGGCCCCCAACGAGTACTTTTATTTTGAAACAGCGATTCTTCTGAAAACACTTGGAAAACAATTACCCCTTTTTTTTTCTTCTTTTACATAAGGGCAAGGTAATATATGAGAATTGGAATTTTACTTTAGATTATTAACACAACTTTTGATTTATAGATGACTAGAAATGACAATAAACTTAAAATTTGCAATTTTCTCATTGTTGTTTAATTTTGTATTAATTTATAGACACGATTCTGTTTGAAAATTTTAAACATTGTAACAATTATATCAAGCAAAAATGGTTAGAAAAAGTTACACATAAATACCAGTTGCTGGATATTTAGTAACTAGTTGCTTAGTATCATGTTTTCCGTATAGAAAAATTAAGTTTGCATTACTTCAAAAATCAAGTTGTACGACGCATCATTCCCAATGCCCAATTTGAGATCACTAATATTCTGATATATTTTACGATTCTATTTTCAATAAAGAGAAGTTGGGATCCACGGGATTCCTTTTTAGTATTATTACATACAAACAGTACATCTTTATACTGTTTATAGTGTTTTCAGTGATCTGAGGAAAACTTTTCTTCGGTTTCCGAGAACTGTCAAAGTGGTCATTTTTAACTCAGTTATAGAGTTTGAATTTGGTGAATCTCATTTGGTAACATTTAATTAAACATTAATTTGTTTTCTTTAACTTTAAATCCTTTCTCTACTGCTTTCCTAAACCATTATTTATTTTTAAATATTTTTTTTCATCTGTATTTTTGAGTCAATAGCTACTCATTGAGTAGGCTGGTCTACAAGGTCCGCCACAGACTTATCTCTTTTTCTGTTGATTTTTAATTATTACTTACGTTGAATAAAAATATTCTTCATGATAAATTTTGCAATTAATTTTAATACATCAATTACTTTATTAAATAATGTTTTAATTCTATCATATATCACATTATGATCATGTTTATTAAATTATACACACATCATTTATGACAAAATGATATTTTTCTTCAAAAAAATTTCCGATAACAAATGATTGAAGTAAGATATTTAATTATTTTTTAAAAGCTTAGCAAATTTAGATATCTTTTTGATTTATGTAAAAGTTTGCAATTCATTGTTTCCTACAATCATATATAAAATGATTAACTTAAATCGTTATCTTATTCATTTTACTTATGTATAGAATTTAGAAATGACTTTATTCCCGCAAAACCTAAGAATCATTTATTTTCAAAAAGAAAGAATGTGTATTACTTCTGTTGAGATGTTTCAGATAATAGACAAGATTTCATCATCAAAAAGGTTGTCTGGGTGAATTTTTTTCCGCCAGATTTGTTCAAGATAGCTCAGTTAGTAGAGCGTTATCAGCTTAAGCCAGGGTCCTGGGTTCAAATCCCGGATATAGACACTTCCTCAATCAGTTGGAAAATTACATATCGTATAGAATCAATTATGCTCTGAATATTTATTTAAAAAAAAACTAGTTATTTTTCTATTGCTGTTTTATATTCATTTCTTTACAATGAAGGCATTCTTTATAATTTACAAATCCTCTCCAATAAAATACTTCAATTACAATTATAAACAAAATTTTAATGTTAATATAATTCATCTTATTATCTAAGCCTTTTAAACTAAATGCACACAAATTATAAATTAAAAAGAGAATTTTTTTTTCTTTTTTGACAAAAATACCAATAACTGTAGAAAAAGAAAAAAATGGAACAAACATTTCTGTTCTGCAGATTTATTTAAAGATGAATAATTGTATTTCTATTGACTTTTTACAATAATTTATTTTCAACGAAAGCATTCTGTATAATACATTTTACTTCATTTTTAAAACTTCAATTACAATATAAAAAATAAGCTTTAAAATTATCATAATTCTTCTTATCATACCTGCCATTTATTCAAAGTAAGTGCTCAGATAATTTATGAACAATTTACTTCTTCCTTTAACCCTTTCTGGCACAGAGAAATTCTGTTCGTAAAATTCGAAATTACTGACTGACACCAGAATTTACAAACGACTTTTTTTAGAAAATAAGAATTCCTTATTTTAATCTTGCATTATAGAAGCAAAATTTTATTAAAATATTCTTGGTTCCGAATGCAAGTTTGGAATTAAAATTAGGTGTGCCCGGAGTGGGACCACTGTGCCGGAAAGGGTTAAAAACTTTCGATAACGAATGGTTGAGGAAAGAGATTTAATTGTTTTTGAAACATTCAAAAACGAAGATGTAATTTTCATCCTATCAATTATTTCATTAATTTTTTTAAAATCCGTATTTTAAAATTTATTATTTTCAATGCACTGTACTAAATACTGCTATAATTTATTTGTATCTGGATTTTCAACTTATTCAGAGTACCCGCAAGAAAACTGTAAAAAATGACCAATGTTTCTTATTTTATGAAAATATACTATAACCACGAACGAAAGTATAATATGATCTTCTGAGTTATCCGAAATTCCGAATAGCGTGTTCCTTTGTCTGTTGAATCCCCAGAAACCAATACATTTCCAAAATTTAAAGAATTATTCATAAAAATAAAATATTTTTCGCTGCCCGTATTTTTCAGAAACGTTTCCGAAGGGTTTTTATACTGTATTAATTAGTGTCCTCAGCCTGGAATACCTGTTTTTCGAATGCTATCCATTCTCAAGTAAACATTTTCATGCTCAAAAAATATGTTTAACAGACAAACATGCAAAATTAACAGCGTTAACAATAACATTAAAATTAAGATTATTTCTTTACTCTTTCATGTATAAATTAACTCATGCGGCTGAAAACGTTTACTTGAGAATCGATGACATTCGAAAAACAGGTATTCCAGTCTGTGGACACTAATTACTACACTATAAAAACCCTTCGGAAACATTTCTGAAAAATACGGGCAGCGAAAAATACTTTGTTTTTATAAATAATTCTTTAAATTTTGGAAATGTATTGGTTTCTGGGGATTCAACAGACAAAGGAACACGCTATTCGGAATTTCGGATAACTCGGAAGATCATATTATATTTTCGTTCGTGGTTATAGTATATTTTCATAAAATAAGAAACATTGGTCATTTTTTACAGTGAAGAATGCGAACGATGGCTACAGGTTTCTTATGATAAACCGCGTTTTTTGGAATCATGGGTAACTCGGAAGAGGTTATTGTGCATTTTCTTTCGTCATTATATTACATTCTCTCAAATTAAGAAACATTTGTCTTTTTAACACTTTTCAATATATTAGTTGAAAAGTGCTTATGAATTCGGTTTGTCTGTCTGCCATCTGTCTGTTTGTCTGCCATCTTTCTGTCTGCCGTCTCTCTGTCTGCCATATGTCTGTCTGCCATCTGTCTGTCTGTCTGCCGTCTGTCCGTGCTCTAACTTACGTAAAAATACTCGGATTGTCACGCAATTGATATATGTTGTTGATGTTCACTATGGCATATTTGGTATTGAAAATGACGTGTGTTGCACTTATAGTTACTTTACAGGGACTCTGAAAAGAATTCCGTTACATTATGGTGTATGGGGGAAAATCATTTGCGGATTATTTCAATGATGTTATACTATTTCAAACATTTTGAAATTGATATACAACATTGAGTTGCCCTACAAGAGGTTTACTATAGAATACTGTGTGCATAGCATTCATCGTTCGTTTACAGGGACACACAAAAGAATTCGATTAAAGTACTGTCTGTTAACAATAATTGCAGGAAATGCTTTTCTAGTTCAGTACGCGTTTTTGAGTTTATATAATTTTTTGTTTATTACTTGGTGTGTATAAATTCTATACGTCATATACAGGGCAGCACCAAAAATCTCTAATTTCCGTTTATTGACGGAAATTCCAGAAGGGGAATTTTAAACTGTGCTATGCGTTTCCTAACTGAACAAAATTTTAGCATTCTATATTGTATATATACAAATATATTTATTGAATACTGGGCTCCACAAAAGAATTCGGTTATTTTTCCGAATATTGTTGGTAATTTCTGAAATTTGGTTTTTAAAATGTGTTTTGCTTTTTCAATTTGTTTAATTAGACATCATCTTTCAACTTATTAAAGGGTAAATATTTGCTAAAGTATATTGGAAGTGTTGGAAATTGATACATAATCTATACTTGATGCATGATTTTTCGTTTTTGTTTTATACTGTGTTGCTTTAATAATGTTAAAATTCACTGAAAAAAATTACTATATTTTTTATACTTATTACTTTTAAATGAATCATATTTCCGAATCCAAATTTCATAAAATTAATGGCTGATTACAATTTCCAGGAAAATCGTATTTCGGTTTTTATTCTTAGTTTTATAGTGCATTAAAGCTGTTGATTCCATCTGCAAGTGTTTTGTTTAAGCAATATCTCTTCATGTAAAAGTTTGACACGTTACACTGAAAGAAAACTTATACCGCCTTCATCTAGAACGAATAAGTAGTCATTTTCTAAATCCCTAAACTAGAAATATAGATTTCCGGAGTTATGCGAATAAGGTAAACAAATAAACTGAATAGACGACGTGTTTGAGATAGGTGATGAAATGATACATTATATTATGAATCGTTTGAGTTGCGAGAAATTCTCACTTGATTTCTAGAATATATTCATAAACTAGAATTGTAGTTACTAAAACTAACATATTGTGGTCACATTTATTTGCAGAGATTTTTAAATAAGTTTGACTACGATAATAAAGAAAAACACTTTTGAATTTTAATAGCGGAGACTAGAACTCTGCATCAAAAGGAACTAGAATTTATAAGGATGACATGGAACTATTTTTTCTAGAGCCACAATTTAGTTTCTAGATGCCAGTGGCAGAATTTTTTGTCAGTGTAAAACACTGATAAATATTGTTTCTGAATTTTTGGCACACGCACCTAAAAAGGTTTGCCATGCCTGCTATAGACATACATGGACCATGCTATAATAAGCCTTAAGCTAACAAAAATAAAAATCGATTGTAACTATTTTTTAAAGACATCCCTACAATTTTCATAAAATCTGGTAGCCAGCAAAAAATTCTTGTCTCCAGTAAAATATATCTATACCCCTCTGCCCCGTCATTGATTTTCAAAAAACGAAAAAGGTTTTTATGAATTAATTGAGAAAAAATAACAACAAACGTAGTTTAAAATTATTAGTTTAGAATAGTTAGTTTAATAGTTTAGAATAGTACATAATTTAGAAAGATATAATATCTAAGTTTTCTGACGAAACTTATAAAAATTATATAGGTCTAACAAAAAAGATGAAGAAAAAAAAGAAATACTGTAAAGGCTGAATAAACCAGCATGTTCGGAAAATGCTGATTGCCAAATGCTTATGCCGGGATAGTTGAATGCTACCTAATCTATATCTCATGAGGGGGTCACTGATAAAGTAGTGAAGGAGGAAAACAACTTTTTGCCTATTTTCCTGCCGACGTCAGTCAAATAATTCTGTTTTTATTATTTCAAAATTTGCAGTCGATTAATTTATTTTTTCCAAATTAAAAATAAGTTAAAATGATTTTATGTATGAATATAATTTCTAAGTTTATTTCTTAATATTGGGGGAAGGAAAAAAATAGCGTTTGTGTTCATTTCTTAGGTCAATTTTTATACAAAAGAAAGAAAGAAAATAAAAGAAAGAAACTGCCGCCAGACTAAAAAACTTGGTTGACTGCGCCGACCAGGCGAACAGATTTGTCAAGCACTGACTATAATACCAGCTTTAATTAATTCAAAATAATCGAAAAATTTGTATGAAGTGCCTTTTAATCGTATGTGGTTTATTTTGTCATTGCGGGTTGTCTACATATTACAAATTGCAACAACTTTGATTCTAGAAATAGTAACACTCAATTTTACAACATTTTTGAGGGTGCTTTTCTTGAATCAGTTCAGGAAAAGGTATAGTTTATATACTTTCTCTAAAATCATTTCTTAAAACATTTGAAAATTCAATTTGAGCAATTACCATCTATAGTTGGAAAAATATCCGAATTCTTTTGTGCAGTCCTGTATATGATGTATAGATTTGTATGTATGTGACTGTAAACATATGTGTAGATAGTATGCGAAAACTTAATTCAGTTAGAAAACGCATAATGCAGTTGAAAAATCTCCTTCAGCAATTTCAGTCAATAAACGGAGATGTACTCGAATCCTTTTGTGCAGCCCTGTATATGATCTGAAGAATTTACACACACCAAGTAATATGCAATAGATTAGTTAAATTTAAAAATGCATACCACAATTGAAAACACATTTCTACCAATTATTGCTCATAGATAGTACAGTAAACGAATACTTTTGTGTGTCCGTGTAAATAAACAATGCATGCAATGCACACCATATTCTACAGTAAGCATCTTGTAGCGCACCCCAGTGTAGTATATAAATTTCAATATGTATGAAATTGTTTATAATAGTTAAAATACACTGCAAACGATTTTTTGCCATAAGCCATAATGTAACAGAATCTTTTGAGTGCCCCGTAAACGAACAATAAATGGTACACACTGTATTCTTCAATGACATAGTAATCCTCAATAACATATATCATTTCCATGGCAATCCTATTGCATTTACGCGAGTTAGAGTACTAACAGACCGAATTCATAAACATTTCTCAACTATATTGGAAAATGTTAAAAATGAAAACTTGAAGTTTTCAAAGAAATTTTTATATACAAAATATCTTTTTAAAATATATTATTTCCTGCATAAAAAATTCACTTGGCTTGGTCGACAGACTGCGCTTTCAGAGACCACGTCTCGCAAGTTACGGGTTAATATTATAATATTTTTTGTATAATTTCATAAATTTAATTTATCCATTATTTTATTCATTAGTCTTATTGTACAGAATCTACGCACAAATGACATTTATCCCGCACAAACTACCAATTATTGTAGAAAAAGTAATAATAGTTATTACAAATAGTTTTCCTCTGAAGATTTATTAGAAAAATGAGTAATTGTTTTTCGATTTACTTTCCAAATTCATTTATTATCAATGGAAATATTTTTTATAATAACATCACAAATCTACTTCAATTTAATAATTTCAATTTTGAACAAAACTTTAATACTACCATAATTCATCATGTTATCTCATCCATTTTATCTGAATACATTGATCTTACATGAATAAATGACTTTTTGATTCGTTTACTTGTGTATAGAATGTACGCACAGATGACATTTATCCAGTAAAAACTACCAATTATTGTAAAAAAAGTGAAGAATAGTTATTACAAATATTTTTGTTCTGAAGATTTATTCAAAAATGATTAATTATTTTTTATTTACTTTCTACATTTATATATATATATATATATATATATATCAATAAAAACATTTTTTTAAATAACATTTATAAATCGACATCAACTTAATAGTTACAATTGTAAAAAAAATATATATAATGCTACTATAATTTATCATATTATCTCATCCATTTTATCTGACTACTTTGATCATATATGAATAAATAAATGACTTTTTGATTCATTTTACTTGTGTATAGAATGTAAGCACAAATGACATTTATCCCTCAAAAACTACCAATTATTGTAAAAAAAAAAAGAAGTCAAGAATAGTTATTACAAATATTTTTTGCTTTTAAGATTTATTAAGAAAATGAATAATTGTTTTTCTATTTACTTTCCACATTTATTTATTATCAATGAAAACTTTTTATTTTTATTTATTTATTCTTTTTACAATAACATTTACAAATTGATATCAACTTAATAGTTACAATTGTAAACAGAACTTTAATTCTACTATAATTCATCCATTTTATCTGAGAACATTATTGATCATATATGAATAAATGACTTTTTGATTCATTTTACTTCTGTATAGAAGATACGCACAGATGACATTTATCTTGCAAAAACTATAAATTATTGTAAAAAATGGGAAGAATAGATACTACAAATATTGTTTTTCTCTCAAGATTTATTCAAAAATAAGTAGCTGTTTTTCTATTTACATTCCATAATCAATTATTATCAAAGAAACATTTTTTTTTTTTTTTTTACAATAACTTTTACAAATCGACATCAACTTAATATTTACATTTGTAAAAAAAAACTTTAATGCTACCATCATTCATTATATTATCTCATTCGTTTTTTCGGAGTACATTGATGATATATGAATAAAAAAAAATTTGATTCATTTTATTTGTGTACAGAATGTACGCACAGATGACATTTATCCCGCAAAAACTACCAATTATTTAAAAAACAGGAAGCATAGCTATTACAAATATTTTTACTCTGAAGATTTATTCAAAACGGATTAATTTTATTTCTATTTATTTTCCACATTTATTTATTATCCATAAAAATATTTTTTATAAAAAAATATTTACAAATCTACTGTAACTTAATGGTTACAATTTTACACAAAACTTAAAGGCTACCATAATTCATCATATTATTTCATACATTTTATCTGAGTCCATTGATCATATATGAACAAATGACTTTTTCCGTCCCAAAAACTTCCTATAACAAACGGATGAGGAAATATATTTAATTGTTTTTACGAGCATTCACAAATCAATAAGTCATTTTTATTCCATTGAGTTTTTCTAAATTATTTGTAATGAAATGGTTTCTCAAATTATTAATTATCTGTTTTATTTTACTTAAGTATGAAATGTTGGATAACATAACTGGTTTTTTTCCGCAAAATCAAATAATAATTACAGAAAAAGAATAAAAAAATTGTGACAACCATTAATATTCTGAAGATTTATTGAAATATGACTAATGTTTTCAATTGACTTTTCCCAATCATTTGTTTTTATTGAAAACTTTTTTTATAATAAAGTTTACAAACCAATTTCAATTTTAATAATTTAATTACAATTTTAAATGAAATATTAGCGTTAGCATAATTAATCTTATTATATTATCCATTTATTTCACCTACAGGGATCGTATAACTTTTCGGAAATGACTTTTTTCTTTAAAAACATTTCCCATTAAAAATTGGATGCGGAATGAGATTTAATTGTTTTTACAACAATTTCTAATCGAAGAATTGTGCTGATTTGTTTATTTTTATTTGAATTGATTATTTTTATTTGAAATGATTATGCTGGTTTTGCAGTTCATTATTTCCAATAAAATCATTTTTAAAATTTCTAATTTATACAATATCTAATTATTTTTACTTATGTAGGGGATGTACGATTAAAAACAAAATCCCCTTTTCCACTCAAAAATTATCAATAATTACAAAAATAAAGTAAAAGAATAGTTATTAGTATCATTTCTGATCAGACATTTATAAAATAATGACTAATCATTTTTCTATCGACTTTTCATAATAATTTATTTTCAGCGGTAACATTCTTTTTATTAAAGTTTACAGATAAACTATAATGCTTAAATTACAATTTCCAATGAAAATTTAATGGCTTCATAACTCATCTTACGGTTTTATTTCGTCCGCAAATCATACATGAATAAAACAAACGACTCCCCCCCCCCCAATAACTAATAAATGTAATGTTAGAAGAATAAATAATAGTTGTTACAATAAATTGGGCTCTAAAAATTTATTCAAACATGAATAACCGATTTTCAACAATTTACAACAAAGTTGAAAAGTGTTTACGATTTCGGTTTTTCTGTCTGTCTGTCCGTGTTCTAACTCCTGTAAATATATTCGGATTGTCATGCAATTGATATATGCCATTGAGGTTGACTATGGCATGTTTGGACAACAAAGTTGAAAAGTGTTTATGATTTCGTTTTTTCTGTCTGTCGGTCCGTGTTCTATCTCTTGTAAATATATTCGAATTGTCATGCAATTTATATATGTTTTTGAGGTTGACTATGGCATGTTCGGTATTGAAAATGAAGTGTGTAGCACTCATAGTTTTTTTACAGGGACACTCAAAAGAATTTCGTTACATTACGGTCTGTGGTGGAAAAGTATTTGCGGTTTATTTTAATGATGTTACACAATTTCAAATGTATTGAAATTCATATATATCACTGAGGTGAACTACAAAAGGGTTACTATAGAATATGGTGCACATAGCACTTATAGTTCCTTTACAGGGACACTCAAAAGAATTCCGTTACAGTACGGTCTATGGAGAAAATCTTTTTTTTTTCCTATTATTTAGTGTGTAAAAATTCTATAGATCATATACAGGGCAGCACAAAAGTTCTCGAGTACATTACCGTTTATTGACGGAAATTCAAGAAGGGAAATTTTAAACTGTACCCGCGTTTCCTAACTAAACTAAAACTTAGCATTCTGTGTAGTATATATACAAATCGATAGATCTTATACAGGGCTGCATAAAAGAGTTCGGATATTTTTTCTGAATATTGTTGTTAATTCCTGAAATGGTGTTTTTAAATATGTTATGCGTTTTCCAAATTATTTACTTAGATATCATCTTTCAACTTAGTAAACGGTAAATATTTGTAAAAATATTTTGTAAGTATAGGGAAGTGTTACATAATCTATGCTTGACGTGGGATTTTTTGTTATTGTTTTATTGCCTTTAAAAAATCAGTATTAAATGAACGCATGCATTTAAGAATGCATGCGTGCATAATGAGTTTGGCAAATGACTTCAGAAGATAAATAATTATATTGCACAAGGTTTTATCGTTTTCATGAATAATAGTAGACTATCATTCACTTCATTAGTCTATTATTTCATTCATTTTAGAAATGAAGGGTACTGGAAAAACTAATATGTTGTAGTCATCACAAAACTTTCTTCTGTATAAATCAAATCGTCTGTAACAAAAATGAAATGACAATCTATTCATGCTAGAGATATAGCTATAGCTATCACTGAAATCATGAAAAACAGAGCATATAAGCAACACCTGTTGGGCAGTATAAACTCTCAGAAAAAACTGTAAATTTACGAGAGTTTGCCCTTCAATTTTCACGGGCAACAGCCTTATTTGATGAAAAACCGTCTGATCCACTAAATAAGCGACCTTATCCCTTAGATACTTAGAAAATTAAGGGCAATCCACATATTCTTACAGTTTTAGGCCATATGTTAGCAAAAATACGGTACAACTCCATACGTTGTCTTCCGCTAGGGTGTAACCCTTCATTTTACTTGTGTTTCGAAAATTTTAACCCGCAAAAAAAGCAATTTTGTGATGATTATCTAACGTGGTACGTGCTACGGAACAGTAAATAAAGTGTTATTGTGTTTTAAAGTGCATTATATCCTGTGTATTATAATGCTGTATTACTTTGCCCCGTAAAATTACGGGCTGCACAAAATGATGGGCATGGAGTTTTTTTTTACGGGGTATGACTGGAATCTCTGCTGCCGGCCTCTGCCCGTAATTTTACAGCAATATTTTTGTGTGTGTACACTCAAAAATTATATGGAGATCTATTTATGTAAATATGAAACAGAATATGAAGTTTGGTGAGCTTCCGTGCTTCTTGAGATACAGCTATTGCAGAAATCAGGAAAAATGCAGCATAGCAGCGCCACCTGTTGGGCGATTTACACCAAAACCTAATCGACGTCTAGTTATCGTTTGTGCTTAAAAACCTTCCCGCATCGCAATCTGCTTTGCAATGATTAAAAATGAATTTAAGATTAGAAGTTCCAATTTTAAACCTTCATAATTCTTAAACTATTTAACCGAATGACTTCTTGTTTGGCATCCGAATGTAATATTTACCACAGAATCCAAATATATAATAAAATTAGGTGTCAGTATCGATTATTTTAAAGTTTGTTGTAAGTTATATATGTAAATGACCTTCTGAGCAAAATTAAAGTATAAGCATTAATTGGTAGACAAAATTGTTAATCTTTTATACGATAATACTTGCTGCAGGGTTAGTAGGAGGTGATTACTTTTTTCCCAGAACTGTACAGAATGTACGATACCACTAATGAAATTTACCGCTCAAAAACATCAATAAATTCAAGAAAAAATACGTTATTTATTTCAAGAATTTCTACACTTACGCTTTATTAAACAAGAACGAAACATCATGTATCAGGCTTAGATAATGAAACACTTTTCAACATTAACGGAGTATTACAAAGAAATTTCATCTTTTAACCCTTTCAAACATAGTTGGAAAGTGATTATGAATTCAGTTTGTCTGTCTGTATGTCTGTCTGTTCATGCTATATCTCCGGTAATATTCCCGGATTGAAATGTAATTTTAATATGCTAATGAGGTTGTCTAAAGAACGTTCGCTATTAAAAATTAAACGTGTAGCATTTATAATTCGTTTACAGGGACATTCAGAATAATTCCGTTACATTATAGTCTATGGCAGAAAATGATGGGCGTATCAAGTGCATTTTAATTAAATTGCTTATTTAAATATCGCATTTCATTGTAGGAGAAAGTAAATTTCTTAATAATATACTGTTAGTGTTGAAAACTGTTTCATAATCTATACTTGATGATTGATTTTTCGCTCTTGTTCATACAATAAAAGGAGATATTTAGTTAAACAATTTAAATAAAATGCATGGTGCAAACAATTGTCCCCCATGTCCACAATACCTTTCTGTACCCCTGTAATAACGAACTCTATAGAATGAATCACATTAATAACATAATCTCATTATATTAAAATTACGTGTCACTTCGAATATGTTTACGCAAGTTAGAACGCTGCAGACAGACAAACACACAAACTGAATTCATAAACATTCTTCAACTAATGTTGGAAAATGTTAAAAATGAATAACCGCTTTTCTCTTAATTTTCAGGATTATTTATTTTCAAAAAAAATTTCTTTATAATGAATTTTACAAATAGCCTTTAACTATTATGCTTCGATTACAATTTAAAATAGATCTTTAATGTTATCATAACTCATATTATGATCTCAGTCATTTAACTTTAGGTACACAGATCATTTATGAACAAATGACCTTTTCTTTTCCTAAAACTTCCGATAACAAATGGTTGAGGAAAGAGATTTAATTGTTTTTACAACCATTCTCAAAAGAAGAAGTCACTTTGATTCTATCGACTGTTTCATTAATTCTGCTCACACACAAACGTGAATCCAATTCATGGTGGAATGATTAGCTAACTCGTCGAGTTTCAGAAATGATTAAAAATTGTTTTCGAATTATCTTGCCTTGTGTAAAGTTTTTTTTGTTTGCTGAAATATGCTCTTTGCGATAAGGAATTTCTTATTAACAAAAAAAAAAAAAAAAAAAAAAAAAACTAGCAATAATTGGTAACGGAAGAATTATATATTTTTCTTCCTTACATAACGTAGAATTGAAAGAGTATTTTAAAAAATAGTCTTATTGCATAATTCTGAAGTAAAATTTTTAAAAGAAATTGGTTTAGTTTTCTAACATGACACTATTGAAGACTAAAAATAAATAAAATAATAGGCGAATTCCATGTGTGAATGTAGCGTAAGCTGCAAAAGTTTATCGTTCTTGGCCACCGGTATTTAAAAAAAAATATTCTTGACTGTAATTAAATGTAGATATATGGGATTGAATAAGTCAAATTTTCTTTTACTATAATACTAGTAGCCAAACACCGCAGCCATTTATATCTCTGTGACTGACACTACATCCACGCATGGAATTAGCCAATAATAATAAATGTGTCCTGCTCATTGTTACATAATGTAAAATTGAGGTAAAGTCAAAGAGCAACAATTGATAATGCATGAATTATATTTTTCTTCATTGCATAATGTAGAATTGAAACAGTATTTTAAAAAATAGTCTTATTATGTAATTCTGAAATAAGTTTTTTAAAAGGAATTGGTTTAGTTTTCTAACATGACACTATTGGAAGATTAAGAATTAACAAAATAATAATAAATGTGTGCTGATCATTGTTGCATAATGTAATATTGAGGTAAAGTCAAAGAGCAATAATTGATAATGGATGAATTATATTTTTCTTCATTACATAATGTAGAATTGAAACAGTATTTTAAGAAATAGACTTATTACGTAATTCTGAAGTAAGTTTTTGAAAAGGAATTGGTTTAATTTTCTAACATGACACTGTTGAAATATGAAAAATAAATAAAATAATAATAAATGTGTCCTGCTCATTGTTACATAATGTAAAATTGAGGTAAAGTCAAAGAGCAACAATTGATAATGCATGAATTATATTTTTCTTCATTACATAATGTAGAATTGAAACAGTATTTTATAAAATAGTCTTATTATGTAATTCTGAAGTAAGTTTTTTAAAAGGAATTGGTTTAGTTTTCTAACATGACACTATTGGAAGATTAAAAATAAACAAAATAATAATAAATGTGTGCTGATCCTTGTTGCATACTGTAATATTGAGGTAATGTCAAAGATCAATAATTGGTAATGGAAGAATTATATTTTTCTTCATTACATAACGTAGAATTGAAAGAGTATTTTATAAAATAGTCTTATTACGTAATTCTGAAATAAGTTTTTGAAAAGGAATTAGTTTATTTTTCTAACATGACACTTTTGAAAGATGAAAAATAAATAAAATAATAATAATGTGTCCTGCTCAATGTTACGCAATGTAAAATTGAGGTAAAGTCAAAGAGCAATAATTTTTAATGGAAGAATTGTATTTTTCTTCATTACATAACATGAATTGAAAGAGTATTTAAAAAAAATAGTCTTATTACGTAATTCTGAAGTAAGGTTTTGAAAAGGAATTGGTTTAGTTTTCTAACATGACACTATTGAAAGATGAAAAATAAATAAAATAATAATAATAAATGTGTGTTGCTCATTGTTACATAATATAAAATTGAGGTAAAGTAAAATAGCAATAATTGGTAATGGAAGAATTATATTTTTCTTCATTTCATAATGTAAGATTAAAACAGTATTTTAAAAAAATAGTCTTATTATCTAATTCTAAAAAAGGTTTTTGAAAGAAATTGATTTAATTTTCTAACATGATACTATTGAAAGATGAAAAACAAATAAAATAATAATAATAAATGTGTGCTGCTAAGTGTTACATAATGTAAAATTGAGGTAAAGTCAAAGAGCAATAATTGGTAATGGAAGCGTTATATTTTTCTTCATTACATAATGTAGAATTGAAACAGTATTTAAAAAAATAGTCTTATTACGTAATTCTGAAGTAAGTTTTTGAAAAGGAATTTAATTTATTTTTCTAACATGACACTTTTGAAAGATGAAAAATAAATAAAATAATAATAATGTGTCCTGCTCATTGTTACGTAATGTAAAATTGAGGTAAAGTCAAAGAGCAATAAATAGTAATGGAAGAATTGTATTTTTCTTCATTAGATAACGTAGAATTGAAACAGTATTTTTAAAAATACTCATTACCTGATTCTGAAATAAGTTTTTGAAAAGGAATTGGTTTAGTTTTCTAGCATGACACAATTGAAAGATGAAAAACAAATAAAATAATAATAATAAATGTGTGCTGCTAAGTGTTACATAATGTAAAATTTAGATAAAGTCAAAGAGCAATAATTGGTAGGGAAAGAATTCTATTTTTCTACATTACATAACGTGGAATTGAAACAGCATTTAAAAAAATAGTCTTATTACGTAATTCTGAAATAAGTTTTTGAAAAGGAATTGGTTTAGTTTTCTAACGTGACACTATTGAAAGATGAAAAACAAATAAAATAATAATAATAAATGTGTGCTGCTAAGTGTTACATAATGTAAAATTGAGGTAAAGTCAAAGAGCAACAATTGATAATGCATGAATTATATTTTTCTTCATTACATAATGTAGAATTGAAAAAGTATTTTAAAAAATAGATTTATTATGTAATTCTGAAGTAAGTTTTTGAAATGGAATAGATTATTTTTCTAACATGACACTTTTGAAAGATGAAAAATAAATAAAATAATAATAATGTGTCCTGCTCATTGTTACGTAATGTAAAATTGAGGTAAAGTCAAAGAGCAATAAATAGTAATGGAAGAATTGTATTTTTCTTCATTAGATAACGTAGAATTGAAACAGTATTTTTAAAAATACTCATTACCTAATTCTGAAATAAGTTTTTGGAAAGGAATTGGTTTAGTTTTCTAGCATGACACAATTGAAAGATGAAAAATAAATAAAATAATAATAATAAATGTGTGCTTCTCATTGCTATATAATGTAAAATTGAGGTAAAGACATAGAGCAATAATAGGTAATGGAAGAATTATATTTTCCTTTATTACATAACTTGGGATTGAAACAGTATTTTAAAATATGTCTTATTACGTAATTATGAAATAAGTTTTTGAAAAGGAATTGGTTTAGTTTTCTAACGTGACACTATTAAAAGATGAAAAGTATAAATAAAATAATAATAATAATAATAAATGTGTTCTGCTCATTGTTACATAATGTAAAATTGAGGTAAAATCAAAAAGCGATATTTGAAAATAAAACAGAATATTGTGTTATAAAGAATTTTCTTTTAAAATATTCATAAGACATAGTTTGAATTTTATAAATAGATAAAATGATTTAGTAACTCTAAAAGTTTTAGAAATGGTTATGAAATTATTTTCGAATGACCCTGCGATGTAAAGTTTTTTTCTTCCTTGCTGAAATATGCTCTTTGCTATAAAGAATGTTTTATTAATACGAAACAAATAATAATAATAATAATAAAATAAAAAAAATAAAATAAAAAAAACTAGTGAAAGAATTACATTTTTCTTTATTAAATAATGTATAATTGAAGCTGCATTTAAAAAGAAAATAGTTTTATTACGTAATTCGGACGTAAGTTTTTGAAAAGGAATTGGTTTAGTTTTCTAACACAACACTATTGAAAGATGAAAAAATATTAAAATAATAATAATAAATGTGTGCTGCTCATTATTACATAATGTATAATTGAGGTAAAGTCAAAAAGCAATAAATTCTAATAAAATATAATAATGGAGAAAATAATTTCCTTTAAAAATTTTTATAAAATACATTTGAATTTTTATTTCTATATTAAATGTTTTAAGAATTGTAAAAGTAAAATAAAAGTACACACAAAAACATGTCATTCCACTACCTAAAAGATGACAAAAACTTTATTTAGATCTTAAAACATTAAAATAAATCGAGCACTTTCGGCTGTGAACCCAGCCTTCATCAGGATTTACAATTAAAACTGGTGTTAAAAACAAGCGTCCAGATCACATTGTTGTGAACAGTGTGTCTCTGTACTGCGAGCCTACGGGAGAGTTCAAATCATTCAAATTCGTTCAATGGCCAGAGCCAGTACCATTGCATAGCAAACAAGTTGGAAATTGTATGTCAAATGTGACAAACGAGGTGCGTTCGTATTATAGCTAGTTATATAAATATTGAGATCTTGATGATTTTTAATTCTGTGAAATGAATTATATCAATCTGCGGATTAATTTCTGTAATAAAATAAGTATCTCGGTCGCTTGACGATTAAAACTCGGAAGCTCCTTTAAGAAGAAAGCACCGATTTAAAGAAAAAAAAAATCAAATTTCTTAATAAATGTTTTAGTTAATATTTTCTAAAGTTTTCATTCGATTTTCATAAAATTTGAAATGCCTCGACAAAATTCGGCTAAGATAATATAAATTTCAAACCATTCGGTTGGGTAGTTTTTTTCGTTGTTGTATGCGGACTGACGAACAGACAGACGGACGGACCAGATGACAACAATACGTGCTACGTATTTATATAATTATGAACGCACCTAAAAAGGTAAGGCAAGAAGAAAAAGGGTGGAAATAATCGCATTTTACTGTTTCTTAATTAAATTAAGCCGTTTACTCGGAATATTGTAAGACCGTACATCATTACATACTTTTCCATGCCTATTTATAATTTTTACCGATTCTCGAATTATTAAATCATAGTAATTTCTCATTGGACATATTACTTTAGCATTATTAAAATCTATTTTACCGTTTCGGGTTAGGTGAAGTCTCGATAGAGCAGTAAATGGTTTGTTAAATTTTAGACCTCTCTTATGTTCATTTAGACGGTCTTTCAATTTTCTTGTTGTCATTCCTATATATTCTAGTTGCCCATCCTCATCGGTATTAATCTCGCAGTACAGAGACATACTGTTCACAAGAAAGACATCTGGGCGTTTGTTTTTAACACCAGTTTTAATTGTAAATCCTGATGAAGACTGGGTTCACAGCCGAAAGTGCTTGATTTATTTTAACTTTTTAAGATCTAAATAAAGTTTAATCATCTTTTAGGTAATGGAATCACATGCTTTTATGTGTACTTTTATTTTAACTTTTATTTTAGATGAGTTTAAGCATTCCGAACTTGTTTTAATTGTAAAGGTTTCAGAAATTATTATTATAAAAAATTAGTTTCGAATGATCCTCCCTTGGAAAGTTTTTTTTTCTTGCTGAAATATGCTCTTTGCGATAAAGAATGTCTTATTAACACGGAACTAGTGAAAAAGCTAATGAAAGAATTATATTTTCTTCATTTCATAATGTAGAATTGAAACAACATTAAAAAAAAAAGTTTTACTACATAGTTCTGAAGTAAGTTTTTGAAAACAAATTGGGATATTTTTCTAACATGGCACTACCGAAAGTTATTTTTAATAAATTTGTGCTGCTCATTGTTACATGATGTAGAATTGAAGTAAAGTCAAAAAGCAATATTTTGCAATAAAATATAATAATGAAGAAGATAATTTCCTTTAAAAATATTCATGGGATGTATTGGAATTTTTATATCTATATAAATTTATTTAGTAACTCCGAAAATTTCATAAAGGATTAAAAAATTATTCTCGAATGAGTCTGCTTTGTAATTTTTTTTTTCTTTTTCTTTTTTTTTTTTTTTTTTTTTTTTTTTTTTGTAATGAAATGTGCTGCTTGCGATAAAGAATTGCTTATTAACACGAAAATAATAAAAAAACTAATGAAAAAATTGTGTTTTTATTTTTTATAATTTAGAATTGAAGCATTATTTTAAAAAAAATAGCTTTATTACGTAGTTATGAAGTAAGTTGTTGAAAAGGGATTGATTTAGTTTACTAAAATAACGCTATTGAAAGATATTTATAATAAATGTATGCTGCTGATTGTTATACAATGTAAAATCTAGATAAAGTCAAAAAGCAAAAATATGTAATAAATTATAATAATTGGGAAAAGGATTTCCTTTAAAAATATTCATCAAATATATTTGAATTTTTATATGAATTGATTAACAAAGAATGGAGGATAAAATGTGATTTGTAATCTGATATGTCACAGCAAAGTTATTCCAAAGTTATAATCTTTGAATATAGTATTTCTCATTTCGAACACTCATTTGTTCGATGAACAAGATGATTGTTACACAATGTAAATTTTAGGTAAAGTCAAAAAGAAAGAATTTTTAATAAAATATAATAATGGAGAAAAGAATTTACTTTAAAAATATTCATAAGATACATTTGAATTTTTATAACTATATGAATTGGTTCACAAAGAAGGAAGGATAAAATGTGATTTGTAATCTGATATGTCACAGCAAAGTTATTCCAAATTTATAATCTTTTGATATAGTATTTCTCATTTTGTATACTCATTTGTTCGATGAACATCATTCGTAAATACGAAACACATAATACTAACGGTTAAGAAGTTACGTTTAATGCATTGTTTGATTTTAGTTAGATAACTTAAGATAAACCAGAAAATATTAAAACTTGTATACACTGTAAAAAAAAAAAAAAAAAAAAAAAAAAAAAAAAAAGTTGGAAATTGTACGTCAAACGTGACAAATGAGGTGTCTTTTGTATTATAACTAGTTTTATAAATATTCAGATCTTGGTGCAATAGTTGTTGATATCTTATGAGAAAATGCATGAATACAAAATAAGCCTAGCTTTGAAAATTTGAGAACTTCAAATCCATATTTAGATTTTTTTTTCATTTAATATGTATTTCTCCGGAAACATCTATCCAAAAAACTGTCGGAAGATTATATGATTGCAATAATTAAACAGTTTTAGTATACAAATTCGGTTTTTAAATTCAGTAATATGGAAATAATATGACTTCATCTTAAATAGGACATAATCACCATGGCAACCTCGAATCATTACCTATCATGGGATATTGTTGAATTAATTACGTATGATAGGATTTAATAGAATGAAGAAAACTTTTATCTTTTTAAGTTTTGATTCAATTTTGATAAAATTTGAAATGACTCGACAAAATTATGCAACGATTATATAACGTATATTAAATTACAAAACATTCGGTTGGGTTGTTATTGCGCTGTTTTATGGAGACAGACGAACAGACGGACGGACCAGATGACGAATATAAGTGCTACGTATTTACATAATTACGAACGTACTTAATAAAGGCGTCACAGTACATATTCACTTAAAATATAAGTCTAAAGTCCTTTAAGAGACGTGTAACCTAAAAATGACAATGGGCGTTGTCGAGTTAAGAAAGAGTCGCTTGAAGCCTAGCTGATATTTTTGTTTCAAGATCATTTGTTAATATTTCATAAGGCTATTATCAAATCCAAATGAGCTATTTTCTGGGAAATTTCTAAATTCATTTTCGTTCGGAAACGCATGAACAGGTCAGGTGTTCGTTTTCAAAAACTATGTAATCGAATGACGTTTTTCATTTTTTCTGTAAAGACAAAAGATCTTTCAGAAAATACTGTCAAATTGGATGTTTTGAACCGAATTCCCGACGTGGCTCCGCGAGACAAGAGTAAAACTTTCAGTTCTGGGACACCTATAGCTACGCATTTATATAATTACGAAATCACCTTAAAATAGATATTTCTTAGTCTAGTAAAATATAATATAAACACAAACTAAAATATACAATAACATATTCCGAGTTATCCATGATTCCGAAAATCATTCTTTATTTTTAAAAACCTCGGAAACTAATATATTTTCGAAATTTAATGTCTATGAAATTAAATGAAATAGTTGAAATATAGAAACAAAGTTCCTTTTGCTGCCGCTAATTTACGGAAAAGTTTCCCCTCTAATTTTCGGAAAAGTTTCCCGCTAATTTTTGGAAAAGTTTCCGAGTATTTTGTATAGTAATCAGTTTTTTCAACCTGGAATACGTATATAAGATGCTATAAAATTTCAAGTAAACAATTCCATGCTCAACAAAACTGTTTTACATACAAACATGATAGATTAACAGCATTAACATTAACAATAACATTAATATTATTTTATTACTCTTGCATGTATAAATTCAGTTACGCAGCTGAAACTGTTTAAGTGTTTCATGGAGAATTGATGCACCCTAAAAACCTAAATTCCGGGTTGAGAAAACAGAATAATATTCCACAAAAACTACTCGGAAACCTTTCCAAAAATCAGTAGCAGAAAAAAAGTATGTTTATATCAATGCTTCTCAAATTTCGAATATATATTAATTTTCGAGGTTCCTAAAGATAACGAACACTTAGGTAACTCTGTATACCTAATGGATTATTGTATATTTACATTCCTGGTTGTATTACATCTTTGTAAATTAAGAAACATTTATCTCTCTTTTTTTTTTTTTTTTTTTTTTTTGGGGGGGGGGGGGGGTGCGTTCGTAATTATATACATACGTAGCAGTCGTCTTCTGGTCCGTCCATCTGTCCGCATATAACAGCGCAAATCTATCCGACCGAATGGTTTGAAATTTAATATATATAATCGTTGCAGAATTTTGTTGAGTCGTTTCAAATTTTACGAAAATCGAATCGAAACTTTAAAAAATATATTAATAAAAGTTTTCTTCACTCTTTTAAATTCTATCATGCGTAATTAATTCAATGATATCCCATGATAGCTAATGATTCAAGATTGCCATTGCGATTACGTCATATTTAAGATGGAGTCATATTATTTCTGTATTGCTAAAATTCAAAAACCGAATTTATATACTAAAATTGTTTAATTACAGCAACCGTATAATCTACCGACAGTTTTTTTTGGACAGATTTTTCCGAAGAATATTAGATATTAAATGGAAAAAGAGTCTAAATATGGATTTCAGGTTCTCAAATTTTAAAAGCTAGGGTTAAGTTTCACACTGGAATTTTCAGTAAATGTCAACAAAGGATAAAATGTTGCCAACTTAAAATGTACTTATTTTATCACGAAAATTAATCCCATCATAATAAGAGATCATATAATTCATTTTTCAGTAAAAAAACAACGTTTTTTTTTGTTTTTTTTTCTTACATTGTCTTGTAATGGATAGTTGCAATAGTATAATTTTAATGCAACAGAATTGTAATTAATTGTTTGTAAATGTGTATTGAAACTTAATACGAAAATCTGTCCATAAAATAAATTTTGTATTCATAAATTTTGTATTCCTTTTTGCATAAGAGTGCAAAAGCTATTTCACCAAGATATGGATATTTATAAAACTAGTTATAGTACGAACGCACCTCATTTGTCACGTTTGACGTTCAATTTCCAACTTGTTTTCAGTGTAAGAGATACCTAAAACTTTATATTTTAACATTTTTATGAGACATGTATTTTCCAAAAGATATTATTTCTATCTAATAACTTCCTTCTAGCCATATCCGGACGCGTATCTAGAGTTTGACTTTATAAAGCCAGAAAACAAAGTCATTTTAAAGCTTTCTTGTTATGTTATCTAATTTGTATCTTTCAAAATGGTACATAACTTTAAATAAAAATGCAATATAAATATTCAGTGACAAAGAATGGAGGATGAAATGTGATTTGTAATCCGATATGTCAAACAAAAGTTATTCCAAAGCTCTAATCTTTGCATCTAGTATTTCTCATTTTGAAACTCATCTGTTCGATGAACAAGATTCGTAAATACGCCTCTTAATGTTAACCGTAAGGATGTTAAAAAATAATGCATAGTTTGTAATTTTAGGTAGACAACGTTAGCTATAAAGTAATGTAAAGGAAAACTAGTCGTTGGGGGCCACCGTCATACTTACCCATCATGGATATGCATAATGTAAAATATTAAAATAAAAAATGTGTAAACTACTTATAAAACGCATTGCAATTCGAATAAAATCGTGGCTGGATGACGTCATAAAGTTTGAAGGCTCGATTACTGAATAGCTTAAAAGAAACATCCTTATAACTCCAAAAACAGTAATCCTATTAACTAGCGGTTTATTGCATCTGATTAAGCGTCTCATTCCCAATTAAAATAGATCTTTGAATTGAAATTTGGATGAAATACAGGGTCATGAAAAATCGAAGAGTGTGGAAAATAGGATTACAAATATCTCGGTAACTCATTATCTGATCGACTTCATGTTTTATGCGAAATTTATGTTTTTTTATTGTCTTTTATATTTTTTCCTTAAAATAAACAATTTCGAAAATTTTTATATATCTTTTATCAGAACGAATATTTCGAGAGTCCGAAAAATATAGTTCCGGATAATCGAGGTTTCTGAAATTCAATAGGCTTCTTCGCATTATTACATACTAAGTAAATACCAAATTTCAATTCTCTATCTCAATTTGTTCTGGAGGTAGAGCGTTTACAGACACACAGACGGACGGCAAAAAAAATTTCTAAAAATATGTTTTTCGGAATATCCAGTGTCCGAAACGTGTAAATCAGTCAAAAAAAAAAATTTCGATTTTCAAAACGATTACAAGAAAATATTAAATCTTGTATATAATACGCTGAAAATGACTGAATACATCCAAGATTTTTTTAATATAAAATTATACATATTTTTGAGTTTTAAAAATACAATAATATAAATATGTTTAAAAATTCAAAGTTCTGTTCGTTAGACTTGATCATTTGGATCTGCGTTAAATTAAGATTTTTCTTAACATTTTCAAACGGATTTTTCATGTATTAACAGGTAATTCTGAAACAAAACTAAACTTATCCTGTGGCGCTATTAAGGATCATAGCATACAGATTTACGCGTCACAGAAATTAAATTTAATAAACACATTTTAATTGTTAAATTAGAATTATTTGAAATAGTTCTACAAAATTCTTATTTTTTTTTATATCTGGTTTAAAACATGTACATAGCCTCCAAATTTTAGGATTTGAAGTCCGTTGTTTGAGATTGGGAATAAATATGTTTGTCATTGTCATATATAAGATTTTTCTATGATTATACTCACAAATTTTAACATAATTCTATAACAAATCACCGCATACAATTTTCAACATACACTGTAAAAAAAAAAAAAAAATCCGGAAACGTCGCTCCATCTAATGAGGCAGCAATGTGGCCCAGTAAATGGAGTAACGTTTCCGTATATTTCGGAAAAGTATTTAGTAACGTTTCCGTATATTTCGGAAACGTTTCTGCATATTTCGGAAATGTTCTGTTTATTTTGGAAGTGTTTCTGATTATTTTGGAAATGTTTCTGTGTATTTCTGTATCATAATTTCTTTTATTTAAGAAAACGATACACTTTTTTAATATAATTAATATTATCCGATTGAATTTTATTGTATAGTAATTTTCGAGACGCTGTTAATCTTTTGTTGCACATATAAACTTAAGTAACTCGTTCAATAGTTCCTTTATACTCTTTTCCCATGAATTTATAATAAATATTAGATATTTGATTGATGAATAATAATGTAGAACTATAGTGACGTTCAGAGAACATTGTTCATACGTTTTTATCATCCACTGTAAAAAATGACCGATGTTTCTTATTTTATGAAAATATACTATAACCACGAAAGAAAATATAATATAATCTTCTGCGTTATCCGAAATTTTGAAAAGCGTGTTCCATTGTCTTTTGAATCCCAGGAAACCAATACATTTCCACAATTTAAAGAATTATTTATAAAATCTAAGTATTTTTTGCTGCCCGTTTTTTTCAGAAACGTTTCCGAATAGGCTTTATAGTGTATTAATTAGTTTCCTCAGCTTGGAATACCTGTTTTTCGAATATCATCCATTCTCAAGTAAACGTTTTCAGCTGCATAAGTTAATTTATACATGAAAGAGTAAAGAAATAATCTTAATTTTAATGTTAATGTTGACGTTGTTAATTTGGCATGTTTGTCTGTTAAACAAATTTGTTGAACATGAAAATGTTTACTTGAGAATTGATAGCATCGGAAAAAACTATATTCCGGGCATAGAAAACTGATTAATACATTTTAAATCTACTCGGAAACGTTTCGGAAAATTACGGGCAAACAGAGCTATTTTGTTTTTACAAATGATTCTTTAAATCACGAAATGCCATTGATGTCTGAGGTTTCTAAAGATAAAAAGACACTTTTCAGAATCATGGTTAATAAGGATAAGTTTATATTATAAATTTATTCGTGATTATATAATATTTTCATAGATTAAGAAACATTTGCCATTTTTTACAGCGTCTTTTCGTTTTCATATTAGGTTCTGATTCATAACTTTTGTAATGATGAAATGTATCGTTTATATTATTACATATTATTACATAAATATGCCTACTTCCATAATTATTAACCCAGGTGGCTATTTTTTCTTACTATATCCTAAATTCGGTCTGTGGATTCTTTGTTCGTTTGATCATATACATCCTCTTAAAGTCTACACAAATGTCTTTATTTCAATTAATTGTCTTATATTTAGATGACTGTTAAAGTGCGTCAAAGATAAAAGAGAAATTAGCAGTGTTTAAACTAGAACAAAAAAAAATATTATAAAGTAAAAACATGTCCGTGAGCAGGGGTGCAAAAATCTAAGCGCCAATGGGCCGATTACCACCACTAAATTTTTAGTATTCTTCGCCTAATAAAAATACTGATAAAATTTAAGCGAATTATACTAATAAAATTTGACGAATAATACAAATAAAATTTAGTGGTGGAAATCAGCCCATTGGCACCTAGATTTTTGCACTTCTGTCCGTGAGTAACGCTGACATCATATTGCTGAGATGTAATCTTCTCAACTGGGTGAAAAATTTCGAGCCAGGATTCCAACCAGGGATCCCTTGGTTGAAGCTGTCAATGCTCTACCAACTTAGCAATCCAGGACGAATATGGCTGAACTAATTGACCCAGTTAACCTTAATGATCATAGCATCTGGTCTAATATTTGAATCAGCACAACAGAATAAATCACAGGTAATGGGACCTCCAGTAAACGCTGGAAACGTGATTACACTAGATTAATTTTACTGCATTGTGGTAAATTTAATCTAGTGCTGCGTTTCTTAATCTTTGTGAGCTCACGGACCCCCTTTGATGTGATATGCATTTCGGAGACCCCGACAATTTTTTTCTTAATACAAGATAAGAAATTATTTAAATGCATACACCTTATTTAAATTTCATTTGACATATAATATATTTAGTTAACGGTGTTAGAAAAATCTGCTGCATTAATAAAAATATATTATAATATACAACTTTAAACAGTTAAAATAAATATTCATACTACTATTTGCTACGAGAAGTATGCTGCTTATCTTTTGCAGCTGCTTATCTCTTGCTTCTATACTCAGTGTTTAAGTAAGTTTGGTTTGAAATTCCGTCAATTTTAACAGTTGTTCTGCATGTGTACAAGGATGAAGAAAGTCTATTCACGCAAATATGGAAGTAATTCTGTAGTAACTTGAAAACAATTTTCATGGAACCGTCGCACGATATTTCCGCATCTTGTTCCTGCCCCATATCATGATTTTGATTTCACTAATTTCTTGGAAATAGATTTCCTCCGTCAAGTTCAACAGTTGTTCTGCATGTGTACAAGGATAAAGAAAGTCTATTCATGCAAATATGGAAGTAATTCTTTAGTAACTTGAAAGCAATTTTCATGGAACCGTCACACGATATTTCCGCATCTTTTTCCTGCCCCATATCATGATTTTGATTTCACTAATATCTTGGAAATAAAATATATTTCCTCCGTCAACTTCAACAGTTGTTCTGCATGTGTACAAGGATGAAGAAAGTCTACAACCCTTGGCAAAAACTTTCCGATCAGTGTTATCAAGTTTATGATTTTTGTATTTCGAAGCATACATTTAGCGATTCATGAGCATAGGGGACTTTTACAATATGCCATATAAAAGAACACGTATTAAAATATAAATGAAAAGGGAATTCAATATAACAATCATATAATTTATGATTATACTACAGACGAAAAAGTTTCCTCGTGAGAAAAAAATATCCGATCAAGACGGAAGTTGGAAAATAGTAATCGATCACTGAGGAAACGAGTTTGAAATTTGCATATTGAAGACAGATAAGAGTGCCTGAGCATGCGTACAATATCTGAATCCTATTTAAAAGAAGAAATCTTCCAGCTGCGAGATCAAAAGCAGCTCTGAAGTGCTAGACAATGGCTCGTGTGAAAAACCTGTCTCGTGATTTAAAAATCCGCATGATTAAATTGTTGCAAGAGGGAACTTCACAAAGAAAAGTGGCTGCTTTATTAATTTGTATTCAAAGTACGGTATGCGACATTTGAAAAAAATATCAGTTGACTAAAAGCGTGAAAAATTTACCTCGAAGTGGACGTCCACGAATGACAACGCCTAGGGAGGACAGAAAACTTTTGGAAATAGCGAAAAGAAAGCAGCGAACAACCTCAAAACAACTCAATGCCGAATGGTCTAAGTATAACGTAAAGGTATGTGACCGCACTGTACATAATCATCTAAAAGCAGCTGGATTTAAATTCTGTAAAACTAAAACGAAACCTTACTTGACAAAGAAGCATAGAAAAGAGTGTTTGCAATGGTGTAAGAAACATGTACACTGGCCATTTGATAAATGGAATAAAGCTATTTTTAGCGATGAATCTCGCATATATCTCGGAACACTGTGGAACATTTGTTTGGAAGAGAGTTGGTGAAAAGTTTAATGATAAGTGTGTCAATACGAGGTCTACATTTTCACCTGCATTTACAGTTTGGAGTTACATGATATCACAAGGCATTGGCAAGTTGAGTATTGTGTTACGTACTGTAAACTCTGAAGTTTACATTGACATTTTAGAGAATTTTTTGATTCCCAGCATCAATCAATGGTTCGGGGATCAAAATGACTTCTTATTTCAAGATGACAACGCAGCTCCCCATCGCACCAAATCAGTGAAGAAATTTCTACAAAATGTAGGTAATAATCCAATTAAAACCATGACTTGGCCGCCCAATAGTCCGGATCTTAATCCCATTGAAAATCCGTGGAATATATTAAAAAGAAAAATCGATTTTCGAAGGATCACAAATGCCGTAGAACTACGTAAATCTACAAAGGAATGCTGGTGTGAAATTGCTCCAAATGAGTGTAAAAAGCTTATTGAGTCCATTCCACGAAGAATTTCGGCTGTCATCCAAGCTAAAGGTGGATTTACTAAATATTGATTACAGTGATCGGTTATTTTTTTCCAAACCAAAGCGTGATTGGATAATTTTTTCTTTGGTGTTTAAATTTCAATCACCACTTTTTTGTTTATAAATTGATGTATAATGAGTTTTCTTTATTGCATATTGTTGTTCATTATGTATAATACAAATGTATTATTGCTAATAACCGTTTAATTTTTATGCAGTCAGAATAAATAATCCCTTCTTACGAAAAATGGTAGTGTTGGTGTAATGATCGGAAACTTTGTGCCAAGGGTTGTATTCACGCAAATATGGAAGTAATTATTTAGTAACGTGAAAGCAATTTTCATGGAACCGTCGCACGATATTTCCGCATCTTGCTCCAGCCCCATATCATTATTTTGATTTCAGGGTCATTCCACAGTATTTGGCTTCACAAGTTTGAAAAGAATGTTTTATAAAAAGTTAAGTGTAATACATCATTTTAAAGCTTTAAATCTCTTCTATTAAAATTTATCCAAAATATTATCATCATGTAAATCAAATAAAAATTAGAGCATTTTTTTGCAGCCATATAGAAAAATTTGGTCATAGGTCCCATACGTAACAAATAGCCTTGTCCCGTACGTAACAGATATAATTAGCTTTCATTAATTAATGACGCAATTTTAAAAAATAATTTTAAAGTTAATTAATAAAATGTATATTTCTGCTTCTACTCATTAAATTTATTTGTGAAAATATTAAATAAATTCAGAGCAAAATCCAAATTGCTAGAGGTACTTTTAAAACAATTTTTTGTGATGTCCCGTAAGTAACACAACTTTACACTCTTAAAACTGTGCCTCTGATATATAAGGCACCAGCGCATATGAGAGGCACACAGACAAAGTGCCTCTGATTAGCTGATAAATATCAAAGGCACAAAGAAATGAGAGGCACAAATGAAGGTCTCAAAACCTATCAGAGGCACGGATGACAGAACGAAATATATCACAGTCACGACGCGAAATGTGTGCCTCTTAAAAAAAGAGGTCATTTATTCAGCGGTACAGTGGGAAAGCGCGCATGCGTGCAAATGTTTAACCCATGATGCATTGAGCGGGCGCGGGATATTTACTTTCAATGAGGGATAGGAGAGAAGGAAGAATGGACGCTTGACCAGAAGAAATGGCGTCTTGTGGATTATTCGAGAAGCGGTACCTGACGACACAAACAGAGTTTATATATATATATCCTTTTCGCAAGACGATTATTTTGACTCAAGAGGTTTTGTGCTTTCGTTTTTTAATTACGCTCGTGTTATTATTGTCGTTCAGGATTGCAACAATATCAATCGCTGATAATAGGAGTTAGGTTTTCCTACGATATAAAACGACGCCGCAGAGGTAAATATTCCTGTGGAAAATACAATGAATTTATGTTAGGAAACATAAAATTACGTGTAATGGTGTTATTATTGCAATCATCCACCGGCGGATTATAATGAATATAGAGAGTTATAGAAAAGCCTGCAATAAGTAAGTGTATTTAGTTTAGTACATGATTATTTTCTTTGAATGTGTATAGTATAAAAATCGACACTGTAAAAGAAATGTTTTATGTTACAAACATATGTATATATCGCGGGTAAATGTATCATTCCCTTGAGAAATTTAATTTTTTTATTAATAGTTATAGCTAATAAAGTCCAGTTTATTTTGTATTATATTAATCAGTGTTGAATTCAGGGAGTGGCCCGGGGTTGGGGGCATTACCTCTCCGGAACAATGATCGAAAAGTGTGAGATTTTATTCTTTTTAATGGACAAAAGTGCAACCCCCCCCCCCCCCCGAAGCAAAGTCGCAAAAATCCCTCCCGGAGAAAAATGTCTGAATTAAACACTGATATTAATCTGTCAACGATATTTAACTAATCTCAGCTACATTTACCATTGTAATCGAAATTTAACTGCAATAACAAAAATAAATCAAAACACCCAAAATTTCAGCAATGGACATCCTACAGAAAGTAATAGATATTGTTTTTATAATCGTATTTTATTTAGAATCGGAATTCAGTATAATGAAAATATATACTAATGAAACAAATTAGTTATTTTCAAATAAATTTAACATTTAGGATACCAGTAATGAAATATTTATGATCAGAGTTACTTTTTGAAATTAATTGTTGACATTATCACAAGATCAATATTGTGATTATTTTACGCTGATTATTTTTAACGTTTGTCTTATTTGTTTTTAATAAAGCTTTTATGCTCTTTTATGTATTTTGATATGTATAAAATAAACTGATATGTAGACAAGGTTCTTTATTGAACCACAGAACTGACTTAGGCCACATGGACACACATTTTAATATTTATTTCAAATTTGTTTCAATAAATTGGGAGTGAGAAAATTTTCTATTATACATAGTATTCTGCCTTACACAAAATTTAATATGTCTTTGGATATGCCATGCTGGAAAATCTTTCCGCAGTAGACAGAATTCACTGTAAAAATAAAAATATAATATAAAATATAATTAAATCACATTCTGTTCCTCTTATAATGGTGGCACATGCATGTGCCACCATTATAAGAGGCACAGAATGTATTTTTAAATAAGAGGCCCTTGAATATATAAATTCAGCGGCACACTGTGCCTCTTAATTTCAAAGTCACTTACGCTGTGCCCCTGAATCTCAAAGGCACTATGTACCTCTTAATTTCAAAGGCACCATGTGCCTCTTAATATTGAGAGGCACAAAAATTCAGAATGTACCTCTTAAATCAGAGGCACAGTTTTAAGAGTGTATTAATTAAAAAATATATATGTATTGGCTCAACAAAAAGAAATTTCATAAGAATATAGTTGAAGTGATATATAATGCATTAAAAATAATTGCAAACTTTCTCATTTATATTTTGATACTGAAAAAAGTACAAATATCTTAAAAATTTGCTGTGAAACGCTCCGTACGTAATACATGAATACTGTGGAATGACCCTTCACTAATTTCTTGGAAATGAAATTGATTTCCTCCGTCAAGTTCAACAGTTGTTCTGCATGTGTACAAGGATGAAGAAAGTCTATTCACGCAAATATGGAAGTAATTCTTTAGTAACTAGAAAGCAATTTTCATGGAACCATCGCACGATATTTCCGCATCTTGTTCCTGCCCCATATCATGATTTTGATTTCACTAATTTCTTGGAAATGAAATAGATTTCCTGACTTTGAGGGAAGAAAATAAAGTCTAAAATATGTTTTGATGTGCAATGGTGTATAACCAAATTTTCGATAATATCAGTGGATATTGTGTGGATAGACGTTTGTCAGATATCGAATAATGTTGGGAATGATTCAAATATTATTTTCAAGTCGATTTACCCTTAAATAATTGTTTGGTTGTTACTGATTCTACTTAGTTCTGGACTTTAAAAATGTGTACCAAAGTTCCTTGTAAGCTAAAATTCCGCTTATTCAGAAAACTAAAAATAACTGTCAAATATGCCTACTTGACAAGCCAGGAGAAATCACTGAACCAATCTTTCAAATGGAATTTAGAGTCCATTATAAAAATGTCTTAGTTAAAAAATGAAATTTAATCCTAACTTCTGTATACAAAAGTATCTATATTTGTGTTGCTTCACACATTATTTTTAAAAAAAGTTCTGAATTCAATGGATGAAACAATTTCGTTGAATGTAGTCTTCAAATCTCCAGACATTTTTTGGCAGCCAGTGACTCACGGTTAACACAACAGTGTGTCCCAAACTAGAAACTACATGTGGTGACGTAGCTTTAACTAAGCTGATCGAACCATTAAAAGTTTCACACTATAGCTCGAGCCTCATCCGACACATTTTGAAGTGTTTAATTCTTTGTCATGTATGAAACCGTTTAATCATGTGAATAGCGTTGCACTTGTTATGTGAGTTGGAAGGGATTTGCAAAACGAAAACTCGCCACTACCAAATTCATAATGAACGAAAATTATCAAACTTACAGTATTACAAATGTCTAAACGCTCATCTAAGTGTCAGTGCGGAAATAAGGACTGATTTTGTACATGCGTACATGTTCAATCAATCGGTTCTTAATATTTTCACACATATTTCACCTCTGGGGCTTTGAAATATCTCCACCGACAGATTTGGGGTTTTATGCTTATTAGTGATCAACACTAGAAGTACTAGATGGAATTTCAAATCTCTCCTCCTTCGGAGCTACAGAAATTCATTCCGAAGAAAAAAATCTATATTCAACATCGTGCGTGAGGACCCCCTGCTGTAAGCTCACGGAACCCCGGGGATCCGCGGACCACAGTTTAAGAAACGCTGATCTAGTGTATTAATCAGTTTTCTCAAGCTGAAATATTGGTTTTTTAGGATTCTATCAATTCTCAATTAAACATTTTGAGGTGCATAATGGAATTCATACACGCAAGATAACATGGTAACTCATTAACATGTAAATCTTAATACTGTTAATGTATCATGTTTGGCATGTTTTTTGAACAGGAAAATGCTTAATTGAGAATGGATAGCATACGAAAAACCTATTTTCCGGGTTTTAAAAACTGATTAATACACATTAAAACCTACTCAGAAACGTTGCTGAAAACCAGAGGTAGCAACATAAACTTTGTTTTTATAAACGTTTCTTCAGATCTCGAAAATAAGTTGTTGTATGATGATTCTAAAGATAAGGACCGCTTTTCTGAATCGTGGGTAACTCGGAAGAATTTATTGTATATTTTTGTTCGTGGTTATCTTACATTTTTCTAGATTAAGAAAATCTTGTCTTTTATTGCAGTGTATAAGTTTAGTACGATTTTAGCTTATGAATGCGAAAAGCAAATTTTCTCCGCAATGACTATGAATATCGCAAAATTGATTGAATAACATTATTTTACTCTATCGAAAAGATTTGTTCAAAAACTTTAAACATTTGTTCAAAGTAACTCGCGGTAGCTTAATAATAGTATCTCCCATACAACGCTACACCTTATGAAAATATCTCTCAGCCGTCGTTAAATAAAGAAGCCCGCTTGCAAATAAATAACCTAGGTATTTATTTTCTCTTAAGATATTCTCAATTCGGTGAATCCTTTGTACTTCTGATCATTTTCATCCACTAAAATTTTCACAAAGTGCAAGTACTTACATTATAAATTTATTTTGGTCAATCTCAACGATGTTGGAATCGCATCAAAATTTCATGTTTGTTTTGATACTCAATTATTCAAATGGATTAATTAACTAGATTGAATATGAATTAATGACATCTAAAATGAGATAAATATTAGAATTTCAAGGAGTTGTTTATTTGGATTAGAGTTCGAGTTTTAATAAGTAATGTAAAGGAAAGTGGAATATATTTTTCTCAAAAATTATAAATCCCAGTAAATACAAATCTTCTTTATTTAAACTTAAAATAAAAACACAAGGCATACATAGAGCTAACATATGAGAATCAAAATCAATTTCCTAACTAAAATCTGTTGATTTTCTTATAATTATGTACATTTTTTTTCTTAGATTATAAATTAATCATTTCAAGACTTTCATAAGTACAAGTACACATGGCAACATGTCTGATTATGTTAAAATAACTTATCTTTATGTTCCAAAATCGCCATGAATATCACAAAAGCGATTGAATAACATTATTTTTTTCCTTGTCGAGAGAAATTCTTCAAACACTGTTCGTTTTCGCGGAAAGTAATGCATGATATCTAAATAATATTATCTCCCATACAACTTTACACATTATGACAATATCTCTCAGCCGTCGTTAAATAAACAGACCTGCCTGCATAAACATTAACACATGTGTTTATTTTCTCTTAATATATCCTTAATTCAGTGAATCCTTTGTACTTTTGATCATATTCATCCTCTAAAATTTGCACGAAGTGAAAGTGCTTGCATTATAAATTTATTTTGTTCAATCTCAGCGATGATAGAATCGCATCAAAATTTCATGTTCAATGGATATTTTGCTACTCAATTATTCAGATGGATTAATTAACTAGATTGAATATGAATTAATGATATCTAGAATGAGTTAAATATTAGAATTTCGAGTAGTTGTTTATTTGAATTACAGTTCGAGTTTTAATAAGTAATGTAAAGGAAAGTGGAATATATTTTCCTCAAAAAATATAAATCTCAGTAAATACAATTCTTCTTTATTTAAACTTAAAATACAAACACAGGGCTAAATGCATATAGAACTAACATAATAGAATCAAACTCAATTTTTTAACCACAATCTGCTGATTTCCTTATAATTATGTACATTTAGTTAATTTTTTTCTTTGATTATAAATTCCTCATTTCAAGGCTATCATACGTGCAAGTACGCATTTCAACATGTCTCATTACGTTAAAATAGCTTATATTTATATTCCAAAATCACCATGAATATCCCAATAGCGATTAAATAACATTATTTTTTCCATGTCGCGAAAAATTCTTCAAACACAGTTCTCTTTCGCGGAAAGTAATGCATAATATCTAAATAGTGTTATCTCTCGCACAACTCTACACCTTACGAAAATATTTCTCAATCGTCGTTAAATAAACAGCCCTGCCTACTAATAATTAACACATGTGTCCATTTTCTCTTAATATATTTTCAATTCCGTGAATCCTTTGTACTTTTGATTATATTCATCCTCTAAATTTTACACGAAGTGCAAGTATTTCCTTTATAAATTTATTTTCTTCAATCTCAACGATGTCTCATCAAAATTTCATGTTCAATGGATGTTTTGATACTCAATTATTCAAATGGCTTAATTAACTACATTGAATGTGAATTAATGATATCTAGAATGAGATAAATATTAGAATTTCGAGTAGTTGTTTATATAGATTATAGTGCGATTTTCAATAACTAAAAAAAAAAAAACTGGAATATATTTTTCTCAATAAATATAAATCTTAGTATATAAACTTCTTTATTTAAAATTAAATTAAACATACAGAGCTAAATGTACATAGAATTTACATATGCGACTAAAAATGTATTTCTTGAACTACAATCTGCTTTTTTCCTTATAATTACTTACAGTTAATTGAGATTTTTCTTATAAATTCCTCTTAGTATACATGGCAATATGTCTTATTATACGAAAATGACTTATATTCCAAAATCACCAAGAATATCACAAGAGCGATTCAATAACATTATGTTTTCCTTGTAGGGAAAAATTCTTCAAACACTGTTCGCTTTCGTGAAAAGTAATGCATGATATCTAAATATTATTATCTTCCATACAACCTTATGAAAATATTTATCAGTCGTCATTAAATAAACAGTTTTGCCTGCATAATCTTTAACACAGGTGCTTATTTTCTCTTAATATATCCTCTATTCGGAGAATCCTTTGTACTTTTGATTATATTCATCCTCCAAAAGTTTGTATAAAGTACAAGTATTTCCTTTTAAAATTTATTTCGTTCAATCCCAACGATGCTTAAATCGCATCAAAATTTCGTGTTCAATGAATGTTTTGATACCCAGTTATTGATATGGATTAATTAATTAGATTGAAAATGATTTAATGATATCTGGAATTAAATAAAGATTATAATTTCGAGTAGTTGTGTATTTGGATTATAGTGAGAATTTTAATAACTAAAGTAAAGCAAACTGGAATATATTTTTCTCAATAAATAGAAATCTCAGTAAATACAGTTTTTCTGCACCTAAACTTAAAATACAAATACAGGTCTAAATGTACATAGAACTAACATACGAGAACCAAAATCAATTTCTTAACTGCAATCTGCTGGTTTCCTTATAATTAAGCACGTTTAGTTAATTTTTTTCTTAGATTATAAATTAAGCAATTCATGTCTATCATAAATGAAAATAAGCAGGGCAACATGTCTGATTATGTTAAAATAATTTATCTTTATATTCCAAAATCACCATGAAAAGCGATTGAATAACATTATTACTTACCCATCATACGTAGTATAGGGTAAGTCTTGTAATCGTTTTGAAAATCGAAAAAATTTTTTTGACGGATTTACACGTTTCAGACACTGGAGATTCCGAAAAACATATTTTTAGAAAAAAAATTTTGCCGTCCGTCTGTGTGTCTGTGTGTGTGTCTGTGTGTGTGTCTGTAAACGCTCTATCTCCCGAAAAAATTGAGATAGAGACTTGCAATTTGGTATGTACTTAGTATGTAATAATGGGAAGAAGCCTATTTCATTTCAATAACCTCGATTAACCGGAACAATTTTTTTCGGACTCTCGAAATATTCGTTCTGATGAAAGGTATATAAAAATTTTCGAAATTGTTTATTTTAAGAAATAAATATAGAAGACAATAAAAACACATAAATTTTGAATAAAGCATGAAGTCGATCGGATAATTAGTTGCCGAGATATTTGGAATCCTATTTTCCACACTCTTCGATTTTTCATGACCCTGTATTTCATCCAAATTTCACTTCAAAGATATATTTTAATTGGAAATTTGACGCTTAATCAGATGCAATAAACCGCTAGTTAATAGGATTATTATTTTTGGAGTTATAAGGAAAAACCTCTTTCAAGCAATTCAGTAATCGAGCCTTTAAAGTTTGTGACGTCATCAAGTCACGATTTTATTTGAATTGCAATGCATTTTATAAGTAGTTTACACATTTTTATTTTAATATTTTACATTATGCATATCCATGATGGGTAAGTATTACGGTGGCCCCCAACGACTAGTTTTTTCCTTGTCGGGAGAAATTCTTCAAACATTGTTCGTTTTCGCGGAAAGTAATGCATGATATCTAAATAATATTATCTTCCATACAACTCTACCACCTTATGACAATATCTCTCACCCGTCGTTAAATAAACAGGCCTGTCTGCATAATCATTAACACAGGTGTTTATTTTCTCTTAATATATCCTCAATTCAGTGAATCTTTTGTACTTTTGATTATATTCAACAGATAAAAGTTTGCATGAAGTGCAAGTACTGCCTTTATAAATGTATATCGTTCAATCTCAACGATGTTGAAATCGCATCAAAATTTTTTGTGTTCAATGGATGTTTTGATACCCAATTATTCAAATAGATTAATCAACTAGATTGAAAACGAATTAACGATATCTAGAATTAAATAAAGATTAGAAATTCCAATAGTTGTTTTTTTGGATTATAGTGAGAATTTTAATAACTAAAGTAAAGCAAACTGTGATATATTTTCTGAATAAATATAAATCTTGGTAAATACAGATTTATTTATTTCCACTTAAAATAAAAATACAGGGCTAAAGGTACATGGAATTAATATATGCGAATAAAAGTCTATTATTCGAACTCAATGTTAAAGCATTTGCAATAGTTTGAACCAACTTCTGGAGCTGCAATAGCTGCAACCAAAATATGGTAAATAGATAAAGATGGTAATAGCCATAGCTCCAAATGTTGGAACGAGATTTCACCATCTTATGGTTACAGCTACTGCAGCACCAAAAAGTGGTTCAAACCATTACAAAATTTTTAACAGTGTAAAATGTAAAATGTAATAATTTCCTTGTAATTATGTACATTTTGTTGAGTACATTTTACTTAGCTTATGAAGTCCCCATTCCAGGTCTAACATACGTGCTGGTATATCTCCAAATGTTGGAACGAGATTTCACCATCTTATGGTTGCAACTTCTGAAGAATAAAAAGGTGGTTCAAACCAGCACACAATTTTTAACAGTGCGCAATGTGAAATGTGTTGATTTCCTTATAATTATGTACATTTTGTTGAGTACATTTTACTTAGCTTTTGAAGTCCCCATTCCAGGTCTAACATACGTGCTGGTATAACTTCAAATTTTGGAACGAGGTTTCACCATCTTATGGTTGCAGCTACTGAAGCACCAAAAGGTGGTTCAAACCAGCACACAATTTTTAACAGTGTACAATGTAAAATATGTTGATTTCCTTATAAATATGTACACTTTACTTAGCTTATGAAGGCCCCATGCCAGGTCTAACATTCGTGGTGGTATACCTCCAAATGTTGGAACGAGATTTCACCATCTTATAGTTGCAGCTACTGAAATACCAAAAGTTGGTTCAAACCAGCACACAATTTTTAACAGTTTACAATGTAAAATGTGTTGATTTCCTTATAATTATGTACATTTTGTTGAGTACACTTTACTTAGCTTATGAAGCCTCCATGCCAGGTCTAACATACGTGCTGGTATAGCTCCAAATGTTGGAGCGAAATTTCACCATCTTATAGTTGCAACTACTGCAGCACCAAAAGTTGGTTCAAACCAGCACAAAATTTTTAACATTTTACAATGTAAAAAGTGTTGATTTCCTTATAATTATGTACATTTTGTTGAGTACATTTTACTTAGCTTATGAAGTCTCCATTCCAAGTCTACCATATGTCCTGGTATAGCTCCATTTGTTGGAACGAAATTTCACCATCTTATAGTTGCAACTACTGCAGCACCAAAAGTTGATTCAAACTAGCGCAAAATTTTTAACATTTTACAATGTAAAATGTATTGATTTCCTTATAAGTATGTACATTTTGTTGAGTACATTTTACTTAACATATGAAGACCCCATTTCAGGTCTAACATACGTGATAGTATACATGACAACATGTCTTATTATATAAAATAACTTACATTTTTCAATATCCCCCCGAATATCATACAATCGATTGAACAACATTATTTTTTCCTTATAGGGATGAATTCTTCAAACACTTTTCACATTCGCCAAAGTAATGCACAATAGCTGAATAACATTATCCCCATGCAACTTTACAACTTATAAAAATGTCACTCGAACATTGTTAAATAAACATGATTGTATTCATAATCACTAGCACAAGTGTTGAGTTTTTCTTAGTATATCCCCGATTCGGTTGATCTTGTATAATTTTAATCGTACAATGTAAAAAAATTATAGATGTTCTTTCATCTAGGGAAACATAATATAAACACGAACGAAAATATACGAGTAACTTTTTCCGAGTTACTAACGATTTCGAAAAGCGTTCTTTATCTTTAGGAACTTTATAAACTAATATATTTTCGAAATTTAAAGAAGCATTTATAAAAGCAAAATATATTTTGTTGCCATTGATTTCCGAGTACTTTTTACTTACCCATCATACGTAGTATAGGGTAAGTCTTGTAATCGTTTTGAAAATCGAAAATTTTTTTTTGACGGATTTACACGTTTCAGACACTGGAGATTCCGAAAAACATATTTTTAGAAAAAAAATGTTGCCGTCCGTCTGTGTGTCTGTGTGTGTGTCTGTGTGTCTGTAAACGCTCTATCTCCCAAAAAAATTGAGATAGAGACTTGCAATTTTGTATGTACTTAGTATGTAATAATGGGAAGAAGCCTATTTCATTTCAATAACCTCGATTAACCGGAACCATTTTTTTCGGACTCTCGAAATATTCGTTCTGATGAAAGGTATATAAAAATTTTCGAAATTGTTTATTTTAAGAAATGAATATAAAAGACAATAAAAAAATATAAATTTTGCATAAATCATGAAGTTAATCGGATAATTAGTTGCCGAGATATTTAGAATCCTATTTTCCACACTCTTCTATTTTTCATGACCCTGTATTTCATCCAAATTTCACTTCAAAGATATATTTTAATTGGAAATTTGACGCTTAATCAGATGCAATAAACTGCTAGTTAATAGGATTATTATTTTTGGCGTTATAAGGATGTTTCTTTCAAGCAATTCAGTAATCGAGACTTTAAAGTTTGTCACGTCATCAAGCCACGATTTTATTTGAATTGCAATGCACTTTATAAGTAGTTTACACATTTTTTATTTTAATATTTTACATTATGCATATCCATGATTGGTAAGTATTACGGTGGCCCCCAACGACTAGTTTATAGCGTATTAATAAAATTCTCAACCCGGAAAATAAGTTTTTTAGATGCTATCCATTCTAAAATAAACATTTTCATGTACGACAAACACATTTTACTGACGTACATGACGAATTAACAGCATTAACATTAAAATTAATATTATTTTATCATTCCTGCACATATAATTTCAGTTACGCAGCTGAAAATGTTTAACCGAGAGCATCTTAAAATTAACATTCCTGTTTGAGAAAACTGGTTAATACAATATAAAAACTGCTCAGAAACGTTTTCAACAAGAACGAAAAATCATGCGTCAAGCATAGATTATGTAACACTTTCCAACGCTTCCAAATCATACCGTTTAATAAGCTGAAAGGTAACATCTAAGTAAAGAATTTGGAAAACGCATAACATATTTAAAAACATAATTTCAGGAATTTTCAACATATACAATATTCGGAAAAATATCCGAATACTTTTATTCAGCCCTGTATATGATCTATAGATTTGTATACATACTACATAGGATGCTAAATTTTAGTTCAGTTAGAAAACGCTTAGAACAGTTTAAAATTCTCCTTCTGGAGTTTCTGTCAATAAACGGAAATGTGTTCGCGAACTTTTGTGCTTCCCTGTATATGATCTACAGAATTTATACACACCACGGAATAGACTAAAAGTGAGTTAAATTTAAAATCTCGTTCAGTAACTTAAAATGCACGTCCAGGAATTATTGTTAACAAACAGTAGAGAATTCTTTGTGTGGCCCTGTCAATGAACGATGACTGCTATACACACAATAGATGACAATTAGATGACAAATAGATGACAAATAGATGTAGTAAGCCTCTTGTAATGCACCTTAGTGATATATATATAAATTTCAATGCGTTTAAAATAGTGAAACATTATTTAAATAAACCGCAGACGATTTTTCTCCATAGACGTAATGTAACGGAATTCTTTTGAGTGTCCCTGTAAAAAAAACTATATGTGCTACACACTTCCGTTGAAATAGGGACATGCTATAGATAACGACAATAACATATAAAAATTGCAGCGCAATCCGAGCATATTTACGGGAGTTAGAGCACGGACAGACGGCCATTCGGCCATCCGGCCAGACGGCAGACAAACCGAAGTCATAAACACTTTTCAACTAGGTTGGAAAGTGTTAAAAATCAATGACAGCAAAAGAACCTTTATTCCTATAAATGAAACTTTAAATTTTGAAAATATATCTGTTTCTGAGCTTTCTATTGAAAAGAAATGCTTTTCGGAATCATGGGTAATTCGGATGGGGTAATGGTATATTTTTGTTCGTGCACTGTAAAAAATGACCAATGTTTCTTATTTTATGAAAATATGTTATAACCACGAATGAAAATATAATATAATCTTCTGAGTTATCCGAAATTTCAGATAGCATGTTACATTGTCTTTTGAATCCCCAGAAACGAATACATTTTCAAAATTTATAGAATAATTTATTAAAAAAAATTATTTTTAGCTGCCCGAATTTTCCAGAAACGTTTCCGAAGGGATTTTATAGTGTATTAATGAGTGTCCTCTGCCTGGAATACCTGTTTTTCAAATGCTATCAATTCTGAAGTAAACATTTTCATGCTAAAAAAAATGTTTAACAGACAAACATGCAAAATTAACAGTGTTAACAATAACATTAAAATTAAGATTATTTCTTTACTCTTTCATGTATAAATTAACTTATGCGGCTGAAAACGTGTACTTGAGAATGGATAACATTCGAAAAACAGGTATTCCAGACTGAGGACACTAATTAATACACTATAAAAACCCTTCGGAAACGTTTCTGAAAAAATCGGACAGCTAAAAATAATTTTTTTTTATAAATTATTCTTTGAATTTTGAAAATGTATTCGTTTCTGGGGATTCAAAAGACAATGTAACATGCTATTTGAAATTTCGGATAACTCAGAAGATTATATTATATTTTCGTTCGTAGTTATAGCATATTTTCATAAAATAAGAAACATTGGTCATTTTTTACAGTGCGGTTATGTTATATTTCCGTAGATTAAGAAATATTTGAGTATTTTTACAGTGTTTACGCATATTAGAAGTTTGCATGAAGTGTAAATACTTCTTTTATGAATTTGTTCGTCATAATTTTCTTCAGATTACATGTCAGAGAAAAATGATCAAATGAGCATATTCGAAATCGAAGAAAAATTCTCAAAAGCGAAAGAAACAGATGATAGTTCCTATATAAGTTAAATATTTCAGCTTATAAATGTAATAAAAAAAAAATCTCCAAAATCACTAACAAAGTCCCAAAATCGATTGAGTATTGCTATTTTGCCATATCAGAAAAAATTCTGTACTCTTCTTATTTATTACAAGATAGCTGTATAATACTATCTCCCATACAACGCTAAAACTTACAAAAGTTTTACTCATCTCTCGTTAAATAAACATCCTACCTGTATAATCACAAACACAGGTATTTATATTTTCTTAATATATCCTCATTGCAACGGTATTTTTGTACCTTTATTATATTCACCTTTTAATTTTTTACACTTAATATAAATGCCTCTTTTATAAATTATTTCGTTCTAAACCACTCCGATTTACATTTCTGTAATATAATATCAAATAAAATATAAAATGTTTTAAAATATGTTGAAAAATGTTGAAATTGTTTGAAAAATGTTTGAAAATGCTTGAAGAAAAATTATTAAATAAAACAATATAACAGGCTACAGTTCTTATAACTTAAATATTTCAGCTTATAAATACAGTAAAAAACATTTTTTTTTACACAGTCATTATATAAGTATTTAAAAAACGATTGAATAATACTATTTTGTTCCGTAGAGAAAAAATTTTTAAACACTCTTTACGTTCGTAGAAAATATCGTATTATCTCCCATACAACTCAACACTTTACGAAAATATCATTCAACCCTCGTTAAATAAACAGGCCTACCTGCGTAATCATTAACACATGTGTTTATTTCCACTTTATATAGCCTTACTTCGATGGATCGTTTCTGCTTTTCATCATATTCGTGCTCTAACCATTTGCATGAAGTGTAAGTACTTCCTTTATAAGTTTTACCAACACAATCTTCTTCAATTTAGATAACAGTTAAAAACAATGTTCATACACTCTTTAGAATTTTCAAAGAGTCTGCCACCACTCTTTCTGATTAGAAATTTTTTATTTAATATTAAATAGCTGAATTTGTATGCGCTTCGTTTAATTACAGGTGTTCTAAGATTTTTTTTTAACTGAAATAAAGCGGAAAAGTCTATTAAAAAATTGTGATAAAAAACATGTAAAGGAAATCAAAAGATGGCTGAGTTTAAAAGAGAAGAAAAATTCTTAATAAAAGAGTATTTTTAAAAAATTGCTGCACTATTTATATTTTTATTTATGTTTTCTACTTTTTAGTGTTTAAAATGTTTCGTTGCTGCAGTTTCTAATTCCTAGCGATAGTGGTTTGGCGCATAATTAACTCTATTGTTTTTGTAAATCGTAAACAATTGTAATCATAAATTATATTTCTCAATTTATGACACTCCGTTGTTCAAAGAAATAGAATAAGTGTATGTTATTTATAAACGATAACAGAAATAATATATATCAAAATGTCTATTATCATGGAATATTTAATTTAGGGAAATTTCGAACAAACTAAGTATTTTAACGAAAATTCAGTATGCAATGCCAGATGTAGGCAAAATATCTTATTCAACGATGCCCCATTCATCGTTGAATGCTTTATATTAGTTGAGAAAAAAGGATATTGTCAACAGAAATAATATATATGATTGTCGGGTGCTTTTCGGAAACTACGAGATTGAGAAAGTATGTAATCGAACATTTATTATTATTATTTTTTTATTTTATTTATTATTATTTTTTTTTATTGTCGGGTGTTTTTCAGAAACTATGAAATTGAGAAAGTATGATATTGATTTTTTTTCTTAACTTTGGGTTAAAGCAAAACTTCTTTTAGAAAATGCTGTCGAATTTGACTTTTTGAACCGAATTTAAGGACGCGAAAGCAAGGAAAGGTAAACACACTGTAGTATTGAAACAACAATCGCTAATAACACAAGTTGTAATTCATTTATCAAAAAACGAAGAACTATTCCGTTAAAAATCATTTCAATAGTCATTCCCGTGTCATGCTTTTACATTTAAAAATAAGTCACAAAATGTGTCAGAAAGTAGCGCGCTACTGAGCGGGGAAAAATAATTTATTGAGAACCATCATAAAATTAATTTATTAATTTGTAATTAAGTTCTAAAAATATTAAAAAGTTGTATTGCCATCGGAAACACGCCTGTCTACATAATTTTTTTGATTTTAGCATATAAAAATGTGCGTGAAAAATTGATTACAAAATTCTATCTTTACCAAAAAAAAAAAAAAAAAAAAAAAAAAAAAAGTCGAGTTAAATTGAAGAGTGTAAAAAACATTGAGCCGGGCCATACATTCTATAAGTTAAATAAAATTACTGCTTGTAACAGGGATCGGAAAAACTACTTTTTTTATTGTAGCGAACTACAACTACAGCTACTTCATTGAAAATGTAGTTAACCGCAGCTACAAGTATACTTGTTTTAAAAAGTAACGACTAGAAACTACTGTTTAAAAGTAGTCACAACTTTGCTAGTTTCAAACTTTGTCAAAGTGTTCAATTTACATTTGAAACTGAAAACCTGAATTAAATTATACAGAGACCCCTCGTTATATCGCGTCTGCTGGGATACAGTTAAATTAATGCGACGCAACCGAGGGGATTAAAAAATTAAGAACAATAATTTACAAAACATTTCGTAGAAAAATTAAGAGATATTATAATCTGGAAAATTACAGAAAAACAACTCTAAATGCAAACAATGAATAGATCTGTAAATAAAGCAATTCCGAATAATAAGAAACCCGGCGTTAAAATATGAAGACCTAATAACAAGTAAATAGACGAGTGTTGCCAGAAAGAAATCTATTTTCTTTCGTGGGTTAGTAATTACTTGTTTTAGCAGCAAGTGTCAATGAAGAAAATCTATGACTTCATTCGATGCGTTTCTATCAACCGCAGCTGAGTTTCGCAAATTGTTGAGCAGAACAAAATTTGCAAAAAAGAAGCAAGTTTGAACCATGTAATTTGCGGATTGGCACATTCCCCCCACCCCCCTGAAGTAGCGTTAAAAGTAGCTTAGGTTCTCGCTACGAACTACTGATTTTTTTGCATTGTGCTACTCGCTACACTAAATTCACCGTAAAATCAGCATTTTTTTTTTTGTAGTGTAGTTTCGCTACTTGTAGCTTGCTACTTCCGACCCCTGGCTTGTAAATGCAACAAAAAACTTTTCTAAACAATCACTTTGAATATCACAATACAGATTGAATAATATAATTTTGCCCTATTAGGAAGAATTCATCAAGCACATTTCAAACTTGAGGAAAGTAATGCACCATACCTGAATAATATTATCTCTCACACAATTCTACACCTTACGAAAATGTATCTTAGCCGTCGTTAAATAAACATGCCTGCCTCCATAATCATTATCGCAGGTTTTATTTTCTCTTAGTATATCCTCAATTCGTGAATCATTTGTATTTTTGATCACATTCATCCGCTAAAAGTTTGCACGAAGTGCAAGTGCTTCCTTTATAAATTTATTTCGTTCAATCTCACCCGTTTCATGATGTTGGAGTCGCATCAAAATTCCCTGTTCAATGGATGTTTTGATACCCAATTACTCAAATGGATTAATTAACTAGATTGAAAATAAATAAAATATATCTAGAATGATATAAATATTAGAATTTAGAATAATTATTTATTTGGATTCTTGTGCGAAATTTAATAATTAAAATACAGAAAACAAGGGAATATTTTCACAATAAATATACATAGTAGTGAATATTCTGTTTTTACCCTATATTTGGAACAACAATATAGAGACAAAGATAAACTGAACTTATACTCAGAGTAATATATATATAATTAAAGTAAAAATAAAATACAACGTTAAAACACCAGTGTTTTAACGTAACGTTGTAACGTTGTATTTTATTTTTACTTTAATTATATCGCACCAAGCTCCAAATTAATATTTAATATATATATATATATATATATATATATATATAAACTTTCTGTGCAATTAAACCATTGAAACATAAAATATTGACCAAATAACACATGGGCTGATAAGTTTCCGGTCTAATAAAGAAAACACAACTTTTTAACATAACTTTATAACTTTAATAAATAATATAACTTTACTAATAAATAATAATAATTTAATAATAATAATAGTAATTTAATAATAATAATTTAAAATAATAATAATAATTTAATAATAATAATAATAATTTTATAATAATAATAATAATTTTATAATAATAATTTAATAAATAAATTACAATAATTTTATAATAAATAACATAATTTTATAAACGAAAAAGCTCCAAACAGTTCTCAGAATCATCGACTCGGTGTTGTTTTTGGTCAAAAGTCAATACGCGCGGCACCCACTTTGACAACAGCTTTTTCATAGACAAATGTTCATTTAAAATAAAACCTACACGTACCTTGGATATCTTCAGAGTCTGAGCTATCTCCTGTAACTTCACTTTACGCTTCCCCAAAACGATTTTGTGGACTTTTTTTATGTTTTCCGGAGTAACCTTCTTTTTTGCGTGGTGCATCACTGGTGTCCGTACGACCACGTTTAAATTCAGCAAACCAGTCAATAATGGTGGGTTTACCTGGTGCAGTGTCCGGATAACGCTTATTATGCCAAGCTGTTGTTTGAACGGTGTTTTTCCCCATCAAATAACTATTCTTGAAATTCTTGTTTATCCATATTTTTTTTGTTTATCAATAAAGTCGTTCAACTAAAACCACTCTAACATTTTATCCACACGGCGAATCGTTATGACTTTTTTTCTGCTATCTTTTAAAGGTCAGTATTTACTAAAAAAAAGCATCCGTTTGGCGATTGCAACGCCATCTGTATGCCAGATCGGCAACTTATGAGCCGATGTGTTATTATGAAATCACTATAAGAAATAGTAAAGTCAAAATACAAATTAAATTATGTAGTCCTATGAAAAGATATATGTAAATTTCAAATTATAAAACACGGCAGGGGATTTACAAGTATAAGCAAAGAACAGTCGATTTCTATAGAGACATTAGCTTTAATCTAAAAATTGTATATATCTCTGCCCAATCGTCTGTGGAACAAGATTAATAAAAGAAAAAAATGAGCATTGACAAACAAGAAAAGCTTTGAAATGGAGTATAATAAAAAAATTACTTCTTACTCTATATAATAACAAAAGCTTTAACACTATTCCGAGTTGCACATGTTCAAATATATATTTTACTTTAAATTTAATGAAACTATAAAATATATTTAAAATATCTTAACACTTTGTGACTCAACAAGCCCTATTTGGAAAGTATTTACTCAGAATACATCATTTTAAGTATTAAAAAATAAGTAAAATATTTAAAACAGAAAAATGAAAAATTACGGACTAAAAGATACTTTTTCCGTATTTGCAATAAACAGAAAATTATATATTTCTCATAAATATTGTCAATTTTCTAATATAAAATTGAAAAGTATACGAACTTACCTTCGTAAAAAATCTAATTTTGAACATCTACAGCCTTTTATATTTTATAAAATTTACGAAGTTCACTTTAGCAATAACGATGTAAAACTGCTCAAATGATAAAAAAAAAAAAAAAAAAAAAAAAGGTATGAAAAATTAGCTCCGTATCGCCGTCTGTTGAGAATTCTATGAAATGTCTAAGATTAACTCTTGTGTTCGAAGATAGCAGCAATAAATAAAATATTCTTTTAATGCCTACGGTATAAGTACCATTGACTTTTGGTTATGTTACAGATATGTAACATGGTGATACAAAGGGTTAATTTTTCTAATAATATGCAAATTTGCTTGTGCCTTTTTTAGAATTCATCGAATCAAGACAATCATAGTTCTAATACAAATTACAATAATCCTATTGCGTTAGAAAAGTTATTGTTTAGATATAAACAACAGCAATTATTTAAATTGTAGCAATTTTTGTTATTTAAACAATTATATAGCATCATATGAAACGCAAGTTACTCTGGCAGGCAAAATTAAAGGAATAAATATAAAAATCTCATGTAACTTGAACGATTTTGCAGCTACAAACATGGAACTTGCACAATATATTTATTTTGTGACATATATTCACAATTCAAAATATCCTATTTCTACAATAAATAAATTTTAAAAAGACTAAAAGAAATTGTCCATAAAGGAGGGGGGGGGGGGGGTTGATTTTTTCAACTTTTTAGACATACGTAGATACATTTTATAAGATGTGTGGAGGACACACCTGAAAAATATTTAAATTTTAGTACAGTTTTACAATTTTTCTATCCTTTTACCATCCACCAAATTATGCGCTGTTTCTCACAATCTGTCAAATGACTTATCAGTGACATGTTCTAGCTTCCACATGCGATTATTTCATCGAATTTGCATATTTCTGTATAGCAAATGTGGATACCACTGGAAGTGGCGCAGCCAGGGTGTTGGTCCAGATGCTCTGGATACCAACAATTTCAGCCCCACCAGTGGCTGAGAGGTTCTGCTCTCAAAGCTGGTAGACAGGAGGTACTGGGTTCAAACCCCTGTCGCGCTCGCCGACCTAACCGTTCGGAATTGTCCGTGGGTTTTTTTTTTAACGTTGCCTTTAACACGGGTTAGGATTCCTTAGAAAGCCCCCACTGAGGGCACTCCCCCCCTTCCCCCTAGGGCCTATATCCTTCGTGTAGGTAATCGGCCGTCATAAATCAACCAAACAACCAATCACCAATTCCATAAAGTTATTTTCGCCTTGTTTAATAGCTGAAAATTCTAGAATTTGGTATAGCGAAGGATATTACTTTACAATAGTTGTTTTCCAAAGACTCTGGACCGCCACACTGACTACGCCACTAAACATTGGACTACGTGATAACGTTCAGCTTCAGTTACCAATATACTACTTTTCAGTGAACTTGATCGTACAATGAACAACCCTAGTAGCACAGTTTGTTGGCCCATCTTTGGCAGTTTTATGGAAACAGTTGGAAAATGGTAGGACTGGAGAAGTGATTCCTCTAATTTATAGCGTACGTGAGCAGGTTTCTGTACAATGAACGATTGGACCACTGTTGGATCTTTGTTGGCAAATGGTTCGTTGGTTAATGGTACGGCAAGGCTGACATTTCTTATTGAGGGCCAACGTGGAACGAAAATTAGACAACACTTAGCCAACGATGGTCCAACCATTTTTGTGTTAATTGGATAAAGTACCTTTTTATAGTTGTTCCTTTCATTTTTCCTGCCAGTGTATATATGATACCGATAATAATATCTATATTACAACCAATTCCTGTGTTAATAATGCAGTTTACGTTAGTAATTTGTAATATCCCATGTATTACAAAATAGTCGGGCCTACGTTATCTAATTGTTGTCGTACGTTGCCCACAGTAAGAAATGTCTTCCTTTTGAACCTTTTGCCAACTAAAGCCTAACAGTGGCCAAACTGTTAGCTGCTCATAATTCTGCTCAGATACCCTCAAAATTATAGGGATCTCTGTACATACCATTTTCCAATGGTACCTTTCTCAATTCCAACATTTCTCAACGGCTCTCACAAACTGACAGCGATGGGTGAACAATCTGTGTTACTTGGGATAACTTAATACATTTCAAAATATTCTAAATACAATATCTACCCTATATATATAAAATCCTAATGAAACGAATTTGTGAAACGATTTTTTGAAACGAATTTATGAAACGATTTTATGAAACGACTGATTAAACGACTGATTATGTTTCAGGGCTATTTTTAATAAAATATTAAACGGTTGATGGTGAAATTAATACCAATTGTCCATAAAAATCCGCGGATGTCAAAACTGGTAATATAATTTTGAAATTGGAATTAGTTTTGGAGATATTAATTTTTTTCTAATTTTAATGACATTTCTGTAATGATGGCAACTAATTGCTCAGTTTTTTTGTGACGAAAAAGGGAAAAAATCGAAAAGGATCCCGATAGGGATTATTGATTTCTTTTTATTCGTCATTTTCAAATTGAAATTGAATTTATCTTTTATTTCACTCGATAATGAAGACAAGATTGTGATTAAATTATGTTTTTCAGGAAAATTTGAAAAAAAAAATCACATTTCTATCGTCAGGATTCAATCGTCTGTCAGCATTTAATTTAATTTATAAGCTGAAAATATTTAGAATAAATTCGTCCAAATGACGTCATTTGTGTAAATACGTCATTTATGTTTATAACAATTTATTTAATATAAAGAAGCCATTTCTCTATTTTTATGTACAAAAAGAGGTAAATTGAAAGACAATTATAAATAAATTGTATGTATACATATAAATACATGTATAAACAAGCATAAAAGTTCAGTGCTTTTCCAGTATATGGGGCCTTGACGAAACAGGGAAAATAGCCTTGGCGGAAAAGGAAATTTGGCAACATACTTTCTGTCAACCTATTCACTTTGTCATTTCGTATACAGAAGCATTTTTTCAATATTTATACAATTTGTTTAGCGTAAAATGTCATTTATCCTATTTTATATATAATCAGAAGTAATTTGTATAGGAAAAACAATAATAATATACGTATAATTAAAATACGCATATAAACAAAAAAATCGTCGAATTTGTTTCCATGGCTGTTTATGTCATTTGGCACCAAATCTCACTTTCTGATCCCCGAATTGCACCAAGCTTTTTAAAAAAGCGTCAAGACCCCTATAATAGAAAAGCACCAAAAGTTCATTGGGTTTGTTTTCATAACTTTTGGCAACAAATCTATGTATGTTAACGAATCTATCCCTTTTTCAAGCTCGACCTAAAAGCAAAGGATCCTATACTGGAAAAGTACCCGATTTTCTTATGAACAGTATTCAAGTGACATAACATGGTGTAAAATTGTCGCGGGTAGCAAATTTGTTTAAATATCTCATCAATTGATGCCGAATAAATGCAGGCATGCATGCACAAAATATTTAATTAATTTTGTATGATAAATAATTATTAGAACATTCGTATATACATATTAATTAAAATAAATAATTTACATATTTAAAATAACATGAAAATATGCATGATGGTGCACTAAAATAGACAGAAAATTAAAACCTGTTACTAAAAAGGTCTATAACATAATACTTTTCAATACCGTGGTTCTTAATGTTATTCACAAGAAGATGGAATTTTTCTCATCCTTAAACGCAAAGGAAGAATAGAATACAGATCGTTGTTATACAAGTCCGAGAGGTAGCCACAATTTAAACATAACCATTTTATACAAGCTGGTTTTCAAGTTGTAATTGATTTTACTTATCAATCCCGAAAACAGTCGTCAGTTGTCGCAACAGCTGTGTATGAGGCCATGATAATCAAAAAATGCCCCATTAAAACGTTAAAAGCATGGCAACCCAATTACAGAATTACCAATATTTTAAAAACAAAGCACGCTGTCATGTTTTTAGAGGCCTCGAAGTTTGAGCGGGGGTTGGCGAGCGTAGCTCGCAGGGGGTAGGCCCCTAGTACATTATAAATACAATACACATTCTAAATACATTTAAACGTGATACTGTTAAAGGTTTGTTATTATTTATACATTACTGGAGATATAAACTTTAAATTTTTCAAACTTTTCAGTTTAAGCCTAATTAAGTCAGTAAGTCTTAAGAAGTGTCATCTATAATCGATTTTTCACGTGAAATATTGCATAGTGGTTAGAAATTCGAGGCTCATTAAATAAGCAGCCGCAAATGTTCTAAATTTTTTTTTTAATAAAACCTTATAACCAGAAATGTTGTACATAAATTTAATGATAATTCAATAGCAAAATTATTTTAAAGTTTAGAAAAGTTATTATAGTTATTAAAATATTATTTAGTGGCTATCCTCTTTCATTACACAATTTCATAACGTGGCTCAATGTGTAAAAAGATCAACAGGTGACTTGTCCATATGTTGTATAAACTGAGTGCTGTTCACAGAAGATGTTGACACAAACATCTGTCATATCCAAGAATCAAATGTTCATATCTCATTTGTTTACAATTTTGAATAAACCTTTGTTGCATTTATTCATCTTTACTAAGTATTACGTAAGTTAACATATACTTAACAAACATTCATTCAGTCACTTGGTACAATGCTAACAGTTGTTTCACTGCTTGGTTATTCTTGTCCAATAAATCAGACAACTATTGTCCAAAAATGACGGGTGTCAGACAAGAATAACTGAAGAACAAATGTCCATTCAATCATTCGAGTAACTCTATGAATACACATGAATGAAATCGGAATCATCGCTAACTTCTGGAATCGCCCTTGAAGAAAGGATATTGTATTAAGAAAAGATGACACTCCCACGTTTGTTAATTTCTTCGAACAGCTGCAATTAAATATCATTTGAACTGTGTTTCCTTTATTAAAATGTCCAAAACATCTCAATTCACGATTTATTTTTAAAGATGCATGAGGAGATGAGAGGCATAAGAAGCATTTATTACAATGATTTATCTCATATTTAATTAGATAATAATATTTATATTATTTCTTAAGGGGGTCCGGGACACGTTTAGAAAAAAAATTATTTATTGAGTTCAAATTCTGAATTTTTTTGTGATGGTTGACCATATCATTTGTAAACAAAATCACATGATAAAACTTCTCATAACTTTAAAAAAAATATTTAAAACTTAAAAGTTTTTTAAAAAGTGGGGTAATTTAAAATCGTTATAACTCGAAATATTATTTGTAGAAATTCATTTTTTTTTTCATTTAAATAAACAGAAATATATAAATTTTAATTTTGATTCAGCATTTAAAAAAATATTAATTAAAAAAATTCTTTAAAATATTTAAAGTAAAAACTTTAAAAAAATTATCTAACTTTTTTTAAAAAAAGTCAAATTGTCGAAAGTAAATATTTTTTCCAACTTTGCTGAATCACAATTAAAGTAAAACAAGTTGGAAATTGTACGTCAAACGTGACAAATGAGGTGCGTTCGTACTATAGCTTGTTATATAAGTATTCAGATCTTCCTGATTTTTTATTCTGGGAAATGAATTATATCGTCTGCAGATTAATTTCTGTAATAAAATAAGTATCTCGATCGCTTCACTATTAAACTTCGAAAGCTCCTATAATAAGAAAGCACCGATAAAAAAAAATCCAATTTCTTAATAAATGTTTTTATTAATATTTTCTAAAGTTTTGATTCGATTTTTATAAAATTTGAAATGTCTCGACAAAATTCTGCAAAGATAATATATCCTAAATTTCAAACCATTCGGTTGGGTAGTTTTTGCGTTGTTATATGCGGACGGACGGACAGACAGACGGACAGACGGACGGACCAGACGACGATAATAGGTGCTACGTATTTATATAATTACGAACGCACCTAATTACTGAAAAAGACATGTTCCAAGTTTGAACCATTTATCTTTAACTGTTTGTGACTTATAACGATTTAAAGAAAAGAATGCGTGAAAGAACCCATCATGCAGAAAAACGCAAAAACGTTTCCATGACAACCACTACTTGAAAGATAGATTTTTAAAACAAAAAATTAATATATCCCGTTCTAAAGACAGAAACATGATTTAAACATCATTTTAAGCAGATAAAAAATGAGAATTTTTTAATACAATAAAATATTTTTCAAAAATTTGAAGATTTTTGTGGCCCGGACCCCCTTAAAAAATAATAATTATTATTCGTGATAATTATAATTGCATTATTAATAATGCATCCTTAAATTGTAATTTTAATTGTATTCTTTTTATTAAAACGTCTAAAATAATTGAATTTATGATTTGTTTTTAAGTTTATCGAAGAAGACAAGGCTTCTTCCAATGACTTTTCCAACGATTCTTACAATTTTAATTTTTTCGATTAAATATAGTTTTAACTGTTTGTTCTTTCATTCATTAAAATGCTTGAAATATATGAAATCACGATACATGTTTTTTAAATTATGAGAGTAACACAAAACTTCTTCTTTTAATATTCCTAACATAATGAAAAGATATTTTTACAACAATTTGTTTATCTTATCGTTATATTTCTGAATTAAATAGTAATTAAATGCAATTTTAACTGCGTTTAACTATACAAATCATGAATTCAGATGTTTTAGACGTTTTAATAAATTAAAACGTCTAAATCATCCGAATTCATGATTTGTTTTTAAGATCATTGAAGGAAAACAATGCTTCTTACAATTCTTCTTATAACTTTAAATTTCGCAATTAAATATATTTGTAACTATTTGTTATAGCTTTTATTACTTTATATTTTATTTATACTTTATATTATGATATTTCTTTTATTTACATATATATATATATATATATATATATATATATATATATATAAAAACTTATTGCAAAAATTAACCATTGAAACAGAAATAACTGACCAAATGCAATGAAATTATTATCCCAAATAGCTATGTCAAATTACACATTATAAAACATAGTCCTAACAAATGAAGTATTTATTCAAAAAGTGAAACATAAGTAAAAAAAAAAAAAAAAAAACACAAATGCATATATATATATATACAGAGTTTCCCCCCAGGTTTAAAAAAGAGGACAGGGTGCTGCGGGTAAAAAAAGGGCACTTTTTTAATTCTTAAGGGCACTTTTTTAGTCTTAAAGGCACTTTTTTTATTTTTAAGGGCACATTTTGGATTCTTGAAGGCACTTTTCAGATTCTTAAAGGCACTTTTTTTAATTGTTAAAGGTGTTCTTTTGGTTTTTAAAGTCACTTTTGATATGTAAAAGTCAGGTCACTCTTTTCAAGACAACATTAAGTCATTTTTAGCACTTTCCAACCTAGTTGAAAAGTGCTTATGACTTCGGTTTGTCTGGCCGTCTGGCCGTCTGGCCGTCTGGCCGTCTGCCGTCTGCCGTCTGCCGTCTGTCCGTGCTCTAACTCCCGTAAATATGCTCGGATTGCTCTGCAATTTTTATATGTTATTGTCGTTATCTATAGCATGTTCCCTATTTCAACGGAAGTGTGTAGCACTTATAGTTTTTTTACAGGGACACTCAAAAGAATTCCGTTACATTGCGGTCTATGGGGAAAAATCATTTGCAGTTTATTTAAATAATGTTTCACTATTTTAAACGCATTGTAATTTATATATATTACTAAGGTGCATTAGAAGAAGCTTAATATGGAACAGGGTGTGCATAGCACGTATAGTTACTTTACAGGGACAGTAAAAATAATTCCGTTACATTACGTCTATGGAGAAAAATCGTCTGCGGTTTATTTAAATAATGTTTCACTATTTTAAACGCATTGAAATTTATATAGATCACTAAGGTGCATTACAAGAGACTTACTACGGAATATTGTGTGTATAGCAGGCATCGTTCATTTACAGGGACACGCAAAAGAATTCTCTACTGTCTGTTAACAATAATTCCTGGAAGTGCGTTTTAAGTTATTGAACGTGATTTTAATTTTAACTTGCTTTTTGTCTATTACGTGGTGTGTATAAATTCTGTAGATCCTATACAGGGCAGCACAAAAGTTCGGGAACACATTTCTGTTTATTGACAAACTCCAGACGGAGAATTTTAAACTGTGCTACGCGTTTCCTAACTGAACTAAAATTATCATCCTATGTAGTATATATACAAATCTATAGATCCTATACAGGGCTGAATAAAAGTATTCGGATATTTTTCCGAATATTGTATATGTTGGAAATTCCTGAAATTATGTTTTTAAATATGTTATGCGTTTTCTAAATTGTTTACTTAGATGTTAGCTTTTAGCTTATTAAACGGTATGATTCGTAAAATTATTTTGGAAGCGTTGGAAAGTGCTATATAATCTATGCTTGACGCATGATTTTTCGTTCTTGTTTATTATGAAAACAAATTTTTTAATGCAAAAAAGGAGAAAATGCACTTTTTTTACCGAGGGGAAAGAAGGGTGCTAATTATTTTACTGGAGGGGGCAAGAAGGGTGCTAATTCTTTTTATGAGGGGCAAGAAGTGTACTATTTAGTAAACCAAATGGCAGGCAGGGTGAAGCACCCTTCTGAAACTGTCTAGGGGAAACTCTGATATATATATATATTATTACGAGCGGAACACAGAGGCTCTTCTTTTAATATTTCTAAATATAATAAAAAGCGACTATTACAACAATTTGTTTTTCTTACCTTTATATCTCTCCATTAAATAGCAATTAAGTGTAATTTTAACTGCATTCCCTATACTAAAACGTCTAAAACATCTGAATTCGTGATTTGTTTTTAAGATCACTGAAGGAAAACAATGCTTCTTACAATTCTTCTTGCAATTTTAAATTTCGCAATTAAATATATTTTTAACTGTTTGTTCTTTCATTCATCAAAATGTTCAAACCACGGAGAAAGAACCTATCTTCCTCCGTGGTTCAAACTATATGAAATCACGATATATATATATATATATATTTCTTTTAAATTACGAGAGGAACTCGCAGCTTTTAATATTTCTAAATATAATAAGAAGCGATTGTTACAACAATTTGTTTCTTTTATCTTTATAGTTCTCAATTAAATAGCAATATTTCTATCATTTCTTAAATTAATTAATATTAATTCTCCTGATTTTATGAAACATTTGAATTCACGGTGAGTTTTAATAACATTGTAGAGAAACAGTGCTACTTTTCCCATCTAAAATCCCCCCCCCCCCCCCGGCTCCTCACACACACCTCTAATTGAAAGATGTTTGTTACAACGAGTTGTCTGTCCCATGTTTTCATTTTTTTTTTCATTTAAATAATAATATTTATTTACTTTCCTTCGATCATTAATTTTATATTGTTTGCATTGTTTCAATTCCCTTCAGGTAGTTCATCATTTGGCAAATGTTGTAACTAGTACTTATGACTATATTTTCACATAAAATTACACTTTGATTAAATACAATGTTACGCAAAACATGAGGCTAATTATAATAATTAATATTTTGTAATTAACATTTACAATTGCCCACAATTCATGAAAAAGGGCAAATGATCTTTTTAACACTTTCCAACCTAGTTGAAAAGTGTTTATGACTTCGGTTTGTCTGGCCGTCTGCCGTCTGGCCGTCTGGCCGTCTGTCCGTGCTCTAACTCCCGTAAATATGCTCGGATTGCCCTGCAATTTTTATATGTTATAATCGTTATCTATAGCATGTTCCCTATTTCAACGGAAGTGTGTAGCACTTATAGTTTTTTTACAGGGACACTCAAAAGAATTCCGTTACATTGCGGTCTATGGGGAAAAATCATTTGCGGTTTATTTAAATAATGTTTCACTATTTTAAACGAATTGAAATTTATATATATCACTAAGGTGCATTAGAAGAAGCTTAATATGGAATAGGGTGTGCATAGCACTTATACTTACTTTACAGGGACAGTCAAAAGAATTCCGTTACATTACGTCTATGGAGAAAAATCGTCTGCGGTTTATTTAAATAATGTTTCCCTATTTTAAACGCATTTAAATTTATATAAGGTTCATTACAAGAGACTTACTACAGAATATTGTGTGTATAGCAGTCATCGTTCATTTACAGGGACACACAAAATAATTCTCTACTGTATGTTAACAATAATTCCTGGAAGTGCGTTTTAAGTTACTGAACGCGATTTTAATTTTAAATCGCTTTTTGTATATTACGTGGTGTGTATAAATTCTGTAGATCCTATACAGGGAAGCACAAAAGTTCGGGAACACATTTCCGTATTATTTAACTCCAGACGGAGAATTTTAAACTGTGCTACGTGTTTCCTAACTGAACTAAAATTTAGCATCCTATGTAGTATATATACAAATCTATAGATCCTATACAGGGCTGAATAAAAGTATTCGGATTACTTAGATGTTATATTTTAGCTTATTAAAGAGTATGATTCGTAAAATTATTTTGGAAGCGTTGGAAAGTGTTACATAATCTATGCTTGACGCATGATTTTTCGTTCTTGTTTTTTTCTATGAACGGAATTGAAACATTGCAAACAATATGAAATTAATGATATAACTGATATGTGTGAATGATATGGTACGTGGTTATAACTAGTATGTAAAAAAAAAAAAAAAAAGTACACTGTAAAACTAGTCGTTGGGGCTACCATAATACTTACCCATCATGGATATGCACAATGTAAAATATTAAAATAAAAAATGTGTAAACTAATTATAAAATGCATTACAATTCGAACAAAATCGTGGCTTGATGACGTCATAAACTTTGAAGGCTCGATTACTGAATGGCTTAAAAGGAACATCCTTATAACTCCAAAAACAATCATCCTATTAACTAGTGGTTTATTGCATCTGATTAAGCGTCTCATTTCCAATTAAAATATATCTTTGAAGTGAAATTTGGATGAAATACCAATGAAATGAAAATAAAAAGGGAGTGTCATGAAAAATCGAAGAGTGTGTAAAATAGGATTACAAATATCTCCGTAACTAATTATCCGATCGACTGCATGCTTTATGCAAAATTTATGTGTTTTTATTGTATTTTATATTTACTCCTTAAAAAAAAACAATTTCGAAAATTTTTATAGACCTTTTATCAGAACGAATATTTCGAGAGTCCAAAAAAAAATAGTTCCGGATAATCGAGGTTACTGAAATTCAATAGGCTTCTTCCCATTATTACTTACTAAGTACATACCAAATTTCAAGTCTCTATCTCAATTTGTTCGGGAGATAGGGCGTTTACAGACACACAGACGGACGGCAAAATTTTTTTTTCTAAAAATATGTTTTTCAGAATCTTCAGTGTCTGAAACGTGTAAATCCGTCAAAAAAAAATTTCGATTTTCAAAACGATTACAAGATTTACCCTATACTACGTATGATGGGTAAGTAAAAAGGCAAATGTTTCTTAATATAGAAAATACAATATAACGACGAACGGAAATATGTAATAAACAATTCTGAGTTACCCACGATTCCGAAAAGCGTTCTTTACTTTTAGAAACTTCTAAACCAATATATTTTATAGATTTAAGTAATGAAGTACTTACAAAGACAGAGTTTCTTTTGCTGCCACTGATTTTTGGAAAAGTTTTCGAGTAGTTTTGTATAGTGTATTAATGAATTATCTCAACCTTCAATATAGATTTTTCGGATGCTATCAATTCTCAAGTAAACATTTTCATGTTCAACAATTATGTTTTACAGACAAACATGAGGATAAAATAACAGAATTAACATTAACATTATTTTGTTCCTTTGGCTTGTATAAATTCAGTCACGCAGTTGAAAGTATTCAATTGAGAATTGATAGCGTACTGAAAACCGATATTCTGTTTTCAAAAAACTGATTAATACACTGAGAAAAATGACTCTTTCAAATCTGAGTAAATCAAGGTATTCATTTTCTGAAAATTTTGTAAAAATTATTTTTGTTTATGAAACTTTTTGTTTCAAATATGACGACCCAATGCTTTCAATTCTGAAATACAAGAAATACTCAGAATATTGAAACATGGACATACTAAAAAATCTTCACATAGAGGTCAGTTCATACTCATTTTTGAAACATGGACATACTCAAAAATGATTAGAATCAGTTCAAACTCATTTTTGAAACATTGCAATACTCGAAAATGAGCACATAGAAGTCAGTTCATACTCTTTTGAATTAAATCCAATATTTCCATTTTTCAAGACAGAAATAATTGCGACGTTAATGGGTTAAAATGTGTCAAAAAGAAAATTTAGTCAGTTAAATTTCAATATCCAGTGAGCGTTTTTTCATTTAAGAAATATACTGATAACAATCGAATTGAAAATTTGTATAATTCATATCTCTCCTTCCCCACATAAATAATACAGTTGTACAATCTTAACCACCATCTCAAATTGACCAAATCTATCCGAAATCCCGTTAAAAATTTCCAATTTTCTCATCAACAAATTAATGAATCCTATAAAAATACCAACATGCGTTCGAATCATTCGATGACTTGCATTTAAAATAACTCACTCATGTGATCTGGATGGGGAAGTGGATGCGGCAATGGAATTGTAAATAGTAGGACTCGGGTTCTTTACTTCTCTCTGGGTAAAAGCGTAAAATTAGTTTATCCTCCCATAATCGTTAATAGAACCAGAAATGCCAGCACTAGCGCTTTTTTTCTAGGTGTTTTTTACTGTTGTTTGAAACATGGACATACTCAAATATGAGCACATGATGGTTTTTATTCTTGAGTGTGTGCTTGTTTTCAGAAATGAGTATATACATGTTTCAAACTTGATTAATTTTGCTTCGGAACCATTTTGACTATACGACATACTCAGATTTGAGTAGCTGTTCTATTAATTCTAAAAAAATGTATTAGTTTCTGAGATTTCTAAACATAAAGAACGCATTTCGAAATCGTGGATAACTCTAAAGAGGTTAATGTATATTTTCGGACATGGTTACATACAGGGTGATTATAAAAAAACTATCCCGATATACGAGTCCTTAACTATCACACCGTTCACAGAAACTGACTGAAATTTTGGTTTTAAGTATTTTGAGGTATGCGCTCAAGAATCGTATGAAAAACAACAGTTAAACTCTAACAGTTATGGTTACAGTGACAAAATTTTGAAAATTTCAAATGGCAACACCTATTTTTTTTTATTGGAATGTGATCTTCATAGTGAAAAACCATAAAAGGCGTTGAAACGGTACCTGTAACACGAAAATTGCCGGCGCTGGAGAGACTAAGAAGAAAAGTGAAAACAACCAATAAAGGACAGAGAAGCAACAGAAAGTAAAATATTTTATTATTCAGTGCTATCCACCATCTGCGCATGCAACGTGTCTTCGTGTGTGACGTGGAAAATTTGTGAAACACAATAAAATGTTTTGTTTTCTGTTGATTCTCTGTCCTTATTCGTTGTTTTCACTTTTCTTCTTAGTCTGTCTAGCGCCGGCAATTTTCGTGCTACAGGTACCGTTTCAACACTTTTTATGGTTTTTCACTATGAAGATCACATTCCAATAAAAAAAATAGGTGTTGCCATTTGAAAATTTCAAAATTTTGTCACTGTAACCGTAACTGTTAGAGTTTAACTGTTGTTTTTCATACGATTCTTGAGCGCATATCTCAAAATACTTAAAACCAAAATTTCAGTCAGTTTCTGTGAACGGTGTGATAGTTAAGGACTCATATATCGGGATAGTTTTTTTATAATCACCCTGTATTTCTGTATTTTGTACAGTGTAGCCTAACAGGTATCAGGTAGTAAAATTTATTTTTTTACTAAAAAATATTTTGTAATCTCATTTTATACCATTATACCGTCTACTCGAAATTAATGGATTGCAAACTTTCTATTCACTTATCAGGTAAATCTTTCCATTCTAACGAACTAATTACTTTTCCGCATTCCTTGTTAATTATCCATGTACCAACAAATACTTGTGATCAAATAGTATATGGTGCTATCTTTTGCAGGAAATTTCTTCGTCTAAGGCTGTTGTTTATTAAAAACTCTTACTGCACTTACTATTTGTAATCTCTGAAAGCTGTTTCTGTGTATAAAACATGTCGGCATTTATCCAAATTAATTTTATGCAATTTTCTCTGCTCACTAATCTTTTTTATAAAAAACATTAACTGTTTTCTCAAATCCCTTATTAATTACCAAAACGCCAACAAACAGTTGGAAAATAATTGCCTATCTTTTATCTTTGACAAGAAGGCACTTCAGTTAAGACTACTGTTGATTAAAACTTTTTATTATACTTAACATTTTAAATCATTATCAAAAAACTTTAAACTTATAACACATCACCAAATACCCATTGTAAAACTGGCACTTTTTCTTGCTATTATTTTCTTCTGTTTAACTATATAATTAAAGGTTTGATTTTTTTTCTGTAAACATCTAGGATAAAAATTGATGTGTAAAGAAGCAAACAGTTTTGTTATTTAATCTTTTTAGTTTTGAATAGAATTATTTATCGTTACTGTTGATACAGTTTCATTAAAATCATCGGGTATAAAAAGGTTTTTTGTTTATATGTATTACTTAACACTTTGCCCAATTTCCTTTATAATTACCAAAAAGCCTCCAAATGTTCTACAAATCATTGCTATCTCTCACGAGAAAGCCCTCCAATTAAGAATTTTGTAAATTAAAAAATATTATTACACTTACTATTTTAAATGTTTGACCACTTTGAATTAATAACGCATTAATCGAATTCCCAAAGTATAAATTAACACGTTTTTTTTTTTTCTTTTTTTCTTCCGTTTGAATCGAATTAATGATTCGAATACTTTTTGTAAGCACCTGAGGTAAAATTCGATAAGAGTAAAAAAGCGTGGAGATTTTTTATTTATTCGATATTTTGATAGAATTGTTTATACTTAATATTGATGTAATTTCATTCAGATCATCAAGTATAAAAATTTTGTTTTTACTTACCCATCATACATAATATAGTGTATGTCTTGTAATTGTTTTGAAAATCGAAAAAAAAACTGACGGATTTACACGTTTCAGACACTGAAGATTCCGAAAAACATATTTTTAGAAAAAAAATTTTGCCGTCCGTCTGTGTGTCTGTAAACGCTCTATCTCCCGAACAAATTGTGATAGAGACTTGAATTTTGGTATGTACTTAGTATTTAATAATGGAAATAAGCTTATTGAATTTCAATAACCTCGATTATCCGGAACTATTTTTTTCGGAAACTCAAAATATTCGTTCTGTTAAAAGGTATATAAAAATTTTCGAAATTGTTTATTTTATGGAGTAAATATAAAAGACAATAAAAAACATAAATTTTACATAAAGAATGAAGTCGATCAGATAATGAGTTGCCGAGATATTTGTAATCATATTTCCACACTCTTCGATTTTCCACGACTCCTCGATCACCCTGTATTTCATTCAAATTTCAATTCGAAGATATATTTTAGTTGGAAATGAGACGCTTAATCCGACGCAGTAACCCGTTAATTAATATGATTATCAATTCTGGAGTTATGAGGATGTTTTTTTTACGCAATTCAGTAATAGAGCACTTAAAGTTTCTGACGTCATCAAGCCACGATTTTATTCCAATTGCAATGCATTTTATAATTAGTTTACACATGTTTCATTTTCATATTTTATATTATGCATATCCATGATGGGTAAGTATTAGGGTGGCCCCCAACGACTAGTTTTTTGTTGTTGTTGTTGTTGAAATGCATTAGTTACTTTTCTGAAATCCCTTATTAATTACGGAAATACCGACAAATGGTTGGAAAATCATTGTCTACCTATGTCTCTGATAAGATATCAATATAGTTATGACTTAATTGTTATTATTTCTCCTGATTATTCGAAACTTTTGATGGTGTGCTTTAAGATATCTGTACAGAAAAAATGTTTTTTTTTCCCGCCATATATATCCCTTTCCTCTCTTAATGAAAGATGTTTGTTGCAAGTTGTCTTTAACATGTTTTTATATTTTTTTTCAATTAAATAATAATATACATATACTTTCTTAAATTCATAAATATTATTACTATGGATTATTTCAAATATATTTAAATTCGAGATTTTACTTTAAGATAACTGAAAGAAAGCAAGTGTTCTTTTCTTTCGAATACTCCCATCATAATGAAATGCATTTGATACAACGATCTTATTTCAATTAAATAATAATATTTATGATGATATATATATTTTTTAATTGAGGATTATTATTTCCCATAATTATTGGAAAATTTTGAATTCACGATATATATTTTTTAACTCACTGATGATACAAATATTTTTCCCAATCCTCCAATTCATAATATAAGACACAATGTTTATTATTATTATTATTATTATTTAAATCTCAAAAAATATATTGGTTTCTGCTGTTTCTAAACATAATGGATGCTTTTTGGAATCGTAGGTTCGGAATCGATGTTATATTTTAGTTAATTTGTAGTGGACTAGCAACTGTCCTAAAAAGGGAGTCTGGTTTTTTGAATGTGAATGTTCTGTCAATATTAACCTCTGCGGCAAAAGCGACATCTGTACTTTAATTTACTTTAAATTTCTTAAGTGCGTTTATGGCTCTCGGAATCTGCGATTATTAGTTTTCGCTGTGATTTTATGCAAATTAGGCTTCGTTGGTCTGTCTGCGATGTATAAAAGCAGGGTCAAAAATTCGTATCAGCGATCTTGGGTGGAGTCCTATTTTCATAAAGCGTATTAAACCGTTACACCTTCGTTGAAGTTACCGTTTATCTCGTACCTGAGAGATTGGGATTTATAGAGTCTTGCGGAGTGCAACTTGCTAGTTTGGTAAAAAGGGATATAGTTTATAGTTTAAAACAGTTGGTTGGCAACCACGGTTTTCTGATTTTAGTGACATTTAGTTCTGTGCGCTAAATTTTATCTTGCAGCCCAGCCTTGCTGGCTCTCAAACTTGTTAGGGATTTGAGCCTCCATTGTTTTGCACGTAAGTGAGTTTTGAAATTATAAGGATCGCCCAAATGAAAGTGGTATTACTGTAATAACTCCGCCATTTGAAGAGAAATATGACTGCGCATGCTTCTATAGTGGGCGCAGAGAGTGGGAAATGCATGTGATATAGTCATATCCCGCCAGATGCGTGTGTGATAGCGTCGGAGCACGTTAAAAGGAATCGTTCGCATATCATGGATGCCTCCAAACGGTGTCCACGCGTGGTTGTGCAATTTGTAACAGCGGGAAATGTGAGTGCTAGTGAAATCTATCGTCGAACGCAAAATATGTATGGCACGCAGATCGGTATTCCGATGGTGTAGGGATTTTCGTAAGTGGGAGGGGGGGCAATTCCGCTGGGAGGTTCTCGAACATCCCCCTTACAGCGCAGACCTCTCACCGTGTGACTACTACATCTTCGATTCGTTCAAGAAAGCTGTGAAGGCACAGCGATTTGCCGACGATGATGAGGTCCAAGCTGCCGTTGAAAATTGGTTCCACAACCAACCCCAGAGCTTCTTCACCCAGGGTTATCCATAGTCTCGTTGACAGCTGGGACACTTGTTTGAACCTACAAGGTGACTTTGTCTAGTCTATTTCTTACATCTGTATAACTTCTTTCTTTTGTATACTAATATTAAAACCATTAAACAATTTCTCAAACCGACTCTTGTATTTATTGTGTTACTGAATATTGACCTAAGGACAATTTATTATTAAACACAGTGCATCGTAGGCAAATTTTAAAAGAAGCTCCATCACATCCCTGCCTAATCAGTTTTAAATAAAGTGATTTTTTACATATAAAATCTAGTTATGAGTGCTCTTCAAAGTGACGGCCTTGCCGGGTATGTCACAACTTAAAAAACATCCGTCTTTTTTTTACAGTGCATATTAGGGGAAGGTAGCCTAAAATTATCCCGTTAAGGGAAAAACTGGTGTAAAATAACATAACTGTTTAAATAAAACTTTGGCCCTTTGCTAGTATGTTTTACACTATATTTTGCATTATAAACATATTTCCATAATATTTTCAACAGTAATGAAAAAAATCGATTTTTTTTTTAAAGTGTCCAAAGGATCATTTTACCCTCACAAAAGGACAAAATGATCCTTCATTTAAAAACAATTGTAAATTATTTTTTATCGGCAAAATAAAGGATATAAAAGTAATTGTGACAGTTACATAAGTGTAATTCACATCTAAAAACATATTCCATTAAGTAAACCAAGTCATATTTCTGTGTATAAAAGACTGCATAACTAAATAAATATGAAAGTTAGTGCTTACCTTATAACAGATGTTATAAAACATAATTTTTCAAAGAATTCTATTCAGACGCGTAATACTGCGATCACTTGAATACCGCCATTGCTTCTTATTTACGTATCACAACTAGTTTATGTGTCACCCTGTAGATAGCGCAACTTGTCTGGAAGAAAACATATGTGGATCTTTTTGCCCGTTAGGATCATTTTAGGCCACCTTCCACTACATATTTAAATGCGTCTTATCTCATATAAAATTACAGTAAAAAGTCTCATCGCTTCAGAATATCTAAAGGAAAAATATATATCCACATATGTAAGATTAGTTTGCCAATAAGATCCCACCTCATTTATCAGCCGGAATCCTTTTGAACAAATACACTAATTGCCAGACCCAAATGCCCTATTTATTATCTTAACACCGACGCATCTTGTAAAATTCAATAACTATCATTATCTATGTGGGATAAGAACTTTAACAAATGCCTAATCATGATTAAATATTTTCTATTATAATCAACATTTTAAATCTCTGAACAACAGTTTATTTAATGATACAATGGCAGAATTCCCAAAGAACAAATTAGCAATTCTTTAACATGGCTCTTATCGCTATTTTTTCTTTCATGAAAAAAGAAATTTAAATATTTTTTCAATGTCTCTTAAGGCAAAGATTGATGATATTACTAGACGTACAGCTTTTTTATTTTTTTATATAATTAGCAATAAATAGAATTATTTAAATTAATTGATAATATATTTTTATTAAATTTGTTTTGTCAAAAGATCATTTTAACAAAAAATATTTTGTTAAACTGGTTAAATAAAGAGGGTTTAAAATACTTTTTTACGAAAAACAGTTTTAATTTATATTAAAATAATAATTATCAACACTATTTCGAGCAACAGAAGAAAAGATTATCAGGTATATATTTCATGATTTTATTTTCCATACTCGAAGTGCTTTGAACAATAATTATCCAATTCTCTTTTGAGACCCAATAGCACTGCATCATTTGGTTTCTACGGGCAAAGCACTTGTTACTGTTTCCTTCTGTAACTCCCTCCCACCTGCCTGCTCTGTGATTTCAAAAAACGGGATTATGCCTAATATTCTGGTATGTCAAATTTAAAAATGTTGTTATTTATTAAAACATTTGCTATGTTTCGATAATAATGATACACAGAAAATAGCCAACAATGATATAAAATATTTTCAAATATTCTCTAAATAATTTATTGGAACTTCACTATTACCCCGTCGACCACTTTTTATAACAAAAAACTATCGCCAAATTGTAAGATTAAACGCCAAAAATGCAGTCCCATTTACTTGATGGCAGAAGCATTATACTTAATTCAACATCTGCGTGTTTTTTTTTTTCATTATGTTTTACTGATTTATTAGTTATTTCATTAATTAAAATAACAATTGTGTCCTTAAATTCTTATCTAATATTTATTTATTTATTTATTTTGATATTCCAATGGAAACGTCCTCCCGTTTATTTGGCGTTACAGTTTGGCAATAGTTTTTTGTTATAAAAACTGGTCAACGGGGTAATAGAGAAGTACCAATTTATTCTTAAAGTAAATATAGATTTTAGTTTTCTCAACCCGAAATATCGGTTTTTATAAAATATCAATTCTTGATCAATTGTTTTCAGCTGCACAACTGAATTTATACATGCAAGAGTAACAAAATAATATAAATGTTATGTTTATGTATCATGTTTGTCTGTAAAACATGTTTTCTGGACAGGAAAATGTTTATTGAAGAACTGACAGCATTCAAAAATACGTTTCCGAAAATCAGTGGCAGCAAAAGAAACTTTGTTTTTTTAAATACGTCTTAAATTTTAAAAATATTTTGGTTTCTGAGCTTTCTGAAGTTAAAGATCTGTTTTCGGAATCATGAGCAACTTGTAAGAGGCTATAGTGTATTTTCGTTCGTGGTTATATGAAATTTTCCTAGATAAAGAAACATTTATCTTTTTTTTTACAGTATACTTGATATCTAAATGAAATATACGTATCAATATTAATACATATAGGATTATTTTACCACAAACTCTGATATCTTCATCTGCCAGCCGAAATCATTTTGTGCAAATACACTAATAGCTGGAACAAAATCCCCTATTAATTATTTTAACACTGACGTTTCTTGTACAATTGAATAACCTTCATTATCTGTGTACAGAAAGAACTTAAATAAATGGTAATCATGATTAAATATTTTCTGTTTATTTATCAACTCACGGGATAAAAGTTCACTTAAGAATACAACTGCATAATTCCTCAGAAGCAAATATGCACTTTTTTCCTAACATTATTTTTGTTGAGTTAAAAAAAAAAATACAGTTTATATTTTATTAGAGTATTAGAGTTTTTTAAATTATTATTATTAAAAATAAATATGTAAAAACACCTGCATATTCTGTACATAGAGCAGTAAGTTCTGTAACCCGGGAAGCCCGGATTGAATCGTCTGGTTTAAGTCTGGCCTGTTATAATTAAAGATTTTATAATATTTGAAACAACTGAATAAAAAGTAATTTTCCGCAGGTAATTTTTTTTTATTTAACATTTTCTGTATACAAAGTACTTAGCGCAAGAATTGATATTGGCGACCCAAAATGTATGCTGTTGTTATGTTTTTAGCTCAAAGATTTTTCATAACAGCGCCTTAATAACACGCTGATGGTTAACATTTTTCTCATGTCTCGCAAAGTTCTCCTATATTATATTTCAGAATTATATTATATATCAAAATATTTTTGTTATCCATAAAATATTCCGTCACATCAGCTCTAAATACTTTATTCTTAAAGGAAATGTATCTGTTACGGATGTGTGTAAGATTATTTTTCCATAAACTTAGATCATTTCATTTATCAGCCGAAATTCTCTTTTGCAAATTCACTAAATTTCTGAAACAAATACTCTATTAATTATCTGAAAACAGATATGTCTTGTAAAATTAAATAAGTGCCATACTTAAGTAGCACAGATTACTGGTCCATCGTTGGCAATTTGTCGAAACAGCTGGGAAATAGTTGTGAAATTATAGATACAGAGACCCTTTACTTTGGAGCCTAACTGAGGGGGATTATACGCAGCTAACGATAAGACTACTGTTGGGACTTTGTTGACAAATAACACTTTTTACTGTGAACTGTGGGCCAACATGAGACAGGAAATAGCCAACAATTAACCGATGTTGGCCCAACCATTTTGCGCTACATGTGTAGGGTAAAGTGTTTTCAAAATGTATTGATTCTCGTCTAGTAAGTCGACACATTCTATAATTTTCTTTAAAGAACGATAATTTTGAAAAAATTTTTGGATCTAGTTGTCTAACTGTATTGAGCAAATTTTATATGTTTATTCTTTTAAATCAAAGTACTAGTCTGACTACGTATGCAGTCTTTTCACAGTCTCATCTTAGTCTCTCTAGATGTGTGTTGTAAAATTAAATAACTAACCTACTTAAGTAGAACATATTATTAGCCCATCGTTGAAAGTTTGTAGGAACAGCTGGAAAATGGTTGTGAAATTACAGGTACAGAGACCCGTTTAATTTGGAGCCTATTTGAGTGGGATCATACGAAGTTAACGGTAATACCTCTATTAGGCTTTTATTTACAAATGGTTCGTTGGCCAATGGTACGGCAAGGCGGACATTTCTTACGGTGGACCAACATCAGACAAGAATTAGCCGACGTTGGCCCAACCATTTTGTGCTACTTTAGTAGGGTGAAGTGTTTTAAAAAATATGTTGATTCTTGTCTACCAGGTCTGCGCATTGTATAATTTTCCTTAAAGAAAGAGAATTTTGAAGAATTAATTGGGTCTACTGGTCTAACTGTAGTGAACAAAGTTTATATGTTTAATCTTTAAATCAAAATACTAGTTCGACGACGTATACAGTCTTTTCACAGTCTCATATAAGTCCATCTAGATGTGTCTTGTAAAATTCAGTAGCTACCATATTTAAATAGCACAGATTATAGCCCATCGTTAGCAGTTTGTAGGAACAGCTAAGAAATGGTTGTGAAATGATACGCACAGAGACCCCTTTAATTTGAGTCTGAGTAGGATCCTACGCAGATAACGGTAAGACCACTATTAGGCCGTTGTTGGCAAATGGTTTGTTGGCTAATGGTAGGCAAAGCGGACGTTTCTTACTGTGGGACAACATGAGACAACAATAATTAGCCGACGTTGGCCCAACCATTTTGTGCTACTTGGGTAGGATGAAGGGTTTTCAAAAATGTGTTGATTCACCTCAATTAGGTTTACACATTGTTAATTTTCTATAAAGATGGAGTAGTTTGAAGAATTAATTGGGTTCATTAGTTGAACTATAGTGACGAAGGTTTACAAAGTTTACGTGTTTATTCTTTTAAAACAAAGTACTATTTCGACAACGTATATAGACTTTTCACAATCTTATCTTACTCTTTATTACGAGGGTAAGTCATTAAGTAAGTCATAAAAGATAACTAAATAATAACTTACATTGATATTCACTTCAAAACTGTTTCTATTTTTAAACATATTCTACACCAATATTTATGCACTTATATTTCTGTTTTATCAGTGCCCCAATACCAGCTGCATAACATTTTTTGGATTGCTGTCTCAGCCGCATTTGGACTTCAAGTTGAACACAGAAGACAATTAAAAAGTTTGGTTGGCAACTTCTTCAACATCCACCATACAGCTTCGACTTAGCCCCAAGCGATTTTCATCTGTTTAGTCCACTGAAAAAACATCTTGGAAGCAAGATGATGTTCACAGATGATGAAAAAGTTCAACTTGAAGTCTTAATGTGTCTGAAACAGCAACCCAAATAATGTTATGCGGCGGGTGTTGGGGTACTGATAAAACGGTGATATAAGTGCATAAATATTGGTGGAGAATATGTTGAGAAATAAAAATAGTTTTTAAGTGAATATCATTGTAAGTTATTATTTAATTATCTTTTGTGACTTACTTAATGACTTTTCCTCGTATAAACATTTTTGTTATATCCAGATAAATAAATATTACAGAAAAAGTTGTAATAATTCATAAACCATTTTCATCAATCAGAAACAGGACAAATAACAGAATACTGAAAACGTGATTAAGGCAAACTTCGCACCTTTTTATACTTATTTAATTACGTATTAATATCTCAATTTAAGAAATTAAATAAAGAAGTGACAGAAAATAAGGAGAAATATCATCTTACATCTCTGAAATAAAAACTTATATTCAATATTAAAACAAGAATATTAAGTTTTATTGTACCTACATACTTGTAATATAACTAAAACTCTCATAAAAAAGTCCATTTTACCAAAGTTTTAAGTATTGTTTTCACACTTCAGAGACTCCCTAATTAATGATCTAAAATTCAATAACTAGTTATAACGTCCAGTATCTGTTATTAAAAGCTAAGATAGAATTTCTTCAAAATATATCACGCAACAAAATATAAAAATGCATACAAACTAAATAAAAAAAAGTATTGTTTTACAGTTGAGTAGCGTAAAAGAAATTCCCCGGATACAAATTAACTGTTTTTACAAAAAGAGTATTATTTTTTGTGAAACAATGAAAATTTAACTTTTTATGAACTTGAGAAGAAAAACCAGTGTTTAACAAAGCATGATGTTTTCGCTTCTGTGTATAATTTACTTTGTTCACAATTATTAAGTTGTTTATAAAGTGTAGAATAATTGGCTTAAATTAGAACAATTTTCTTTTTCCCTTTTTTTTTTAAATATTTACTTAGTGGACTAGTGTAAATCAGTTACTGGATTTATTTTTCGTTTGAATGCTTTTTTCCATCAATTTTGATAGTATATGATATGTCTTAAAATTTTATAATAGGTTTTTTAAAATTACCTTATCATTAAAGGAAAAAAAAATGTTGCATTAGGTATAGATAATCAAACACCTTCGAACACAAACAGAATATTATTAAGAAATTTTACTTTTTCATACAATGAAATGATATATGTAAATAAGCAATTAAAATCAAACCGTAACAGACGATTTTTTCTCATAGACCATAATTTAACGGAATTATTTTCGGTATCCCTATAAACGAACTATAAATGCTACATTCTTCATTTTCAATAGCGAACATTTTAGAGTGAAGCTCTTTAACATATGAAAATTCCATTCCGTTCTGAGTATATTTACGCGAATTAGAGCACTGACAGACAAACCAAATTTATAAACACTTAATAGCCGGGTACTTTATTTTTATCCAACTAAATTTTATTAATTTTTCATTATTTTTCCTTTAAAATGTTTTATTTTTTTATTATTATTTTAATGGAAATTGCGATAAATACAGCAGTAATTCTGCGGTCTGTTTAATGTCTGTCCGTGCTCTAACTAGCATAAATATATGAATTGCCTTGAAATTGATATATGTTATTGCGGTTTACTATGGCATATTTGGTATTTAAAATGAAGCATTCAGTACTTACTGCTCTTTTATAGGGACACTCAAAGGAATTCTTTTACATTATGGTCTGTGGGGGGAAATGCTTGAGGCGTATTTCAATTATGTTAAACTATTTTAAACATATTCAAATTTATACATATCACTGAGGTGTACTATAAGGCGCTTACTGTAGAATATGGCGTATATAAAATGTATCGCTCATTTACAGGGACACTCAAAATAATTCATTTACATTACGGTCTATGGGGGGGGGATGCTTTAGACGTATTTTAATAATGTTAAACTATTTTAAATATATTAAAATTAATACATATTACTGAGGTGCACTATAAAGCGCTTACTGTAGAATATGGCGTACAAAAAATGTATCGTTCATTTACAGGGACACTCAAAAGAATTCCTTTACATTATGGTCTATGGGGGAGGGGGGATGCTTGAGGCGTATTTTAATAATGTTAAACTATTTTAAATATTTTCAAATTTATATATATCACTGAGGTGCACTATAAAGCGCTTACTGCAGAATATGGCGTACATAAAATGTATTGTTCATTTACAGGGACACTCAAAAGAATTCCGTTATAGTACTGTATATGAACAATAATTGCTGAAAGTGTGTTTTCAGTTATGGTACACGTTTTTATGGGAAACTAATTTTTTGCTTATTAATTGGTGCATATAAATACTATAGATCATATACAGGGCTTCTCAACAGATCTCACGTACATTTCCGTTTATTAAAAAAAAATTCTGAAGGGGGATTTTCAATTGTGTTATGTATTTCCTAACTGAAGTACATTTTAACAAACTGTGCAGTACACATACAAATTCACAGGTCATATAGAGGGCTGCGCAAAAGAATTCAGATTTTTTTTTTTTTTTTTTACTATTGGCAGTAATTGCTGAAATTGGGCTTCAAATATGCTATGCGTTTTCTGAATTGTTTACTTGGTAAACTGGGAAGTTTTGCTACAGTGTTCTGAATGTGTTAGAAAGTGTTCCATAATCTATGCTTTACGCATAATTTTTCGTTCTTTTCTTTCCTTTTTTTACATATAATTGCGAAACGAAGTTTTGTACATGTGGATTACATACCCAATTGATTGAATTATTCTTCATGTTGGCAGTTTTCCCTACTGTCTCTGTGACATCATAAGAAAATTCAATTACGGTCGATGAAAGTAGACATTCTGGATATATCTTTATCCTGTGGGTTAGAATACAATGTAAGAGAAATCTGTTCATATAACGGGAATACCGGTTGAATCTGTCCACTACGAGAGATAACGTGACTACCTCTGTAGGTTCTCACACCCCTCGAGTTGTGGTAAAGCAAGTACGGGGTGGAACATCCCAACTTAAGGCCTAGGGCCTGGTTCCCTTTTGGGTTTACAGCTCCAAAGCTGTTGGGGGACGCCGGCCCGTCTCCAAGTGTCTCGCGGTGACTCCCTGTGGTTTCACCACGTGTCGCAACGACCTACGTCGTCAACACGTGGGTTCAAGGTTAGAGGGTCCGAATTGGCTCGGCTCTCTGACCGGCCGAAGCGCCGTAGCGAGTCAAAGCTACTGGCGCAATAAAAGTCTTTCAGGACTTGGATTCGGTGGTCGTCTACGCGCGGTGCGCCCCGTCATGGGCGCCTGCGGCGCAGCTTACTTTTATACCGGTTGAACCTAATGTGAGAAAAAGTATTAATTCTATAATTCGAAAAGTATACAATGTAAAAAGACAAATGTTTCTTAATCTAGCTATTATTATTTTTTCATGATTTATAAAATATAACATAACACCTTTGGAGAAACAAAAACGAAGGTTTATTCATATAACTCTTTTGACCACGGTAACGCAAAATAGAGTTAGATGACAATGTCACCAATATTTTCTTGCTGCATCCGTGGAGCACCAAATTGTCTTTCCGTTTGTTTTCTACTGCTAAAATTAGTTTGTTAACGACATTTGTGTTTTTTCTCTGTGAAGGTAATTTTGTAATGAAAAAAATATTAATGAGGGATGCTATTTGAAGTTTTTGAAATATTGAAACATTTGAAATATTGAGAAGTTAATTGTTGTTCTTTACCTCTTTCTGGAGCCCATGACATAAAATACCCACAACCCAAATGGCATCTCGTTTCCTTAACCATTGTGGTCATTATGAGCTCATATACGGACAACGTTTTTTAATGACCACCCTGTATATTAATTTTGGCCAATGTTAACAATTATTTATTAACTACGCGATGGATAAGGTCCATAAACTAATAATGGACGCTCCTGAAAAGAAAGTAAAACGCTATTGTACAAACATGTAATATTTTACTCCAGTATTGGAGTTATTCGTTGGAACAAATTTTACAGTAGCCTTATGTTTATATTGGGTGTAGTAAAAAGTTTTAAAGCGTTTTTCAGATAAATGAATATGCAATTAAGAGCTGAGAATAATACCTTTATTCATCAAAATAATCTCCATCATTATCTAACACCTTCCGACATCAGTTGGGCAGTTGATGGATGCCAGCAGTATAGAACGATTCGTCTTTTGACGCAATGAAGTCGCCAACCCAGTTTCGCACTTCGTCCACTGTCCGAAAGTGTACAGAAGACAAGGCATTCTGTATCGACCGAAACAAATGATATTCCGAAGGGGCTATGTCGGGGCTATACGCCGGGTGTTCCAAGACTTCCCAGCCAAGAGTTACTAACGTGTCCTTGACTGGTTTTGCAACATGAGGTCTTGCATTGTGATGGAGCAATTTCACGGGCCGCAAACCTTTGCAGTAAATGTACGTTTTCAACCGATTTCCTGGTTCAGTTGAAGCAATTGTTGCTTGTAGCGTTCAGCAGTTACACTTACACCAATCTCCAACAGTTCGTAATAGAGCACATCCTTCATATCCTACCAGATGCAGAGGAGAACTTTTTTGTAGTGAATGACTCGTTTCGGCGTTGATGTTGCTGTTCTGCCAGGATTCAACCAATATTTTTTTGCGTTTAGGATTGTCATAACATATCCATTTTTTATCTTCAGTCATGATTTTCCACAAGAAAGATTTTTTCTGTTGCCTTTTTAGCAGATTCATGCACTTCAAGACACGCTCATTCTTATTACTCTGGCTCAATGCATGTGGTACCCATCGTGTTGCCTTCTGAATATTTCCCATCACATGTAAACGATTACAAATCGTTCTTTGTGATACTCCTAATTTTTTGGCAAGTTCTTTTTGCGTCTGAGATACATCTTCATCAAGTAGTGCTTTCAAATCCTCATGACTAGCCTTCAGTGGAGCACCACTAGGTTCTCGATCGCTAACATCAAAATCGCCATCTTTAAAACGTCGAAACAAAAATTCGGTTTCCTCTCTAAGAACAGAACAGATTGATTGATATGATTTTGCAGCATTTTTTCCTTGATAAAATTCGTAACGAATGCAGTGACGAATAAATTACTCATCGTATGACATCTTTCACCTTCGAAATTTCAACTTTACTTTCACTTTTTTCCCAGCTTCTTCGTCGATTTGAAAACGCTGAACTGGTTTTTATCACATGACACAAATGCGGTCTACTGATTGGTGTGCTATTTCGCAGTAAACGTCAGACAAAATTTGCTTTACAACTTCTTACTACACCCAATATTTAATGTATCAGATTCATGAACATATAGATAAAGATTTCTAACGAAATAGTCTTTCGAAGAAGAAAACCATTTTTCGAAAAATGTTTCAAATGTCGCCTGTGCTGGACAATTGCCCTATACACCACGAGTTCGTCTGCTACTTTAAATCGTCTGCTTTACATTGCAATACGAAACATTGTTAGTGACAATTTCGGTTTGTTGTTTGTAAGGGGCGCTAACTTAGCAGGAATGCTCTCCGGGCCATTAAGTTCGAAAGCCGTAACAGTTATTAACACTATTTCGTTAGAAATTTTTATCTATTTCTATGTTCATGGTCGAATTTTTTTTACAAAACATGAAATTTAAAGACAAATACATTTTACAAAATACATGTATATTTATACGTTTCTCAATTAAGTGTGCCAACTGCGGCCCGCATTAAATGAGTGTTGAGAGGCGTAGTGAGTATAAATAGCTCTGATCTATACTTTTTAAAGAATCGAATTTTTACATTTTCTATTAATTTTGATCTTCCCGGTTAAACTATCAGCTAGGATATAAGTAAAAAAAAAATATTTTACTGTAAAATTTTGTTACACCGATAAGCTAGGATATCGGTAAAATAACATACATTTTACGCGAAAATTTTGATAAAACTCTCAACTAAGATATCAGTAAAAAAGCATTGATTTTACAGAAAAAAATTGTTCTTTACAAAGTTACTTTTGTCTTAACAGGGATGCTTATTATACTTTATTTTTGTAAAACAGAAAACTGGTAAAAAATGCAATTATATCAATAAAAGAAATGCAGAATTTTATCGTATCCTATCTGACAGGTTTTTTCGGTAATAGAAATATTTTTTTTTTTGATAGAAATACTAAAACTTTTTAATCTTTTATGAAATGATTTCAATGTAACACGAACATTTGTAATACATCAATATTGATTCAGTAGTAAAGATCTTAATTAATTCAACTACTAACTATATTTTTTTCTTTAAATCCAACCAAACATAAAACAGCTGCATATATAAGCAAATTAACGAGGCAATACCTTGGTTATACATTGTTAAAACTTTAGCATAGTTTCTATAGCCCTTATTTACTTATTTATTTTGCGCAATGAAAATCACTAATAATATTCAACTTGGACAAAATAAACAACAAAAAAAACAATGAAACAAATCTTTTGTGCCAGAAATGAATTTGTTTTTTTCTTATCACAGGACGAAAATAAGTAATTGAATAAGCTTTATTTTGCAAAACAAATTGTATATTCAAATATACCACTCAGCATTACTAATAAGTGAGAGAAAAAAACTTTGAATTAGTTATTTTATTTCCGCATCGTTATAAATCTTCTCAAAAAAATTGCATAAATAAAACCATTCGAGTGAAAAGAAAATATCTAATGAAACAGATTAAATCATGAGTAATTACAAGTAGGGAATTTTGTATGATACATATGTAAATTGTTCGAATTAAATTAAGAAAAAACTTTTAGTACACTATATCTCATAACAAAAAATTCCGAAAATTTAAAACAGAAAATCTGAGTTATTTAAATGTGTATTCATTATAAAAGTGTCCCATACGTTGTAAATTATTAAAAATATGTAATTAACCACGGAGTAATTAACCAGGGGACGCTTTCTATCTCGGATTCTATGGGCCCGATCACAACAGGGTTTGGCTCATTCGACTTGACATCGATTGCCTTATATATTTAGTTCCAATTTTTACCGCCAGGAGGCGCTGTCCTATCTGGGGTTCTATGGGCCCAATCACGACGTGGGTTGACTCATTCGGCTCATTCCAAGTTTGTTTGCTATTAAAAATAAATTCTACGCATGCTAGTTTCCATAGAAAACAGTGCATATGATTGTGTATGATTTTCGTAATGTTTGGATAAATGTAACATCTTATAAATGTATTTTTAAAAACTTCCATACGTGGACTATAATGTATTCAAATTCTTTTGAGTATGCCTGTAAATGAACTCTAAGTGATGTAATCTACATTTTCAATAGGGAATATTCTATAATGAATCTCAATACATCGATTTTGTGACAATCCAAGGGCAATAATGTAAAGGGATTCTTATGAGTGCCTCTGTAAACGAACTATAAATTCCACACAATCCATTTTCAATTGGGAACATAACATAGTAAACCGAAACAATACATATATATCAATTAAATGGCAATTTGAGTATATTTACAAGAGTTGGAGCACAAACAGGCAGACAAACAAACCGAAGTCATAAACATTTTTCAACCATGTTCGGAAGTATTAAAAATGCTATTTTAGAATTCGCATTAAAAATCTTCCGCCCTCTCCCCATCCTCTAATGCCACCCATTAAAGATAGATTGTTTTAAAATTGTTTTTACCTCACATCTATGTCCTAAAAATAAACTGTATATCGCACATTAAGTTTTTAGCTGTGACAGTGTAGTGTGCGTGTCAAGGCCGTTCCCACCAAGCTAAGGCATGAAGCGAGTTTAATGCTTAAAATATGGTTATTTAAACTATGTTGGCAGGGATGTAGCAGAGTCACTTAGCAAGTTCTTGCCTACTTTAAACGGAGATCTAAAAAGTTCAATCACTAACTTGATCTTCATTAGAAATGACTACAAATTTTACTAAAACAAAGTTCCACTTACGTAAAGCATGCCAGTAGTACAACCCACTACTGAATCCAGCGGTCACTAAATACTTTCAGCTGAAACACAAGAAGCAATCACAAAAATCGTTAATATAATGTAGCTTTTGATACACTAGCAACCCGTAGCTGATGATGTTATTCACACTATAACTTTTATTCACACTATAACTCAAAATATGTTACTACATGGCTAGTATTTGATTCCGCTAAACTTCAACTCCGTGATGCGAGTTGAAAGCACAATTGTAGCTTATCAGCTCAGCCTTGTCACCAGACAGGGAAAAAGTCGACCCAAATCCGCCGATACAACTTTCGTTTCATCTTTCATACCTTGCCGATTGACCAACGAAGCTAAAATTTGCATAAACTCCCAGTGAAACACAGAAACCGCAACTCCGAAGGCTACATGCATACTTTGAAAATTAGAGTAGAAGATAGTCTAGCACGCTTTTACGCATACAGGTAAGATGATGACTACTGACTGAGATGACTACTGACTGAGATGACTACTGACTGATGACTGAGAGTTGCTACTCCACTACAACAGTTTCACAGAAATCATGACTTTAAAAGGTTTTCCGCTCATATAACTCCTTTAAAAACTGAATTTTGTGATGTGGTGTAGGCAGTATGTTTTACCGGGTGTTATCGGGCAAGTCATTTAAAAATTTTATATAAAGAACGTTCAAACAAACTTTGATTTATACAGGGTGTTTCCAAACGACTGAAACGCGCTTTAATTTTTTACCTGTTGGAGATGTTGGCAATCTAAATTGCAAAAGTGTTATTAATATTATGTTGAGAAAATAGTTCTGCCATAGTTTTTCAAAAAGTTACACTTTTTAAATATTTATACGGTCCCTAGGTCTTATAATTTATATATATATATATATAAAAATTCCATGTTTTGACAGGTACAACAACAAAAAATTTATCCTTCTATACGACCACAATTCACAGAGTTGTGAAACGTTGAAGTTCATGAAATTTCGATGTTTTCTGGCATTAAAAAGTCATCTGGCCGTTTTAATGCCGGAAAGCTCAGAAGTTTTCTTAAACTTCAAAGAAGAGTCCTGCATTGGACCGGGTTACCCCACTTTACCGAATCCGTCCTGGCACGATATTCGGGTCGGATCGGATTCACACTAATTTTATTCGGTGCGGATCGGGTTGACTATAAATGTTTCAGGTTCGGGTCAGTTTCGGGTTGAGTTTGCATTCTTTCGGGTCGTATTCGGGATGACCTGACTATTCAAAATAAAGTCCTGAATATTTTTTAAAGATAAAACTACATTTTTGAATATTAATGAACGTATATGTGTTCATTTTTATACACATACAAGTGATATTAGATATATAATTGTAGACCGTTTTCCCGTAAGTGTATTAAAATATACCTAATATTTCCGTGTATAAGCCGATCCATGTACATAAGCCGAGTATACGACTTTTCAGTGAAAAATTGTCCAAAATAGTAAGCCGATGTTAAAAAAAGGTGATGAAAACATTCAGCTAGCGAAAATGTAGCAATTTGTTGTGCATAGCTAATAGCAAAAACTGGAAGTGTCTTAAAAGACCATTTAAAGACAAGCTCCGTTCGAAATTGACTGAATGGATGTCATTTGAGAATGGAGCTGTGACAAAGGGCGGTAATTTATAAAAAAGTTGACATTTTAACCATATCTGGATGGACCATATCTGGAAAAATCAGATAATGTCTTGGATAGTGAATGATGATTGCTAACTTTTTCACCTTAAAAAAATGCGATATTATTATTATTTTTTTAATCCGTAAAAATTAATTTTTTTTTTTATATTTAATCTTTATTTATTTTAGAATATCAAGTTTGGAAATTTTCTTTGACTCATATATAAGCTGACCTTCTCCTCCACTTTGGAGACAAGAAAAAGTCCAAAAATCTTCGGCTTATGTGCGGATTTATACGGTAGATTGATTTTCTTTCATTTCGGGTATGAATCTGTTTCGTGTTGAAGTGTATCTTGTTCAGATGGGATTTCGAGTTGAAGAATTTTTTTTTTTTTTTTATCGGTTTCAAATCGTGTTTAGCCGAGACGTGCAGGTCTCTAATTCAAAGTATCATATCTCTGTAAGTATTAGTCACAGAAAAAGGGAATTTTTACTGTTGTACTTGCCAAAGCATGAAGTTTTTTTTTTTTTTTTTTTTTTTTTTTTTTTTTTCTAATCTAAATAAAAGTTATAGGATCCAAGCATCGAATAAAAAATTAAGAAGGGTAATCTTTTGTAAACAAATGGCAAGAAAAGTAATGGTAGAATATAATCTTGTCTTTACTTATTTTGAACAATTATGCAATTTGCATTGCCTTCGTATCCCCAACAGTTAAAAAATTAAAGCGCGTTCCATTATTTTTTAGGACACCTTGTAAATATAGATTAACGAAACTAAATTTGTAAATTTTTAATCGTATAAAATTCATAAAAATTAGTAACACAATAATAAAGCTTTTTTTAGCCAAACTTTTTATTTAAATTGTACTTTGTACAGGGATCCAAAGACCTTGAAAGGAACAATGTAATTAATATCAAAGTAATTCCAAAGATAATTTTCATAATTAATAAATTAAAAAAAATCATTTATTTCAATACTAATTAGTAGAAAAAAGGATAAAAGAATTTATAAGAAAAAATATCAAATATAAAAACTGTTACTACAACAAGTTTTAAGTAACGTACTTTTATATTAGAATGCAGGTTTGCATTTTATATGCAAATTACTTTTTAAGACAAATTCTTTTTATGCATAATTTTTATGAAGAAATATATAATTACCTAACATAATTTTTTTTATTATTATTTTATGGAGAAAAAAAGTGTATTATTGTCCACTTATGTTATTTGGAACGAAAAAATAATTACGCTAATTACGCAAAAGAAAAACATATACTTAGCAGTTAAAGATAGTATGTAATAAAACTATTTTTTCCTATTTCACTACTTAAATAAGTATTCAGAAAAAAAGATAATATTATTTCGAAATAAATAAATAGTATAATTTTAAGTAAGCGAAATGTTTTTAGTTATTTTAAATAAATATTTTTACACAGCAAAAATAAAAAATGTCCTTTTAAAAATATTTAATAAAAAATAAAATTATAGTGTTAAATACTTTTCAAGAATCGAAATTCTTCGCAGAAGAAAGAAATTCAATATTAGGACCTCATGACATTTCAAATTATTACATCAATTATGCCTTCAATTATTACACAGATTTACACGTTTCAGACACTGGATATTCCGAAAAACATAAAAAAAAAAAAAAAAAAAAAAAAAAATGCCGTTAGTTTGTCTGTGTGTCTGTAAACGCTCTACCTCCCGAACAGATTGAGAGGGAGACTTGAAATTTCGTATGTACTTAGTATGTAATAATAAGAAGAAGCCTGTTAAATTTCAGTAACCTCGATTATCCGGAACTATTTTTTTCGAACTCTCGAAATATTCGTTCTGACAAAATTATATAATTTTTTTCGAAATTGTTTATTTTAACGAGTGAATATAAATGACAATAAAAAAACATAAATTTTGCATAAAGATTGAAGTCGATCGGATAATGAGTTGCCGAAATATTTGGAATCCTATTTTTCACACTAATCGATTTTTCATGACACTGTATAAATACTAAATACATTCAAATTTCAATTCAAAGATATATTTTAATGGAAAATGAGACGCTTAATCCTACGCAGTAAAATGTTAGTTAATAAGATTACCATTTTTGGAGTTAAAAGGATATTTCTTTTACGCAATTCAGTAATAGAGCATTTAAAGTTTATGACGTCATCAAGCCACGATTTTAAATGCTTTATCTCCCGAACAAATTGAGATGGAGGCTTGAAATTTGATATGTACTTAGAATGTAATAGTGCGACAAAGCCTATTTAATTTCATTAACCTTAGTTATACGGAATTATTTTTTTGGACTTTCGAAACATTCATATCCACACTGTAAAACATTTGGTGTAACGTTACTCCATAAAACTGGAGGCAGCATTGCTGGCAAGTATTGCTGGCAAGACCAGGGCCGTGCTTATGGGGGGGGGGGGGGGAGAGCCGGACATTTGCCCAGGGCCGCCAAAATTTGAGGGCCGCCAAAAATTTGATGTTGCTTTATACTTTTACATTCTCATCTGTTCTTTTTAAATTATATATTCATAAATGTTTTACGAGTCACTAATTTTTAAATTTTCGAAAAATGCATGTTTCTTGAGACGGTATACTCCAAGATGGTGCATATTTAAAAAACATATAACGGTACATTAACGGTTAAACCGCTGTCTGACACGAGGTGGGAATGTCGAGTAGACAGCATTGAGGCTTATTCGCTTCCAAATTGGGGATGTTTATGATACGTTAGTAGAAGTTTCTGAAACGTCAAATTACATGAAAAGTAAGGATAGAAGCAACTGCATTGGCAAAAGAAATAAAAAGCTTTCAATTCCTTATAATACTGTGTATCTAGGAAGACATTTTGGAGGAATTCAATCTTGTTAGCAAAACTAATGCAACGTTCTGTCATGAAAAACGACCCATGCTTTGCAATTAATAGAAAATATGCTTCAATTTTTAAAAGACTATAAAGAAAATGGTTTTTCTAATGCTCAAATATCAAAGAAAGAACAAGCTGAAGAGCTAGAATTGAATCCTGGAGCAATGACTTTTTCACCTGTATCATCCATTCTCAGAATAAAAGTAGGAAATCAATTTGCATATGAAGCTGAAGATGAACAAATTCATGATCCGGAAAAGAAATTTCGAAGTTTTTTAATGTCCTCTTTAATCAAGTCACATTGTCGACAAAGGACTGTTTTTATCAGATGAAAACATTTAATTTAACATTTGATTTTCTTTTCGACCTCACACAGATCCATAATATGCCTGATACTGATTTATTAACTAGTCGGATGGGCCAATCCCAGTACATTCTTCTGTCCGATACATGTTAATACTTCAAAGTTCGCTATCACAGTGCCAATAAAATCAATATTTTTCGCCATTCTGTTGTACGCCAGCTGCTTGCAAATCATCCGATTACTTGGATGCGAAGCACCCTTCGCTGTACGAGCAACCGATTAACAACACAACAGCGAAAAATCGAGAAAATAGCATAAAAATCGCTATTGCTGCTCCCCTTCTGGCAATATTCCCAAATTCAACTAGAATCTGTTGGCCGTAGCCAAAAACATACAAATGGAATTTGGTTCAATTCTGTTCACAATATTAGAAGATACAATAATGAAAATGGAACAAAAATTCCTATCACAGAACCCTCTTCCAGTGGAATATCCCGAAATTCATCTGGGACCTGCTGGCCATACCCAAAAACATATAAATGAAATTTGGTTCATTTCTATGCATAACTTCATACACTTTTCGATCATACGAAGAAGACTCACAGACAGACACACAGACATACAGAAATTTTGTAAAAACATATTTTTCGGGATCACTGACCCCTAAAATGTGTCAATCCGTCGAAAACTAGAAGTTGAAAATTTTTTCGATTACAATACTTTCTTCTATTATAGATAGAAGAAAGTAAATAAGTGCAATGACCTACAAATTTTGATGGATGATGTAAATTCTTTAGAATTATTCACAAAATAGAAAAGTTTATATCGCACAATTCCAAGTGATGTAAATTCTTCATCAGAAACATTATAATAATTGTTCAGCCATACATTTCAGTCGAATATTGTAATTACATTGAGAATTTTACTCCCTTTGACTGTAACCGTTGCTTCAGAAGAACACTCTTTTTCAAAGTTGAAACTTAAAAATACTTATTTAAGATCAACTATGCTTGATGAACATCTCACCTGCTTTTCTCTTATGCCGATTCAAAACGATTTGGTCAATTCTATAAATTTTTCAGAACTCATAGATAACATTGCTGCCAAAAAGGACAAGAAAAATTGCTTTATGATGAATAAATAGCTTATTTAGTACATTCCACATGTTTCATTAATAAAAGGTGCTTTACAAATTCTGCTTTGAATTTACTTTATTTTGATTTTGACTGTTCGGGTGGGTGCTGTTGCGGAAACAAAGTTTAGTTTATAGATTATCTTACTATTTGTGTGGCAAAAAAATCTCATACCATCGGGCTATGGGAAATGGTTTAAAATAAATTTTAAAATAAATCTATACTAATATTATAAAGTAGTAAAGATTGTTTTTTTGTTTGTTTGTAGGGGGTAATCTCTGGAACTACTGAAGCGATTTCAAAAGTGATGGTGTCAAATTGATGGTGACAATCCCTGCTCCAACATAGGCTATATTTTATGTCGGTGCCACTACCCCCAGGGGGGAGCAGAAGCGAAAAACGTTCTAAAATTTTGATTTTTTTTATACTGAAGGAGCTAGAAACATGAAATTTGGCATGGTAGTTACTTATAAGATGTAAATGCTCTCTAAGTACAAATTCTAAAAAATTTCGAAATTTAAAAGGGTGAGGTGAGCGAAAAGCGTTCTAAAAACATTACAAATTACAATTTCTATGGAATCTCTGGAACTACAGAACCATTTTCAAAAGTTATGGCGGCAAATTGATGGTAACAGTCTCTGCTGTAACATAGGCTATATTTTATGTCAGTGTCACTACCACAGGGGGGTGCAATAACGAAAAACTTTCTAAAATTTCGATTTTTTTAATACTGATGAAGGAACTAGAAACTAGAAACTTGGCATGGTAGTTATTTATAAGATGTAAATGCTCTCTAAGAACTAATTCTAAAAAAATTCGAAATTTAAAAGGGTGAAATGAGCGAAAAGCGTTCTAAAAACCTTCTAAATTACAATTTCTATGGAGTCTCTGGAACTACAGAACCATTTTTAAAAGTGATGGTGGCAAATTGATGGTAGCAGTCCCTGCTGTAACATAGGCTATGTTTTATATCGGTGCTACTACCACAGAAGGGAGGAGTGCAAGGGCGAAAAACGTTCTAAAATTTCAATTTTTTTTACACTGAAGGAGCTAGAAACATGAAATTTGGCATGGTAGTTACTTATAAGATGTAAATGCCCTCTGAGAACTAATTCTAAAAAAATTCGAAATTTAAAAGGAAGAGATGAGCGAAACGCGTTCTAAAAACATTCTAAATTACAATTTCTATGGAATTTCTGGAACTACAAAACTGTTTTCAAAAGTGATAGTGTCAAATTGATGATGACAGTTCCTGCTGTAACATAGGCTATATTTTACGTCGGTGCCACTAATCCCAGGGTGGTGCAGGAGCGAAAAACGTTCTAAAAGTGCAAATTTTTTTTATAAAGGAGCTAGAAATTTGAAATTTAGCATTGTAGTTACTTATAAGATGTAAATGCTCTCTGAGAACAAAATAAAAAAAAAAAAACTCAAAATTCAAAAAGATGAAATGAGTGAAAAGCGTTCTAAAAACATTCTAAATTACAATTTCTATGGAATCTCTGTAACTACAGAACCGATTGCAAAAGTGATGGTGACAATCCCTGCTCCAACATCCTCTTTAATATAAAGCTATGCGTTGCTGACGACTGGGTTTTTCTCTAATCTTTGCCACAGAGTATTCTCGGAAAATGAAACATTTGAAATTACTGAAAAAATAATTGCTCGAAAAGTATTTGTCGGAAAATTGTTAGACAAACTACTTTTGAAATGTAAAAAATTGTATATTTCTTGATATAAATTTCAAATCTAATGATTATGCCATTTTTCAAATATTGAATTTCAAAAATTACCAAATTTCACAATGGAGTACCATAGCGAAACCTTCACGCGTAAAAAGATAATGACAAGGGCGATGTGTCCTGACGTGTATATTGGCTATAGCACGAGTCACAAATTATAGTAGCCTTATTATTCTGTTAAAATATAAAAGTGAATTATGAAATGTCAATATTTTGTTTGATTAAAGGTTCTTTAAGAGAAATTGACCAGAGTAGCGGGCGTAGCTTGCTAGTGTATTATATTATTTTACTTACTGTTAATGATACTAAAACCTGGATATTCAGGTGAACTCATATTTATTCTGAATATTTCATGGGATATGAAAGTAAACCATTATGATTATTATGAATACTAATGTGCATGGGGAATTTGATTTTTTTTATTTTAAGTATAAAAAATTTTATGATGTATTTTCTACAGCTTTTTGTGTTAAAGAGTGCATGCTAATTCACCAATTCCCCCTTGTGATATGATTTGTATCTGTACTGTATTTAATATTTCATATCAGTTTTAAAAAATCAGAAAAGGGGCCGCCAAAATATATTTTGCCCAGGGCCGCCAAAGTCCTAAGCACGGCCCTGACGGTGACCCCCAATGGCTAGTTTCCATTCGTGGTTATATTATATTTTCCTAGATTAAGATCTTTTTCTGCAGTGTACCTTTAAGAAAGATAAATGTTATATTATTAGTAAAATATTTCCACATATTTCGATTACTTCTTTATATTACTTCTCCGGTTTTTACAAGGACACTTAAAATCCGCAACAAACGAAAAGCATCAACTTAAATTTCTTAAGCATAAACCGCGTAATTGATACCGCTAAAGGTTACATATTAATTAGCAAAGTGTGTCGGTGAAGAATCTTCTGAATTCAATACACTTCATTAGCGATGAAGTAATTCTCAAGAATACGTCTCTATCTTTACACGGCAATGCATAAAATGAATCAATTCACGAAATTCGAAAGCGGAATGCTTCAACAATGGGATCTAGAATGTATCGGAGGTGCTCTTTGTAAGTGTTTTGGCGAAAGATTGAACATAGATTTTGCGATGTAAATAGATTATGAATATATTCTTATCGAAAGATATAGCACGAAAGATAAGCTAAAAATATTAGCGTTTGTTGGGAAAATGATATAAAATAATTACAACTCTTTTATTTAATTTAACCCATTTTAGGCCAAGCATAGAAATTTTTAAAAATGTGGTATTATTTGCATTGAAATTTGCTTAAATTACATTCATTAAGACACCAAAAAAGTTTCGTGCATGAAAAATAAAATTTTATTTAATTTGACGTTACCATTATTAATTTACCATTAATAATTTACCATTAAATTTAAATTAAAAAAATAAGTTTTCTTATGGCATTTGTTTTATTTTTATTTTATTTACAGAACTTGCAACTTTACTCCATTATAAAAACATGTGATTAATCTCAAGTGGAATAATTATACTATACATTTTCAAAAAGTCGAATTTGTCAATAACTGTTTCAAGTAAAAAACCAGCGTATTTTGAAAATTTCTCAACAGAAAGTGATTATTTCAATTGAATTTCTAATATTTTATAGATGTCTCCAGAACCCTTAAAAATATCAGAAAAATAAAATTAGTGAAAAATATACGTCACAGTGTTAATAAAAATACATTTATTGAAATGGTGCGTTTACGCAACTTTGGCCGAAAATGGGTTTAACTTAGTTTTTGTATGTATTATGGAATTTTGTAATCAATTTTTCACGCATTTCATGAGAGGCTAAATTTATCAAAGATATGCACACATGTTTGTTTCCAATGACAATGTAGCGTAGATCTAAATTCTAAATTAATAAATTAATTTTAAGACCCTTTTCCTTTAGCCGGCCGCAGATGATAAATCGCCAAATGTTCTTTATTGTTATAATTATTGATGAGCTTCAAACACAATTCAACTTATTATGCGTCAAACCACTTTGTCTAAATAAGGTAAGTGAGACCAAGGTGGTAAGTTTCCTAAGGCAGTCCCCCCCCCCAAAAAAAAAAAAAGTAGAATTAATTTAATTTATAATCACAAAATGGCGCTATTGCATTGCAAATCCTGTATCTGCAAAGCATGTTGCTGAATTTAAAGGGATCACCTTGATCGTCTACCAATGTATGCAATAATTTCCATTTTGAGGAGTAGTCGTTCTGATTTTCAGATAAGAAGATATATTAATTTGAGTTATGATACGTTTTGTGAAAGCTTATTTCTTTCTCTTTAACCACATTTATTTCAATTCTAATAAACTTATCACATTAATAGTTTTACGTCGTACAAATGGCGACCATATGCATGTTCCCAAGTTGGCTCAGGTGTCGGACCACCTTCGGAACACGCGGGCCATCTTAGGAAACAAATATGGAGATCAGTTATCAAAGCAGAATGTTAAAGACTTTTCTAATAATTACCACACTATTGAGTTCTACTAACCAAAGATCCCTCCAAAATAAACTACCAAAAGAGAAGCCCAGAACTACCGTGATCAAAAAGTGGTTCAAAGTATTTTCGTATCAGAAAATAAGATGATTAAGAAGAAAAACTCAAAAGATATCGAAATAAAAAATAAATCATTATAGCATAATAGTAAGCAACATAATAAGAAAATCAAAACCAATCTGGTACAATGACAAAAGAGACTTTCAAACAAATTCATACTGCCATGCCTGGCACTAGTGCAAACGTCAGCCAAAAGTAAGCTGGTTTTGCAATTTATTCAAGAAGGACAAAATTATGGACATACGATTGTGTGATCAATGCTTACAATATGTATACGAAGAATGTCAGGGACTTACTAAATAAGACACAATTGAAAATTTCATCTGCACTTTCTGCATGAAATCAATCCGATTACAAAAGTATATTTTGAAAAACGTTTATTGTAATTTTTCCTTTTAATTAAATACTTACTTTTAATTGAACATTGTAACACTCTTCAAGAAGTAAAAATAGTTTGCCGAGTATTTTTTCACATTTAAAAAGGGATTTCAATATATGGGCCACCTATGCGCCAAAGGTGGCCCATACGCTAAAATTTTGAAATTATATTATAAAAATAATTAAATTTTACTTTACTAGTATACTTGATATGTATTAGAGATAAGTGTAAAATTTTACAATTAAAATTCAGCCACACACACCTACCAGAAAATCGTGGATCACATACCTTTTACTTACGTGCTGTGAAACTACAAGAGCGAAATATTTTTTTTAACTAAACATATAAAAAATAAATAAAAGTAGAAATCATAAATAAGAAATAAAGGGAGTGTATTAAAAAAAGATCTGTTTTATCATTTAATAGCGTAATATAATTAAATTCTGATTATACGCTCAAAAAACAATTCAGGCATCCGGAATTGATGGTTTAAATAATGCTTTTTTTTCTTCTCTGTTGCAATATTTTAAAAAAGAAGCAGAGTAAAGCTTGTAATTTTGTTCATAAATTCACCAGTTTCCTCTTTCTACCAAGCGTAAATCAAAGCGGTCAATTCCGTACAAGTGGGGTCCACGAAAATTAGCATACTGTAGCGAAAATGTCTTGAACTACATGAATTGTGATCATGAAATTATACGTCATTTTTACAACATTGAATACAGTTACACATTTACACATATAGTCACACATTACAGTCACTCATTTACAATCCACTATAAATATTTCCGGTACTTAAGATCTTCAATAGGGTAGCGTAAAACACCGAGAGATCAGCTAAGTTAATTACAACAAAAAATGACTTTATTTAAAAATATAAACAGGTCAAATTCGTCATTTACAAAAAAATGTTATGGATTCGTCAAAGAGAGATTCGTCAAAGGTAAAAGAGATGGCAGCAATGTCAAACAATGTAAGGCAGTCTTTTTTTTTTCATCTAATAGTGAACTGGGACGTTTAAGTTTTAAGTTAATGTCCAAATCACAGAAGATCCTCTATATTAAAGATACAGTTCACAAAAGTACTGCAAGTATTTAAAAACGTTCGATTTCATTAATTAGAACGATAATGTCCAGTAATAAGCGCGATTACACAGAGTGCTCAATCATCATCCCCCCCCCTTTTTTAGACCGCTGACAATGCCCCTATCTGCAGGGCTTTTGCTCAGCTTGATGCCTGGCGACGGGGCGAAGATTCGCCAGCTCTCCGCATAGCGAAGATCTGTTTGATAAATCTCTAGGCCGACGTTGTTTCAGTGCATCTTGTTGCTTAAGTTGCTTTTTCTTAGTTGACCTGGTTGCTAATTGATGTTGGATGAGTTGGTTCAGAACTACACCGTGTAGCAAAGTCACACCGGACGGATGTGAGATGCTGGAGAATTTACTAATTCCACGCTGCATTGCACACCCATACGTCATGACATCGGTACTCGAGTTGGTCTCGTAATTTAGAACCTTGATCAGGTGGCGATACCTTCACCTGACTAGGCACCTCCAGAGGTATAATTCACAGGGATTTTGGAGGGCTTTACATCCACGACGTATTTTAGCTCTGGAATAGCTATGATAGTTGTCACATAGAATGTCAATTTCTTGATGAGAATAGAATAGAATAGAATGTCAATTTCTTGATGAGAATAGAATAGAATAGAATGTCAATTTCTTGATTTCTTGTTCTCTTTGGAGTCTCAATTCAAGAGATATTGTGAATTAATATATTCGGTGCTGGATGCACAACTTTCTCCCTTAGTGTGAGCACTATTATACTGAATCGAGAGCACTATTATACTGATCCTTCGTAGAATCGATTATACGCCAACCAGCCGCTGGGCGTACGATTTCTACTCTTTCCACCACAAACTGCGAGGGTACTTCTGTCTTCTCCGACCAAAGGGCTATACTCATCTGCTTCTCAGATCCAACCCCATATCTCTTCCGTTTTCTTCATTCGGCTCTCTCTCTGAGGGGGGATGGAAAAACCGGGGGATCTTCGTTTTCAACTTTATACCTCTCAAGATCAGTTCAGCGCCTTCCTGAGAAAGTCCGCCTAAGATAGACATCAATCATGTGCCTTTCCATTCTTCTCGAATCATTTTGTGGTCATCGACAAAAGAAAGGGGAGTTTCAACAAAAGAAATAGGTGTTTTACCAGCTGTCAACGGCTCCCGCTCTTGACTTTTGACCTTTAAACATGCTAAGAAAGTCACAAAAAATGAAAGGGGGCGCTTCATCACTTAAAAAGATGCTGTGGGTAAGTCTCTGGTCTGATCCGTCCTTTAGAGTTATATTGATATTTTTAATGATTTTCTATTTCTCTATTTAACTCTTTTACTCTCCTTCCCGTCTCCTTCAACGACCTTTGCTTTGGATTTCACTTTCCCGTCGATAAAATAGGTTCCCTAGGGAGTTAGTTATGAGTGGATTTTCACTCTAAAATACTGTCTAAAATCTATCAAAAATTAGATTAATTGATTTTATTTTAAAAATGCTTCAATAATCTCCCACAAGTATTTTCGCGACTGCTCTGGCATTTCCTTACAGTCTTTCTTCTTTAGTTGAGGAAAGAGTATCGATGTCAGTATCAATGTCAGATTAAAGAGGAATTTCCACAGCACTATTAACTTCCTAGAAAAAATAGAACGAAAAACGGGTATCAGGGCTATAACTTTCACTGATATACCTGCTAAATCTTCTGATGTATCACCCATGGATTTTCGCGTTTTGGGACTTTTAAAAAACGCGTTACCGAAACGTCAACATTCAACGCTTCATGGACTTTGGAAAGCTACTCAAGAGGAATGAGCCAAAGTATCTCTTCCAAAACTACAAAAGGCATTATTGTCATAAAATTACGGTTTATGAAGGCCCATGGATTTTCGCGTTTTGGGACTTTTAAAAAGCGCGTTACCGAAACGTCGACATTCAACTATTGTCATTATTGTCATAAAATTACGGTTTATGAAGGCCCATGGATTTTCGCGTTTTGGGACTTTTAAAAAGCGCGTTACCGAAACGTCGACATTCAACTATTGTCATTATTGTCATAAAATTACGGTTTATGAAGGTAGTTCAGAATAAGCTTTACCAAACTGAACATTTAAAATACAATTATTTTATGTAAAATAGTTCTGTAAGTACCACGAAAATCACTATAAAATGTGTGAATTCCTTTTGTATAAGCGACTTCCCGAGACATTCGGGAGCAATTATTCAGTTTAACTGTAGCATAAAACTATTTAAAAAATCAATTAATTTAAAAATAACAGAATTTAGAATATAAGAAATTATAAAAAGATGAAGCGAATTAAATATGCAAATTAACATTGAATTTGAAGTAAATAAAAAAAAATCCAAATCTATTCATAAGATTTAAAAATAGACTTTACCAATCAATTAATCAACAGTATAATTTTATACAATGATTTGTAGCAGATTAATAGTACGAATCATTTATTCAACATGACTGCTCATCGCTAAGACTTCGTAGAAGCTCTATAAAACTATCCTTATACTTTATTATTCCTTTTTCCATGTAAAATTAAATAACAAATAATATTATGGAAAAAGGAAAACGTAATAGAATAAATTCATTGAGACCGAATAATAATAAAAAAAAAAGCCATGTTTTTAATGAGAATGGGACCAAAACAAATAAATATATGCTATTTTGCAAAACAAATTGAATATTCTAACATAACATTATTAATGAGTAAATAAAAGAGCATGATTAACAAACTTTTACGAGCTGATTTAATTTAAGGAACCTAAATATAGTGTCAAAAGGTGGGTGTTTTTACTTGTAAAAACAAAATTGGCGTAATTTTGAATGCGTCGATGAGACCCCATATCCATTCATAAGATTTAATAATAGACGTTTGTGATGGCGTTCGACCATCTCAATGAGCCATTTTCATATAGTGGAGTATAGAAACTCAGGTTCGAAAACATTTTTTTTTTACTGGAAGAAAAGTTGACTTTCAAAAGATTAAATAATTCCATTTCGTACACGACCAATCGTTTTATTTACATGTCAATATTGAAGTAACAAATATGCTGACAAGTTTAGAGGCATAGCATTAGCACCCAAAAATTATTAAAAACAGACATAAGTATTTTTCTTTCAATCCACGTTAACAGGAGCACAAGCCTTCTTGCTACCATCACACTTACATAACTGACTAATTTTTTATCTAAACAATATCGCCAACACAAATACTGACGAAAAAAATAGATTCCCAACTAAACGTACGGGTTAAAGACGTTAGATAGAAAATAAAGGGAAAATTTAAATTGAGTGCGCAGAAAGTGAAAACGGACATCGCCTTTGGCAAAACGAACATGCCAAATACGACAACCCTATGAGGCAGAGTATATTTTAAAGAATTCTCACTGGGCGACAATAGGTTTGATTTGTTGCCCCAAGCAAATATCTATAAATTCAGCCCAGCCCCAACCCCCGCCCCCTCTTCCCCTCCCCGATAGCTGCAAACCAAATAATTAGAATATTGATTTCTATAATTCTGTTTTATTAATTCTGTCTATTTTACTTCTTCTGTACCTGGTAAGTAAATATATACTAATACTCGGCCTATACTATACTATATACTATACTCTGCCTATACTCGGTATCTGCTATAACGACTGTCGCCAGTCATATTATCCGAAGCACAAAGACAGTTTTTGTTATTCAAAGATTTTTTTATTTCAAAAATTGCCGGCACCATTCCCTGTCACTGGGCGACAATAATTTCACACTGGGCGACACTAGTGTCGCCTACTTTATATGTTATTTTATGCCCTGCTATGAGGAGCCGCCTAGTCTGCCAACACAACTGTGCTATTACTTAAATTAACGTTTTTATTTAAGGTGCCTGACTACGTTTAAAAAGTGGTTTTCGACAGAAAATGTGAAAACGATTTTATTATATTTTATAAAAGCCAAACTTTTTACCTTTCCAAAACTGTATTTATTTTTATTGTACGATAAATAGAAACGGAGTTGTAGCGGTTTTTAAACTACTCAACAGCTGTCACTCAAACCGGAAGTACTGTTTAAAAAACCGGAAGTACTATTTAGAGGCACTAACTGGGAGGGGGGAAGCAAAAATATGGCCTTCTAGAACTAAACAAAGGCTCAGTACTTGAAAAAAAGAGTATGGATCATAAAAACAGTGAAGTTTAGATACATATTACTGTGTAAATTCTTGTAGTAAAACATAAATCTAAAATTTAAATGCATTTTTTGGAATATGTAATTTTTGGTGAAAATTCCATGCGAAAAACATGATTTATCAAAAAGTTATAAGAATATCACTATGAAATTTAAAGTGCATGTTGTTTATACTATTGTGACGGCAATGAACTAAAGATTTAATTTTAGAATAAATATTTTTTGTTTTATGGATGTTTTCGTGGAATGACATCGATGAATTTTATGAAAATCAGCATGTAAAAAGGTTCGATATACTATAAGTCTTGAAATATTTAAAATATCTCTTAGATTTTAGTTCATTGCCTTTACCAATGTCATATGCATGACGTGTAAAAAGAAAGTTAAGATACGTACAATAGAATTTTCTGTAGAATGTTTTGCGTATTGGGCCAAATTTCACTAAGTTTTACCACAAAATCCCCCATTTACCAAAATTTCATCAATGAATGAAATATTTTTTGCTTTTTTTCACAATTTCTAGTCATAATCTTAATAAAAATATGTTCAAAAAATGATTAAATAGCTTTTTTAGAAAAAGTTGCTCCGTACGTAGTCAGGCACCTTAAATAAAAACAGACAACCGAAATAAAAATTAATATCAAAGGGGAAGTATAAAATGTAATTGTTTTTAACACTTTAGCAAACTGTAACGGAAGAAAAGAAAAATAGAAAAGAAATGATATATTAAGTAGTATATTAATTATGTCTTATTATTAGGTTTTATTTATTAGAAATTTAGGAAGACGCACTCAATAAAGAAATAAAAAATAAATGATTTTTTTTTTTTTTAAATACAGTTTAAATGGGGAAATATTAATTTTGAAACATTTTAAAATGAAAAAGGAAATAAAATATGTGACTGCATCACAACGTTTCCTATCAATTACCAACAGTATAATTTTATACAATGATTTGTAGCAAATTTAGAAGTAGAAATCATTTTTTCAACATGATTCTCATCGCTAAGACTTCGTAGAAGCTCTATAAAACTATCCTTATACTTTATTATTCCTTTTTCCATGTAAAATTAAATAACTAATAATATTCTGGAAGAAGAAAAAAAAAATAGAATAAGTTCATAGGCACCGAATAAAGAAAACAAAAACATGTTTTTAATGAGAATGATACCAAAACAAATAAATATATGCTATTTTGTAAATCAAATTGAATATTCTCACATAGCATTATTAATGAGGGGGAAAAAAGCATGAACTACAAACTTTTCTGGGGTGATTTGATCTAAGAAACCTATATATAATATCAAAAGTGAGTGTTGCTATTTGAAAAAGACAAAATTGGTGCAATTTTAAGTACGTAGATAGTCCCCAAATCCATATATAAGGTTTAATAATAGACGTTACCAATCGATTAACCAAATGCATAATTGTTCTTATTATAATCTTTTTTTGGTGCAGCATGTTCCTAAAGGGACTTTGTACCATAAAACTCCCATCCAACCAAACGTATAATTTTATACGACAATGTATAGCAGGTTTATTAAGGGAAATCATTTTTTAAACATGACTGTACATCGCAAAGACTTCGTAGAAGCTGTATAAAAATATTCTTATACTTTATTATTCATTTTTCCATGTAAAATTAAATAATATTCTCGAAGAAGAAAAACTAATAGAATAAATTCATTGGGACCGAATAATAATAATAAAAAAAAACATATTTTAATGAGAATGGAACCAAAACAAATAATTTTATGTTATTTTGCAAATCAAATTGAATATTTAAATATACCATTACTAATGAGTGAAGAAAAAAAACCGCCGTGAATTAATGAGTTTCTTTCTGTTTCATTACAGGTCACACCCTGAAAATTGCATAAATAAATATGCTTCTGTAGAAGGAATGCATCTAATGAAACACATTAAAGGATACATAATTACAAGTAAAGAATTTCGTAGATACACATGAATTATTATTTTTTTTTAAATAAATGAAAAAAAACATTTTTTGTATCGCTCAATAATAAAATTACCGGAACTTTATAGATAAAAAAGCTCGATTGCTTCAGCATATTACTCTGAAATAAATTTATTTTTCCAGTGAGTGTAGCGGTCTTTATTTTTGTGTACCATTTTTACATAATTCTAATTTGTGCTGCATCTAATCTTGAAATTCTTAGATTAAATAAGGTAAATATTACTGTTTTTAAATAGCAGAAGTCTAAAGTAAGCAAACCATACACACTCTGTTTTCTCTTACGTTATTAAAGAATTATTATTAAAATTTTAAGCACACTTACTAGAAAAAAATTACAAGTGAAGTTTTAGTTAATTGAAAAGTACATTTTAATTTAAGGTAGTTCTCAAATTTCTGCACACGGATTATTTTTTTTTCTTTAACTAAATGAAGAAAACATTTTTTGCATTGCTCAATAATAAAATTACCGGAACTTTATAGATAAAAAAGCTCGATTGCTTCAGCATATTACTCTGAAATAAATTTATTTTTCCAGTGAGTGTAGCGGTCTTTATTTTTGTGTACCATTTTTACATAATTCTAATTTGTGCTGCATCTAATCTTGAAATTCTTAGATTAAATAAGGTAAATATTACTGTTTTTAAATAGCAGAAGTCTAAAGTAAGCAAACCATACACACTCTGTTTTCTCTTACGTTATTAAAGAATTATTATTAAAATTTTAAGCACACTTACTAGAAAAAAATTACAAGTGAAGTTTTAGTTAATTGAAAAGTACATTTTAATTTAAGGTAGTTCTCAAATTTCTGCACACGGATTATTTTTTTTTCTTTAACTAAATGAAAAAAACATTTTTTGCATTGCTCAATAATAAAATTACCGGAACTTTATAGATAAAAAAGCTCGATTGCTTCAGCATATTACTCTGAAATAAATTTATTTTTCCAGTGAGTGTAGCGGTCTTTATTTTTGTGTACCATTTTTACATAATTCTAATTTGTGCTGCATCTAATCTTGAAATTCTTAGATTAAATAAGGTAAATATTACTGTTTTTAAATAGCAGAAGTCTAAAGTAAGCAAACCATACACACTCTGTTTTCTCTTACGTTATTAAAGAATTATTATTAAAATTTTAAGCACACTTACTAGAAAAAAATTACAAGTGAAGTTTTAGTTAATTGAAAAGTACATTTTAATTTAAGGTAGTTCTCAAATTTCTGCACACGGATTATTTTTTTTTCTTTAACTAAATGAAAAAAAACATTTTTTGCATTGCTCAATAATAAAATTACCGGAACTTTATAGATAAAAAAGCTCGATTGCTTCAGCATATTACTCTGAAAAAAAAATTATTTTTGCAGTGAGCGTAGTGGTCTTTATTTTTGTGTACCATTTTTACCCAATTCTAATTTGTGCTGCATCTAATGTTGAAATTCTTAGATTAAATAAGGTAAAGATTATTATTTTTAAATAGCGGAATTCTAAAATAAGCAAACCCTACACATTCTGTTTTCTCTTACGTTATTAAAGAATTGTAATTAAAATTTTAAGTAAACCTACTAGAAAAAAAATACAAATGAAACTTACTTTTAGTTAATTGCAAAGTACATTTTAACTTTATGTAGTTCTCAAATTCCTACACATGGATTATTATTTTTTTTTTTTTTAACTAAATGAAAAAAACATTTTTTGTATCGCTCAATAATAAAATTACCGGAACTTTATAGATAAAAAAGCTCGATTGCTTCAGCATATTACTCTGAAATAATTTTAATTTTTCCAGTGAGCGTAGCGGTCTTTATTTTTGTGTACCATTTTTTTCCTAATTCTAATTTGTGCTGCATCTAATCTTGAAATTCTTAAATTAAATAAGGCAAAGATTACTATTTTTAAATAACAGAATTCTAAAATAAGCAAACCCTAGAAACTCTGTTTTCTCTTAAGTTAGTAAAGAATTGTAATTAAAATTTTTAAAAAACCTACTAGAAAAAAAATTACAGATGAAATTTACTTTTAGTTAATTGCAAAGTACATTTTAATTTAAGGTAGTTCTCAAATTCCCTGCTCAACAACGCGAAAATTTCTTATACATTTTCTGAGTTTTAAACGTAAATGTATAAAATTGGCAGGCCTGACTACTAAAGCGATTTGAAACCGAATAGCTTTTTCCATTTTTGATAAATAAATTAGTTATCTATTTATAAGCAATTATTGTCACATGGCTGGAAGTTTTCCCCCTTTCTCGTGGAGCCGCGTCGGGAATTCGGTTCAAAGCGCCCAATTTGACAGTAATTTCCGAAAGATCTTCTGTCTTTTCCAAAAAATCAAAAACGCCCTTCGATTAAATAGCTTCTGAAAAAGAACACCTGCCCTGTTCATGCGTTTACGAACGAAAATGAATTCGGAAATTTGCCAGAAAGTAGCTCATTTGGATTTGATAATAGCCTTATGAAATATTAACAAATGATTTTGAAACAAAAAGATCAGCTAGGCTTCAAGCGACTCTTTCTTAACTCGCCAACGCCAATTGTCACATAGTGACATGTCTCTGAAAGAATGCTAGACTTATTTTTTAAGTGAATATGCACCAGGGCGCCTTTATTGGGATGTGGAAGAATTTACGTAATCATAGCGAAAAGACGCATATTTTTTTAATTTTCTGTCATAACCTTTCAAAATTTTCAACCACCTATAAACAAGCAAGTACTTCAGTTAGTCTTCTTTTGCGGGTTAAAAATATATATAAAAAAAAGAGTGTCTCATATATATATATAATTATAATATTTATGAATTTCAAAAAACATATCAAGTTCTATAATCATTCTACTTAAATCTCCAAAGAGATAATTAATGATATTGTGTATACAGAATACCACATAGCTAATAATTAACATGCGCAAACATAATATTACCATAGCTTGTGCTTCAATGGTAATTGGCCAAATTTTACTCATACCTAAAGAATATTGAAAAAAGAAATAGAGAGAAAGGGAAAAAAAAAATTATAAATTGGAGTTGCAATTAAGTAAATACAAATGGATTAATAAATTAAATATGAACCATATACAATGGAAAATTGGACCACATGAGAATTAAATATAAATTGGATATGAAAAAACACATGCACATGTACTCATCAGCCTAGATGCACCCACATGTGTTTTAAATAATAATTCAGTGTTTATATATATATATATATTGTCAGGTTTTAATTTTCTTGTTTCATTTTATTTTGTCATTTGAACCTCATGTCGGTCCTTAATTTTCTTGTTTCATTTATATATGTTATTGTGGGCTTAATATTGTCGATTTTGGCCATGGTGCTGACAGTATTTGTTGAAATAACATATACTTACTATGAATGTTCTTATAAAGCCCTGATTCACATAAGATATTCATAGTTTTCCAATTTCAATTTTTTTTTCATCCTTTTAAGTATAATTCCTTCGGTGTCCATTCCATTGCTTTTTATGGTGTTTTGTCCTTTGTTCTTCACATGTGTATTCATTTATATATATATATATATATATATATATATATATATATATATATATATATATATATATATATACGGTATCCAAAAACATTGACCTCGGCTTTTATTCCTTAAATATTGATTTAATGATGTCACACAATTTCAAACACATTGTAATTGATATATATCACGAAGGTGCGTTACAAGAAGCTTAATATGGAATAGGGTGTGCATAGCACTTATAGTTACTTTACAGGGATAGTCAAAAGAATTCCGTTACATTACGTCTATGGAGAAAAATCGTGTGCTGTTTATTTAAATAATGTTTCACTATTTTGAACGCTATGAAATTTATATATATCACTAAGGTGCATTACAAGAGGCTTACTACAGAATATTGTGTGTATAGCATCGTTCATTTACAGGGACACACAAAAGAATTCTTTACTGGCTTTTATCAATAATTCCTGGAAGTGCGTTTTAAGTTGCTGAACACGATTTTAAATTTAACTCACTTTTTGTCTATTACTTGGTGTGTATAAATTCTGTAGATCCTATACAGGGCAGCACAAAAGTTCGCGAATACATTTCCGTTTATTGACATAAACTCCAGAAGGATAATTTTAAACTGTGCTACGCGTTTCCTAACTAAACTAAAATTTAGCATCCTATGTAGTATATATACAAATACATAGATCATATACAGGGCTGAATAAAAGTATTCGGATATTTTTCACAATGATGTATATGTTGGAAATTCCTGAAATTACGTTTTTAAATATGTTATGTGTTTTCCGAATTGTTTACTTAGATGTTATCTTTCAGCTTATTAAACAATAATGATTTGTTAAATTATTTTGGAAGCGTTGGAAAGTGTTACATAATCTATGCTTGACGCATGATTTTTTGTTCTTGTTTTAGATTCCAAAGGCCCTCCATTTGTTTATTGGGTTACAGTTTGGCGATATTTTTGTTTTTATGGAAAATGATTGACGGGATAATGGAAAAGTACCAAAAATTTTTTAAAGATAGATTTTGAGAGAATTTATAAATTTAAGTTATAAAATTGAAACATTTTAGAAGAAGGATTAATAAATGCGAATAAAACATGTTTTAATCAGTATTTCCAATTTACCGGATTTTTTTTATCCAAAAATCTACTTCTATTTCAGAATGTATGGACTGGACGCGTATTATTTAAAAATTAAAAAATATTAATTATTCTTAAGTGCTCTGGATAGCAAGTAAAATCTACCAACATTGCATTTCTATTATTTTTCTTTTATATCATTCTAAGTCATTTTATTAAGCTTTCAAATTTGAAGCTAGAAATGAAATTTTTATTTAGCGTGCGATATCAGCTAGATCAACATTAACGTTTAAAGCTTTATTATTTAAACTTTATTAATTTATCAAACTTTAATATTTCTTGAAAAATCTAATTAATTATTATTGCCTTATCAAAAGAAATTTATCTTAATTTTTTTTTTTTTTAGTTGTAAGCACCTGGTGCCTTAAGAAAGAAAAATATTTAAGTTATATGATGTCATGTCTTCATATTACCTCCCCACTTTTAACAAGGGTACTTCAGTTCCCAAAGTAAGAAAATGAATCAACTTAATTTCCTTAAGCGTGAAACCACGTAATTGATGCAACCAAGGTTTATATTAATTAGCAAAGTGTGCCAGTGCAGAATTTCCCGAATTCAATACACTTCATTAGCGTTCAAGTATTTCGTAAGAATATACCTCTTTCTCTCTACACCGTGATGCATATAAAATGAATCAATTCTTGGAATTCTAAAGCGGAAAGCTTTAACAATAGGATCTAGAATGTATCGGAGATGCTCTTTGTAAGTGTTTTGGTTAAAGAATGGACATTGATTTTAGGATGTAAAATAGATTATGAACATATTCTTATCAAAAGATATGAAAGGGAATGTAAACAAACAGAAGTGGCAAGTAAAACTTTGTGAATATCTTGTGGAAATAAGATATTATAATTTGATTTAGCATGGATTTTCAATGTTTTTAGATACCTTTAAATATCGTGAATATTATGAAAATCGCAATTAATTTCGAACCTTTACAATGGAATAAGGGAATGATAATAACATACACTTTCTACTTGTTTAAGTAACATTACTTACCCGTAATTCAGAATAAGAACATGTCAAATTAATGATAAAATATATCTCATATATTCTTCATTTGTTTCACATCTTAACAAATATTAAATGTATTTATATAAAATTTATGTAGAGTATATTTATGTAATTTAATTTAGCATGGATTTTCAATGTTTTTAGATACCTTTAAATATCGTGAATGTATGGACAAAAGTAAAATGAAAAGGAATATATTAAGTTATGAAAATCGCAATTAATTTCGAACCTTTAAAATGGATTAAACTAATGATACTAACATACATTTTCTACTTGTTTAAGTAACATTACTTACCCGTAATTCAGAATAAGAACATGTCAAATTAATAATAAAATATATCTCATATATTCTTCATTTGTTTCACATCTTAACAAATATTAAATATATTTATATAAAATTTATGTCGAGTTATGTAATTTAATTTAGCATGGATTTTCAATGTTTTTAGATACCTTTAAATATCGTGAATGTATGGACAAAAGTAAAATGAAAAGGAATATATTAAGTTATGAAAATCGCAATTAATTTCGAACCTTTAAAATGGATTAAGCTAATGATAATAACATACATTTTCTACTTGTTTAAGTAAAATTACTTACCCGTAATTCAGAATAAGAACATGTCAAATTAATAATAAAATATATCTCATATATTCTTCATTTGTTTCACATCTTAACAAATATTAAATGTATTTATATAAAATTTATGTAGAGTATATTTATGTAATTTAATTTAGCATGGATTTTCAATGTTTTTAGATACCTTTAAATATCGTGAATGTATGGACAAATGTAAAATGAAAAGGAATATATTAAGTTATGAAAATCGCAATTAATTTCGAACCTTTAAAATGGATTAAGCGAATGATAATAACATGCATTTTCTACTTGTTTAAGTAACATTACTTACCCGTAATTCAGAATAAGAACATGTCAAATTAATAATAAAATATATCTCATATATTCTTCATTTGTTTCACATCTTACAAATACTTAATATATTTATATAATATTTAGAGTATATTTATGTAGAATAGATCGAAGCTGCTCTTTGTAAGTGTTTTAGTAAAATGATTTGCAACACCTCTTAAATTTACTAACATTTCGTATCCACAACATGATTTAAAAAAAAAAAGATATTTTTCCATAAAAATAGCTCTTAAATTAATAAATGCATACTTACAATCTACTCATTCATACCAATAGATGAGCAGAACATTGCGACAAAATTTCACTTCCATATCCTTAAAACATTCTAAGAAATGAGATTTTTATGATTTTTTTTAGGTCACTTTCAGTTTTAGAAACTTCATTTTCGGTTTATATTTTTGGATAAAATTTCGCTTTTAATAATCACTGAACCAAAAGTAAAATCAACATTTTTGGATTCTTAAACATTTAAACTTAAACTAATAAAAAAAATCGAAAGTTTCGCAAAAACAGCGATTTGGGAGTAGGAACACCTTAAAGTATTGTCTGGACTTCAGTCTCACGTATTTTCGCATTAGACAATTCCTATTTACCATACTAAGAACAAGTCTACATTATGTCCTTGTATTTCTAAAAAATTGCGGTAAGAGTTTTGCCTTTCTTTCTTTTTTTTTTCTTTTCTTTAAAAACTTTTCTCGTCATCAATGTAGATTTTATTAAATGTTTTTTTGATAAATTTGTGAAGAGTCTTTTATAAACTAAAATGGGAAGAAGTTACATAGAATTTTTTTTCTTATTTTATCAATTCTAATTCAAAAATACCAAAGTTTCTAAGATAAATATTGTAATGTGTAATACTATATTGGCTTTAGTAGTCTCGTTCGTAATATTATTCTATTCTGAGAAGTGATATTTTTCTTTCAACTTCATCAAGTGTATAAAATTGTACAACAACAATACTGAATGAATAGATTTGAACAAATACGATACTACTTTTTACCTATCAAAATAAAGTTTCTATAAAGTTTGAAAAATTCAACTTATAGAAAGAAAGAAAAACAGAAAAAAAACCCGCGAACAGTTTTTTTTTCATGGATTTGAGAACTAAATTTATCTCACTAACAAACTTTAATTTTCGTATTAAGTTGAATTTTACTTGTAATTCAAGAACGAGTCCTAATAAATAGCATAAGTGAGCAATTCAGTTTTCAAATATCAAATAATGATACATTAACTTCCCTCGCTTTTTTGCGATAAAATTGAAGTTTGTGTATAAAGTTGAATACCTATGTGAAATAGTTTAAAAAAAATTCTGGTGCTAAATGTTTTATCAAGGTTGAATAAATTTTCAATTTTCGTTTAAATTTTCAACAGGGTAGGAAGGTTAAGAAAGTTGTCGATCGTAGATTTTTTTCAACTGAATGATTGTTGCGGTATTTTTTCGGGAACAGTAATTAACATTGCTAATCGAGGGAAACTTGAATAAATGATTTTTAAACATTCTGAAGTGTTTAAAAATTCTAAAAGTACAATTCACAAGTGTATGACACATTTCTTAAAGGTGCCAAAATCCATTTATTGTTAAAAACACCAAAAACACATACTCCAAACGTTTTCAGCCGACACTCGGCCATCCTCAGGGATAATGCTGTCATTTCTCTTTACTCTATCACACTTCTAAGCAATGTGTACACTTGTGAATTGTACTTTTGTGATTTTTAAATTATTTATTCAAGGTGAATTTTGCAATGAAGTGATGTTTATAACTATTTTGATTCCTAAGGGTGTTAGTCAGTCAGATCTCAAATCCCTTCAGAAGAATAGAATAAGAGTCCCACCCTCTCATGAAAATATTTGGAAAGACTTTCCCCAGTCAGAAAGTTAAACCTATAAGTGTGGAATGTTTTCTTTTTTTTTTAAATATATTCTCAGGAAATTAATATTCTTGACTTTTTTTTCATGTGTACTCTTTTTAAAGGTTCTCTCTCTCTCTCTCTCTTTTTTTCCTAGCCGTCAAAATATTTCTAAAATATATTCTTAATTTAATATTTTATGTGTTAAAAGAGAGACATCCTTTAAGAAGAGTACACAGAAAAAGAGAAGTCAAAAATATTAATTTCTGTATCAAATATTTAAAAAGTAAGAATGAATTCCACCGCCGTGTGTTTAACATTAGCGAGGGAAATTTGATATCTGGCTAACTAACCCCCTTAAGTTAGTGTTTTAAACCGATTTTAGAGATACAAATATCAAGAATAAGGGTCATCTAAAGCAAATAATTGTATCTCTAGATATTATGCATTTATCAGCGATGAAAAAATGATATTCGATTCCAAATATGTTCAATATTCACGTCTCTAAACTTAATTTTTATCGCCATAGAAAAATGATTTCGTGAATGTGGTCATAAGTTTTCGTGCTGTTGAATAGCCAAAACTGTTTTAAAAACTGCTTGAAAACGTTTAAGACCGATCACGAGTATACTCCTGTTTATAAAAACAAACGTTATTGACGTTAAGGCGTCACTGAATCTTTAACTAAGCCTTCGTATTTTTTCATGTACAAAATATTAAGAAGTTTTTATCAAAAACAATGCATATTTATTACATACAATTTGCCCTATTTTATTAAATTGTAAGAAAATTCATAAATGACCCATTCATTGTAAAATTATTTTATTGATGTATTAATTCCAAACACTCTATCTGACTGGGCAAAGTCTTTCCAAATATTTTCATGAGAGGGCGGGACTTCTATTGTTATTATTGACCGGAAAAATTATGTAAAGTCACTTTTTAAATATATATATATAATATATATATATATATATATATATATATATATATATTTACCATTATATTTAAAAAATAATCATCGTCTTATTTAATCTGAGATGTCTGCGAATAAATAAAGAACAGATTATAATAATTGTTTAAAAACAACACAAAATGTCACAAAAAACATATATGCATCATTTATTAAAAACTTTTACTTTAGGTGTTTTAAAAATATACAAAACTGCATTTCACATTAAAAACCTAGCGCTTTCGAACCGTCCTGGCTCATCATCAGGGTTAAAACATCACCACGCAGATACACACACAAAAAAAAACACAACTAGTCTGAAACACTGTAAAAACATCCATGTCTGCTGAAGACAAGGTCAAACCATTATAAACAGGGTGGGAAGCTTAGGGAGGGATGTGCTAATCTTATTCATTCTTGAACTATCTGTAAAAGCTTATACCATATACTTTAGGGATATTGTACGAAACTGAATCATTGCATGTTTTATTCTTCCTGGTTAAAATTTCTATTGATTCACTTATTATTGCTTGATAAAAAGAGGATTCACATTAAATACCTAGCGCTTTCGAACCGTCCTGGCTCATCATCAGGGTTAAAACATCACCAATTCACAATCACATTAAATGTGTTCCTGGTTAAAATTTCTATTGATTCACTTATTATTGCTTGATAAAAAGAGGATGTGGGTTTAATCATTTTAGCGTTATCAAAATCTATTATAATCGACTGCTCTTGTTTTAATCTGGAAAGTGCCGTTTTACTTCTACAGATAGTCTACGTCTTACTTTTACATATAGTTCAAGAAAGAATAAGATTAGCACATCCCTCCCTATGCTTCCCACCCTGTTTATAATGGTTTGACCTTGTCTTCAGCAGACATTGATGTTTTTACAGTGTTTCAGACTAGTTGTGTTTTTTTTTGTGTGTGTGTGTATCTGCGTGGTGATGTTTTAACCCTGATGATGAGCCAGGACGGCTCGAAAGCGCTAGGTTTTTAATGTGAAATGCAGTTTTGTATATTTTTAAAACACCTAAAGTAAAAGTTTTTAATAAATGATGCATATATGTTTTTTGTGACATTTTGTGTTGTTTTTAAACAATTATTATAGTACAGAGGTGAATTTGATTCAATTGAGTGTTGTGTTTTTCATGACTCAAGTTTATTTTGCTTCTAGAACAGATTATTTTTTTTAATTTCTTGTAACAATAAATCTTGAAAGTTTGGATCTATGAAAACACGGGAATGCTCTTCACATGCCAACAATGTGTTAAGAGGTAGCAGAATCCAATTCTTTCAGTGGAGCGGGATTTTTTTCAGTACTCTTTGGGGATACGTTCCCTAGGATCAGCCCTTGATTTCATCAACGGCTGAAATCAAGGTCATCAATAGAGTAATTTTACAATACATTCATTGTAAAATTACACTATTGATGCATTAATTCCAAAAACTCTTTCTGACTGAGCAAAGTCTTTCCAAATATTTTCATGAGAGGGCGGGACTTCTATTGTTTCAATACACAAATTTCATACGAAAATGCAAAATTATGTAAAATCACTTTTTAAAACGCTTTTTTATTACCACTATATTGAAACAATAATCTTCACCTTAATTTCAATCTGAGATGTCTGCAATTAAATAAGGTAAAGATTATTTTTAAAAATTTCTCGGAACAATAAATCATTAAAATTGGGAGTTATGAAATCACGAGGTATGCTTGTCACATGCCAACAATGTGTTAAGAGGCAACAGAATCCGATTATTTCAGTGGAGCTGGATTTTTTTCAGTACTCTTGAGGGATACTTTTCCTAGGATCAGCCCTTGATTTCATCAATACTTAACAATGGTTAGCATCAGATATGTCCGCTCTCAACTTCAAGAAGATACCTGACAAGTGTCCCTTATTTTTAATACCACCATTTCCGAATAGTAATCTTGGTCTATTTAATCACAGTATTTCTGTCATTAAAGACAGGTTATATTTCTATTCGGAAATAGTAGTACGCAAGATACGAAAGACTTGGAAACATGCAAGGCAGAGTACTGGACAAGATAAAACTGTGAATTGGATATTTTTGCCTGCATTGTTATGGAAAAGAATAATCGGAACACTTACAAAATTATGATTTAAGAACAGCTTTCCAAAATGCTTCATTAGTACCGTTCATAGTACATTGTATTGGGTAAACACCTCTAATAGCACAGTCAGTCGATGTCACGTCACAATCGTCACAAATGGTCGCAATTAAAATGACGCCGAAAAGTGACTTCTTTATTTTGTCTCATTATGAGTCTCAGTTCACCGTCTGTCCAAAATGTTTCGTTAGTACCGCTCAGAGTACATTGTTTTGGATAAAAACAACACTAATAGCACAGTCAATCGATGTGACGTCACAATCGTCACAAATGGCCGCAATTAAAATGACGTCGAAAGGTGACTTCTTTATTTTGTCTCATTATGAGTCTCAGGTCACCGTCTTCCAAAACGCTTCATTAGTACCACTCAGAGTACAATGTTTTGGATAAAACAACTCTAATAGCACAGTCAATCGATGTGACGTCACAATCGTCACAAATGGCCGCAATTAAAATGACGTCGAAAGGTGACTTCTTTATTTTGTCTCATTATGAGTCTCAGGTCACCGTCTTCCAAAATGCTTCATTAGTACCGCTCACAGTGCACTGTATTGGGTAAAACAACTCTAATAGCACAGTCAGTCGATGTCACGTTACAATCGTCACAAATGGTTGCAATTAAAATGACATCAAAAGGTGACTTCTTTATTTTGTCTCATTATGAGTCTCAGGTCACCGTCTTCCAAAATGCTTCATTAGTACCGCTCACAGTGCACTGTATTGGGTAAAACAACTCTAATAGCACAGTCAGTCGATGTCACGTTACAATCGTCACAAATGGTTGCAATTAAAATGACATCAAAAGGTGACTTCTTTATTTTGTCTCATTATGAGTCTCAGGTCACCGTCTTCCAAAATGCTTCATTAGTACCGCTCACAGTGCACTGTATTGGGTAAAACAACTCTAATAGCACAGTCAGTCGATGTCACGTTACAATCGTCACAAATGGTTGCAATTAAAATGACATCAAAAGGTGACTTCTTTATTTTGTCTCATTATGAGTCTCAGGTCACCGTCTTCCAAAATGCTTCATTAGTACCGCTCACAGTGCACTGTATTGGGTAAAACAACTCTAATAGCACAGTCAGTCGATGTCACGTTACAATCGTCACAAATGGTTGCAATTAAAATGACATCAAAAGGTGACTTCTTTATTTTGTCTCATTATGAGTCTCAGGTCACCGTCTTCCAAAATGCTTCATTAGTACCGCTCACAGTGCACTGTATTGGGTAAAACAACTCTAATAGCACAGTCAGTCGATGTCACGTTACAATCGTCACAAATGGTTGCAATTAAAATGACATCAAAAGGTGACTTCTTTATTTTGTCTCATTATGAGTCTCAGGTCACCGTCTTCCAAAATGCTTCATTAGTACCGCTCACAGTGCACTGTATTGGGTAAAACAACTCTAATAGCACAGTCAGTCGATGTCACGTTACAATCGTCACAAATGGTTGCAATTAAAATGACATCAAAAGGTGACTTCTTTATTTTGTCTCATTATGAGTCTCAGGTCACCGTCTTCCAAAATGCTTCATTAGTACCGCTCACAGTGCACTGTATTGGGTAAAACAACTCTAATAGCACAGTCAGTCGATGTCACGTTACAATCGTCACAAATGGTTGCAATTAAAATGACATCAAAAGGTGACTTCTTTATTTTGTCTCATTATGAGTCTCAGGTCACCCTCAGGAGACCAATTAGAACTTTGTAACAAAATATAATTTTTCAGATGTATTTGATTTTTCACCTGAATAACATGAAGGTTTTCTTGAAAATATGATAAAATGTGTGCAGATTTCAACTCATAAAAAAGTAAGAAATATCTGCAACAAATTTTGAAATCATTGAACAAAAAAATCTAACCACCTCTTATCATGATGTTAACCAATAATTGCTTCTTTAATCTGTGATCAAAGACCTACAAATTTAGGAACCCACGTACAGAAAAATACTAAAAATATAAAAATAGAGTTTAGCTGTTTTAAACCATTAAAAAATGCATTTTCTTCAACGAAAAAAAAACAAAGAAAGAGACATCAGTGACAAAATAATTCTGCTTACTGTTTTTTTTTTCTGTTAAATGCAGCTAGAAATGACTTTTGTTCTCTGTTTATCCTGAATTGAAATAAAAATGTCCTTGTGAATTATTGAATGATTTATTAAAAATTAAATTATAATGTTATTGAAATATCTTTTGCTGAATCTACTTGAATTTATCTTTTTTCACTTGCTTAATATTAACAAGAAAACGACAATGATGATAATGATGATAAAACAATGGTGATAGTAATACTACTAATAAAGGTGTCCCAAAAAATGTAAGTACATTTGAAATTGTCATATGTTACAGCGCCTAGAGTACATGGTGTGGAAAAAGGTTTTACCGTTTTTTAATTCAAAATTTTCGAATTCAAACCGGAAATTCTGAAACAAGAATTTTTACTTTAAGAAGTCACGAAAAGAACATTATAGGGGATTTCTGGTATGAATACGAAATTCGGAATTTAAAAAAATCTAAACTGGTAATGCTTTAAAAAGTGTTAAAAATTGTAGCCGATAAACGTGGAACGATGTGGTACAATAATAGGGCAATCGCATCGACATCTGCTTTGAAAATAGATTTACCTCTTGCAAAAGTAACCGTTTCACTATTGACAACATGAACATAATTTCTGTTAATAAAATCTTCTTGTAAGTGTATATTTCAGATGTAACTGATTTTGAAGTTAGTTTCTTATCATATCACGGAATTAATCTTTTCTACTCTTCTAGCAGAGATTCTTGCTTTGGTATGCTAAATAGGGATAGTTTCTAGTTTCTGTCTTGTATCGAGTACTGCAACCAGGCACAAAAGAATGCGTTTCACATTTTTTGGCCATGATCAATATCATTCATATTTTCAAAGCTTATGAAAATCACTATCCAAGTCAAACGAAATAGGATATAATTTAATTATTTAAAATATTTACCACCAACTGAAACGTTTCCTCCGTTCGATTCTTGAACAATGTTTGCGTTGAAAAGAGCTAGCAAACAGTGGCGTAGCCAGAGGTGGGGGGGGGGTCCAAATGCTCTGGAAACCAGTAATATTATAAATTTTTCTTCGCCTTCAATATCACAGTAAATTCTCCGATTAGATAACACAAAAATATTTTTATAAAATTAGTGGTATCCAAACCATCTGGACCGCCACCCCTGTCCACGCCACTGCTAGAAGATGTCGCTGCGATCGACTCGTTATATTTTCAGTATCGTTCTACATTTATCGGATTCAATTTTTTAGTACTATTTTGTAGCCGTTTTCCACACTATGTATTCTAAGCACGGTAGTAATGTTCACTGAGAGCGCGGATTAATTTTGAATGTAATATTTTCTATGTAGGTGATTTCAATTGCGATGGGTAGTTGATCGTGAGATGGGCTTTCACCCTATCTCACAAGTCGTTTGCCGAACATATTTCCTTGAATTTTCGCCAGAGTTTTCTACCATATTCTTTTCATTTGCGAGGTTTGTCGATGATCGCGGTGTTCCAGAACTTTGCTTGAGAACTTTTTAACAGTTTCATATGCTTGAAACGTATTTCAAATTCCAGCGATTGTAAGTTGTATCGGATGATGTATCTGAAACTCTCTTTAAAACTGTCACTGCACATCAGTTACACTTTCGAACTTTACAGTAACACTTTAGTATAAATGTCCCTTGCTGAAAACTTCGTCTGGTTCCTGCCATACTCCGTTTCTTTAAATTTCCGGTACCACACATGAATTGTTTTGTCAGTTGGTCCCTGTTTTCGACATTTATTACGAATGTACCGTTGAACTGACACCACTGATTCAGATTTAAAGAAACGGAGTATGGCAGGAACTGGACTATCGCATGGATGTATGCCGTGTGACCAAGGGTTCACACATAGAACACCTGTAATGTATGTAAGTAAAACTTGAATAGTTTCAGAATAATTTCATATGTTTCTTTTTTTCATATTCGTCTTCGTTTTTTTACTATAACGTGTCGAAACCCCGGAGGGAATTATGAATGACCCTGTATTTATATTCCAAAAAAACAAATAGGCATAACAGCGCCTTTACTGGCTATTTCTCACTTTGATGCTTACTTTACAATAAAAATTAGACGACTGGCTCTTTTCCAATTTTGAAGATGTTCAAATCTTGATCTTGCGATCCAAAATATTTATAACTCGTGCATTTAAATCATGGATAATAATAGTACACTAGAGTGTTAGTTAATTTGATGATCATTTACGTCATAAAGGAGATGAAGTGTTCAAACTGAAATCCTATATATATATATATATATATATATATATATATATATATAAAGTTTTGAACTGAGGGTGGTTTTGGGTTCTGAGAGTCATGATCGGCATAGATTTGCAAAAATTTTTCAGAAATTCCAACTTAGGGTAGAATGCAATAGGTAGTATTTCTTACGAAATGTACCTGAAATATTTAGCAACAACACAAAATTCTTTCCGAAATACTGATCTTATCTTAAAACCATAAATTTTCAATACTTGAAACATAAAATTCAATATAAAATATTTCTATTTTTTAATATTCAGAAAATACTATCCATTAAAATAAATGTACATTACTCATTCAACTGTAAAGTTTTTTCACATAATTTAATACTATCCATGTAGTTATTATGGCTACGTAATAATGTTTAATAATAACTTACGTACAATCATTTTTCACCATTAAAATAACACTTGATGTCTAATATTTTATCATAAAACGATTAATACATATATTTTTTATTTGTTATTTCTTGGCCAATAACTGTTTGCAGTAGAAGGGTAATTTTTCATACTGTCAAGACTGGATTTATCTTTATTATTAAGGATATGTAAAAATTAGGATACTGTTTAATGCCACTTTAGTTTTTAATTATAACTTTACACAGGATTTTATAAATTTCATCAGAGATTAAATGAATAATCTTTCTGTCGAAAATGGCATGATGTAATCGTAATTTTAGAAAAGTTTACAATTAGCATGCATATCATAACATTTTCATGATATTTCAGCACATTAGTCATGAAAATTTTCTTAAATTATACCCTTGCGCTGAAAATATTAAATATGCTAAATATTTCATGTTTTCCGTGCAACGAGTTTTGAGGAATGAAAAGTATAAATAGCATTTTAATCAATCATTGTTGCCAGTAGGCTACTTTATTTTATTTTTTAGCACTTTCCAACCTAGTTGAAAAGTGCTTATGACTTCGGTTTGTCTGGCCGTCTGCCGTCTGGCCGTCTGCCGTCTGCCGTCTGTCCGTGCTCTAACTCCCGTAAATATGCTCGGATTGCTCTGCAATTTTTATATGTTATTGTCGTTATCTATAGCATGTTCCCTATTTCAACGGAAGTGTGTAGCACTTATAGTTTTTTTACAGGGACACTCAAAAGAATTCCGTTACATTGCGGTCTATGGGGAAAAATCATTTGCGGTTTATTTAAATAATGTTTCACTATTTTAAACGCATTGTAATTTATATATATTACTAAGGTGCATTAGAAGAAGCTTAATATGGAACAGGGTGTGCATAGCACTTATAGTTACTTTACAGGGACAGTAAAAATAATTCCGTTACATTACGTCTATGAAGAAAAATCGTCTGCGGTTTATTTAAATAATGTTTCACTATTTTAAACGCATTCAAATTTATATAGATCACTAAGGTGCATTACAAGAGACTTACTACGGAATATTGTGTGTATAGCAGTCATCGTTCATTTACAGGGACACGCAAAAGAATTCTCTGCTGTCTGTTAACAATAATTCCTGGAAGTGCGTTTTAAGTTATTGAACGCGATTTTAATTTTAACTTGCTTTTTGTCTATTACGTGGTGTTTATAAATTCTGTAGATCCTATACAGGGCAGCACAAAAGTTCGCGAACACATTTCTGTTTATTGACAAACTCCAGACGGAGAATTTTAAACTGTGCTACGCGTTTCCTAACTGAACTAAAATTATCATCCTATGTAGTATATATACAAATTTATAGATCCTATACAGGGCTGAATAAAAGTATTCGGATATTTTTCCGAATATTGTATATGTTGGAAATTCCTGAAATTTTGTTTTTAAATATGTTATGCGTTTTCTAAATTGTTTACTTAGATGTTAGCTTTTAGCTTATTAAACGGTATGATTTGTAAAATTATTTTGGAAGCGTTGGAAAGTGCTATATAATCTATGCTTGACGCATGATTTTTTGTTCTTGTTTTTATTCAAATTGTTTGATACCCTTCACTATTTTAAAATAGTATAATTTTTCTTATTCTCTCATTATTTAATCTGTCATTATATGAGGCGAACATTTCCACTTCAGACAAGTTGGAAATTGTACGTTAAACGTGACATAGGAGGTGCGTTCGTTTTATAACTGTGTCACAATGTAAAAAAAAATCATCCATATTATTTCAGTGAAATGAATATGACCGTCTGCTAATGACGAAATGAGCATGCCTTTTTTATTTTCATATTACGTATGCCACGTTTACAAATAAGTTTTTTTTTCTACAACAGACAGCACTGTAAAATTCACCATGGCGATCTTGCCTTGCGAATGATTACGTCCATGGTTTAATATTTTTATGACTCACAATGAACGAATCTCCTATGTTTATTTACTCTAATGGATTGAGACATTCGGCTGTTAACGTAATTTCCACTGAAGTTATTTCAGAATCTATAGATTTTTATGATTTCGTTTATCTCACGAAACCCTATTACTCCCGCTCCGTTGTCTGTCCGTCACCGAGCCATTCTCAAAAACTATATAACTTACAGAGTTGAAACTTTGTGTATATATCTGAATACCAGCTATGAAGAGCTCAAAATATTAAAATTTGAAAAATTCATATTATTTTAATAAATAGAGATAAAAAAACAAAATTCTAACAGCTTTTTCCTATTAAATTTAAACATTTTTCGTTATAGCAGATGCTAAAAATTAAAAATTCACGATGAAATTCTTTCCACAATAATTAATTTTCTATCAGACGATTTCTACGTGAAAAATGAAAATGAAATAAAAAGTTTCACCAATTTTAAAAAAGATAAATATGAAATAAAATTATTGACGTCATAGTGGTAATAAAACGGAAAATGTCTAAGATTTCTCAATAATACAAGGAGTATGAGTATGTGTGTGTACACAAAGCAGATTAATATCACGTCATTAAAGAATTAAAAAGAAAATCTGACGTCATATTGGAAGTTTAACGAATTTTTCAGATGTTTGAGAATAATACAAAGCGAGTATCAATATGAGAAATAGAGAATAGTAAATATATGAGTTTGAGAAACATATTGAATCGTGATAAAAATCCGATTATGGAAATATTCGCATATTTTAACATTTTGAAGGGGTACAATTTGTTTAATTTTGAAATTATTTTTTAAATATCGCATTTAGTCCGCATGACGGATATTATTATGACAGAATATAATAGCGGGTTGGTTTAGATATTCTAAAAAACCAAAGAATAGACCGGTAAATTTTTACTTTATAAAAAACATGACCTTTTTTTTTCTGTTGCTAAAAGAAATTTATTTGAATTTATTAAAGAAAGGATAAAGTGTTTTGAAAGGAATATTGAAACCCCTTGAGCGAAACTCTTGATACGAAACCATTTGAGAGATCTTCGATCACACTTACCCACTTGTTTAATGTAACTCATCTCTAAAGCAAGCAATTTTTTTCAACGGTCTTTCTAAAAATGTAACTTTTATGCAATTGTATTCGAAAAATAATTTTGAATAAAAATGGACACTTGACATATGGAAAAAGAAATAGTCCACGGATCAAACAATCATGTTTCGACCCAGCAATTTTATTCAATAATTGAAGTCAAATATTTACAGCGATCTAGTAAGTTACATTTTATAAAATAAAATTTCTAGATCGAAACATGATTGTTTGAGCTGGGGATTAATGACCGAAAATAACGGTACCAAAAAAATGGAAAACGCTATTCGATTCCCTTAAATTGTCAAGCCAGACTATTTAAGGGATATGAAATCGAATAGCGTTTTCATATCCCTTAAATAGTCCGGCCTGACAATTTTATGCCCTTACGTTTAAAAATAAGTCAGAAAATGTGTCAGAAATTTTCGTTTTTTGAGCAGAAAATTTGAGATTCACCTTAAGTGCGTTTGAAAGGGTTAATATTTTACATTTCCAAAATACAGGGTTATCGTTACTTCTTTTGGTTGGTTGGTTGATTCATATCGGCCGATTATCTTCTCGAGGAATATATGCCCTAGGATGAGTGCCCTTCGTGGGGGGTCTTTCTAAGGGGTCCTAACCCGTATTTACGGCAAGGTTCGAAGAAAAGCACGCAAAATTCCAAACAGTTATTTCGACGAGCGCGACAGGGGTTTGAACCCAGCACCTCCCGCCTACCACCTTTGAGAGCAGACCCTTTCAGCCACTGGTGAAGCCGTTACTTCTTTTGAAATTAATTTTCTAAATTGTATAGTTTGCTATTTCGCTTGGTAACATCTATGATTTAGCCTTGTCACTTTCAGGGATTTTCTTCTTGTAAAGACGAAAGAATTCCCTCTTCTTTACAAAATGAAATTCGTCAAATAAATTTGATTACGCCCTCACTTCCGTCTGCCATCCAATGCAAACTGATACAAGCAATAAAATTTTCAAATCTGCAATAGTCATGTCCGCAACATTTCGTACGGACTCTGTATAAAAGCAATTTCAAAAACCTTTTAACACTTTCCAACAAAGTTCGAAAGTGCTTATGAATTCGGTTTGTCTGTTTGTCTGTCTCTCCGTGTTCTAACTCGCGTAAATATACCTTGATAACCATGCAATTTGTATATGTTATTCAGATTTATTATCAGCATGTTCGGTAGTGAAATTGAAGTATGTAGCATTTATAGTTCATTTACAGGGACACTTAAAAGAATTCCGTTACATTGCAGCGTATGAGGAAAAATAGTTTGCGGTATATTTTAATTGTGTTAATATATTTCATACATGTTGATAGGGATATATTTTAAAGAAGGACAGGAGATATTTACAGGAGATATTTTAAATATACGAATGCATCTTATGCCCATAGGTTTTATGGCTTATGCACATAATACGAATTCAAATCTTCAAATAATAAGTCATGTAATTTTGTTCCGAGTCTATAAAAATTTTAGATTCGAAGTCTAATCCATATCTACACGTTAAATACCTGGAAAACCATTCACCACACATCAATATTAGAATTATTCATGAATTACTAAACGATATAGAAATTTAAATCGTTGTACTTGAAATATGAAACTGTATTTATTCATAATTTACACTGTTAAAAATCTCAGCAATAAACTTTCCAGTCATTCAACTGTTTTTAGAGAAAACGGTTACTTGACTATATTATGAAGCGTTCTCATTGGTTAGAATAAAAATTAACCAGAAGGACCCGTGCGAAGCTTTCGCACTGCAATCTTTGAGATTATTTCCTGGTACGTTTTAGCGCTAATTTTTAATTAACTGATTTTTTTAATCAAACAACGCGTTTTAACGAAATATGGGTGTATTATTACAGACGCTTGTTCAAAAACATTTCGAATGATACCTCATTCATCGTTGTATGTTTTGTATGTGCATAGAAAAAAGGATGTTGACAAATGAAATAATATATATATAATGATTGCTTGTGCGAATAAATTGCCAGAAAATATTTTGCCAAATTTTCTTATCTCGCCAAGGTTATTTCTCTAGGTTGCCAAGACCCCACTCCTATACTGAAAAAATAAAATAAAATAAAATAAAATAAAATAAAAACGAATTATAAAAAAATTTAAATACCGAATCAGATGTTTAGGGAATTTATATGCCAGCATGGCACAGATGTCATATACTCACCACATTGCCACGATTTTTTCCCCCGCCAATTTGGCGAAAATTTTGTTTTTGAATATTAGTTACAAATAGCATACAATAATAGCCATGTGATATTTTTTTCAATATAAAAGCAAAATAACGTAATAAATGAAATAGCTTCTATTATTTTATAAAATGAAATACAAATAAATAAATGATAGTTTGATATAAATAAATGTGGATATACATAATAACAATAATTTATAGAATTAAAATACGAAATAAAGTAAATAAACAACGTTTAAAAAGTAAATAAACAAAGTAAACAAACAAAAGTAAATAAACAAAGTTTTCGCCAAATTAGCGGTGGAAAAATCGCGCCAATGTGGTGCGTATATGACATCTGTGCCGAAAGCATTTCCTCAGATTTTGCAAAACTGTTAAAGAAATTTCTTAAATACGTAAATCAATATTTGGTACACCACTTTTTTGAAAGCCTATGGGAACTTAAACATGGGGCGTTCAAACTTTGTGGTTCAGCAGCCATTTAAGTGACATTAGACTTCGCTGGCATATTAACAGCTTAATGAAATATTAAAAAATAAATATTTGTAAATCCTAATGAAATGTGTATTTGGAAGTTAATCCTTAAATTGCGTAATCTACTGGTGCTACGATTCCGATACAGTACGCATATAAACAGCAATGATTAAACAAAGAAAACAAATAAACAATAGGTGACGCACGTGTAAAACTTAAATTAAAAACTCTATATTTTTTCAAAAAAGCACGCGCAAGAAATAAATTGACAATCATAATTTAATTGAATTAGAGGATGACGTCATACGATAATGCAGTATTTTATTTCTGTGGCCACACTGATTTCAGAAAACCTTTCATTTCATTTACGAAATCAATGTCGATTTAAATTTTAATTAACAGCAATTTTTAATCCAAAAACATGTTTTAAAAAAATGTAAGTGTAGTATGTCAGAAGCCGGTTCAAAAACCTTTCATATGGTATCTCATTCGTTGTTCTGCGTTTCATATTTTCTTAGAAAAAGGGATTTTGACAGGAGAAATAATATATATGATTACTGCTATGTAACCGTGTTCTATCAAAATGGTTGAATGAGTGGAAGTGTTTGCTGCAAATTTTTAACAGTGTAATATCCATAATTAAATTCCTTATTCCGCACATGTCATATTTTTAACGCTAAAAATGCGAAGCATCGAAAATTAAGGTATCAGCGTTCGAAAGGGTTAGTATTATTTACTTTAAAAAATATTATATATATATATATATATATATATATATATATATATATATATATATATATATATATTGCTGCTTCGCATGTTTTCAGTCACCATATCTCCTACTTAGCTTCATCATTCAAAATCGCAATTGTGATCAAAGTGTTTAGTAAAAGTTAGATGATATGAAATGGTACATACTTATTCATAATTTAATGTTCATAAATAAATTCCTGATTCAGCATATGTCATATTTTTTGCAAGCATTATTTTAAAGAATGACAACATTATCAAAAAATAATGTATTTGCGTTCGAAAGTGTTAGAATTTTGTATTTTTATAAAAATTATTGATGCTTCGGAAAGGTTTCTGTTTCCAAATCTCCCATTCAGTTGCTTCATTCGAATTTGCAATTGGAAACTAAAACTTTTGTAAAAGCTATAGTAGCTTGTAATCTTATAAGTACAATAACAACTTTGGAATTTCGTAAACGTAATAACAAAGAAGGAGAAACATCTATCATTTATCCTAATCGCTTTCAATGTCTTTTTTTTCTTTTAAACTCGAAGACAAAATAATTCCTCCTTCACAAAATGCTATTTGTCAAATAAATTTTATTTTTGATTCTACTTCCCTGCCGCAATACAACCCAAATGTATACCATCAATACAATTTTCAAATCTTCAAATAATAAGTCATATCCGCAATAACTTTATACCGAGTCTATGAAAATATCAGAATTCAAATTTAACACTTAGCCAAACGTGAAATATGTGGCTAACCATTTACCACACATGAATGTTCGAATTATTCGTGAGTTAATAAAAGTTATAGAAATTTAAATTCTTAGGTAACTTGAGATATGAAACGGTATATACTTATTCGTAATTTAATGTTCATAAATAAATTCCTTATTCAGCACATGTCATTTTTCTTGCATACAATATTTTAAAGAATAACAGCATTATCAATAATGCGAAGCATAAAAAAATAATGTGTTTGCATTCGAATGTGTTAGAATTTTGTATTTTAATAAAGATTATCGCTGCTTCGGAAGGTTTCTGTTCCCAAATCTCCCATTCAGCTGCTTCAATCGAATTCGTAATTGGAAACCAAAACTTTTGTAAAAGCTATTGTAGATTGTAATCTTTTAAGTAAAATAACAACTTTGGAATTTTGTAAACGTAATAAAAAAGAAGGAGAAACATCTATCATTTATCCTAATCGCTCTCAGCGTCTTTTTTTATTCTTTCTTCTCAACTTGAAGACAAAAGAATTCCTCCTTCACAAAATGCTATTTGTCAAATAAATTTGATTTTGTTCCTACTTTCTTGCCGCAATCCAACCCAAATTGATACAAGCAATACAATTTTCAAATCTTCAAATAATAAGTCATGTCTGCAGTAATTTCGTACCGAGTCTATCAAAAAATTAGATTCCAAGTCCTAACCCTTCGCTATACACGTGACTACAATCGCTAATTTCCTCCGTATCCTTCGCTGTCTTTACAGGTGTCTGCAGTTCAGGGATAACTTTTCACACAGTCGAGGTTACAGAGATCACTTTTGCTGTCAAAGGATAATAACTCATTTTTTTACAGTCTTGTCGTTATTAAGTGAAAGAAGCAATTACAGAAGGAGATACTTGTTTAAGTCTAAGGCCTATGTTTAGTGGGATAATTAATGGGAGATAATGAAAAGTGTTTTACCTTGCCGAAAGTCTTTTCTAAAAGTTTTTCTTTTTTTTAAAAAGTTTGTTTTTTGTTTTACTTGGTGGTGAAACATTCGTGAGAAAGCGTTTTATTATTTATTCTCTATGGCATGTGAAAATTGGATTGTGTTTTATTTCTTTTTTTTTTTAGTGTAACGCCCACGACTTTCTTTTTATATATTTTTTTACAAGGTGCTTTCATCTGATGTCTTAAAAAAGACAGATGAAAAGGTTAAAAAGGTCATTGTAACATACCTTCATGCATCACAAATATAGAGTTAAACCCGTTATAATATATTTGCCATAGCTGAATTATCAGAAAACAAATTTCATAACCATTTTATCTCCATAATAAGCGAAAACCGATAAAGAAAGGTAAAAACAAATAAATAAATAAATGATCAATTAAGGAATATTATATTCCCAACATAATTATATTAAGAAAGTGTTTAAAGTTTCACATTTAATGAAAATAATGCTAAATTAATCACATTTTATTTATAATATATTTATAATAATTATAAGTATCTATTTCCAAAATTTCAGCTTTAAGTTATGCATGTAATCAAAAATTCCCAAAATTCATTATTGCGACTAAGTATAAAATACAATTGCATTACCCATATAAGTAATATTATTTATTTTTTGTTTATATATATAACCGCTAAACGACAGAGCAGAAACCTCATACACAAATGAGGGAATAAAAATCAAAAATTGATATATGAACACATACTTGTTTGAATAATAATATTCAGAAAAAGAGGAAGAAAAAATAAAATTTAAGACCAAGATAAGATAAATCAAATATATATCATCATCAACAACAGCAAGGACAAAAGCCGTTTTCAAATGTTTTCCACTCAAAACACACTTTTTAAACGTAATATTGGGCTTTATTATCCAAGCGCAAGAAATTTGAGCATTCAGTGGGAAAAAATGATTTTATTTTTCACATAATGAGTTTATCTACATTCTGCTAGAATACAGGAGCAGATAAATCATAATAAATTCAACGGTTCTAATGAAATTTCTTTCTGAACAACATTATTTATATTCTTCACTAGCTGACCTGCCCGGCGTTGCCCGGGCCAATGATAATAACCTTAAACAGAACTCAAGTTTGTATAATTTTTTTAAGAACATGAACCGAGGGACCCAACAAGGAGATTAATATTCAGAATTGGGGGTAGCTGAGGTCCGAGAATTTATTTTGTCATTCAAGAAGTGCCTGGAAGTCCTAAGAAGTTGTTAGAAAAAAAAACTAAGGGAGTAGAGCGCCAAAAGAAGGCCAACTGAAAGTTTCGAGCGGGGCCTTAAAATCGGATAAACAGAGAGCAAGTTATTAACAATTTAGAGCACAAAAACGTGAAGGAGTCTAGGGGGCCCGGGTCTTGTCACATTCTTTTTTTTTTTTTTTTTTTTTTTTTTTTGCTGGAAGTCCTAAGAAGTTGTTAGGGGGAAAAAGTTAGTTAATCGGTCGATTTTAAAAAGAGCTAGATGGCCAAAAGAGGCCAACCGATAAATTTGAGCAGGGCCCTAAGAAGAAAACTAAGGGGACGGTGGAGTTAAAATTGAATTTTTTTAATTTTCATCATAGAGACATGAAATTTTGTGCACATATACATTTCACCATAAGTATATAGAATACATTTAAAAAAAATTCTAACTTTAATATAATTTTAAGTTTTTTTTAAATTAAAAATTTATAAACTAAATTGTAAAATGCTCTTTGGGTCTTAATTTTTAAGATATTTCCTCCATTTTGCATTTGGATCACTTAAAACTATATTACAAAGAAATCTCTGTATCAGTTATTTAATCTCTTGAATAGTTAATTTTGTAGAATTTTTTTTACTGAAATCCATTCCAATTTTCATCAAAATTTAGCATTTTAATAAGTTATAAATCAAATTTAACTATCTTAACGAAGTCTTTTTGTAAAATGCATACACAGTTTCTTTGTAAACAGTATTAGCATTCTTTCTTATCAATTTCTTCAATTTTGACCAAAAATTAAGACGCATGGAGCATTTTAAAAATCTAAAAAACGTGTAAAATCTATATTGAGAAAAACAGGTTTAAAGTTTACTAAAGCACCGAAAAATTGATTGTGTACATAATTGTACATAATTGTGTACACACTTGTAACTTTGCAAAAAATCATCGCAGCTGCATGCAGTTTTTCTCAAAGGGTTCAGCACAAATTGAAGAATAATAATACACACAAAAATAAATTTCGATTTTTGGGTCAATTTTTGATCAAATAAAGGTCCACGGTCCCCTTAAAAGATCCTGGCGCTTTAGATCTTCAATTAGTTCTAATTAAGCATTGGATATGAATTAATCATTAGAATAAAATTTTAAAGAAATGCTTTAAAAGGACCCTAGATCCCAATAAAAACGTGATGGTGGTGGCCCTGGGTGAGGAATCCAAGATTCAACTTTAAAGTTATGTATTGAGAAGGTGACAAAATTAGGGCAAAATTAGGTTAAAAATGCAGGGCGCACGAAAAGTTCAAGGGGCCACACACCGAGCCCCAGGAGGACAGGGTCTTAACTGGAATATATAAATGTGAGAATACCTAAATGGCGAAAAGGCCCCATAAACGAAGAAGATCGGATTAAAAGTGGGCAAGTTATTAACAATTTAGTAAAGGAAAATTTCAACGGGCGCCTTACAAGGCCCCAGGGAGACAGGGTCTTAATTGGAACGCAGAAATGGGGGAGAAGTTTAATGGAGAAAGGGCCACGAAAACGAAGAAGATAGAATAAAAATGGGGTAAGTTATTATCAATTTAAGGCAAATTTTAAAGGTACCCCAGTGGGTCCGGGTCTTAAAAAATAAAAAATCTGAGCTTCAGGTGCATCAGGATCTGCCTTGGACTATTCGCATTCAAATTTTCAGACTTCTACGTGTGGTGGATTTCGCTAGCCATCGCACACAGACACACAGACAAACAACTTTATTTTATTAGTATAGATAAATAGCTACTTATATGACCGATGCAAGTAATGTTTTTAAACCCCTTTCTTAATTTTAAAGATGCAATTATTTTTGAAAATTGTTGCGAAGGGAAATAGCTTTAAACTTTTGCTTTAACCTAATTTTTTGACAAAACTTTCATATTCTTTTCCAATTTTTCTTCCAATAAATGGATTTCTTTATTTTTTCTCATAAACTTATTACATGACAGAATATTAAAAAATATTTTCTCAACCACTTTCTGAAATTTAATTTCAAATATGACATTGTTTTTAGTGGTTGGGGCTCGGGAAAGAAAATTTCTTTAAACTGCTTCAAAAAAACATTTTTACTTCCTTCTATCTTTACAAGAAGAAAGTATTGGATTCATGAAAATTTTCGACTTCCGGTTTTCAACGGATTTATACGTTTTAGAAGGTCCTGAAAACGATTTGACTGTTTTGAGAAAATGTCTGTCTGTGACTCTGTATGTCTGTCTGTCTGTATGTGACAAAAATTTTGTGGGCGCTCTATCTCAAGAACTGATGCACGAAATATAATAAAACTTTATATTCAGTTAGTCCCTAATATAAATTCGTGCTGATTAGTTTTTGGTGAAAACCGCCCGAAAGGTGGTACTGCTATGCTGCATTTTTTGCGATTTCCGCAATAGCTCTAGCTCAAGAACTAATGCACGAAATTTAATAAAACTTTATATTCAGTTAGTCCCTAATATAAATTGGTACTAATTAGTTTTTTGTGAAAATCGCCCGACAGGTGGCGCTGCTATGCTGCATTTTTTGCGATTTCCGCAATAGCTCTATCTCAAGAACTAATGCAGTTATTTTGATCAAACTTCAGATTCAGTTAGACGTTGACATAAATAGACGCTGATTACATTTTGGTTTAGATATGCCAACAGGTGGCGGTGCTATACCACTTTTTTCATTATTTTTACGATAGCTATATATCAGGAACTAATGCACGGAATTTCATCAAACTTCAGATTCTGTTAGACCTTCACATAAATAGATGTTGATTACGTTTTGGTGTAAGTAGCCCAACAGATGGCGCTGCTATGCTACTTTTTTCATTATTATCACGATAACTATATCTCAAGAACTAATGCACAGAATTTCATCAAACTTCAGATTCTGTTAGACCTTGACATAAAGAGATGCTGATTACGTTTTGGTGTAAATAGCCCAACAGGTGGCGCTGCTATGCTACTTTTTTCATTATTACCACGATAACTATATCTCAAGAACTGATGCACGGATTTTCATCAAACTTCAGATTCAGTTAGACGTTGTCATAAGTTATTGATCTAAATCACCCAACAGGTGGCGCTGCTATACTGCGTTTTGCAGGATTTACACGATTTTAGCAATAATCTTATCTCAAGAACTAAAGCACGGAATTTAATAAAACTTTAGATTCAGTTAGACCTGGATATAAATTGGTTGCTGATTCTTTTCAGTGTATGCGAAACCTATGTGAGATAGAAGAAAGTTTTGGGATTGGCACATCCGACTAGTTTTTTAATGGTATAATGTAGGGATTTATTTTCTGAGCGCAAGTAATTCAACCATTCAAATAGAAAGATATTTGTTCCTGTAATGAGTTTTATCTAAGATTGCGGAATAATCTTCTTCTCGTGATCAAAGATTCTAACTTTACTTTCAAGCACTTTCATAAATTCAAAGATGCAATTGTTTTTAAAATGGTTGCGGAAGAAAATAGCATTAAAGCTTTTAAGCTTTATCTTCAACCTAATTTTTTAACAAAATTTCCATACTGTTTTCCCATTTTTATTCCAATAAATGGCTTTCTTTATTTTTCTCTTAAACTTCTAATTGTATGACAGAATATTAAAAACAGAAAAAAATTCTCGACCACTTTCTTAAATTTAATTTAAAAGATGACATTGTTTTGGATGATTGGGACTCGGGGAAGAAAACTTCTTTAAACTGCTTCAAAAAACATGGAAACTTTTTTAAAGGTATAATGTACGGATTTACTAACTCAGCGCAAGTAATTCAACCATTCAAATAGAAAGATATTATTTGTTCCTGTAATGAATTTTTTATCTAGGATTGCGGAGGAATCTTCTTCTCATGATCAAAGATTCTAATTTTATTGGCAAAATTTTCATATTCTTTTCCAATTTCTCTTGCAATAAATTACTTTCTTTATTTTTCTCATAAACTTCTTATTACATGACAGAATATTAAAAAATATTTTCTCAACCACTTTATGAAATTTAATTTCAAAGATGACATTGTTTTTAGTGGTTGGGGCTCGGGGAAGAAAACTTCTTGAAACTGCTTCAAAAAACATGGAAAGTTTTTTTAAAGGTATAATGTACGGATTTACTAACTCAGCGCAAGTAATTCAACCATTCAAATAGAAAGATATTATTTGTTCCTGTAGTGAGTTTTTTCTAAGATTGCGGAGGAATCAATAAATGGCTTTCTTTATTTTTCTCCTAAACTTCTAATTGTATGACAGAATATTAAAAAAAGAAAAAAATTCTCGACCACTTTCTTAAATTTAATTTAAAAGATGACATTGTTTTTGATGATTGGGACTCGGGAAAGAAAACTTCTTTAAACTGCTTCAAAAAACATGGAAACTTTTTTTAAAGGTATAATGTACGGATTTACTAACTCAGCGCAAGTAATTCAACCATTCAAATAGAAAGATATTATTTGTTCCTGTAATGAATTTTTTATCTAGGATTGCGGAGGAATCTTCTTCTCATGATCAAATATTCTAATTTTATTCTCAAGCACTTTCATAATTTCAAAGATGCAATTGTTTTTAAAATGGTTGCGGAGGAAAATAGCTTTAAACTTTTGCTTCAACCTAATTTTTTGGCAAAATTTTCATATTCTTTTCCAATTTCTCTTGAAATAAATTATTTTCTTTATTTTTCTCATAAACTTCTTATTACATGACAGAATATTAAAAAATATTTTCTCAACCACTTTCTGAAATTTAATTTCAAAGATGACATTGTTTTTAGTGGTTGGGGCTCGGGGAAGAAAACTTCTTGAAACTGCTTCAAAAAACATGGAAAGTTTTTTTAAAGGTATAATGTACGGATTTACTAACTCAGCGCAAGTAATTCAACCATTCAAATAGAAAGATATTATTTGTTCCTGTAGTGAGTTTTTTCTAAGATTGCGGAGGAATCGTCTCATGATTAAAGATTATAATTTTATTCTCAAGTAATTTCATAATTTCGAAGATGCAACTGTTTTTAAAATGATTGCGGAGGAAAATAGCTTTAAACTTTTGCTTCAACCTAATTTTTTGGCAAAATTTTTATATTCTTTTCCAATTTCTCTTGCAATAAATTACTTTCTTTATTTTTCTCATAAACTTCTTATTACATGACAGAATATTAAAAAATATTTTCTCAACCACTTTCTGAAATTTAATTTCAAAGATGACATTGTTTTTAGTGGTTGGGGCTCGGGGAAGAAAACTTCTTGAAACTGCTTCAAAAAACATGGAAAGTTTTTTTAAAGGTATAATGTACGGATTTACTAACTCAGCGCAAGTAATTCAACCATTCAAATAGAAAGATATTATTTGTTCCTGTAGTGAGTTTTTTCTAAGATTGCGGAGGAATCGTCTCATGATTAAAGATTATAATTTTATTCTCAAGTAATTTCTTAATTTCGAAGATGCAACTGTTTTTAAAATGGTTGCGGAAGAAAATAGCTTTAAACTTTTGCTTTAACCTAATTTTTTGGCAAAATTTTTTATTTTTCTCATAAACTTCTTATTACATGACAGAATATTAAAAAATATTTTCTCAACTACTTTCTGAAATTTAATTTCAAAGATGACATTGTTTTTAGTGGTTGGGGCTCGGGGAAGAAAACTTCTTGAAACTGCTTCAAAAAACATGGAAAGTTTTTTTAAAGGTATAATGTACGGATTTACTAACTCAGCGCAAGTAATTCAACCATTCAAATAGAAAGATATTATTTGTTCCTGTAGTGAGTTTTTTCTAAGATTGCGGAGGAATCGTCTCATGATTAAAGATTCTAGTTTTATTCTCAAGTAATTTCATAATTTCGAAGATGCAACTGTTTTTAAAATGGTTGCGGAGGAAAATAGCTTTAAATTTTTGCTTTAACCTAATTTTTTAACAAAATTTTCATACTGTTTTTCTTTTTTTCATCCATAAAATGGCTTTCTTTATTTTTCTCATAAACTTCTAATTATATAACAGAATCTTAAAAAATATTTTCGCGACCACTTAACTTTAATTTCAAATATGACATTGTTTTTAATGGTTGGTGCTCGGTGAAGAAAACTTCTTAAAACTGCTTCAAAAAACATAGAAAACTTCTTTTAAAGGTAATGTAGGGAACTATTATTTCAGCACAAGTTATTAGACCATTCAAGTAGAAGGATCTTATTACTTACCTATCATACGTAGTATAGGGTAAATCTTGTAATCGTTTTAAAAATCGGAAAAAAAAATTTGACGGATTTACACGTTTCAGACACTGGAGATGACGAAAAACATATTTTTAGGGGAAAAAATTGCCGTCTGTCTGTCTGTGTGTCTGTATGTCTGTGTGTCTGTGTGTCTGTAAACGCTCTATCTCCCGAAAAAATTGAGATAGAGACTTGAAATTTGGTATGTACTTAGTATTTAATAATGGAAATAAGCTTATTGAATGTCAGTAACCTCGATTATCCGGAACTATTTTTTTCGGACTCTCGAAATATTCGTTCTGATAAAAGGTATATAAAATTTTTCGAAATTGTTTATTTTAAGGAGTGAATATGAAAGACAATAAAAAAACATAAATTTTGCATAAAGCATGAAGTTGATCGGATAATGAGTTGCCGAGATATATGTAATCTTATTTTCCACACTATTTGATTTTTCATGACCCTGTATTTCAACCAAATTTCAATTCAAAGATATATTTTAATTGGAAATGAGACGCTTAATCCGATTCAGTAAACTGTTAGTTAATATGATTATAATTTTTTTTATATATAAGAATGTTTCTTTTACGCAATTCAATAATAGAGCATTTAAAGCGAGGCTAATGAAAAAGACAGGCTACCGCGGTGCATTCCACTTATCTTTTTTTGCAGACCGCTAGAATGACGTGATGTTCTTTTCGTACACCTGCATTGGTGCATTCCAGCATCACGTGACTCCCGAGGTCTGTAAAAAAAGGTACGCGTAAAGCACCGCGGTAGCCTTTCTTTCTCGTTAGTCTCGATTTAAAGTCTATGACGTCATCAAGCCAGAATTTTATTCGAATTGCATTGCATTTTATAAATAGTTTACACATGTTTTATTTTCATATTTTTCATATTTTCATTCAAGTATTACGGTAGCCCCCAACGACTAGTTTATTTCTGCAGTGAGTTTTAACTAACAAGGGAACCACTTTTGGTGCAGCTCGGACCTAGCATTGAGACCTGTTTCATTTTGTAGCCCTATACATAAAAGTTAGAGAACAGATAAAATTTCTTTGCTAAAATCCTATTTTATATATATATATATTTACTTTTAATTTTTTATTATTGGATTTTTATTTGTTAATTTTACGCCAAAAACGAGTTTAGTAGCCAAATAGGGCGCTACGAATCCAAACTACTACTCACGCGCAGCAGACGACTGTGACATTTGTCCAGTGTTTGCGAAAAGATTCTACGGTAACAAATAAAGCCAATTTTGCGCCACCAAAAATGCAATTATAATGTTGTATTTTTTTTTTTTTCAAAATCAAATTCACAGGTTCTTGAAGGAATTTTTAAACTTTTTTCAATGTTTTATACTTATTATTAACAAATTTGTATTTTTAACTGGTAAAAAAAAAAAAAAAAAAAAAAACTTTTATGTCATTAGTCTGATAAGTGGTCTCGAAAATTGCATTATCAGAAAGTTATGCTTCTTTAAAATCAAGAAATATGATTTTAACAGAAAAAAAAATTGTCGATTCTCAAACTTCGTAATATAGGGCACCAAAAGTTGTTCCCTTGTAAGATTTCGGAGAAATATGATTCTCATGATCAAAGATTCTCAACTTATTCTCAAGAGCTTTTGTTATTTTAAACATGCAATTGATTCTAAAATTGCAGAAAAAATGTCAGTTTAAACTTTTGGTTCAAACTAATTTTTCAAAATACTTTCACATTTTTTCCACCATTTTCTTCTTCTAGTAAACGGCTTTATATATATATATATATATATATTTCATTCAATTTTCTGCTTATATGACAGAATCCTAAAAAATATTTTTTTTTAACCATTTTTCTGAAATTAATTTAAAAGGTGCAATTGTTTTTAATGGCTGTGGCTTAGGGGAAGAAAACAGCTTAAAACTGTTTCAAAAAACGTGAAAACATTTTTTAAGGTAAATTTTGGCTTTATTACCCGAGCGCAAGTAACTCGGGTATTCAAACAGAAAGTTATTATTTTCTCCTGTAATGTGTTTTATTTAAGCTTTGCTAGATTACAGGTGCAATTATATTAAAATAAATGCAATCTTTCTTATGAAGTTTCTTGTATGAAAAGGCACATAAAAAGTCTTCTTGTGTTTTTATTTGACTCTTTTCTCTGAAATGTAACAATATGGCATTTTTTTAATGTAAGAACCTAGAAAGTCTGCTTAATTTTGTTTGTAATCTATTTAGATTGTTGCATTTTGGAAAATTAGTCATAATTTGAGAGCTACTTTCTTTCTTAGTTTACTTTTAAAAAAAAAACAAAAAAAAAATGAACCGTATGTTTAATATAATAGATATTTACTTTGTAAAAATAACATACTTTTACGCTTAAAATGTTTAATTTGAAGCATATGCTGATGACACACTTCAGTTTCTGTAATTATCTGATGCATGTTTTTTTTTTTTTTTTTTTTTTTTAATGGTGCATTTTTTTCTAATATGTTTTTCTAAAACCAGCTAGCTTTATATTTTTCATAAATAAGTATTTATATATATATATATATGTATGCTCTTCAAAAAAATATTTTTATATGATAACTGTTTCTAATAAACAAATATTTATATATGATATATCAAAAAAATATTTGATAGCTGTTTTTTAAAACTAAGTACACTTTTTACCAATTTGAAAGTGGTTTCTTTATTTTTTTTTCATCCCTTGTACCACAAGCATTTAAACAGAAGGTTATTATTTTTCCTGCAATGAATTTCATCTAAGCTATGTTCGATTACAAATGCAATTAAATCAAAATAAATGCAATCGTTGTTATGAAGTTTATTGTTTGAAAAGGCACATAAAAAGTCTTTTTGTGTTTTTATTTTATTATTTTATCCGAAATATTAAAATACGACATTTTTTTAAAAATAAATAAGTGCCTAGAAAGTATGTTTAAATTTGTTTGTAATATATTTAGATTGTTCTATTTTGGAAAATTATTCATAATTTACGTGATATTTTTTTTTCTTAGTTGACTTAAAAAAACACATTGAACATTATGTTTAATATAATAGATGTTTATTCTACAAACTAAACACATATTTTTACATTAAAATGTTTAATTTGACGTATACCCTGATGGCATACTACAGTTTTTATAATTATCTGTAAATTATTTTTCAAAATGTGATATTTTTGTAAAACTGGGTACCTTTATATTTCTCATAAGTATTTATATAATACGTATCTGTTCTTCATAAACAAATATTTATATAATATCTGTTCTTCGTTTTAAAAAAGTATTTATATAATAACAGTTTCTAATAAACAAATATTTATATGATATCTCATAAAAAATATTTGATAACTGTTTCTAAAAACGTGAAAACATTATTTAAAAAAATTCTAAAGATTTTTTTTTTTAAACCCAGCCCTTTGTAACGCAAGCATTCAAACAGAAGGTTATTATTTTCCCTCTAATGAATTTTACCTAAGCTATGTTATATTAAAAATGCAATTAAAACAATATTAAGATAATAGACCCCATGAAGTTTCTTGTTTGAAAAGACACATGAAAAAACCTTTTGTGTTTTCGTTTGAATTTTTTCTCGAAAATATAACAATATCGCAATTTATTTAATTTTATACAATTTATTTAATACAAATACCTCGAAAGTCTTTAATTTTGCTTGTGGCATACTTGAATATTTGACTTTTTGGGGAAAGTATTCATTATTTAGAAAAATAAAAAATTCTTGATTTAGTTAACTCATATTATGCGAATGGAAGACTTTTCTCTCTCTCTCTCTCTCTCTCTCTCTCTCTCTCTCTCTCTCTCTATATATATATATATATATATATATATATATATATATATATATATATATATATATATATATATAAATTCAGATTGTTTAAATGGTACCACTTTATATATTCGTTTTCTTTTATGTCTTATTTAATGACAGGTTAAATAAAGCGAATATTACTATTACAAAACAGTGGTAGCAATCAAGCAATGTGAATAAAAAAACAAGAAATAAATCTGGGAATAAATGGGTTAGCAAAAGTATTGCATTGAACCATACTTTTAAGCACTAGATAATGTTTTTATTTTATAAAAGGTTCGTTATTTTCCTGAGAAATTTTTTTTTAATTTAATGTGTAAGCTGGCGACACAACGATGAAGTTTGGTATTATTTCCTGGTATATATTTGTTATTTAAACCAATATTTTTGAACAATCGACTTCTTTTATACTTCTCATAAGCTTCTGCTTGTATGACAGAAACATAAAAAAAATTATTTCCCAACTACTTCCTAAATCTAACACATGGGCTGATAAGTTCCCGATATAATAAAGAAAAACAACTTTTTAACATAATTTTATAACTTTATAACTTCATAACTTTATAACTTTATTAAATAACATAACTTTAATAACAAATAATAATAATTTAATAATAATAATAATAATAATAATAATAATAATTTAATAAATAAAGAATAATAATAATTTAATAATAAATAACATAATTTAATGATGAAAAAGCTCCAAACAGTGCTCAGAATCATCGACTCGTTATTGTTTTTGGTCAAAAGTCAACACACGCGCGGCACCCATTTTGACAACAATCTTTTTATAGACAAATGTTCATTCAAAATAAAACCTACACGTTCCTTGGATATCTTCAGAGTCTGAGCTATCTCCTGCAACTTCACTTTACGGTTCCGCAAAACGATTTTGAGAACTTTTTTATGTTTTCCGGAGTAACCACCTCTTTTGCGTGGTGCATCACTGGTGTCCGTACGACCACGTTTAAATTCAGCAAACCAGTCAATAATGGTGGATTTACCTGGTGCAGTGTCCGGATAACGCTTATTAAGCCAATCTGTTGTTTGAACGGTGTCTTTTTCCCATCAAATAACTATTCTTGAAATTCTTGTTTATACATTTTTTTGTTTATCAACAAAGTCGTTCAACTAAAACCCCTCTAACGTTTTATCCACACGGCGAATCGTCATGACATTTTTACTGCTACCTTTTAAAGGTTAGTATTTACTAAAAAAAGCATCGGTCCGGCGATTGCAACGCCATCTGTGTGCCACACTGGGAACTTATCAGCCGATGTGTTAATTTCAAAGACGCAATTAGTTGTAATGGGTTGCATCATGGGAAAACAACTGCTTAAAACGGTTATACATTTCCTTTAAGTTTCTTCTCGTAAATATGAAAATATTGCATTTTTTTATTTAAGTAGTTATGTTTAGCAGTGTGGCATATTTGAATAGTTGTTTTTTCTGGGGAAGGAATTCATTAATTAGAAGATATATTTTCAGTTTCACATAACCCATATTATAAGAATGCCGAAATTTTCTGCCAAGCAGTGTTGCCAGTTAGGCGGATTTTTAAAATTCAGATTGCTTGATTGTTTTTTTAATAGAGATATATTTTTCTTATTTAATGACAGATTAAATAAAGCGAATATTAATATTTCAAAGTAGTAGTAGAAATAAAGCAATTTGAGTTTAAACAAGAACGAAAAATCATGCGTCAAGCATAGATTATGTAACACTTTCCAACGCTTCCAAAATAATTTTACAAATCATACCGTTTAATAAGCTAAAAGATAACATCTAAGTAATCCGAATACTTTTATTCAGCCCTGTATAGGATCTATAGATTTGCATATATACTACATAGGATGTTAAATTTTAGTTCAGTTAGGAAACGCGTAGCACAGTTTAAAATTCTCCGTCTGGGGTTAAATAATACGGAAATGTGTTCGCGAACTTTTGTGCGTCCCTGTAAATGAACGATGACTGCTGTACACACACTATTCTGTAGTAAGCCTTGAAATACACCTTAGTGATATATATATATATAAATTTCAATGCGTTTAAAATAGGGAAACATTATTTAAATAAACCGCAGACGATTTTTCTCCATAGACGTAATGTAACAGAATTCTTTTGACTGTCCCTGTAAAGTAACTATAAGTGCTATGCACACCCTATTCCATATTAAGCTTCTTCTAATGCACCTTAGTGATATATATAAATTTCAATGCGTTTAAAATAGTGAAACATTATTTAAATAAACCGTCAATGATTTTTCCCCATAGACCGCAATGTAACGGAATTCTTTTGAGTGTCCCTGTAAAAAAACTATCAGTGCTACACACTTCCGTTGAAATAGCGAACATGCTATAGATAACGACTATAACATATAAAAATTGCAGAGCAATCCGAGCATATTTACGGGAGTCAGAGCACGGACAGACGGCCAGACGGCAGACGGCCTGACGGCAGACGGCCATACGGCGAGACAAACCGAAGTCATAAACACTTTTCAACTAGGTTGGAAAGTGTTAAAAACGGAAGAAAAGCCATGCGTCAAGTATAGATTATGAAACACTTGCAAACATTTCGAGAAATTTTTAACAAAACTTCGCTGTTTAAAAAGGTAAGTAAGCTAACTAAATAAACATTTTAGAAAACTCTTAACACAGTTGAAACCATATTTCAGCAATAGAGCTGGATTATTTATCAATATATCGGTCAAATATTGATATTTTTTAATTATCACAATACCAATATATAAGCTCTGATTCTCACGATATATCCCAATAACGATAGCTAAGCTTACACTCTACCGATATATCCCAATATACCGATGTAACCTCAGCGCGACTTCGAAATCCTAGAAAAAGAGCCGAAATTTCAGTACTAATATCGGAATAATCCTTCCTCCCATGCATTTATTTATTCGCTGCCCGCTTCATTCAAAGTCGAAAATCTCTTCTAATGATTATCTCTCTTTTGTCGTCATGCCAATATATCCGATACATTCTATGCTTTACTTTTTATTCAAACAAACTGTATATTCCCCTGTTCGTTTTTTACTGAATAATACTGTTATCATCTGTGCTTCAATACCGTCGCTGCTGTTGGTCTATACATATTGCAATATATCACACATATTTATATGTCCAAACCAATAAAGAAGCGTTAAAATATGTATGAGTTATTTGTGGAGTCGATAATATTACCAGAGCTTACCAGCTGGGAAGCTCGGTTCGCGAGCAACCAATCAGAGTGCGAAATGGTAAAATTTCGCTATTCGCCATCACGTTGGTGAAGCGAAGCCTCCCCATTCTTTCACTGTGATTCGTTTCTTTTGAGTGGAGTTTCCTAGCTATTGAGAACGCTGAATATCGGCCAATGTTTATTCCTATTCGTATTTCCTCTGTATTTTTATCGGTAGAGAGCGCATGAATCTGAGTGAATTTAATATATGCTGTCTTGATATTTCAGCTTAAAATGAAGTCAAAAAAGTACATTTTAATTAGTTGAAAAACAACATTTCTGTAGCATGTGTCATCCATTGAAAGCTATTTAATTACAAGTACATTAGCATGACATGTGGCTTTAAACCAATCTCAGTTTTTGATGTTGCTTTTTAATTATTTTAATCATATTAAAATCAGCAACGTCCTGAATTTAAGAACATTTTATTTAATTTCTTTTTTTATAATATTCTCAGTTATACACGAGGATAGTAGATAGTTAAAATAGTGAATAAAATAGGAAGAATGGGGAACATATATTTTGAAAGAAAACCACTATCCAAGCAATAGTATAAGCCCAAGTAGATATGGAACAATGTGTACTTTTCCTAAAATATTTCTATTTTGTATAAATATGAAACTATAATATTTAAAGGATGCTGTGTGAGCAATCCTTATAGAGAATTAATTCGTTGCTTTCTACATCTGTTTGTACGTATATTGCTGCTACCATACCATTTATCTTTTGAAATTAACAATTTCTCTATTCCAACACACTTTAAGGTAGTTATATCGCGATATATCACCAATGTCAATATTAATTCGTTGATATATTGCTATATTTAATTTCTGATATCGTCCAGCCCTATTCAGCAATTACCGTCCATAGCCGGAAAATTAATTCAATTATTTTGTGCAGCTTTGTATTTTATCTATAGATTTGTGTATATTGTACATAGCATGTTAAAATTTAATTTAGTAAGAAAACACATAATAAGTTGAAAATTCAGTTTCAGGAATTTCCACCAATCGACGGAAATTATTTTGTACAGACCTGTAAATTACCCACAGATTTTTATATACGCTACATTTAATTCAGGTTGTAACACGCATAAAACTACCGAACTCACACTTCCATAAATTATCGTTCATAGACATTTATGTATCCACTTCTTCACTCGGCAATGTATGTGATTTTATTCTCAAAACATCTCTTAATATGCTAAATACAGTTCAGCTTGAAAATGTGTAACTCAATAAAAAAACATTTAAGAAATACTCATTAATGATTACGAAATCTTTTATATAGCCCTGTAAATGATGATAGAATTTATACACACCATATAGTATACAAAAATGTAGTTAAACTTAAAAATGCATACCATAATCGGAATCACAACCCCCATACCATAACCATACCATAACCCCTCATGGGGTTGCGGCGACGAAGCCGCCCGGCGGTTCATCAAGTGTCCGTTCCTGCGGAAGTTTCCTCCGAGATGTGGGGTTACTGTGGCAGCGACCTGTATCATCGACACTTGGTAAATTGGCTTGGGGGTCCGCAGTTGGGGAGCGGCCCTAGGCCGATCGCAGCGCCGGGGCGAGACAAAGCTGCTGGTGCGATATAAGTCCTTTAGAAACTTGGGAGCGATGGTCGGAACGCGAGCCGGCGACCCCCGTGTGCTCCTGACGCCGATCGCAGCGCCGGGGCGAGACAAAGCTGCTGGTGCGATATAAGTCCTTTAGAGACTTGGGAGCGATGGTCGGAACGCGATCCGGCGACCCCCGTGTGCTCCTGACGCCGATCGCAGCGCCGGGGCGAGACAAAGCTGCTGGTGCGATATAAGTCCTTTAGAGACTTGGGAGCGATGGTCGGAACGCGATCCGGCGACCCCCGTGTGCTCCTGACGCCGATCGCAGCGCCGGGGCGAGACAAAGCTGCTGGTGCGATATAAGTCCTTTAGAGACTTGGGAGCGATGGTCGGAACGCGAGCCGGCGACCCCCGTGTGCTCCTGACGCCGATCGCAGCGCCGGGGCGAGACAAAGCTGCTGGTGCGATATAAGTCCTTTAGAGACTTGGGAGCGATGGTCGGAACGCGATCCGGCGACCCCCGTGTGCTCCTGACGCCGATCGCAGCGCCGGGGCGAGACAAAGCTGCTGGTGCGATATAAGTCCTTTAGAGACTTGGGAGCGATGGTCGGAACGCGAGCCGGCGACCCCCGTGTGCTCCTGACGGCGCGAGCTCATTTTATACCATAACCGGAAAACTCACTTCCGTCAATCATCACTAATAGGTAGTATTTCGGATACAGTACTGTGTCCGAAAACTTTTGAGGGTCTTTGTAAATGGATGGCAAATGCTAAGCATATCATATTCTACAGCAAATATCTTGTAATAAACGTCAATAATGTACGAGGGAAAGTCATTAAGTAAGTCACAAAAGATAAATAAATAATAACTTACAATGATATTCACTTCAAAACTATTTTTATTTCTCAACGTATTCTCCACCAATATTTATGCACTTATATCCCCGTTTTATCAGTGCCCCAACACCAGCTGCATAAGATTCTTTGTGTTGCTGTCTCAGCCACATTAGGACTTCAAGTTGAACCTTTTCATCGTTTGTGAACATCATCTTGTAACTTCTTCAACATCCACCATACAGCTTCGACTTAGCCCCAAGCGATTTTCATCTGTTTAGTTCACTAAAAAACCATCTTGGAAGCAAGACGGCATGACAAACTAAAGTCATAAATTCTTTTAAACTATGTTGGAAAGTGTTAAAAACAAGAAATAAATCTCGGAACAAAAGGGTTAATAAGAAAAATCCCGTTGAATCATACTTCTAAGCAGTAGTTTTCACAAAATGTTTTCATTTTTTAAAAGAATGGTTATTTTCCTGAATAAAATATTTTATAAAATAGCAAATAAAACCTTTGTGGAAGAATATTAAAAGGAAGAATACCAACGTTAAAAATGCACAAATAATACACAAAAAAGCAGCAAACAGCTTTTTCGAATCCACCAGCGAGATTCTACTTCAGTGCGACAAGGAGCAAAGCACAGCGTGCTAGAAAAAGTAAGACTGGGTAAAACGACAGAGGGGCGGTGTCTTATATACCCAATGTGAGTAGAGATCTTCTATTGCTCAACATTATTGGTCTTTTCAACATATGTGCAACTTTTCCTCAGCCACCATTATCCAAAAATGTTCTTCTAACCTTGATGTTGATTTTTGGGAAGCTTGCCACATCATTAACAATTCTCACTTCTTAGTCAATGACTTATCTACACTGTAAAAAAAAATCTGTAGTACTACTAGAAAATCTCTAGGCAACTGGGATTCCATAAACTTTTCTAGTAACCAATACAGCTTCTTCTTAAGTAAGATTACTGCATTAAACTTAGTAAACAACACATAGATTTCCTTAGTGAACCTACTAAGAAATCGTTTGTAGCCATTACAGGTGCTTTTTTAGTAATGTATACTAAGAAATGGTTAGTAGTATTACAGATACTTCTTTTGTATATTCACTAAGAAATGGTTAGTAGTATTACAGATACTTCTCTTGTATCTTCACTAAGGAATGGTTAGTAGTATTACAGATACTTCTCTTGTATCTTCACTAAGGAATGGTTAGTAGTAATACAAATACTTCTCTTGTATCTTCACTAAGAAATTGTTAGTAGCCGTTACAGGTCCTTTTTTAGTTTGTTTACGAAGAAATTGTTAGTAGTATTACAGATACTTCTCTTGTAGATTCACTAAAAAATTGTTAGTAGGTGTTACAAGTGTTTTTTCAGTATGTATAGTAAGAAATGGTTAGTACTATTACAGATATTTCTCTTGTATCTTTACTAAGAAAATATGTGTAACCATTGCAGGTGTTTTTCTTGTATGTTTATTAAGAGACTTTAGTAGAATTACAAAAACTTCTTTTGTATGTTCACTTTCACAATGTTAGAATATTTATAAGAAAACATTTGTAACACTACTAAGAAACTGTAGTAATGTTACAGGTACTTTTCTCATAATTTACACTAGAGTTTTAAATGGGATAGCATTTTACCTTTCATCCAAATATTCTGCAACAACTTCTGAATGTCTTTCATAATATTTTATGCTACAAAATTATAATATATATATATATAATTATATAGTAAAATATAATGCAATTAATTATAATATATATATATATAATTATATAGTAAAATATAATGAAATTAATTATAATATATATATATATATATATATATATATAATATCAATTACAATTATAAACATTAATTTTTTATACCAAATACAGAGGCATCCTTTAAATATAACTTCCATTTGAGTTTTCTATCCCTGTTAATTATTAATTTTATAATATAAAGATCTAATTCTTTAATAAGTGCATCTGTATTTAGTATACAAATATTTTAATGTTAATAATTATATTTATACTAAATTATTTTTGTAGCATAATATATTATATAAAGACAAAGAAATATTTGGCTTACTATATTTCTTATTCTTTTAAACTGCTATAAGTAGCATTCTCAATCTATCTGTTGAAAATTAAAATTCTATCCCATTTAAAACAAAAGTGTACATTCATCTAGATTACCTGAAGTATTTCTTCAAGTGTAACTTGAAACTTAAAAGCTAGACAAGACATTCATGTTAAATATAAACTGAAGATTTTTTCAAATAACCTATTTTCTCCTTTTCAAACACAATTTAGTAAGTTTTTTCAAGCTTTGAAGACACTGTCCTGCTTCACTGACTGCAAATCCCAGCAACACAATACAGAACGCAAAACTAGCACAACTTTTGATTGCATAAAATGTGTTCATAATGTGTTTTGTGGTGTTCTCGTATGGTAAAAAATGTTTTACTCCTGGTGCTAAATAAAGTGTTCGTGAGGTGTAGTTTTATACAGTTTTTACATGCATCGCTTTCTTAAATGCATTCACACATGTTTATATACATTTGGAGCAGATAAAATGATGCATATGCACCGGGAAGCATATTTTGACATCGGGGATTTCAAACTTACAATGTTTCTGGTTTAAGTCATAATTTCTTGATGAAATATATTAGCTTTTCCAATCTTTTTTGTTAATAGCAACTGACGTTAAGGAGACATGTTGTGTTATGCAGTTGTACACTGTTAAAAATAAAGTTCCGACATTTCACAAAAAAACTGGTGAAAAGTAGCTGAAATTTAGCTGCAACTAAGATATTGGTGATAAGTTTCACCATTTTTATGGTGCTTTTGAAAATACCACTATATTCAGAGCCCGATTAAGGTCATCTGGGACCCAAGGCCCAGCAACTTTTTGGGGCCCCCTCGAATTAAAATAGTAGCTAGAAAAAAATTCAAGGATTATTATTAGATAGTATGATACAGTTGCCAAGTTAAGCAAAATCTATTTGTTTTGTTTTTGAGAAAATAATTGCAGAAAACTTTATTTTTAAGAAACTTTTTCTAAATCATTTTATTCATTTTGGGCCCCTCATCAGCAGTGGGCCCAAGGCCGTGGTCTGTGCGTTAATCAGGCCCTGACTATATTGGTGAAAGACTGAACAATGATTCAGGTTTTTTTCTAAACAAATTTTACGGTTAAATGTTGAATCATAATTCAGGGTTTTTTCTAATCCAATTTAATGGTGAAAGGTTGATATAATAATACAAAATTTTAATTTTTACAAAAACTAAAAAAAAAAAAAAAAAAAAAAAAAAATCAAAACTTACTTTTTTGAAAAAGGTATATTAAAACACAAACTATTAGCGTTAAATAAACTATTTTTCACTTATTGCTGGTTTGTTTATTTTCCTAGAAATCAAAGTAATATATATACACTGGTGTCAAAAAATTAAGGGGCAGTGACCGGATGCTTTTGTTTTTTTACAGTTTGTGGAATATCAACTGAAATTCTTTACAAATTGTTCTTGAAGTTAAAGGATGTAAAGCACATGTTTGACTTCAAGAACAATAGAAACAGTATAATGTAATTAAAAAAATAATATATTGAATATTTCATGAGATATGGGCATTTGTATGAAATAATTTAGGATTTTTCTTAATCCAATTTTATGGTGAAATGTTGATCCATGATTTTATTTAGTCTAATCTGATGGTGAAAGGTTGAACCATGATTCAAGATTTTTTTCTAAGCCAATTTTATGGTAAATTGTTAAACCCTGATACAGGTTTTTTTCTAAACTTATTTTATGGGGAAAAGTTATAACCAGATTGAACCAGGATTTTGGTGTTTATCATTTTATAGTGCAGTTAATAAACCAAGATTCAGATTCTGTGAGATTATGTTGCTCTAGAGAAGCTTACTAATTTTCTAATTAACATTAAACTGAAAATTATTATTAAAGTATTAATTATTGATTGTATTTGAAATGTATTTTTAAAAAATAAATGTAAACAGCTGGTTCTAATTTAATTACACAAAACAATAGCATTTTTTTTTCATCAATGCTGATTAATACCATTCTGCACTTGTAAATTATAGAACATTTTTTCACACTTTTTAATTAGTTACTTATAATTCCTTTAGTATTTGTTTATCACAAACATTCATAATAAAATGTAATACAAAAATAATTTGATATACAGTTTTAGAACTTTTACTTTCTTTTCACAAAATGAAAAAAAAAAAAAAAAGAAAAAGGGAAAAGAAAAATTTAACATTTTAATAATTAGTAAAAAGTATTTTTTAGACTTTTCTTTATAATAAAGGTGCAATGGTGGTTACACATATGGAAATTTTATATATTTTTTCACTATTTTAGGTTTTATACATTTTGATAGAATTTTCTTAAAGTTTTGGATAGTAAAATTCACATGCATTATCCAAAACCTCAATTCTGAAAAATTATTACTTATGCATTTATTTTAAAATTTTCATACTCTCTTTCCATGATAAAATTCAAGCACCTTTCCAGAAATGAAAATTTTAACGTTATAAAATACTATATTGCTTGTTTGTATAATGTAAAAGTATAAAGGAAAAAAATTCCATTTCCACATGTTTTCAGGTGAATGCCATACATAAAATACAGTAGCAATGTCTTAAATGTGAAATGTTATGAGAAAGTCTCCAAAAAATATGGAAAATCTTTTTGCATTCTTGAAAGTTATTTGTGCTAACACTAGACAAAAGTAGACACTTGAAAATTTTACATTGCTATGATATTAATACAAAATTTTAATTTTTACAAAAACTAAAAAAAAAAAAAAAAAAAAAAAAAAAAAAAAAAAAAATCAAAACTTACTTTTTTGAAAATCTCCAATAAATAATTTTTGAAAAAGGTATATTAAAACACAAACTATTAGCGTTAAATAAACTATTTTTCACTTATTGCTGGTTTGTTTATTTTCCTAGAAATCAAAGTAATATATATACACTGGTGTCAAAAAATTAAGGGGCAGTGACCGGATGCTTTTGTTTTTTTACAGTTTGTGGAATATCAACTGAAATTCTTTACAAATTGTTCTTGAAGTTAAAGGATGTAAAGCACACAGGGGTAGTACTAGCCCAGGAAATATTTCAGGACATACTTTTTACGATATTTCAGGACAATTTCAGGACACATTTGATTGAAAACCAAACCGAAAAAACCCTTAACTCCCTATTCAATACATTTTATTATCATAAATATACACAATTTTTTTGTTGTAAAAGTATACATTTAAAAGAAAAGTAATTTTACCAGAACTCTTTGACCAAGCTGCTAAAAAATGCAATTTTTGCATTACTGAAAGACAAAAATCTAGATTTTTTTTCTTCACTGATCAACGAAAATTGCGAACAATTTTTTTTTTTTTGTAACTGACTGGTAAAAATTGTGATTTTTTGTGACTGACAGATGAAAATAGCAAACTTTTTTTAATGACTAATCGATAAAAAATATGATTTTTGGTAATTAATCACCAAAAATTGCATTTTTTTTTTTTTTTTTTTGCAAATTGACGAAAATTACTATTTTTAATGATAGACTGAAGAAAATTGCAACTTTCGTGATCGTTTTACATCAGTAAAAAGGTACACCTACCCCCTATTTGATGATTTCAAATACCGATATAGCACAAAACTTGCAAAATTTCAGGAATATTAGGACAGACTACCACATTTCAGGACGTTTTTATTTTTTTCAGGAATATCAGGACAAGTACTACCCCTGAGCACATGTTTGACTTCAAGAACAATAGAAACAGTATAATGCAATTAAAAAAATAATATATTGAATATTTCATGAGATATGGGCATTTGTATAAAATAATTTATAACTGTGCATGCTTGAACTATACCAAAGATTTTTTTTCAAAGATTTTCGCCAGTGGCCGCCTTGCAGCAGCTGAAACAAAAATAGTCAGACACAATAAAATAACAAAAAAAATTCAGTTAGGTTGCGGTACGCCACTCCATTTATTGAAAATACAAATTGATTAATATTAATCTGACATTTATTAATGTAATCACAATTACAGTACAGAGTTTTCCCCAGACAGTTTCAGGAGGGTGCAGCATCATGTCTACCCTTTAAAAATTCTTTCATTCTTGCAAAAATGAAGTCCATCAAAAAGTCGGGTAAAATGGAATTCCTCCAAACATCAAGTTAATTTCTCCACCTGTTTTAGTAATAAAAGGGTAAAATTATTAAGATATAAAATTGTTATTTTTACAGATATAACATAATTTTACTTAAATATATTCAACAAATTATATTAGAACAATGAAGATTTTTCGCATTTTCAAGATTTTATTTTTATACAATAAAAAACAAAAAAATAAGAACAGTATATTTGCTTTGTTGATTTCTAACAGGTTTTATATCACTCTATTTACTGTGTTGTGAAGACGCTACTTTTCCTATGCCAGGCTTGTGATGTCGCAGTTCATGATAAGAAATGTAACATTTGTTCACATTTTGGATAGTGCGATACATACCAAGCCTCTTTTTGTCTTGTAATAAAATCACGAATTTCGTCGATTGGGCATGTAAAAATCAAGAATTTTATCAACCGAGTGCATAAAAATCATGAGCTTCATCGATCGAAAGTGTAATAATCATGAATTTTATCGATCATCGAATAAAAATCATGTATTTCGTCGATCGGCTACATAAAAATAAAATTCCGTCATTCAGGACTGAAAAATGTCGATGGAACATGTAAAAATAATGAATTTCATTGATCGAATGCATAAAAATCATGAATTTTATCGACCGAGTGTGTAAAAATCATGAATTTCCTCGAATGAGTGTGTAAAAATCATGAAATTCCTCGAACGGGTGTGTAAAAATCATGAATTTCCTCGAACGGGTGCTTAAGAATTATGAAATTCCTCGAACGGCCGCTGAAAAATTATGAATTTCGTCGACCGGGTGCAGAGAAATTTTGAATTTCGTTGATCGACTTAAGTAAAAATCTTTAATTTCGTCACTCGGGAGCGTAAAAATCCTGAATTTTATCGATTATGTATGGAAAATCATAAATTTCTTCCAACGGGCGTGTACAAATTACGAATTTCGCCAAACGGACCTGGAAAATCCACGAAATTTAGGGGGAAAGGGTAATCGGGAAATCCTGCATTTGGCCGGTTCTTTCCATATTTTTAATTGCCAGTTTTTAAAGTTCAATCGACAAGTGGTGACTGCTTTTTTTCACCTTTATGCTCAGATTTCTTGCAACAACTAAAATAAGCAATAATTAAACACGAAATTTGTCCTTTTTCGCAATGTTTTTGACGAAAATCACCGTTTTTCGCAATGTTTATGATGAAATTTGCCATTTTTTCACAATCTTTTGACGAAATTTGTCGTTTTTCACAATGTTTTTGACGAAATTTGCTGTTTTTTCGTGATTTTCTGACGAAAGTAAAGTTTTTTCGCGATCTGTTGACCAAAAATTTGTCGTTTTTTCGTGATCTTTTAACGAAATTTGCCGTTTTTCGCAATGTTTTTGACGAAATTTGCCGTTTTTTCGCGATTTTCTAACGAAAGTCACGTTTTCCCCGCGGTTGACAAAATTTGTTGTTTTTTCGCGATCTTTTAACAAAATTTGCCACTTTTCGCAATGTTTTTGACGAAATTTGCCATTTCTTTCGCGATTTTCTGACTAGTCACGTTTTTCCCCGTGATCCTTTGACAAAATTGGTTACTTTTCTTCGAACGAAAGACGAGATTGATTTTTTTCGCCGATCATTTGCCGAAATACCGATACATTTAATGTCCGAATTATCGGATTTATGACAGATATTTTTTTTTTTCGGAAATCAATGCCTTAGTTTTTCGGAAAATTCGGACCAAAATCACCCCTGAACGATCTTTTGACAAAATTCGCATTTTTCAGCAATCAGTTGAATGAAATTCACGTTTTTTCGGCGATAGTGGCGAAATTTGCTTTCTCCCGCCAATTTTTTGACAAAATTCGCGTTATTTCAGCGATCCTGTAACGAAATTTGCATTTCTTAGCTCGATCCTGTGACGAAATTAGTGATTTTTCGCACAATCATGTGATGAAATTCGTGATTTTTCGAGTGATCATGTGACAAAATTCGTGTTTTTTTTTTTGTAGAAAATCGTAGTTTTAGACAGATTTTCGTAGCATCGTAGTTTGTGGCTCAAAATCGTAGCAACTACGATTTTTTCGTAGCAGTTGGCAGCTCTGCATTTACATATTTGTGTGAGTAAACTATTCAGCTGAAAATGAAAATTCAAGTGTTTTTCTAAGAATGCTTCTTAAATTTTTACATTTGAGAAATATTAAGGCGGGATTCGTGCCGAAAATTTTGAAATCTCGCCCAAAAATATATTGTGGGCGGGAGCCTCCCGCTCAAAAAATTTCACCTTTTTCCAGAGAAATTTGCTTTATTTAATTTACCTGCAACCGCACGATAAATTTCTTGATTTTTTCCCATAACCAATAGATGAACTTTGCGTTTTTCCGCGACAAATCGTCGAACTTTGCACTTTTTAAGCGACTGACTGACGAACTTTGCATTTTTTCCATGACAGATCGACGAACTTTACATTTTTAAAACGAGTAATCGACAAACTTTGCGTTTTTTCCACAACAAATCGACAAACTTTGCTTTTTTTCGCGACTGATCAACGACCTTTGCATTTTTTCCGCGACAAATCGATGACTTTTGCTTTTTTTCCGCGACAAATTGACGAACTTTGCTTTTCTTTCGCAACTGTTCGACGAACTTTACATTTTTTAAATGACTAATCGACAAACTTTGCATTTTTTAAGCGACTGATTGACGGACTTTCTGTTTTTTCAACGACTGATTGACGAACTTTGCGTTTTTTCCACGACAGATCGACAAACTTTGCGTTTTTTAAACGAGTAATCGATAAACATTGTGTTTTTTCCATGACAAATCGATAAACTTTGCTTTTTTTTTGCAACAAATCGACGACCTTTGCGTTTTTTAAACGAGTAATCGACAAACTTTGCTTTTTTTAAACGAGTAATCAACGACCTTTGCGTTTTTTAAACGAGTAATCGACGACCTTTGCGTTTTTTAAACGAGTAATCGACGTCTTTTGCATTTTTTAAACGAGTAATCGACGACCTTTGCATTTTTTAAACGAGTAATCGACGACTTTTGCATTTTTTAAACGAGTAATCGACGACCTTTGCATTTTTTAAACGAGTAATCGACGACCTTTGCATTTTTTAAACGAGTAATCGACGACCTTTGCATTTTTTAAACGAGTAATCGACGACCTTTGCATTTTTTAAACGAGTAATCGACGACCTTTGCATTTTTTAAAGGAGTAATCGACGACCTTTGCATTTTTTAAACGAGTAATCGACGACCTTTGCATTTTTTAAACGAGTAATCGACGACCTTTGCATTTTTTAAACGAGTAATCGACGACCTTTGCATTTTTTAAACGAGTAATCGACGACCTTTGCATTTTTTAAACGAGTAATCGACGACCTTTGCGTTTTTTAAACGAGTAATCGACAAACTTTGTGTATTTTAAAGAGTAATCAACAAACTTTGTGTATTTTAAAGAGTAATCAACAAACTTTGTGTATTTTAAAGAGTAATCGACAAACTTTGCGTTTTTTAAACGAGTAATCGACAAACTTTGCGTTTTTTAAACGAGTAATCGACAAACTTTGCGTTTTTAAACGAGCAATCGACAAACTTTGTGTTTTTTAAACGAGCAATCGACAAACTTTGCGCTTTTTCCACGAAAAATCGACAAACTTTGCTTCTTTTCGCGACTGATCAACGACCTTTGCATTTTTTTCGCGACAAATCGACGCACTTTGCTTTTTTTCGTGACAAATTGACGAACTTTGCTTTTCTTTTGCGACTGTTCGATGAACTTTACGTTTTTTAAACAACTAATTGACAAACTTTGCATTTTTTAAGCGACTGATTGACGAACATTGTGTTTTTCCAACGACAGATCGACGAACTTTGCGTTTTTTAAACGATTAATTGACAAACTTTACGTTTTTTCCATGACAAATTGATAAACTTTTCCTTTTTTTCGCGACAAATCAGCGACTTTTGCGTTTTTTAAACGACTAATCGACAAACTTTGCACTTTTTAAGTGACTGATTGATGAACTTTGCATTTTTTTCATGACAGATCGACGAACATTGTGTTTTTTCCGCAACAGATCGACGAACATTGTGTTTTTTCCGCAACAGATCGACGAACATTGCATTTTTTCCGCAACAGATCGACGAACATTGTGTTTTTTCCGCAACAGATCGACAAACTTTGTTCTTTTCGCAACACATAGACAAACTTTGCGTTTTTCCGCGATTGATGAGGAACTTTGAGTTTTTTCTGCGATTGATTGACTAACTTTGGTATTTTTTCACGATCGATCGGCGAAATTCACTTAATTTTTCGCTTGTCTTTCGACAGATTGACGTAGTTCGTGATTTTTTTTTCCTGCGTCCAACTGACAAATTTAGATTTTCTTCCCTGCATTCCACTGATGAATTTCACAATATTTTCCCATGACTCATTCGTCATTGACGAATTTCTCGATATTTTCTGGTGAGCAATCAGCAAACTTCATGTTTTTTTTTTTCTTTGACCGACTGATGAACTTTGCGAATTTTTCCGTAACCGATTGGTGAATTATTCAGTTTCTTCTGCCAACAGATTGATGAAGTTCACTATTTTTTTTTCTCGTGCCTCACTGAAAAATTTCAGGATTTTTCCCACAACTGACTGATTAATTTCGCGTTATTTTCTTGCGACAGATTGGCAAACTTTGGCTTCTTTCCAGCGACTGATCGACAAATTTAGCGGTTTTTTTCATATGAACATAGACAAAGATAAGGACTTCTAATAAAATAGCCTTTCGAAGATGAAAATAATTTCTCGAAAAATGTTTTAAATACATTGTCTGTGTAGAACAGTTATATTAGTAAGCCTACTTCTTCAAATCGTCTGGTAGGTATAATAGATTTATTCTATGGTATTTATCCGTATTGTTGTTTGTAGCTGGCATTACCTTAGCACAGTTGTACACTGACTGCCATGTAGTTCCAAAGTGGCAAATTGATATTAACACTATTTCGTTAGAAGTCCTTATCTTTTTCTGTTCATGCGTAAGATGAATTTCATTATTTTATTCCCTCAACCAATTGACTAAATTTCACAATTTTTTCCAACTACTAATAGACGTATTTAAAGATTTTTTTCCTGCGACCGAAAAGAGGAAAAAGAACAAAAAAGGGCAGTAAGAGCCACCGGTCACTGCACCCTGTCAAATTGGCCTAGACTCAGCACTAAAAAAAAATGAGATTAAAAGAGCTGCAAAGATCTTATTACTTTTACTCCTTGAGGTAAAGGAGTAAACCTTTTTAATCCTTTTAGTAAAAATAGGAGTAAAAATGTACCTTGTGAAAGAGGCTTCAGCACCCGAAATCAAACAAAATCTAAATTAAGAAATACATGGAACTTGAAAAATACACTGCATATATAAAATTTAACTTTCTTCCCTTTTTACTTACCCATCATACGTAGTATAGGGTAAGTCTTGTAATCGTTTTGAAAATCGAAATTTTTTTTTTGACGGATTTACACGTTTCAGACACTGGAGATTCCGAAAAACATATTTTTAGAAAAAAAATTTTGCCGTCCGTCTGTGTGTGTGTCTGTAAACGCTCTATCTCCCGAAAAAATTGAGATAGAGACTTGCAATTTGGTATGTACTTAGTATGTAATAATGGGAAGAAGCCTATTTCATTTCATTAACCTCGATTAACCGGAACTATTTTATTTGGACCCTCGAAATATTCGTTCTGATAAAAGGTATATAAAAATTTTCGAAATTGTTTATTTTAAGAAATGAATATAAAAGACAATAAAAAAACATAAATTTTACATAAAGCATGAAGTCGATCGGATAATTAGTTGCCGAGATATTTGGAATCCTATTTTCCACACTCTTCGATTTTTCATGACCCTGTATTTCATCCAAATTTCACTTCAAAGATATATTTTAATTGGAAATTTGACGCTTAATCAGATGCAATAAACCGCTAGTTAATAGGATTATTATTTTTGGAGTTATAAGGAAAAACCTCTTTCAAGCAATTCAGTAATCAAGCCTTTAAAGTTTGTGACGTCATCAAGCCACGATTTTATTTGAATTGCAATGCATTTTATAAGTAGTTTACACATTTTTATTTTAATATTTTACATTATGCGTATCCATGATGGGTAAGTATTACGGTGGCCCCCAACGACTAGTTTATAATAAAAATAAACATTTTACATAATCATTCTAAGTTGACTTAATTTTTTCAATGGTATTTTGTCATGTCTTCATTAATGTAATTCCTTAAGCAGCATGTAAAATAATAGTGGGGTTTAAGGATATTTTTTTTTCTCCCTCCCAAACATTACAACTCCCCAAAATTTAAAAATGTTGGGAGGGAGACTCCCCTCCTTGGAAAAATTGAATTTCAAGCCCTGAATATAGTGTGTTCAGCTTACTTGCAACAACTAAAATAAGCAATAATTTATATGAGACACTCATTTATATAAAATTTAGGAATTTTGGTTATTGTAGCAATATTTTCATTGTTTACTTTGATATTTTCTACAATTTTACTTTTTGATATCAAAACAAATTAAAATTCTTAGAAACATATTTATATTTTATTTTAAAACAATGTTTTGCATACATACTGTGTGTAATAAACTCACAGTTTGTTACAAGTTGTAAGTAAAATTGAAAATCGATAAAATCAGAAACGATAAAAATAATTTGGTTTTTTTTTTTTTCTCGTAAATGTATATAAAATGCAACTTTTTCACTTTAAACATTGCTATTAGCTTATTACACACAACTAGAAATGACACATTAACATAAAAGCTGTACAAACATTTAGATTAGCAACCACAAACTATGCATTTTACATATTTATGTGAGTAAATGATTCTGCTGCAAATGAAAATTCAAGTGTTTTTCTAAGAATGCTTCTTAAATTTTTACAATTGAGAAATATAGTGTGTTCAGCTTACTTCACTTGCAACAACTAAAATAAGCAATAATTGATGTCAACAATTTCATAATGTTGCTCTCAGACCGAAAATTATTTCTTGAAAATTCCAGGCTCAATCTTACTCATAAGTACTTTGGAATTTCATTTGCAAATTTTAATGTGAGCTGATTTTTTTGTACTAAAGTAATAACTTCAACTAAATTGCAATTGTTCCTGTATAAATCTGTTATTTTTAAAACATAATAATTTTTTTGTTTTTGTCTCAAAATTTATATTACTATGTTATTTTGAGGGTGAATGGGCAACAAAAAAGAATTAGATCATAAAAAATAGATTTATATTGTAATTTAGATAATACCTAATAGTGGTCCACTGTACCCCGGTGGGTGGACCAGTGTACCCCGCTTCCAGGGTACACTGGTCCACTTTACAAGTGTATATATATATATTTTTTGAAAAATGTATTGAAAACTATGTTGTGAGAAAATTATGATGGATGTAAGAATGTTTAAGGAATATTCAAAAATATTTTCATACAGATCGGTCAGTTTGTTAAAGAGAAAAAAAATGTTAACTGAAAAAGTGGTCCACTGTGTACCGGTCTCCCCTATCTCATGCAGATTTCACACGATTTACATAAATTTTATCTTAAATTGAACATAACGCTCTGGACTACAATTTGAGCAAAAATTTTATAAATGTTCAAGTATATAAACAGTAATTACTTTTTAATTATAAAAAATACAAATCATAAAAAATTTTCATACATTGAACCTTATAATTTTTTTTATACTAAAAACATCTGTATAATTTTAGTTCATTTTCACAATTATATGCACATTTAGGTAAGGTAAAATGTTTGAAGCTCTATTTCAAACGGTTTTGAAAATATCACACGCGCAAGTTCAAAAAGCATCATTTTGAGAAAAAGCCGCACATTGAATTGCATTTCAAAAATATAAAACTCATAATAAAAGAAACAAAACTACTAATAATGTAACTTATTCAGTATTAAAAATAAAGTCTGATGTTTGTTTAAGTTGAAAAATATAAAATAGTTAAAATGCCACAAAATGTAGGAAGCTGCGTGAACTTTTACAAGTCGCGAAATTCTGTCATTTGCTTTGCATTAAAAAAAAAAAAAAATAGTAATGACTCTACACTCTCTAGTAGCACAAAAAATTCAAAATATCTTTATATGATAGTGAACTATGTTTAAAAATTTTTAGTTTGGATATAATATGATGGAAAAAAATTTCAAGGGGTAGGTTTCAAAAATATATTTTAAAAATTTTGCATTGAATAACATTTCACCGCACACAAGATATCTTATGCAGATTTTTCATGATTTACATAAATTTTATCTGAAATTGAACATAACACTCTGGACTACAATTTGAGCTAAAATTTTAGGTACTTTTCGGTTAGCCGGGCGCCAGTGATATATAATGTGTATATATATACACACATATATACACACACATATATATCTACACATATACATATATGTATGAATATATATATTTATGTATATATACTTATATATTTATATATATACATATATCACTGGCGCCCGGCTAACCGAAAAGTACCAAATTTTATAAATGTTTAAGTATATAAACAGTAATTACTGTTTAATTATAAAAAATAGAAATCATAAAAATTTTTCATACATTCAACCTTATAATTTTTTTTTAATACTAAAAACATCTGTATAATTCTAGCTTATTTTCACAATTATATATATGCACATTTAGGTAGGATAAAAAATTTGAAGCTCTAATTCAAACAGTTTGGAAATATCAAACGCACAAGTTCAAAAAACATCATTGAGAAAAAGCTGCACATTAAATTGCATTTCAAAAATATAAAACTCGTAATATAAGAAACAAAACTACTAATAATATAACTTATTCGGTATTAAAAAGTCTGATGTTTGTTTAAGTTGAAAAATATAAAATAGTAGTTTGTAAAATGTTACAAAATGTAGGAAGCTGCATAAACTTTTACGATTCGCGAAAAATGTGAAATTCAGTCATTTGCTTTGCATTAAAAAAAAAAAAAATAGTAATGATTCATAGTAGCACAAAAACTTCAAGGTATCTTTATATGATAGTGAACTATGTTTAAAAAAATTTAGTTTGGATATAATATGACAGAAAAAAATTTAAGGGTTAGGTTTCAAAAATATATTTTAAATATTTTGCGTCTAATAACATTTCACCGCACACAAGATATCTCATGCAGATTTCACACGATTTACATAAATTTTATCTTAAATTGAACATTCTGGACAACAATTTGAGCTAAAATTTTATAAATGTTTAAGTATATAAACAGTAATTACTTTTTAAGGTACTTTTCGGTTAACCGGGCGCCAGTGATATAGGTACATATATATATACACATATATATATAGATACACATATATCTGCATACACATATATATACATACATATATGTACACACATATATGTATGAATATACATATATATGCATATACATATATATTTATATATGCACATATATCACTGGCGCCCGGCTAACCGAAAAGTACCCTGTTTAATTATAAAAAATAGAAATCATGAAAAATTTTCATACATTCAACCTTATAATTTTTTTTATACTAAAAACATCTGTATAATTCAAGTTCATGTTTACAATTATGTGCACATTTAGGTAGGGTAAAACTTTTGGAGCTCTACTTCATACGGTTTTGGAAATATCACACGTGCAAGTTCAAAGAACGGCATTTTGAGAAAAAGCATCGGAACAGATGTGTTACACTGACGCTAAAATGTAAACAAAAGATTGGCGACTGTTTGGTTGGGGCGATTTCCAAGACTGCGCCAAGCTACTATTTTCCGTTGCCATTTTGGAAACATAAAAAACAGAACATTTATAAATAACGTATTTGAAAACATAACAGAAAATCTTATTTCTACACAACAATTAAAATAAACCAAAAATACATTTTCTACAACATAAATTTAATGGAAAATGTTAATTACGTCATTTCAATCTTTTAAAGTGCACTACTATATTACAGTAATCCTTCGCTGATGATAATTTTAATTTCACATAAACTTTTAGTTAAAATCATTAAGTCATTTCAATCTTTTAAAGTGCCCTACTATATCAGAGTAAACATTCAATTATTTAGTTTCTAATTTCATGACGAGCACAACATTTATAAATAATCAAAAAAAAAAAAAAAAAAAAAAATTAAAATTTTCTTTCAGTCTGCAAAGCAAATTATTTATGTCATCATAACCAATTTGGTTTACATAATTTTATCATATATTTCACATTAAAATTTTCCACTTTCATATATAGGGGAGATCGGTACACAGTGGACAACTTTTTCAGTAAAAATTTTTTTTCTCTTTAACAGACTGACCGATCTGTATGAAAATATTTTTGAATAATCCTTAAACCTTCTTACATCCATCAAAATTTTCTCACAACATAGTTTTCAATACATTTTTCAAAAAAAATAAATAAATAAATTAAAAAAAATTATATACACTTGTAAAGTAGACCAATGTACCCCGGAAGCGGGGTACAGTGGACCACTATTAGGTATTATCTAAAATACAATATAAATCTATTTTTCATGATCTAATTCTTTTTTGTTGCCCATTCACCCTCAAAATAACATAGTAATATAAATTTTGAGACAAAAACAAAAAAATTATTATGTTTTAAAAATAATAACAGATTTATACAGGAACAATTGCAATTTAGTTGAAGTTATTACTTTAGTACAAAAAAATCAGCTCACATTAAAATTTGCAAATGAAATTCCAAAGTACTTATGAGTAAGATTGAGCCTGGAATTTTCAAGAAATAATTTTGGGTCTGAGAGCAACATTATGAAATCATTGACATCAACAGCAGATTCATCAACAGTTTCGGGAGAAATAAACTGATTTCCATTCAATTTGTATTTCATGAATCTTACTTGAATAGAATCATCAACAATTAGACTACAGTTATATTTATCAAAGGCAGTAAATACAAAACAAAATATTTCTTACTATGTTAAATAAAATGTTATTTTTATTTATTTACTTTATTTTACAGTTAAATCTACTTTAAAACAATCTTTATAGAAAATAAGCAATTATTAAATATTTTGAACATTCTGCATTAGAAGAGTACAGTGGATGTGGACCACTGTGCCCCAGGAGTGAGTCGTCCACTGTACCCCATGTTGAAGTTCAATAAATAATCATATTAATATTGTTTATAGCTTTCTTTTAAACATATTAAGTTTAAAGTAAAATAAAAACAAGTATCTTAGCTTTGCAAAAAAGCTGTTTTATTTTATTTATCTACAACCTTTAATTACTAAAAAAATAAAAATATGATGATGAAAAATTTTACTTTTAGAAGCTCAAAACAACAGAGCAGGATAAAATAGTTCAATTTGAGCTAAACATATTTTTTGAAGGCTATAAATAATCATTGCAGTGCTGTTGTCTATTAGGATAGAAGAGAAGCTTAAAAAAAATTTAAATAAATAAAATATTAGGGGTGGTCCACCGTGCCCATAGTGTACCGGTCTGCGGTCTCCCCTAACCCCTTCCTCTTGTTTCATTTTTTTCTAATTTTGCAGTATTAAGTGATGTAAACTGGACAGTTATAGACACATACATATTAATTTTGTGTTTTTTACAAAAACCTAAGACTACGTTCTACGATTTTAAACCACGTTTTTCTGATACATGGCATATTTGAAGTGGAACTGAAAATCTTTAGGCTTACTTACGCAAGATACCGTCGATAATTTTTTTCAAGACAAACTTTATATTTGAGAGAAAGATTAAGACATTGTGTACAACAGAAAAATCAAGAATAATCACCTGTGCACTTACCTTGATTGTTTCACGAAAGACAGTTGTTTTGGAAAGAAGGATGTTGTTGATGCTAGCTAGATACATGAACGAGGAAGACGCCATTAAATTGAGATCGTTGCGTTGCCACTTGCCGGTTGCCGATTATGATTATTTCGTCTTGACGGAAGCGGAAGGACGCATGCGCAATAAGCATTAAGTTACAGCTGTTTTCCATGTAAAATTACTAAGAACGAATGATTACAGATGTTTTTCTAGTAATTGGTACAATATCTGTAATGATACTAAGTATATTTTAGTAAAATTGCATACTTTTTTTTACAGTGTAGTACTCCTGATTTCCAAGTATTTGGATAACATTAATTTAATTTCCCTTTTTTGTTTTTCTTTTGTTTCTTTTGTTCTCCGATAGATGTCTCTACTTATCCACTCGGTTGTTTCTTGCTGCTTCTTCTCATTGGTTGCGTTTGGCGCGTTCTCTACCCGCATCGGGTGTATAAGCCACAGCCTCTCTGTCGTTTTGCCCAGTCTTGCTTTTTCTAGCACGCTGTGCTTTGCTCTTTGTCGCACTGAAGAAGAATCTCCCTTGTGGATTTGAAACAGCTGTTTGCTGCTTTTTTGTGTATTATTTGTGCATTTTTAACGTTGGTATTCTTCCTTTTAATAAAATGTTTTAGCTTAATGCGTAAGCTGGTGACACTAACTTCTGGTACATATTTGTACCTTAAACCAATACTTCTGTACAACCGCTTTCCTTTATATTTCTTATAAACTTCTGCTTATATAACAGAAGCATTAAAAAATGCTTTCGCAAGTACTTCTTAAACCAAATTTCAAAGATGCAATTGTTTTTAATGGTTGAGACTTGGGAAAGAAAACCGCTTAAAACTGTTTTAAAAACTGTTGAAATATTTTTTAAGGCAATGTTGGGATTTATTATCCCAGCTCAAGTAACTCGAGCATTGAAACAGAAGGCTGCTATTTTTTTCCTGCCATGAGTTTTATCTAAGCTCTACTACATTACAGAGGCAATTAAAGCAAAATAAAAGCAATGGTTTTTATGAAGTTTTTTGTTTGAGAAGGGACAAAAATGTATTTTTTTTTCTCTGAAGTATAACAATAATGCATTTATTTAATAAAAGTGCCTAGAAAGTCTGTTTCACTTTGTTTGGGGAATATTTGGATAGTTGTATTTTTTTAAATATTCATTATGTAGAAACTATTGTTTATTTATTTAAGTAAAAGCCTAATGAATTATGTTTTATGCACTAGGTCATGTTTTCTTTTTATAAAAAATGGATATTTTTGCGCGTAAAATGTTTTAATTTGATGTATAAGCTGACGACAAGCACAATCCTTATAATTACCTAATATACAGGGTAATCCATAATTATTGAGCGCTTTCATGTTTGAAAAAAAAAAGAACAAAATGAGGTACATACACACTGAAAAAAATGACACTTTCAAATCTGAGTAAATCGATGTTTTCAATATTTTATGAAACTTTTTGTTTCAAATATGACGGTGCAATGCTTTCAATTCTGAAATACCAGAAATACTCAGAATATTGAATCGCGGACATACTCAAAACTGAGCACATAGAGATCAGTTCATGCTCATTTTTGAAACATGGACATATTCAAAAGTGATTAGAATCAGTTCAAACTCATATTTGAAACATGGACATACTCAAAAATGAGCATATAAAAGTCAGTTGATACTCATTTTTGAAACATGGATATAACCCAAATATGAGCACATGATGTTTTATTATTGAGTGTGTGCATATTTTCAGAAATGAGTATATACATGCTTCAAACTTGAGTAACTTTGATTCGGAGTCATTTTGACTATGCCACATACTCAGATTTGAGTATTTTTTGCTCAGTTTGAAAATGTCGTTTTTAGGGTGCATGTTTATTGTTTTCTAGGAAAGTCAATTTAAAATAGTTTTACACAACAACATTTTAAACATTAGAACCATGAAAAAAATGTACAATAACTTCCTTCGATTTACCCACTATTCAGAAAAGCATTCTTTATCTCTTGAAACCTCAAAAACCAATATATATTTTCGAGATTTAATGAAGCATTTATAAAATCAAAGTTTCTTTTGCTGCCACTGATTTTCAGAAATCTTTTTGAATAATTTTTATAGTGTATAATAATAACTTTGCCATAGTGCTATAATAATAACTTTTCCATAGAGCTATAATAATAATCGACACCTATCGGCTTATGTGAAACTTATTTAATGTTTAAAATGTTGTTGTGTGAAACTGTTTTAAATTGTCTTTCGAAGAAAACAGTAAACATTTACGTACCTCATTTTGCTCTGTTTTTTTTTTCAGACATGAAATGCGCTCAATAAATTTGGACCACCCTGTATTTTTCAATTCCTACTATTATCTCACACTCTCTATATATTTATATATCTTGTTCAAATTTTCAATCGTTAATAAAATATTTTCTATTCATCCACTCAAGTTCAAATACATTTTTTAAGCTTGTAGTGGATGACACTTGATGTTAATAAAGTTTTTTCAAATATTAATTAATTCATTAAATTTAATTCATTAATTTTAGTTTATATGGAAGAAAACAATTTCTCCCATTGTTTTCATAAATGAAATGAAAGATTTTCCTCAAATTAGTGATGCCACAAAAATAAAATACCGCAACGATGATTATAAAAAAAATTTCAATAAAGATAACGTGGGACATTAATGCTGCATGGGTTTATTTTATATATTTATGATTTAAAAGTAGGAATTGACTTTAAAAAATATATATATATTACTTGTTCTTTCTAAAAACAGTGATAGAACAGCTGCTCACCAGTGAGCCAATTGTTGCCACTAAATTTAAATAGTACGACTTGTTTAATGACACAATTTCTGAGATTTCATAAGACGGAGAATGCTACTAAAATTTAGTGGTCACAATCATCCCACAGACGCATCACTATTCCATTACTGCAGATGTAATATTTTTGTATAAGGGACTTCCTTTGTATTTCTCAGAAACAAATATTTATATGGTAAGTGTTCCTTGTAAGCAAATACTTATACACTGTAAAAAGCTTTCCTGAAGGTTCCGGAAAAAAGTGGTGGCATTAAGATGCCACGGTTTTTTGCTGTTACATTTCACAACAAAGTAGTGAAACATTCAAATTTTCAATAATCAATATACTTTTTTTATTCAGTGTCTTATTTAAGCAATTAAATTTTAAAGTTTCGTATTACAGATAAAATGAAAATTCAAATAATGAAGCATAAAAAGATTTAAATTAGCTACTTACTTTATCGGTTGATATCCAAACAAAGAATGACATTTGTTCAGATTGCATTTGTCTCTAAATACCTAGGCAGCTGTTCTTTATTCTTCTTTAGTTATCAAAATGGCTAATGGAACATAAGACATGCAGCACGCATGCGCAGAATGTAGTTTACGTAAAAGTTGAAACCTCTCAAAAATATCACACGAAATATTGCCGCAATTGACGTGGGACATAAAGAAATTCGAAATTCCGGTAAAATATGCTAAATGTTTCAGGATAATTTCCTGAAACTTTCCGAAAATGTTTTACAGTATATAACTATCGAAAAGTCCTGGACGTTTGCCCCATATAAAACTTTAATACATGAAATAAATGCACTACTAAATTGATGTTACATTTTAAAATATATAAAAATTCATTAAAAACATATCTACAGGTTGAACCTGTAGATATGTATCTGAGGTCATCTTCGGGATAATAATCAATCATAAGGTCTCTCAAACTAAACTGTCGTTGAGAATTACAAGACGTTCGGATCGAGCGTTTGGCTGGTTGAAATTCTCAACGACAGTTCAGTCTGAAATACCTTATGATTGATATTATCCTCAGTATATGTACCGTAATTTTTAACCAAAATTTTTTCAGATTTTTCCAAAATTTTGAACTCAGATGAGGGTTGAAACTTGTAGATTATGTTTTTAATGAATTTTTATATCTTTTAAAATGTTACATCAATCTAGCAGTGTATTTATTTTACAATTATTTTATATATTAAAACTTATATAACTGCCATATAAGCAAATATTTACAAAATTGCCTCAAATAAACGATCTTTTTTAAAGGTAAGTTTTGGATTTTATATACCAGCGCAAAAAACTCGAACATTCAAGCAGAAGGCTACTCTTTCTTTCTCTCGTAATTGATTTTGTGTTAGGTCTTCTAGATTACAGGTGCAATTAAAACAAAATAAATACAAATGTGTTATCTAGATTTTGTTTGAAAACTAATGTGAAAAGTACTTTTAAGTTTTTCAACAATTTTGTTTGTCACTGAAAAAATGTAGCAATATAACAATATAGCATTTGTTTAGTAAAAATAACTAAAATATCCATTTATTCTATAAGAAAATACTGGTACATTCCCAAAAATCCCTGCACGTAGAAAAACCCCATCGCGAAACTATATCGAAAACATCTTGAAGCCATGATTTTCTAACTGGGCGACCATATATCTCTGGAACAATTCGACCGATTCCATTCACCCGAAACTTTTAATGAACAGCCATATCTGTGATTTCAATAGAATCGTTCTCTGCACTTTCTTGAATCTACCGGAGGAATGACACCTCGAAGCTTGTAGACTTAATTGATTCCCAGTGATACTCTCCCTCACCCCCTCCCTCCCAAATTCGTTCACTTTTAAACGGCGATACTGGCTTCTAACACATTTTCTGCCTTCGTCTCCGAAAAAAGAAATATTATTGATTTTTTTAAACATACATGTGACAGATAAAGTGAAATGTCAATAAATATAATGCAAAAAGTCCGGAGGTAATTTCTCTTTTCTTTGTCCCCGAAAACAAATCATGTGAATCAAGTAAAAATCATGTGAATTTTAAGCCAAATTGTTGAACCTCCCCTTAAACGATGTTAGTCAAAGTGAAGGTAGAGGTAAAAGAGAATGCTGTATTTAATAGCAAAATAGACTCTTGTTCCCTACCCGGACCACTAATTTAGTAGTCAACTTTCATATTTGTAGTTTGAAGCACATGCTACTGAAATACGAAGTTACGCGTTTGTACAATATATTTTATTTTATTTTTTAAATAATTTTGAGGAACAAGTAAAAACATAACAACGTCTGAATAAAAGCACTAATTAATATTCACACTGTCTTTTTAAATAATGTAGATATAAATGTTTTTTCAGAGTAGGTAATAACGGGGAGGGTTGAGGGTGATCTGAAATATATTTGGTTCTTGCGTTTACAGGGTAGTCCCTATAAGCGCGACTGGGATTCTTTTTCCTTAGCCTATTTTATAAAATGTTGCGCTCCCAAATTTTGCTTTCGGGACTTATAATTATAAAGACTCCACATGAGACTAAAAGTTTTTTCTTTTATTTTTGAAAGTAATGGAGTGGCCCAAAAATTTTCTTGGAGTCATGTTTCTTTAAACAGAAGGTCGACCCGAATCTTTTAATTATCAGCCATGTCTGTGATTTCAATAGAATCGTACCCTGCACTTTCTTCAATCTACCGGAGGAATGACAGCTGGAAGCTTGTAGACTTAATTGATTCCCAGTGATACTCTCCCTCTCCCCCCTCCCTCCCAAATTCGTTCACTTTTAAACGGCGATACTGGCTTCTAACACATTTCTGCTTTCGTCTCCGAAAAAGAAATATACAGAGTTGCATTATTTTGGCCGGGATTTTCATAGAAAATTGAAAAGGAATGAAGTGTTATTCCATACCATCAATTTAAATTTTATATATTTATATTAGAAATATTTTAATTTAGTTTTTATTTATTCTAAATCCGCTTCATGAGTGAGAATAAGCCTCCCATGCCTCCCCCGATGAGCTGTCCTTGTGTTTCATGACAATAATTAAGAGCCTCATACAAAGCTTAGATGAGTGAAAGAAAAGTTCATAGTCAATATTACAAGTAGGATTCAATAACATGCTCAATAGAATAGATGCGCTTTTACAAAAGCCAAGTGTCAATCTCTTCTACTTTTTTGTCTCATCGTGTGAATATGCTGGCAGAATATGCAACGCCAGTTTGCACGAAGGGCCAGTTTCTGACTTGTTTGTAAAAAGTCTTTTTAAACCATATTTAAGTTTTGATGTTCTGAAACTTTTATGCCACAATCAAATTTATTTTCATTAGCCGTATAGCTTTTGAACAAAAATAATAATTGAATCCATTTGGAAACTACACTGTTGTGTTAACTAGTATTTTAAAAACACAAATTGCACAAATTGTGCTTATTAGTTGCTAAAATCAGTGTAAAAATTGTTTTAAACTCATAAAAGAGCTAAAATCCTACATGTTTCGGCTTCAAACTTAAAGCCATCATCGGGGAAGAGGAACAACACAAACGACTACTGATCTTTAAATTTTTGACACGAGAAGAATGAAATCAACAGTATGGAAAAATTTAAATAAAATAAGCGGGCACTCTTTGTTGCCAAAGAGCGAAAAACAAAACAATGAATTAACAAGGGGTTAAAAATGTATCCCATAAACCAGGTATGCTGAAAGAAAAGTTATCATTACAAATACAATCTTTTCTAATTTTAATTTCCAATGATTCCCTAATGGCGGCTTTAAATGGGTTATTGAACCTATGGATAATTCTTGCTTTATCGAAATTAATTACAATATCATTATTTTTAGCGTAAAACCGGGAGAGTGCAGTGGATAATTTTCCAAATTTTATGTCGTTTTTATGCTCTTTTAATCTTTCCAAAAACTTTCTTTTAGTCATACCAATGTAAAATATTATACTATTATTATTTAAGCTAATGGGGATTTCATAAACACCTGCGAATTGATCAGGGGGGATAGGATCTAATTTATATGAAACTAAGTCAACCAATTTTCTGGGAGGGACAGCAATAAGATGGATATTGTATTTACGGAGGGCCCTTTTAATCCTTTCAAATATAATAGGTATATATTGGAATTTCCGATAGTTTGGTTTATTATTGCTAGGGACAGGATGCTGAATTAAATGGCCATTGAATTTTTCTATAATTTTCTGTACGTGATGAGCGGGGAAACCATGGTCAATGGCGATATCTCTGATAAAATTAAGTTCATCTTGGATGAATTCACTTGAACAAACCAGAAAAGCACGCTTGATGAATGAATTGAAGGCAGCAATCTTATAAGTGAAAGTTGTAGAGGCATTAAATGGGATTATTGTGTTACTTCTCATCGGTTTACGATAGACTTTACGTTTTAGGTTGTTGTCATCTTTAATTAATTGAATATCAAGGAACGGCAGTGATGAATTTTCTTCTATTTCCAACGTAAACTTAATATTTTCATCTATTTCGTTTATTTTTGAGAGGAAAGATAGGAGTTCCTGCTTTCCATGACTCCATGTGATATCTATCGGAAATTTCAATATATACCTATTATATTTGAAAGGATTAAAAGGGCCCTCCGTAAATACAATATCCATCTTATTTCTGTCCCTCCCAGAAAATTGGTTGACTTAGTTTCATATAAATTAGATCCTATCCCCCCTGATCAATTCGCAGGTGTTTATGAAATCCCCATTAGCTTAAATAATAATAGTATAATATTTTACATTGGTATGACTAAAAGAAAGTTTTTGGAAAGATTAAAAGAGCATATAAACGACATAAAATTTGGAAAATTATCCACTGCACTCTCCCGGTTTTACGCTAAAAATAATGATATTGTAATTAATTTCGATAAAGCAAGAATTATCCATAGGTTCAATAACCCATTTAAAGCCGCCATTAGGGAATCATTGGAAATTAAAATTAGAAAAGATTGTATTTGTAATGATAACTTTTCTTTCAGCATACCTGGTTTATGGGATACATTTTTAACCCCTTGTTAATTCATTGTTTTGTTTTTCGCTCTTTGGCAACAAAGAGTGCCCGCTTATTTTATTTAAATTTTTCCATACTGTTGATTTCATTCTTCTCGTGTCGAAAATTAAAAGATCAGTAGTCGTTTGTGTTGTTCCTCTTCCCCGATGATGGCTTTAAGTTTGAAGCCGAAACATGTAGGATTTTAGCTCTTTTATGAGTTTAAAACAATTTTTACACTGATTTTAGCAACTAATAAGCACAATTTGTGCAATTTGTGTTTTTAAAAATAATAATATTTAAAAAATATATCCACTTTAAACAAGATACGTGCAGTTGTTCTTTTTTTTTTTTTTTAATAGAATTTTTCCCCTTACTTAATCTCAGAAAAATATTACCAACTCTACGCTTAAATAAGGTGATTGCAAATTCTAAGATTTAAGTATTAAATAGAAAATTTCTTATCTAAAATATTTGGTGTCTTACTCCTTGGAAATTCAAAGGCGTGTACGCACCTTGTTTTAATTGTAACTAAATTGAATTTTTAAGTATTGTCAGAACTTTGATATTTTGAACAGCGCCATTTTGCATTGGTAGGTAGTTTCAATTTATTTTGGGGGTTTTTTTTCTTAATTTATAGTTAAATTCTGCAATTTTGGAACTTATATACATCGAAATTTAATTTCAATAATCGTGTAGCTTTCGGACAAAAACATAATAATTTTTTTAAGTGTACGCTTTAACCGGGTTGCTTAAAGTTGTATCACATGTTTGAATATAAATTTTCGCTTTATTTAATCGCTGAAAAATATTGCAAGTTCTACGACTAGATAAGATGATTGATTATAAATACTTCTAAAAAAGAGGTTCCATATTCCTTGGAAATTCAAAGAAGAGTAAATGCCTTGCTTTAACTGTAACCACATTGTATTTTTAACTATTGTCAGAATTTTGATATTTTGAAATCTTCACAGCGTATTTCACTGCATAAAATCTTTTAAGTTGAAATTTTTTTTCTATAATAAAATCTTCAAAAACTTTTAAATTTTTTATTTTGTTTATATTTATACTATTTGTTATACTGTAAGACATTTTATTCTTGTAATTTTTTTTTTCTTTAATTCCGAATTTTTTTTAGATTTGTCGTTATTATATATATAATATGTAACTATATAGTTACATATTTGATCTTGAAATTCCTTTAAATGAAAAGAAGAATGAGTTTTTTCTGAAATTATTTTTAGAGAATTATATTTTTTTCTGTAGATTGCAACTAACAAAATAATTTCAATTTAACAAATTCGCAAAAATATAATTGTAATTCTTATGCTTTTTAAAAAAATAATCACACAAACTTTTATAGCTCTACATAAATTACAAAATACTTTTTACAAATTTAATTATTTTTGTTATATTTTAACGATAGCAGAAAACTTAAATATTGTTTTAGTCATTATTTCTGTACTTATATGTTTTTAACATGTTTTTACATGTCTTCAGCATTTAAGAAATGTATATTCTACTGCTGTTACCTGAAACTTAATTTTAAAGGCATAATTGTTTTTATGGTTATACAGAAAATGGCCGAAAACTGTCTCACGAAACGTGAAAACATTTTTTCCATTTAAAGTTAATGTTTGACTGTTTTTCTCCCCGTGTATGTTACTAGAACATTTATACAGAAGGATATTATTTTCTATATCTAATGAGTTTTATCTAAGCTCTACCAGATTGCCGGTGCAATTAAAGAAAATGTTAGTAAAATTCTTTAAAAGGAATATGTAAATTACTTTTATGTTTTTCTTTGAAATTTTCTGTCTTAAAAGCCTTAATATTGAGTTTATTTAATGGAAATACCTAGAAATTCTGCTTAATTACACATGTGACATATTTGGATAGTTTTTTGTTTGTTTGTTTGTTTGCTTGCTTGTTTCTAGTTTTTAAACATTTCCTCCTTTTACTATTTTTTTTTCACAATTAAATCCTGTAAAACTATGAATTTCACTTATTGGATTTTCTGTTTTTTCTGCTTTCGTTTTCTTAGTTAGTAGTTAGATTGCATCAACAAAACTAAAAATTAAAAGAAAAGAAAAATGGAAACTTTAAAAGTATAGAAACTCATTTGTATTGAAGTAATGAAAGTAGAATAAACAATTACATTATCTTATATATACACTTTAAAACTTAATATATAACCATACACCTTAAAACTTAAAATATAGTATATTAAATTGTTAAAAAACTTTCTTTTAACGTTTTCATTATCTTAATATTTTGGGATTGTCATACACCGCTTGACAATTGCTACGAACACCAAATTTGTACAAAACTGCGTTTCATTAGGCCGCGCAATCATAGAAAAACAATGGTAGAGGACGTTTTACATCAAGGTCTCTTGTCTGTATTAAAGACAATGTATCTAAATGGTTTCCTTCTTTGAAATTGCAAGTAATAACATTTGAAGGGGAAATCACTCTACTGGTTTCTGAAGATAGAGCTAGCTGTAAATTTCATTTTTGATAAAATGTATTGACTATTAAATCCCTCTAAGACGTCATTTGCGTGCATTGCGTGCATTTTGTGATCATGGTTAAGCAGTGAGTTGGGTGTCTCAAGATAGGGCAAAGTGTCACTGAAATTAACAAAGCAATTGTCGAAGAGTCATATTGTGATTTACGAAAGACCTCTGGATGTGTAAGTGCCACAAGAAGGCATTCTGGAGGCCGTTGTAGAAACGTCACACTTCAAGAGCATCGATCTGTCAACCTAGTAGTCAAGATGAACATAAATGATACTCCAGGTCAGATAACCCCAGACCTTGCTAACGCTACTGATACTTGGTTAGCATACGAGAACCATTTCTGGGTGATTAAATAATGTTGGCTTAGATTCACAGAAAACATTCCACTATGACCACATCATCATAGGTAAAGTTTACTTCTGTATAAGGAGCATATTTTTGGGAATCAGAAACAGTGGTCCAGATTCATGTTTTATAATGAATCCCGCTGCATCATAAACAGTGATTCTGTGCATCTTCCAGTGTGGAAAGAGAGGAGTATTCATTCCCATCACCAGAATCTCCAGGAAACTGATAATTATTTCCAAATAGTGGTTGTGTGAGTGGGTATCCGGTATAATAGCAGAATTCTGTTTCATATATTTGAACAGCTACAGTGACATCGTAATGGTACTGCACAAGCATATTCTCCAGGTTTATGTGCATATTTTCCGTGGTGTGGTTAGTTCAGAATTTCTGTTCATGGCCAATATTTACCCACATAAGACAATTGAAGTGTCCTTCATACTAACAGGTGGCAATATTGAGCGTATGATTTTGCTTATTATCCGGATATAAATCATATATAGAACGCCTGGAAGGCACTCAGTAGACGTATTGTTCAAAGACAAAACTTTCCTTGAACCATGCAAGAACTGAAAATCTCCCTATGAAATGAATGAGACAGAATTTCTCCAGATCTCTCCAACTGTTTAGTGAACAGCAAGCATAAAACCTGCAAAACGTGCATCAGTGTCGGAGGAGGTCATATCCCATACTCAGAGTCTCATACGTAGTCCTTCTTTTAACAGAACAAGCCTTTTTCGTAACTGTTGTAAAAAGCTGCAAGAAGCATATTTTGTTTTTTTGCGCATCTTGCTGTACCATGTGATAATATCTGTATCATTTTGCATAATAAAGATACATAAGGTCCTCTATTAAATATATACTAAGTTTTATTTCTTTAAATGTTTTCTATCCTGAGTTATAACGAAAAATGTTTCTGTTCCTTAGCAATTGTCAAGCAGTGTATTATTTATTAAACTATGGCATTTTGAAAGGAGTCGTGGTCTACTGAAAAGCAGACAGTTTGATGGAATTGCTTCGTTTTTCACAAAGCCCTGTTTCTCAACATACGATGCAGCATAGCGTTCGAACCAATCAATCTATTATAAAAAAAATTAATCGGGATTAAAAGGTGATAATATTTTGGGAGGACATGAGTCAATTTATTGTTAAAAAATTAACTGTTAAATATTTTTCTAAGATTTTAAAGTTGAAAAAGAAGGGAAATATATAGATCGATTTTAAAATAAGCGCCGCGACATTTCGTTTTCTGCGGGTCAATTTCAATGAAAATGCTTTCATGGCAATGAAATTTAATTGGTTTTCATGGCCTGTAACTTTTTTTTTGTTTTCCTTATCAATCGCAATGGTATGAGTACATTCTTACAGTGCCGAATGCCATGCACGTTGTGAACACGCAGAGCTACGCTACACGTAAGAATAAGGATATATATTTTTATTATTATTATTACTATACATTTAACCCGCATAAAATTTCAAAACACATAAAAATATTCTTTTAGTGGGAGAAAATCCAGTTTCTTCATTGAGAAAAAAAAAATTCTAAGAAACGTTTACAGTTTTCGGCTTACAAAGTGGAATCCACCCTAAAGCGGTTCTTAAATCGAAGTTGGCTACTTTATGACACATTTTTAATTTAATTTTGTTCGAAAACGCATGAAATTAGCAGGTGTTTTTATTCAGAAACTATGAAATCGAATTGTTTTCATTTTTCGATAAAGGCAGGTGTTCCGTAGATAGCTCAGTTAATCTCGTTGGACTGTATTTCGTTAAGAAAACTAAGATGATCATATCGTACTCAATAAAAAGTGGAGTTAAAACTTAACTAATTACATTTATTTACAAGGAGAACAAAATTGACTGGCAGTGGTTGGTACACTGCGCTTACGTCTCAAGCAAAAACATCACTACTGGCGGGAATGGGAATCCGCTCCGCGCATCATCCCGTCTTGAGCGCTCGGCAGCGCCCCCTGAATAACAAAATGTTCTACGGAGGAAACACTCCCCCGGGGATTGAAATGCAATTTCAATATACATTCACATATAAATTTGCAAAAATTATCATATAAGAAAAAATTATAAGATATAACAACTTACATACACAATAATAATACAATCATAAATGCACTATAATTCAACATTACATACAGAAATAATATATACCTTAAAAATTGCTTAAAGAAAGAAAAGAAATCTGTTACTGAACTGGTAATATACAGACATCTCTGACATTTCTCTTATAAATTCGTCCGTCTGGTAACCGTAAGTTTACGGTTCGTATTATATTGTCCCTTCCCTTAAAAATTTCAACTATCCTTCCAACCTGCCATTTGGTGGAAGGTAAATTTTCCTGCTTTATTAGTACTAAAGTTCCTTTCTGTACATCATCCTTTTTAAATTTCCATTTTCCCCTCTGCTGCAGATTATTTAAATAATCGCGCTTCCAAGTCTTCCAAATTTGTTGACTAAATTTGGTGATTCTCTGCCATTTTGCTAATCTATTTTCATTAATGTTATCTAAAGGTGGTTCGGAGATCGAACTGATAGGTCTACCGATTAAAAAATGAGAGGGTGTCAAGGTTTCAAAATTTTCGAAATCTGGGGACAGCGGGGTAAGGGGACGAGAGTTCAAAACTCCCTCAATTTCCGCTAGTATAGTAAGAAACTCTTCTAAGGTTAATTTTTGATCACCTATTACCCGTTTTAAATGAAACTTGAATGATTTTACAGCCGCCTCCCAGAGGCCACCAAAATTCGGGGATTTTGGGGGAATAAATTCCCATTTGACACCTTCATGGGTTAAAAAATTACACAATTCCTCATCTGGGAAACTAATCAGTTTATGCAATTTTTTCAACTCTATGTCAGCTCCGATGAACGTTTTTGCATTATCCGATAGGATTTTTGCACATTTTCCCCTTCTGCCAAAGAAACGTTTTAGACTAGCTATAAAAGCCTGAGTTGTGAGATCTAAAACAAAGTCCAGGTGTATTGCCTTGGTGCATAAACACACATACACTACGACATAAATTTTATTCAATACGCCCTTCCTTTGATTTTTAAATTTAATAGAAAATGGGCCACAGTAATCCAGACCTGTCACCGAAAATACAAAATTTGGTGTCACACGTTCTTCCGGCAGATCAGCCATTAATTGGGAGCTGACAACAGGTTTATTCTTGAAGCATGTCACACATTTGTGAACAATGCTTCGGCAATTATTCCTGCCATTAAGTGGCCAAAATTTTTGTCTTACATGGAAAAGCAACGCTTGTGGGCCTAAATGAAAGTATTTGAGATGGAAGTAATTTAAAATAATATCCGTTAACTTATGATTTGCAGGCAACACAATTGGAAACTTTGAGTTAAGCGACAAATCTGCATGTGCTAAACGGCCGCCAACTCTAATTAATCCATCCTCTCCTACAAATACGTTTAAGGAAGATAATCTACTTTTATTGTGAACAGGCTTACCTTTTTCGAGACATTTTAATTCTTCCCTAAATTCCCCCCCCCCCTTTGTGCTGACCGAATTAGAAACGATTCGGCCTCTCTAACCTCGTCGAGGGATAGTGGTCCACTTCTTCTCTTCAATTTAGTACGACAGTTGAAGGTGAATCTAAAAATAAAACTCATTATACGAATTAATTTTACAAAATTATTAGTACATGCAAAAATATGATTAATTAACGGTTTATCGTGAGAAATAGTTAATGTAACAAAATCATCATCAATAATGTTCACGGAGTCTCTTTTTAGTTCGTTTATATATATGTCCTTGTTAGGAATCACTAAAGTCTGGTCGTTGTTACACTGATCTAAGTCTTTCAAAAACTCTGGTCCAGTCCACCATTTGGAGCTCTGAACGAGAAGGTCACACTTGACACCTCTTGTTAGCAAATCTGCAGGATTCTCGGACCCTGCACAGTGAAACCACCTGGATGGGTCTGTCAGAGCTTGGATTTCCTTTACACGGTTCGACACAAATGACTTCCACCTGTTTGCAGAGCCTTTGATCCAGTACAAAACAATCTGCGAATCTGTCCACAAATACATAGATGATGGTCCCTTGCGGTCTAGTACCGTTTTTACTTCACAAGTTAAGCGTGCAGCAAGTAATGCTGCTAGAAGTTCAAGTCTAGGAAGTGACACTTTTTTCAATGGTGCCACTCTGGATTTTGATGTAATCAAATTTAAGGAAGATTCACTTAGTGAATCAATTTGTAGATACACGGAAGCACCGTATGCTTTTGGGCTGGCATCGGCAAAGGTATGCAAAGTTAGGGTGTAATTGGAGTCATCGGGAAACTGAAAAATGTTCCTTTGAATTTTTAGATTTCTCAACTGGGGAAGTTCGGAACACCATTGTTTCCACGTCTTTGTAATATCGGAGGGCAGTTCTTCATCCCATGTTAAATTCCTACTCCACAGTTCTTGAAATAAACATTTAATTCGTATTGTATACGGAGAAATTAGACCCAGAGGGTCAAATATTCTACCTGCAACTTGTAATACAAAACGTTTTGTATTTTTTGCGTTACGCAAAAATTCGAGCAAATTATCAATATCTATCAAAAGTATATCTTGCTTGGGTTGCCACGATATCCCCAAAACCTTATGTATTGTAGTATCCTCAAAAGGTTGTGGCATAGTACTAATCCACGATTATCCCATATTTCCATTAACAGTTTATTGTTCGAAATCCACTTCCGTAAATTCATGCTAGCTTCCTTCATTATTTTATGAGATTGTTCCGAAATGTTCACCGCATCTTCGACTGTGTCTGTCCCGGTTATTAAGTCGTCCACATAAATACAATTGTGGAGTACTTCTGTCGTTATTGGATATTCCGTTTCAAATTTGTTAAGATGATGCTTAATTGTAGCAGATAGCAAAAATGGGCTTGAGTTCAAGCCAAATGTTAGGCGTAAAAATCTGTAGACGATAACATTAAATGCGTCATTGTCGACAGGATTCTTATCTATAAACAAGAATCTCAGAACATCCCTGTCCTTGTCGTTTATGGCAATTTGTAGAAAAGCCTTCTCTATATCTGCTAGAAAGGCAATTTTGTTTAGTCTGAAAAAAATCAATAAGTGAAAAATATTAGGGTTTAAATTAGTTCCTGCGTCAAGGCAGTCGTTCAAAGACAATTGTCCTGCTTCATGGGAACTTGCGTCAAAAACTATTCGACATTTAGTATAAACACTATCTTCTCTAAATACTGTATGGTGCGGTAAGTAAAAAACTGGTTTATCTGAAGGGTTTTCTATGGGTACACTTTCAATTATGTTCATCTCTAAATACTCATTCAAAATATTGCAATATTGTTCGTATAACTTTGTATCACGTTTCATTCTTTTTATAAGACCTGAGAGTCGCGCTTCGGCGGTTTTATAATTATTTTCTAAATGGTTCCAATCCCTTGTCCAAGGGAGACTGATTTCATATCTATTATTTTCAAAACGCACAGTTTCATGAAATTTTTCTAAAATTTTCTCGTTTTTAACACTGTTTGGGTCATCTTTAATTCCCAACGTCTCTAAGTCCCAAAAGGTTTTCAAATCTAATTCATCTTGATTTTCTATTAAATGGCACGTGAATTTACTTTCATTTCTATCTTGTATTGTTCCACCCGCGATCCATCCTAAATGAGAATTTTGTAAAATTATAGAAGTTTTAGGAATTTTTATTTGACCAGCTAATAACAATTCGTAATATACATCTGCTCCTAATAACACTTGAATTCGCTGAGGTTAAAAAAATCTTGGGTTCGCGTAGGTTAAATTCTGTGGTAAGTGCAGATTAGAAATGTCTACGGCGCTTGAAGGAGTTAAATCAGTGATTTTAGGAACCAAAAACATGTTGGATAATTTTTTAAAACTTCTATCCTTGTTGGAAATTTCTACATTTATTCTGCTTTTAATTTTACAGACAGAATCATTTAATCCAGTAATTAATGACTTGACCTTATATTTTGCAACACTAACATATCTGCTACAGAAAACGTGGCCAATGAGACATTACTCGCAGTATCAAGAATCGCAATACAAGGAAAAAAAGAATTATTACTTCCCCTTAAATAAATCACAGCTGTCGAAATCAACCCATTATAACTGGAGCAAGACAAATTTTGATCATAATTGTTTTGACAGCTCAATGTTAACGCATTTGTGGTGGGTTCTATTGAATTAGAATTTACGTTATCTTCCGTTTTCAACTGCGGTTCATTTGCAATACAATTAACTTGCCTATTTTCATAAGCAGGTTTCGAAAAATTAGCTCCATGAAGAGAACTATGATGGTTGGAGTAACAAATTCTACACTTATTATGCAATTTATTACATCGATTTACAGCGTGAGATAACGATAAGCAGTTATAACATAACTTCAACTTCCTTACTTGGTTCAATTTCTCTTGAACCGATAAATCTAAGTACCTTTGACATCGAAATATAATATGAGGTTGTTTACATAATGCGCAATTAAATTTGCCATTCTGTAATACTAAACTTTTTTGTTTCTGAGTAATTTCATACCTAGGTTTCGTAACGGTGTTGCTTTTTTTGTATGTTTTCGAGAGCTTGAGCTCTTTTCAGTAAAAAATCAATAAAAATATTCCATTCAGGCAAGTCGTTACAACTAAGACTCATTTCAAATGTCTTTCTTGACTCGTCATCGATTCTTTGTAACACAAAATACATTAAAATTGATTCCGATAAATTATTATTTTCTAGTCCCAATTGTTTCAGAGCCCTCAAATGACTCAATAAATTATCTACCAGATTGCGTATTTCTTTCGCATTTTCAATTTTTATTTTGTTGTTACTCAATAATTCAGAAATATGAGAATTTACAATTAACCGTTTGTTTTCAAATCGTTTTTTTAAAGCTTCGAATAAGGAAGCATAAGAATCATCAATGTTTTGCAATTGTTTCACAGGGCCTGTTAAAGCCGATTGTAAATAATATAATTTTTGAGCATCATTTAATTCATCATTGCTATCAATCAAGGTGGTGAATTGTAGTTTAAAATTAAACCACTCTGTGTAACGTCCCGAAAATTGGGGTAAATTAATTGACGGCAATTTAATTTTTGACTCATTAGCATTAATTCTATCATTATTATTTTGACATTCAACATTAGAAACACTAGGCTTTCTTAAATCAAGAAGACTTACTTCGAGAAATTTTCAAATTCCGTTAAATCATCATCAGAAATTACCGAATACGACTCGTTGCGTAACTCATCTGTTTTCTTTTTTAACGTTTGAAGTGCATTGAACTTTAGTTCCAATTCTTTCTGGCCAAGTTTTGATTTTATTGCATTTGATATACGTGTAACTTGGCTGCGTATGTTTCCGCGTTTCCGATTGAGGATCACAGTACCTTTAATAGTAGCCATTATAATTATCTATAACTACATACAAAAATCCAAGGGCGATGATTCTTTACAGTGTTCTAAAAGAAGCTGGGGCTCGGAGGACAAAAACATGTTCCGTAGATAGCTCAGTTAATCTCGTTGGACTGTATTTCGTTAAGAAAACTAAGATGATCATTTCGTACTCAATAAAAAGTGGAGTTAAAACTTAACTAATTATATTTATTTACAAGGAGAACAAAATTGACTGGCAGTGGTTGGTACACTGCGCTTACGTCTCAAGCAAAAACATCACTACTGGCGGGAATGGGAATCCGCTCCGCGCATCATCCCGTCTTGAGCGCTCGGCAGCGCCCCCTGGATAACAAAATGTTCTACGGAGGAAACAGCAGGTGATATTTTTTGAAAATGCTGTCAATGTTGGCGATTTGAACTAAATTTCTGGACGCGACAGCACGGAGGATGGAGACATTGACACTTATAACTCAAAATTTAATTAACATAACCAAAAATGAAAAAATCTATTCGATTACAAATCACTTCAATAATCATGCATCCAAGTCCAATATCAAGGACTTGAGTCAAATATTAAGTATCCAAGTATACATTTGTTCAGTCATAACTTTTACTGATTTGAAGAAAACGGTAATTGACTTTTGGCTTTGGAGACGCCTTTCGAAGCTGGAAGCCATGGGCAGTTACAACGTTTTCCATTGCAATAATCAGGTACTACCCACATTATTTACCCTGTTACCCCCTCCTATTCGTATACTCTTCATAATTATACAGAATGTTACTACGAATATCTTTTTTCGAAAAATTCCACAGCTTAAATGTTCTTGAAAAGAAATTAGTATAACATCAAGTAGACTGTAAATATATTCATGGCGTATATAGTTAAAAAAGTTGGCTGAGCATTTTTTAAAAATTCACACAGACAAATAATTTTAAGGATCCTGTTTTTTAATATTACATGCTTTTACATTAACTAGAGAAGCGCTTACGGGGCTTACACAAAATTGAGCTGAGCTAATTAGCTTGCAAACATTCATATGATGTCGTCAAGCTAACACTGATAACTTCTAGTTCGCGGGCCAACATTAAGATTTCTTTAGTTACCCATGAAAAATTTATTTTCGAGTTTTTGAGACTTGCTCTGCAGCCATAGTTTACCGTAAGGTTTTGAAGCAACCATTTGTCCATTGTATTGACACATGGTACATTGTTCCCTTGTTGAAACTTCACACGTTCTGAATTATGAAAACCATCTCTTGTTAGGGTTTCGATTTATGCTTTTAATCTTAAGTTTGTGGCCTTTTTTAAATCTATAATTAATCCTCTAGGTCTAGATTCGTGTCACAATATGTTTACGCGACACATGCCGTCCATGGCACTGCTGAATTTGATTATCATCATCGGAACAGCTTACTTAGCTTCGTTTGCTTCGTTACTCGCTCAGTTCAATAAATATAATTTTTTCCATGAAATAAAATTTAAAATTGGCTTGTAAAAAAATTAAATCAGATTTTACTAAAATAAAAAATCTAAACAGAAATTCCATCGCCATATTTCTAATAGTACAACTTGTAAGTATTATTTTTTAAATTTAGAAGATAATTATAAAAAAGTTTATGTCACAATTTTCCATGTTGTAAAAATCAAAAGTTAGAAAATCAAAACATGTGAAACTAGGATTATAAAGAGTTCACAAAAAACTTCTTTACTTAGCTTCAATGTTTATAATAATATTCTTTACTTTTTTTTTTTCATCCTCTTCATCTACTCTTCAAAATTCTAAAGACTGTAGCTTAGAATATTTTTTTCTCGAAAAATTTCAAGTTGCAAAATTTTTAACTCTTTCCTAAGGATTTAGTATAATATGAAAAAGATAGGAAATATTTTCATGGCATATTGAATATAGACATAAAAATTTAAGGCTTTTTATGCTGTTATAGGAACTGTAAAAACGTATTTATGCTCGTGTGTTTGCATATGTAACTAATTTTCTAATTAATCAAAATCTAATAATTGTTTGAAATAAAAAATTAAATTACTCCTTGCATGGCTGTCAACCTTCCGGTGTTTTTTAATCAAAATAAACATAATTTGAAACAAAAATATTATTTAATCTAACGCTTCTAAAGAGTAAACAGTTGATTTCTTCAAGGGGATTCCCAATTGCACAGCAACTCCACTCTTTCTGTATGAGTATTTGTGTAATGGAATATTGTGATATGGAAAAAAAGCATATCCGTAGCACAATAAAAGTACTGCAATGAAAAAATAAAAATGTAGTTATTAAAGAGTGAGGAAAAGTCTCTAAAAGTAACAGAAGAGAAAATAAAAAAATCCCTGACGGCTCGGCCTACAGGCACAAGTAGATTTCGAAGATGCAGATCGTGGAGAGCCTGTTTATTGAGAATTGCAGAAGAAATGATATTTTTGCCATGATGCGGCAGCTGGGACCGCCCAATTTGAAATCTATCTGTGACTGTAGACGGAGCAAGCAGGAATTTATTATTATTATTATTATTATTATTTAATTGTTTTTTTTTCTGTAAGGGTTGGTTCTATAAAGAAACTTGTCAATATAAAAGTTGTAGATAATATTAAGAGGATTTCTAATAAATTTAAGCGGATTTAAATTCTTGTGAATTGACGAAGTTATGATTTTTTTTTCTACTTAAAGCCCATTCTCCCTCGAGGCCATTTTTAATTATATCAAAAATCTGTCATACATAAATTTTAAAAGCCCTTTTCCTAGAAGTAATAATAACTTTAAACGGATTCGATACGTATCATAACTAAGAAGTTATGGTTTTTTTCTGTTTTCACAAAAAGCCCCCCCCCCCGCTCTTGGTTCGATTTTGCCCATTAACGAACTTGACCGAGATTTTATGCCCCTTGATTTTGAACGATCAATCAAATTATAGGACAGGCCGGGAAGGCAGAACTTAGCTCACAATTATCAGGAAGTCCGAAAAGATATGAATTTGAGTAACAATAGCTTTAAAATTTAATAATTCAGAGAGAAAAATAATTTCAAAACATGTAAAAAAAGAATAAAATAATAATAATTGCTTAAACTGTTTAAAAAAAAAAAAAAACGAAAACATGTCGCCGAATAGCAAGGATCTTAATCGTAATCTACCCCTTCCTAAAAATAAATTAATTAATTAAAAGTTAAAATAGAGAATATAATTTAAATTACAACAAAAAAATAAGTGATAAAAAAGATAATATTGTAAACTTTTTTAACTAATGTATCAAATTTCCAGGTTGTTTTTCATTAAGTTCTTATCTTTAATAAAATTTCTGATATTAACATATTTTTAAAAACCGTTAGGTTGATAGCAATGAATTTATAAACACATAAAAAAGGAAATACAAGTGATAAAGACGAGAAATCTTTTCATCACAGCATTTTTAATCTTCGGCTACAAACTGAATATTTTATACTTTTGTGCGCCATTTTCTTTTATTTAGAATATTTAAAAAAATTTCTGAGAGCCAAGCCATACATATTGTGTTTATGTTTTTATCTTACATACATGGTGAAAGGGTGAATTTAAGGAAATAGGAAGCTAGTTTGAATTACACCGTGTTCTCAAAAAAGTTTATTTTTTCTGGAATGTTCTGTTTTTCCATTTTATTCATCTATTTCACAAAATGCTAAAAAATAGAACTGCAAATATATATTTTTATGAAAATTTTCAACTTTCTTTCAAAATTCTTATGTATTTCCAATAAAATTAATATAATTTAAAGTAGACTCGAAATACTTTCAAGACATATAGTTGAAAAACTTTATGAACTTTTTATTAAACATAGACATTTTTAAGACATTTACAAGAAATTACAACAGTTGTAAAAAGTTTTGTGTTATAAAATGTAGCTAATTTTTCAACGAAAGGAAATGTAATAATTGTTTGTGATAAAAAAAATAAAATTACTAACAGAAAAGAAAAAATTTATACATCTATATTGATAAAATAAAGATGTTTGTCTCTCTCTCTGTGTGTGTCTTTTCGCTATTGATATGGAAATCTAACGTGCGTAGAAATCTACAAATCTGGATAAAGATTTACGAAAACGAGTCACAATGCATTTGATGCTCAGATTTTTTATTTTTTTATAATTATCTGAGATATTAATTAAAAACCATCATCGAATGCTAATGAACGTGCTTCAATTGACCTCACTCCTCCGGTGTTATTGTCGCTTCCCGGCATGTCCCGGAAAAGCATGTTTTTTTTTTTTTTTTTTTTTTTTTTTTTTTAAATCTCATAGCTAGTAGACGGGAGGAAATCATCCTGTTTTCCTAAAGTTTAAAATCCGGATATTTCGATGCCTAAAGGAAAAAAATGAAACCAAATAAGGACATTTACGTATAGAAGTACATTCTCGGTACCGATAGAACTTTTTATTAAAAAATTAATATTTAATATTAATATATATATATATATATATATATATATATATATATATATATATATATATATATATATTCTAGAGGTCTTTTTCATACTTACCGGGTTTTTTTGCATTGTAAAATTACAAAATGCCTACGTGAAGACAGTACTTTCGTGGTACTGAGGTTATCTTTGATACCAAATGAATAATTTAAATATATAAATATGTTCCATTTAAAAGAAAATATTTTATGTATGTCTTTTCATAATTCCATTCTTTATTCAATTTAAAATCGCAATTGCATTGGCTGGGATGGAGTTCAAAAAACAAATGCTTACCTGTTGTAGGTACTTTCGTAGTACAGATGATATATTTTATTTAAAAAAATATGAATATTTAATATTTCAAAAAATATTTTTTCTGGAGGTCATTTTCATATTTTCTGGATTTTCTGCAATTGCATCAAACTGGCTCGGATAGAAATACAAAAAGGAGAACACCCTAAATAACTACGGATAGACGGTACCTTTCTGAGGACCTGGTTAATGCCTAGGGCGGGTTTGCTAGTAACAAAAAAGGACCCGAGAAATCTTTTCATTATCATATTCGTGGTCTTTGATACCAAATGAATAGTTTATGTTTTTCTACGATTCTTTTTTCCTTCTTATTTAAAAAAATAATAATAATAAATTCTCAAAAAATATGATTTTCCGAAATTTTGAGATTTTTTAAAGAAAATTTATATTGTTTAAAGCAGACTGGAAATACATTTATGTTATACATAAATGTATTTATGTTATATTTTTTCTTTATATTAAAGTAACATGCAATATTTAAAAACAATCACGGTCTACAAATTAAGAAATAAAAAGAATTGATCTTGCTCAAATGGATAAAAAATATCTACTTCAAACCTGGATTCACATACTTTCAATTTTCTTTTCAATTTTTTTGTTTTTTTAGAAAATATTTTTTTTTCTATCATGAAACTTTTTTTTAAATCTACCAAAAGAATATTTGAACCAACCATCACTCTTATTTGTTGGACAATGCTGCGACCTACAGTGTTAATTTCATTCACCCGAGCTATAACTATAGCATTTATACATGATGAATCTGAAATAACACGGAAACTCCTGTATACCATGATGTAATTAGGTCATAATGAACAGAGGAAAGTATTTTCAACTAGGAATGTTAGTAAACTAAGTAAAGTTAGCACCTAGTAAATTATATTCAATGGGAGTATCGCAGTTGAGATTTATTCCAGCAAAGCAAAAAATGTCGGAACCAAGACTCGAACCTGGGTACTTTGGCTTGCCATGCCAACTCTCTTCTTACTGAGCCATCCCAACGATTTTCTGGGTGGCAAATTTCACTCTTATTTGTTGGACAAGGCTGCGAACTGCAGCGCTAATTTCATTCATCCGAGCTATAATTATAGCATTTTTAGATAATGAATCTGAACTCCTGTATACCATTTAATTAGGTCATAATGAACAGAGGAAAGTATTTTCAACTAGGTAAATTATATACAATGGCTGTAGTATCATACTTGATTTATTCCAACAGAGCGAAAAAGGCCGAGACCGGGACTGGAAACTGGATAATACTTAGGCTTGCCGTGCCAACGCTCTTACTACTAAGCTATCCCAACGATAACCTGGTTTGCACATCTCACTCTTATTTGCTTGACAAGGCTGCGAACTGTAACGCTAATTTCATTCATCTGAGCTATATAGCATTTTAAATGTGTCTAATATGGTTGATTCTCCAAACATTGTATATGCACTGTAAAAATATTTAGTAAAATTTCAGTAGATGTATAATTTCAGTAGAATTTCATCTATTCAGTAGATAAATTAACGGTACCTGTACCGTTTTCACTCTTTACGGTATGAGTACCATACCATACTTCTAAGGTATATTAAGCGTAAAAAAATCGTATATGTGTCATTTCGATTATAAACGTTATTTATACCGTAAAATTATTGTTTTTCAGTAAAAAATCGCTATTTATACCGTAAAATAATTATTTTTAAGTAAGGAAAAAGCTGGTAGCCCCGCATCGGTGTATGGCAACCCTTGAAGTGATGCTCTTGCTCTTGTTACGTAATGTGTGCAGGCCTGAGGACAGGGGGGAGTGCAGCCGGTACATATACTTTAAATATTTTATGCTACGTATACCGTCCAGTTAAATTACGGTATATATACTGGTCACAAAGTTGCCAGTATATGTACCGTAAGTGTAATTTACCTAGTTGAAAATAACTTCCTCTGTTTATTATGAGAATATATGAATTTTGTTCCTTTTAAAAGAGGAGTCGTAATATATATATATATATATATATATATATACTTATTTGGTGTTTTTATCTTAGCATATGCAATTAATTTTTAACGAAATAAAATCTACTAATTATTTATATAAAAAAAATACTTTTTATTAAGATAGAAAAAATTAAATATAAATAAAAAAGGTTACAAAAATCTTTTCATCACCGTATTTTAATCCTTGACTGCAAAACTTTTTCAAATTTTTCTTAAACTGATATATGTTATGTTTCAATTTTCATCTTCCATGAATAAAACCTAGGAAAATAAGAAATTCGAAACTAGTTTGGGTAACACAAACATAGTTCTCAAAAGTTTCTTTACTTAGTTTGAATGTTTTCAGCGACTTTCTTTATTCAATTCTCCCATTCTATTCATCTTAGTCTTGCAATTTCTAAAAAATGTAACATTTAGTCTAACAAAAAATTTTCAACTTGCAAAAGTTTTTAGATCTTTCAAAAGAAATTAAAAATAATATGAAGTAGACTGGAATAAGTGTATGGCGTACATACTTTAAAAAAATTGTCTGAAATTTCTTATTAAAGTAACATAAAGAAATATGGAACTACAAAAGTCCACGTATGGTCACCGAAAGACACTTGTAAAGTACGAAATTACCTGCTAAGCAAATATTTACATGCATGAAAAATACCATCATATACACTGAGATAAAATTTTCAACTTTCATTTTTTTTTTTCCATGAAATGTAATTCAGTTTGCAGTTGATGAGAAATACATTCAAAATCATTGCATATAGTCTTAAAAGATTGTCAGTTACAATAAATATGAAAAATTGTAATTATTATTATTTTTAATAGTTAATTATTAATTATTATTATTATTATTATTGAATTGCTAATTATTAATTTTTTTTATTATTATTATTATTATTATAGAATTGTTAATTATTAATTATTATTATTATTATTATTATTATTATTGAATTGCTAATTATTAATTATTCCTATTATTATTATTATTTTGGAATTGTTAATTATTAATTATTATTATTATTATTGAATTTTTAATTATTAATTATTATAATTATTATTGAATTGTTCATCATTATTTATTATTATTACTATTTCAATTATTATTATTATTATTATTTTATTTTTTTATTATTATTTATATTTGTAATTAATATTATTTATTAGTATTAATTAGTATTAAGTAACTACAAATCTTAAAAAGAGAAATATGATGTCCCTTATGGATAAAAATAGTAGATTTTCAAAATATAATTAATCTTTCGCGAAATAAATTCCAATCATAACACATACACAAGTGTGTTGGTGCGTTGGTTTATTACATACCACATTCTACATGTATCACATGAAATTCCTGATGTGCTTAGTATTAGGATTTCTCTGTTTTAGTATATGAAACTGTAATCTTAACGAAGAAAGCCTTGTAAAATTATAACAAGAAAGATAAATCATGCGTCGAGCATAGATTATGAAACACTTTCCAACAATTCCAGAACACCTTAAAAAACTTCGCTTTTTAATAAGGTAAATAATATATCCAAGTAACTATTTTAGAAAATATATAACACATTTTGGAAAATCAGATTTCATCATTTATCCTACATAGCCTGAAAATTACTCTAATTCTTTTATGCAACCCTCCATATGATCTACAAATTTGTATGTATTCTACATAATATGCTAATGTTTAGTCTCGTAAGAAAACGCATAGCAAAGCTAAAAATACACCTTCGGAAATTTCTAAAAATTTAATTCAGGCACAAACAAGCTTAAAACTACTGAAATCCCACTTCCGGAAATTATCATTCATAGGTGGCCACATATGCAATTCTTTGCGTGACCCTGTATATGATTTTATTTATATTCTACAAACATATCTTAGAAAACTAATGCGCTAAACATAGTTCACCTTAAAAATGCTTAACTTAATTAAAAAGTGCATTTAAGTAATTCATGTTTATACTCACAATGAGAGGGCCAAGCTTGGTAATATCATAATACCTGTAATCCGCCGATCAAACAATCACGTTTCGACCCAGAAATTTCACTCAACGATTGAAGTCAAATACTTACAGCGATTTAATAAGTTAAGTTTTATAAAATAAAATTTTCGGATCGAAATATGATTGTTTGATCCGTGGATTATAGGCCGGAAATTATGATATTTAAGTTGTGTTATTGTATTAAACTCCCTATTTCTCGGGAACTAGGGAGCGTAGCATAAAATCCGTTGAACCTGGGCTTCTACCCTACAACATAAACAAAAATAAACAAAATCGGTTATTACCAAGCTTGGCCCTCTCCTTGTCAGTGCTAATGGTTACGAATTTTTTTGTGTAGCACTGTATATGATCTATACTATTTATAAACACCACGTAGTATAAAACTTTTTTAATGCACATGCAATGAAAACGCACTTCCAGCAATTATCGCTAATGGACTGTACTTCAGATACAGTAGTGTATCCGAAATCTTTTGTTTGTCACTGTAAATGAACGATAAATGCACATCATATTCTACAGCAAGTAATCTGAAGTAAACTTCAGTAATGTATACCAATTACATTATATTTGAAGTAGTGTAAACATAATTAAAATATTCTGCTAACAGTTTTTCCCTGTAGACTATTATGAAACCGAATTCTTTGTGTGGCCCTGTAAATGAATGATAAATGCTTTAAACTCCATATTCTACGGAAAGCATGTTTTAGTATACTTGATAAATTAATAACAATGTTTGTAATATTGTAACATGTTTAAAATACGCCGCGAACGAGTTTTTCCGTAGGCCATAATATAACGGATTTATTTTGATTGTTTCGGTACACGAACTATAAGTGATACACATACCATATTCTATAGTAAGCATCTTGTAAAGCCCTTGAGAGATGCATATCAATTTCAATATGTTTGATATGGTGTAACATGAATAAAATACAGTGCAAATGTTTATTTCCCATAGACCATATTCTAACAGCATTTTTTGAGTGTCCCTGTAAATGCACTATAAATGCTGTACACATCATTTTCGATATCGAACACGCCATGGTACGTTTCAATAGCGCATATTAATTACATGGCCATTCCAGTTTATTTACGTGGGTTAGAGTACGGACAGACGGACGGACAATCGGACAGATAAACCGAATGTATATATACTTTTTTCAACTATGTTGGAAAGTGTTAAAAAACTAATAAATTAATATTAGTGTATAACTTTGTAACATTAAAATTTAGATGAATGCCCATAAAAATTTAAAGAAATCTTAGTTTTTCTTAAAATACACATTGCGAATATTTTATACGAATTTTGAAGCGTTTGAGTTTAATTATTTTATTACATTATGTATCACACAAACTTTCTGATACGTTTGTTTCTTGTTTTAGTAAAAGAAAATTTAATTTTCAAGAAAAATAGTTATAAAAATTTATCGTCCCATAAAAATTCTTTGAAAATAGCTTTTTCATTTAGCACGCAAAAATTTAAGTAACATCTGAATTTTCCTTAAAATACACGCTTCAAGTATTTTTTTTACGGATTTCGGAATCCTACATTTCCAGCGAATGATATATCGTTTGGTTTGACTCGACTTGAAAAAGGCACGTACTCCCTTACTAAGTTTAGAACTAAGTTTTAAGGCAAAAACTACAACATTTTCTGTTGGCTTGCATTTCTATTGAATTATTTTACTAAAGGGAACAAAAAAATTAAATCTATATGTGGTGTTTTTGAAGTATTAGACACAAAAATCTTTCAAAAGACTGATGTTTCATTTAAGATAGAGCGATGTTTTCCAAATTAATCTCAATTAACTTAAATAAGCAATTAAATATGTACCTAAAATTAAATCTAGAATAAGAAAGAAAAATTGCTTCAATGGGAGATTTTATAATACGTGGTATATAGTTTAGGTTAAAAAGTACTTTATAATTTTTTAATTATCTTCATACTGAATATTTCATAATACATTACTTCCATATTTACATATATCCTTTCGTAAAACAGAGAAACAATTACACAACAATACCAGCAACATTAAACAATAACATAGAAACAATAACAATTACATAAATACATACTTATATGCTTATAAATTAGTCATACTTCTGACATACTTACATCGAACTTACACACTTACGTGCACCTTTTTTATATATTATACTGCTAACCAGGCCCCTACCTGCCGGACATGAATGCCTAGCTTAACGAATGAATACCTGGTCGCAGAGCGATATTCACCTGATCACAGCATTGCTGTGATCCACTTGACAATAACCTTGTTGGCATCACTGCAATGCTCTCTAGTGGTTTGCTACAGTTTTTCTTAATTTGCCTGTTCAAGGTTTCTATTTAACTTTGTTCAATTGACAGATTTTAAATAAAAGCAAAAATTAAAGAAGATAAAGGAATTGGTCTCATAAATTTGAACCGGGCCCCACCAGTGGCTGAGAGGTTGTGCTCTCGAAGCTGGTAGACGGGAGGTGCTGGGTTCGATCCCAATCGCGCCCGTCGGCCTACTCGTTCGGAGTTTTCGTGGTTTTCTTCGAGCCGTGGATTTATCCATGCGTAAATACGGATTAGGTTCCCTTAGAAAGACCCCCACGAAGGGCACTCCCCCCGGGCCTATATCCCTAGTGTAGATAATTGGCCGTCAATAATCAACCCAACCCAACCCATAAATTTGAACCTTGATCAGGTGACGGGACCTTCACCTGACTAAGCACCTCGACAAGTATAATTCATATGGAACTTGGAAGACTTTGCACCCACGACGGATTTTACATGCAGCAGGCGTCATCAGCGTACATGGCTTTACATATTTGCCATGTCTGTTGGCTTTTCACGTTCATGATGGGTTGTCGCTGTAATGTTTATTGCCACTTTTATAAACTGATTTCACTTTCTGTTTTATTTGTCTCTGTCAGGGTTTTTTGCCACTTTTATCGGCTCACCAATGTTGTGGATTGTTTTTGTCTATTATCATTGGTAAGGTTTTCGTCTCAGTCTTGATAAATTGATAACTTTAGCTTGTGTTAGTGCTGGTTGTCACATTTTGAAACTTGGTCTTTTTGCGAGAGTTTCACTGGTTATTATTCACTATCGTGGATTTTGTCACATTGTAACTTTTGTTACTGGTGGTTGTCACATTTCTGGATGTTGCACACTTGTTTTTGTTGGTTTTGTCACTTTAAACCACCAGTGCATTATAGCTGGGGGGTTTTATTTAATATTTGTAATCCGTGAATACGCTTAATGCGATCAGTCAATGGAATCCTAATGGCTGTTATCACTGCTTTCGGATTTTATATACTTGCATAGGGACTTATAATTTCCATGCCTTCTATAATAATTTCAATGCAATATAATAAACATAATAACACTTTATTTAAAAGAAAATGAAAATTATAGTGGCGAATTAGGAATCTTTCATGATCCTGATCAACAGCTCAATAATTGCTTTAACAATGGTTTTTATTTCCACGATATTGGTGTTTTTATCTTGAAAAGCACGATATACCACATGATTCCTATACGAAATTTAACGAAAAATCGAAATGTGATAGCCATTTTTATAAAAATTTCATTTCGTTAAGAAAAATTGCAAATTTATGAAAGCATGTTTGCAAAGCAGGCCGATATTTTTGAATATAGTGTGTAAATTTTTCTTCAAATGCACACTGCGAATAGCCTTTACAAATTTCGAAACGTACAGTCTTTGAGTTTAATTATTTCATTATTATCGAAATTCTTAATATATAACACGAAACTCCCAATGCGTTTTATATTATGTATTGCCTTGTGTTAGTAAAAGAAATGTAATTTTCAAGAAAAAAAAATATTTTTAAAAATATGACGGTCCATAAAAATACTTTGAACAGAGCTTTTTCATTTAGCACGTAAAAATTTAAGTAACGTCTGAATTTTCCTTAAAATACACGCTTCAAGTATTTTTTACGGATTTTGGAATCCTACATTTCCTGCGAATAATATATCATTTGGTTTGACTCGAATTTTAAAAGGCACGTACTCCCTTACTAAGTTTAGAACTAAGTTTTAAGGCAAAAACTACATCATTTTCTGTTGGCTTGAATTTCTATTGAATTATTTTACTAAAGGGGAAAAAAATTAAATCTATATGTGGTATTTTTGAAGTATCAGACTCAAAAATTTTAAAAAGACTTATGTTTCAATTAAGATAGAGCGATGTTTTTAAAATTAAACTCAATTAACTATATTAAGCAATTAAACATATGACTAAAACTGAATGTGGAATGTGAAAAAAAATGCTTCATTCGGAGATTTAATTTATGTGCCATAGTACTTTAGGTTTAGAAATGTTTTATAGTTTTAAAACTGCCTCCAGACTGAATGATTCATAATTAATAGAATATTTCCATTCTTTCCAAACATTCGTTCCGTACTTATATGCTTACATTCATACATCTCATATACAGGGTGTTTCACGAAGGACCTCTAACTTGGAAAATAAATAACTCGGAAGCGGTGATAGATAGAAACATGAAACCAGTTACATGTTTATTAAATAAAAGTAAAACTCTTATACAGAAACCTAAAAATGCTAGTAACAAATTGCGCCGATAGATGGCGCTACAGGTGGCCTAACCATAAGTAGGTTGTATCACATCAAAATATTATTCAAAATGTGCACCTTTCACACAAAACACATGTCCCAAACGAAGAATTAAATTGTTAGTGACTCTCTGTAGTATAATACATGAAATCAACACACAACCTTGACAAATAGCCTCCTGCAGCTCGTCGAGTATTAAAGGATTGTTGCGGTAAACAATGTCCTTCTTTGTCACTTCCAAAATTTCTTTCCCTGTACGCTAATAGCGATCACGTTTCAACGGCGAAATCTTTGATGATTGAGCGTTCTTGATATCTGAGCACATTTTATGGGGATCCGTAATGCTGACTGCAGCGCAATCTATCGGTATGATTTTTAACTAAACTTTTGAGGTTTCTGTATGAGTTTCTTATAGTTTTTTTAATAACCATACCACTGGTTTCATCCCTGTATTTATCACCGTTTCCGAGTTATTTATTTTCAAAGTTAGGGGTCCTTCGTGAAGCAACCTGTACTTACATCCACGTTATGTACTTACAAGTACACTTTAAAAAAAACAGATATTTCTTAACCCAGTAAAATATAATATAACTACGAACGAAAATATATATTAACATTCCGAGTTACGCCACAATTTCGAAAAGCGGCCTTTATCTTCAGAAAACTTAGAAACCAATATATTTTGGAGATTTAAAGAAGCATTTATAAAAATAAAGTTCTTTTTCTGCTGCCACTGATTTTTGGAAACGTTTCCGAGCAGTTTTTATAATGTATTAATGAGTTTTCTCAACCAGGTATATAGTTTTTTCGGATGTTATCAAATATCAAATAAACATTTTCATGTTCAAAAACATGTCAAACATGATAAATTAACAATATTAACATTATTAACATTAAAATTAACGTTATTTTGTTACTTTTGCATGAATAAATTTAATTACGGAGACGAAAATATTTAATTAAGAATCAATAACATCTTAAAAACCGATATTTTGTGTTCAGAAAACTAATTAATACACTATAAAAACCACTCAGAAACGTTTCTGAAAATACGAAACAGCAAAAGAAACTTTTTTTTTTATAAAGAGTTCTTTAAATTTCGAAATTATATTGTTTTCTGAGTTCTCTAATGATAAAGAACGCTTTTCAAAATCGTGGCTAATTCAGAAGAGGTTATTGTATGTTTTAGTTTGTGGTTAGGGGAGGCCGGGGCACATTTTCCATAGGTGCAAGATTTCCAAATCGCTGTAATTTTTAAATGAAAATCTATATGACGCAAGTGGATGAACTGGGTGAAGTAGCAACACTTCACACACCATCTACGAAAGTTTTAGTTTAGTAGCTATTGCCACTTCGTCAGGAGAGCTGTTTTGTTCTTTTTTTCAACGGCGAGTAAAATTTCAGGTCTTTATTGAAACGTAAAATAAACATTCTAGCGTTAAACTTACTGTTTTGACATTGCATGTACTAAAAAGTGGTTTCTTTCTTCACGTTAATATGTGTTTGTTTTGCAAATAACTACACTACTACTCGTCAAGGTAGTGTAAAAGTTTCAATATTGGCAACGGGGTAGGTTTTCCAACAGCACACAGGGCATGTATTCCAACACGCGTCTTGTTCGAAAACGTACCCCGTTCTAAATCAGCTAGTCTTATTGTATCAAAAAATGTATTTTTTCTGTAATAAAATCGGCCAAATAACCATATATGAAACGACCCGTTTGATCATTTAGTCATTTAAGTAAAACTACCAATATTAAAGAAAACAATGGCACTCCGGGAGTGCCGACAGAAGTGAAAACTTGAACAATTACGTGTGTATTTTTTGAATCGTCAGGAAACGTTTTATTGCGCAGGAAATACTTTTAAATGAAGTGTTTTTTTTTATTCATTATTATAAACTACTACTACAAAAATTATATTACAATTTTCATTTAATGCGCTATTGTACATGAAAAATAATGCATACCAGAGGGCCCGTGCGAAGATTTCGCACTGAAATTTAATATTTTTTAGGTACTTCTCTATTAACCCGTCGACCGCTTTTCATAACAAAAAACTACCGCCAAACTATAAGATTAAACGCCAAAAATGCAGTCCCATTTACTTGATGTCAAAATCATTATGCCTGTTTGTTACGTCATCTAGTGGTATTACATTCGACATTTGCGTGTATTTTTCATTATGTTTTACTGATTTAGTAGTTATTTTATTAATTAAAATAACAATTGTGTCCTTAAATTCTTATATTTTATTTATTTTTTGACATTCCAATGGCAACGTTCTCCCGTTTATTTGGCGATAGTTTTTTGTAATGAAAAGTGGTCGACGGGATAATAGAGAAGTATAATTTTTTATCAATATGTAATATTTATTAGATGCAGGTTTAAACTTCTAAAGAAAAAGCAAGGATAAAAATATCTGCAAACAACATTTAGTTGTTAGTCAAGCCAGAATATCATCTAATTTATTCCATCAAAGTTAGACTAAAACCTGATCCAAGATTGCTAAAGGCACGCGCGAGAAAAAAATTAACAATCGTATTTTGACTGCATTAGAGGATGACGTCATCCGCTTCGGGAAAACCATGGAACTTAGAAATATAAATCTAAACATTTCAATTTCGCTTTTTAATCATAAGTATAAAATAAACCCGTGCGGTGTTTTTTATAATAATTGCTATGAGCATCATATAATGTGGTATTTTATTTTTTTGGCAACAATAATTTCAGGAAAACCTTTCATTTCTTTCATGAAAACAATGCCGATTTAATTTTTTAATTTCAGCAAATTTTAATCAAAAACATGTTTTAACGAATTGTTAATTGGGCTATGTCAGAAGCCTGTTCTAAAACCTTTCATATGGTATCTCATTCGTTGTTCTGCGTTTTGTATTTTCTGAGTAAAAGGGATGTTGACAGGAGAAATAATACATAAGGATTATTTTACATACAAAAATTGCAATCTATTGCTTAAAACGTAAATTTACAAATAAATGAAATATAAAATTTAATTAATTGGTATTCTTTGAAATGAATACCAATGAAACTTATGAATTTTCATCCACAATTTAAACAACTCTCAATACATTCACCATTTCTTCCATGAGATTTAGTTTCATATCTTATGTAATAACATTTATCTACAAAATAGGGTTCCCGCCTCCTATCACTCCAAAAATGACTTCTTTGCTGCCTGTCTTGTTTACTGTATTCGTGAACATTATGCTTTTTTCTATCTTCATACTGCGCGTATTGTTTGCGGTATCTATAATTTCTATCAACAAATTTTCTTTTCTATAAAATGATTTCACTTCATTTCCGTATCGGTAACCACGTTTCTTAAAACTTTCGTGAAATATTTCATTATTTTCATTTTTTTATATTACTTCCGTCTATTTTTCACGTGCTTGTTAAATTATAATATTTTCCGTGTTTTGTTATTTCATTTTAATCTTTTGATTTGGTCTCGCGAGTTGAGTCACTTTTATCTGTTTTCACCGCGCGTGCTAAATTTATCTTGAAATTATTTTCTGAATTATTTTTATTCATAATACCAATCATTTCGCTTTCTGCACGTGAACTATTTCCTTTTGATACTTTCGCTTCATTGTATGAATTGGCAACATATACAGTGGTGTCGGTAACAGGGTCGCGAATTCAATAGTTTTTTCCTATCTCAAAAAATGCCCAACGCGCCTAAAGAAGTTTTCACTTCAAAAACCAAGGTGAATTCAAATACATAACAAAAAATTAACTATTTTCTAAAATAGGTTCATTTAATGAATCCATTTTATGTTAATATTATGCCTGTAATCAATTATTCAAATAATATTTCACTATTTATGTTTTTGTAGCCAGAAAGAATTGTAATATATATATATATATATATATATATATATATATATATATATATATATATATTGTTGTGAGCTCGGGGTTCGAAAGGACTGATGCCAATATATAAGAACAATAAAAAGGCTTTATTCACTATAAACAGTGCAATACGATCACAAATATCTTCTGAAAATTACAAGATATTCAGTAATCTTCAAATCCAATAAAAGCGCAGCAAAATTTCACACAGAAACAATACGTTCAATACGACGTATCAACGACAAAATCGATCCGAGAAACACAGTTCTCAATGCAAAGCCTCTCGTATGAATTCAATCGCAGTTGACAGACAACTAACTAACTGAACTGATGGAGGTCCTTATATAGGCTTTAAAGATCTTTCCAGATTATTCCAGAGCCTTCAGATGCTAGAAATTACCAGAAGGTGCTTTAACTTTCGATAGAGAACCCAAGCAAGAAAGGATCCCAATGTATAGGTATAAGGGGGGTGTGGTTGCACAAAAAGTCGCCAAATCCGTCGCCAACTTGGCGACATTTGGCGATATATCGCCAAATTTGGCGACAAAAATAAGTCGCCAAAACCATCGCCAACTTGGCGAAAAACCCATTCCTTGGCGATTTTCCAATAGAACTCCATTATAAAACCGATGCTGTAAGGTTGTTTTTCTTGCAAAGCACCTGAGGCCTTTAGCATTGAGTTACATGATGCTCAATAGGAAATACATTAATAATACTGCAATTTTCACAATAATAAAATAAAATAAATTAAAAAGAATGAAATATTTACAAAATTCATAACATTGCCCCCCTCTCAAGGACTGCACGTCCCGGGCAGTTCAACCTTTGATCGGAAAGCAAACCCGTTACCAACAAATGCTATACTATTCAAAGCACTTAAAGCAAATATGGAAAATAACAATTAAACACATTCATAATGCTGAATTATAAAGCATAGACACCATTACATACAAGTATTTAAATAATAATAACAATAATAATGATAATGCTAAGCAAAATAAATAATTACATTAATTTATATACAAGACCATGGTCATACTAATTTACATTATTTACATTACACTATTTACAATCAATGAACTATGTACTATGGCCATAGTATGGAGCCAGCCTGTCGTAATGAACGACTCTAGGCTTCGAATTTGGTGACTTTCGGATCCGAATTACGACATCGTTCAGTCTGTTTAGGACTGTATAAGGACCGTCCCAGTGCGATTGCAGTTTGGGAGAAAGTCCTTTACGTCGAGTCGGATTATAAAACCAAACCTTGTCACCTTCTTTGAATTGATGTCCCGTGGCTTTCGTGTCGTACCTGGTCTTCATCTTCTCCGTCTGTATATTGATCCGCTCTCGAGCCAAGTTGTGGACGTCTTCAAATCGTGCCTGGAGATTCTGCACGTATCCCTCTGGCGATGAAGGCGCATCTGGAGGGCGACCAAAAATCAGATCACAAGGTAGACGAAGATCACGACTGAAAAGCATCTGAGACGGGGAATAGCCGGTTGTTTCATGGACGGCGCTGCGATAGGCGAGAAGAAACAAGGGAAGTTTTTGGTCCCAGTCTTGTTGGTTTCTTGAGACTAGAATTGAGAGATTGTTGAGGATGGTACGATTAAATCTCTCAACCATGCCATCCGACTGCGGATGTAAAGGCGTCGTCCTAGTTTTGTCCATTCCGAGAAGTTGACAGAGACCCTCAATCACAGCAGAGATGAAATTTCTCCCCTGGTCAGAATGCATTTGAAGAGGGACTCCATACCTTGATATCCACTGGTGTACCAAGGCATCCGCAACCGTAGAAGCTTCTTGATCAGGGATGGCATAAACTTCAGGCCATTTTGTGAAATAGTCCATGACAACAAGGAGGTATTTGTTGCCATCAGCACTTCTTGGCAGAGGACCTAGGATGTCAAGGGCGATGCGTTCAAAAGGTGCTCCTACATTGTAGAGATGTAGTCTTCCTCGGCTACGTTTCTTTGGTCCTTTCCGAGCTGCACATGCATCGCAAGATTTGCACCATTGTTCGACGTCAGCTCTCGCTTTTCCCCAGAAGAAGCGCTCTCGGACTCTGTGTAATGTTTTCATGACTCCAAAATGGCCACCAGTGGGACTGCCATGTAATTCTTCGAGGACCTCTGGGATTCGAGATCGAGGAAGTACCAACTGCCACCGAGATGTCTTCCCATCTTCCGATTCGAATTTTCGGAACAGGATACCATTCCTGACGTGGAGAGAGTTCCAAAGAGCCCAATATTGCTTCGTCGTAGGACTGTAAGTCGAGATGTCTTTCCAACTGGGCTTCGTGCTAGAAGATTCTAATAACTCCAAGATTGGTTTGATCTCAGAGTCTGCCATTTGATCTTCTCGAATCTTCTCATCACTCCAGGGATCTGGTGGCGTCAATAGTGCAGTCTTCGTCTGGCGTATGACATATTCGGGATTATACTTGCTCTCCGCTCTGGAACAATAGCGACAGCTCTCGGGACACGGTCTTCTTGATAAGGCATCAGCATTTCCATGCGATGAGCCTTTACGATGCCTGATGTCAAAGTCGTATTCCTGGAGTCGTTGTATCCATCTGGCTACTTGGCCCTCTGGGTTCTTAAAATTCATCAGCCATGTTAGGGATGCGTGATCAGTACGAAGGAGAAATTTCCTGCCATAGAGATAGTGATGGAAGTGTTCTATGGCTTTCACTATAGCTAATAACTCCTTACGAGTGACGCAATAATTCCGCTCTGGTTTCGATAAACATTTGCTCCAGTAATTGTTTCAGTTCAGCCTCCATTGCTCTGGTGATCGGCATTCAACCCCACTCCTGACACCAAATGTTGTGAGCTCGGGGTTCGAAAGGACTGATGCCAATGTATAAGAACAATAAAAAGGCTTTATTCACTATAAACAGTGCAATACGATCACAAATATCTTCTGAAAATTACAAGATATTCAGTAATCTTCAAATCCAATAAAAGCGCAGCAAAATTTCACACAGAAACAATACGTTCAATACGACGTATCAACGACAAAATCGATCCGAGAAACACAGTTCTCAATGCAAAGCCTCTCGTATGAATTCAATCGCAGTTGACAGACAACTAACTAACTGAACTGATGGAGGTCCTTATATAGGCTTTAAAGATCTTTCCAGATTATTCCAGAGCCTTCAGATGCTAGAAATTACCAGAAGGTGCTTTAACTTTCGATAGAGAACCCAAGCAAGAAAGGATCCCAATGTATAGGTATAAGGGGGGTGTGGTTGCACAAAAAGTCGCCAAATCCGTCGCCAACTTGGCGACATTTGGCGATATATCGCCACATTTGGCGACAAAAATAAGTCGCCAAAACCATCGCCAACTTGGCGAAAAACCCATTCCTTGGCGATTTTCCAATAGAACTCCATTATAAAACCGATGCTGTAAGGTTGTTTTTCTTGCAAAGCACCTGAGGCCTTTAGCATTGAGTTACATGATGCTCAATAGGAAATACATTAATAATACTGCAATTTTCACAATAATAAAATAAAATAAATTAAAAAGAATGAAATATTTACAAAATTCATAACAATATATATATATATATATATATATAATATCTTAAAGAGAGTTTGAACGAAGGTTTAGTAATTTCAAATTCTTGAAGAAAGAGTAAAAAATATTGATAAAAATTTTAAAATAGAGACTGCATCTATTTTATCGACTTCCATTCTATTGAATTGTGTTACTAACAAAAAAGAATAGATCTATATCTGGTGTTTTAGGTAGATTTCGTAAGATATACTACCTATTACATTTTCACCTAAGTTGGAATTTTTGAAATTTTTTTGCAGATCTAAGCCGATTATGACTCCCAGAACACAAAGCCCCCCCCCCCCTAGTTCAAAACTTGGTGGGGGGCTTTTTGTGAAAACAGAAAACCCCCCATAATTTCTTAATTATGATACTATCGAATCCGTTTAAAGTTATTATTACTTCTAGGAGAAGGGCCGAAAATGTATGTATGACAGATTTTTGATATAATTAAAAATGGCCCCAAGGGTGGGGGGGGGGGAAATTGGTGTTTTAGAAGAAAAAAATTCATAATTTCGTCAATTCACAAGATCTCAAATCCGCTTAAATTTATTATAAATCCTCTTAATATTTTCTAAAACTTTTATATTGACAAGTTTTTTTATAGGACCAACCCTTATAGCAAAAAAAAAAAAAAAAAAAAAAAAAATCCCTGCCGGCTCCGCCTGCAAACAAGTTATTTTTCGAAATAGGCGGTTCCAACTCCCGCATCTTTTCGAAACTGATACATAAAATCAAGGGGCATAAAATCTCGGTCAAGTTCGTTAATGGGCAAAATCGAACCAAGGGGGGGGGGATGGGTGGGCTTTTTGTGAAAGCAGAAAAAAACCCATAATTTCTTAATTATGATACGTATCGAATCCGTTTGAAGTTATTATTACTTCTAGGAGAAGGGCCGAAAATTTATGTATGACAGATTTTTGATATCATTAAAAATTGCCCCGAGGAGGGGGGGGGGTTAGAAGAAAAAAATTCATAACTTAATCAATTCCCAAGATTTCAAATCCGCTTAAATTTATTATAAATCCTTTTAATATTATCTAAAACTTTTATACTGACAAGTTTTTTATAGAACCAACTCTTATAGCAAAAAAAAAAAATCCCTGCTGGCTCCGCCTGCAAACAAGGTAGGTTTCGAAGTAGGCGGTTCCAACTGCCGCATCATGGCAAAAAGGTCATTTCTTCCGCAAATCCCAACAAACAGGCGCCACACGGACTGCATCTTCGAAATCTACCTGTGTCTGTAGGCCGAGCCGTCAGGGATTTTTTAAATTATTATATGCATTTTTTAAAATCAGAAACGTGATGTTTCACTGAGGATGAGGGCTTTTAACATTTACCTACATAGTTGAAAATTGTTTATGAATTTCGTTTTGTATGTCTATCCCTCTTTTCGTGCCCTAAGAAGCGTAAATATATTCGGATGGACATTTAATTCTTATATGTTATTGGGGTTCACTATAGAATATTTTCTATTGGAAATGGTGTGTGTTGTATTTATAGTTCGTTTATAAGGACACTTAAAACAATCCCGTTAATTTATGGTACACAGAGAATAATGGTTTGTGATGCATTTTACTTAAATTGTTTGTTTAAACATCTCATTTCATTGTATGTAAAAATGAAATTTCTTAATAATATTCTATTACTGTTGGAAAGTGTTTCATAATCTATATTTAATGCATGATTTTTCGTTCTTGTTTTTTTAATTAATCGTAAAAGATATTTTATTAATTTTTTATGAACAAGAAATATTATCATAAAGAAACTCTTTACTGAATGTTTAGTGATTTTAAGTTCTCTAGAAAAGGTGGAAAAAATATATTGTTACTCACCCATCATACTTAGTATAGGATAGTCTTGTAATCGTTTTGAAAATAAAAATAAAAATATTTTGACGGATTTACACGTTTCAGACACTGGAGATTCTGAAAAACATATTTTTAGAAAAAAAAATTGCAGTCCGTCTGTCTGTGTGTCTGTGAGTGTGTCTGTAAACGCTCTATCTCCCAAAGAAATTGAGATAGAGACTTGAAATTTGGTATGTACTTAGAACGTAATAATGGGGAGAAGCTTATTGAATTTCAGTAACCTCGATTATCCCGAACTATTTTTTTCGGCTTCTCAAAATATTCGTTCTGATAAAAGGTCTATAAAAATTTTCGAAATTGTTTATTTTAAGGATTAAATATAAAATACAATAAAAAAAAACAAATTTTGCATAAAGAATGAAGTTGATCGGATAATGAGTTGCCGAGATATTTGTAATCTTATTTTCGACACTCTTCGATTTTTCATGACCCTGTATTTCATTCAAATTTCAATTCAAAGATATATTTTAATTGGAAACGAGACGCTTAATCCGACGCAGTAAACCGTTAGTTAATATGATTATCATTTTTGGACTTATAAGGATGTTTCTTTTACGCAATTCAGTAATAGAGAATTTAAAGTTTATGACGTCATCAAGCCACGATTTTATTCGAATTGCAATACATTTTATAAATAGTTTACACATGTTTTATTTTCATATTTTATATTATGCATATCCATGATGGGTAAGTATTATAGTGGCTCCCAACGACTAGTTTAGTATTAAATTTATGTAGAACAGAGAATTTAGGCAAAAAACTCATTTTCTGTTGGCATGCATTTCTTTTGAATTACATTACTAAATGCAGAAAATGGTATTTCTGAAGTACGATATGCACAAAGTTTTCAAAAGTGTGATGCTTTCTTTAAAGATGAGCTATTTTCAAAGATTAAAAATACCCGATGTTACATTAATGGTTTGGTGAATAAAACTGATATCATCTTTAAAAAACCTTATCCATTCTTGAGAAATGATGAAGATTTATTGATTAAAGATAAAAGTTTGAACAAAGATTAATGATGAAAGATGAAAAATTAAGTTTTAAAAATAAGAGTTAAACTATAAAAATTACTGGAAATGACCGATAGCGTTGATTATCATTTGTATAATCAGAATTAGTTTTTAGGAAAAGTCTAATGCTCTTGTGATTTTTTCCCTAGCTTCTCGTTCGGTATTTCTCTTTGTTTTTATTAATTCAATAGAATAATTTGCACTTTCTTCTGTGAAGAAATGTTATGATTTTCCACTCATTTACTGCACTAATAATATACAGGGTGTTTCATGAAGGGCCTCTAACTTTGAAAATAAATAATTTGGAAACGGTGATAGATGGAAGCATCAAATCAGTGGTGTGCTTATTAAAAAAAAAAGTGAGAATCTGACACAGAAACCTCAAAATTTTAGTTTAAAATAGCGCCGATAGATGGCGCTGCAGGCAGCATTGCCGATCCCTACAAAGAAAGCTCAGACGCCAAGAATGATCCGTCGTCGAAGATTTGGCCGTTGAAACGTGATCACGGTTAGCGTATAGTGAAAGAAATTCCGAAAGTGACACTGAAGGACATTGTTTACCGCAACAATCCTTTAACGCTTGACGAGCTGGAGGAGGGTATTTGTCAAGTTTGTGTGTTGATTTCCAGTGACATACTACAGAGAGTCACTGACAATTTCATTCTTCGTTTGTGACATGTGTGTTGTGTGAAACGTACACATTTTGAATAACTTTTGATGTGATACAACCTACTTACGTTTATGTCACCTGCAGCGCAATCTATCGGTACAATTTGTTACAAAAATTTTGAGGTTTCTGCATCAGGTTTTTGTGTTATTTTTAATAAACATACCACTGGTTTCATGCTTATATCTATCACCATTTCCAAGTTATTTATTTTCAAAGTTATGGGTCCTTCGTGTAAAAGATAATTTATGAAACCAGTAAAGCAATTTTAAATATATAAATGTACAAAATTGCGTTTAATTTTTTATATTCACTATTACATTTTTTATTGATTTAAAAAGCAATATATTTCTTTCTGATAACTAAAATTACTTTGATTTGACTTGAAAAAAAGTATGAAAATTTTTAACCAAGTTTAGAAACGAGATTTGATGAAAAATTATATTATTTTCTTTTGACTTCCATTTGTATTGAATTATTTTGTTAAAAAAGGAAAAAAAACCCTATATGTTGTGTTTTTAAAGTTATAGAATAGATAAATCTTACCAAAGTCTTATGTTTAAAGAATAGAACGATTTTTAAAAATTAAAAGAAAAAGTTTAAAATTATTTAATTTATATCTTATTAACGGTGTTGGCAAAAACATTTAATGATCTGAAAAAGACTTTCTGCGTAAAATTTCGAAACGATAGAAAATTTAGAACGAAAAGATAGAAGAATCTTGATTAAATATAAAAGATAGAACAAAAATTAATGATAAAATATGAAAGAATAACGTTTAAAAATGAAAAATAAAGGATAAAAAAGTACCAAAAAAGTTAATTATCGTTTGCATAATCAGCAGTTGTCTTTAAAAAATATATGAAAAATAGTGATTTTCTATGTCTTTCGTTCAATACATCGCTTTATCCTTATTAATTCAATTAATTAAATCACGCATGCTTCAGTGAGGAAAAGTTGTGATTTTTCACCCACTTACTACGCTAATAATGTACTTACTATCCATGGTGAAAGATAATTTTGGAATATATTAAAGAAATTTTAATGAAAGAAAAAATGAATATACAAAAGTGTGCTTATTTTCTTCGTCGGTACCATGTCAAACTATCGAATTTGAAAATTGCTACTTTTCAGGAAGGCAAAAAAACTGTTTTAATTATGGATTTAAAATCAGCGCTTGGCGGAAGTAACTAATTGTTATATATTTCTTGTGCTGTTTAATATCATATTTAAGCTTGCTATCGAGATAAATCATTTGGCTAATTTTATTCGCCAAAAAATCACATTCGATACTTTGAAATGCTATGATTATTTGTACTTTTCTCAGTTTTTGCAAAATTTTACAACTCAAACTATCGAATTTGCCGTATTCGATAGTTTGACTTGCAAAATTTTGTACTTTTCTCAGTTTTTGCAAAATGTTACAAGTCAAAGTAGCGAATAAGCCGTATTCGATAGTTTGACTTGTAAAATTTTGTACTTTTCTCAGTTTTTGCAAAATGTTACAAGTCAAAATAGCGAATATGCTAAATTTGATAGTTTGACTTGTAAAATTTTCGTATTTACATATTCAATATAAAATAATTAACAATTTTTTTAATAATTTACAAAATGAGCTTACTGTAAATTGGTAAATGAAAAAACTTATTTCAAGCGTTATGTAAATTTTATAAAATATAAGAAAACAAATAAATAACACACAAATAGAGGGGTGGGGAACCACGGAATGTTTTCAACAATTATTGTTCATTTACAGAGGCACTCAAAACGTTTCGGTTAGAGTGCGGTCTATTAGTGATAATAGCAGGAAGTGCGTTTTCAATTGCGGTATGCATTTTTGAGTATAACTATTTGCACACTACATGTGCATAAATTAAACAGATTATATACAGGACTATGCAAAATAATTAGTAAGCATTAGAAAGTATGATTCTGAATTTTTTAAAGGTGTTTTTAGCTCACAGGCTATCAAAGCCTGAGAGCTAATGTGCCCGCCCGTTCTGTATGTATGTAGGTATGTACGTAACGCGATAACTCTTGACAGAAATAACCGTTTTGTTTTAAATTTTATTTATAGTTTCCTTGTGATAAGGCGCTTCCATGATTAGTTTTGGGGGTTGATTGGTTAACTATAAAGGGGGGGAACGGGGGCTAACCCCCCTTAATTTAGATAAATGGTTTTTTCATGCAGAATTATCCAATTTTCTTCAAATTTTTTATATAGATTCATTGTGAAAAGGTTCTTTCCTGATTAGTTTTGGGGGTTCATAGGTTAAGTATAAAGGGGCTAACGGGGGCGGGGTTATCCTCCCTCCTTAATTTAGATAAATGAATTTTTCATGCAGAGTTATCCGATTTTCTTCAAATTTTGTATATGGGCTCATTGTGGTAAGGGGCTTCCCTGATTAGTGTTGGGGGTTCATTGGTGAAGTGTAAAGAAGGGGAACGGGGGCTAACCCCCCCCCCACTTAATTTAGATAAATGGGTTTTTCATGCAGAATTATCCGATTTACTTCAAATTTTGTATATAGGCTCATTGTGGTAAGGCACTTCCCTGATTAGTTTTGGGGGTTCATTGGTTAAGTATAAAGGGGGGGGAACGGGTTGACTAACCCTCCTTAATATAGATAAATGGGATTTTCATGCAGAATTATCCGATTTACTTCAAATTTTGTATATAGGCTCATTGTGGTAAGGCACTTCCCTGATTAGTTTTGGGGGTTCATTGGTTAAGTATAAAGGGGGGGACGGGGGGCTAACCCCCCTTAATTTAGATAAATGGATTCTTCATGCAGAATTATCCCATTTTCTTCAAATTTTGTATATAGGTTCATTGTGATAAGGTTCTTTCCTGATTAGTTTTGGGGGTTCATAGGTTAAGTATGAAGGGGCTAACGGGGAGGGGGGGAGTAATACTCCCTCCTTAATTTAGATAACTTAATTTTTCATGAAGAGTTATCCAATTTTCTTCAAATTTTGTATATGGGCTCATTGTGGTAAGGGGCTTCCCCTATTAGTTTTGGGGGTTCATTAGTGAAGTGTAAAGAAGAGTAATGGGGTCTAACCCCCCCCCCTTAATTTAGATAAATAGGTTTTTCATGCAGAATTATCCGATTTACTTCACATTTTGTATATAGGCTCATTGTGGTAAGGGGCTTACCTGATTAGTTTTGGGGGTTCATTGGTGAAGTGTGAAGGAGGAAAACGGGTGCTAACCCCCCCTCCTCCCTTAATTTAGATAAATGGGTTTTTCATGCAGAATTATCCGATTTACTTCAAATTTTGTATATAGGCTCATTGTGGTAAGGCACTTCCCTGATTAGTTTTGGGGGTTCATTGGTTAAGTATAAATGGGGGGAACGGGGGCTAACCCCCCTTAATTTAGATAAATGGATTCTTCATGCAGAATTATCCCATTTTCTTCAAATTTTGTATATAGATTCATTGTGATAAGGTTCTTTCCTGATTAGTTTTGGGGGTTCATAGGTTAAGTATGAAGGGGCTAACGGGGAGGGGGGGAGTAATACTCCCTCCTTAATTTAGATAACTTAATTTTTCATGAAGAGTTATCCAATTTTCTTCAAATTTTGTATATGGGCTCATTGTGGTAAGGGGCTTCCCCTATTAGTTTTGGGGGTTCATTGGTGAAGTGTAAAGAAGAGTAATGGGGTCTAACCCCCCCCCCCCTTAATTTAGATAAATAGGTTTTTCATGCAGAATTATCCGATTTACTTCACATTTTGTATATAGGCTCATTGTGGTAAGGGGCTTACCTGATTAGTTTTGGGGGTTCATTGGTGAAGTGTGAAGGAGGAAAACGGGTGCTAACCCCCCCTCCTCCCTTAATTTAGATAAATGGGTTTTTCATGCAGAATTATCCGATTTACTTCAAATTTTGTATATAGTCTTATTGTGGTAAGGCACTTCCCTGATTAGTTTTGGGGGTTCATTGGTTAATTATAAAGGGGGGGAACGGGGTAACTAGCCCCCCTTAATATAGATAAATGGGTTTTTCATGCCGAATTATCCGATTTACTTCAAATTTTGTATATAGGCTCATTGTGGTAAAGAACTTCCCTGATTAGTTTTGAATGTTCATTGGTTAAGTATAAAGGGGGGGACGGCGGGCTAACCCCCCTTAATTTAGATAAATGGATTCTTCATGCAGAATTATCCAATTTTCTTCAAATTTTGTATATAGGTTCATTGTGGTAAGGCGCTTCTCTGATTAGTTTTAGTGGTTCATTGGTTAATTATAAGGGAGAGAAACGGGGGAAGGTTCCCCCCTTAATATATTGTCGATTTCTTCATTTTTCGAGGGCTTATTTCAAATTCTTTGAAATAAGAATATAATTTACAGTTAGTGTGAATAACCTGTGAGCTCAATGCCGTCAGTTTAACTGGGCAGTTTTCTTTTATTTAATTGTGTTATGGATTTCCAAATTATTATTATATGTTTGTAGAATACAATTAAAATCATATACAGGGCCACGCAAAGAACTGGATTCAGGAACGCCTATAGAGGATAATTTCTGGAAATGTTATTTCAGTAGTTTTAAGCGTCTTTTAGCCAGAATTAAATTTTAGCTTATTATGTGGTTTGTATAGAAATTTGTAGGTAATATACAGGGCTGTACACAATATTCAGGTATGTGTTCAACTATTGGTAGAAATTTCTGAATGTGAATTTTCAACCTATTATACGTTTTCTTACTAAACTAAAGTTTAGCATACAATGTAGGATACATATACAAACCTATAGATAAAACACAGGGCTACACAACAGAATTGGAGTATTTTTAAGGATTATGGTTAGATAATTCCTGAAATCTGGTTTTTCACGTGTTATGTGTTTTCTAAAATGTTTACTTAGGTATCATATGTACCTTAATAAACTGCGATGTTTTGTTAAAATATTCTAGTGCTGGAAAGTGTTTCGTAGCATGATTCGCGCATGCTTTTTAACATTTTCCGACATAGTTGAAAAGTGTTTATGAATTCGATTTGTCTGTCTGCCGACTGTCCTGAAATGTACTCGGATTGCCATAGAATTGATATATGTTATTGATGTTTATTAGGGCTTGTTCGATATTCACAATGAAGTGTATAGCGCTTATACTTCATGTCAGTGGCATTCAAAAGAATACCGTTACATTATAGTCTATAGGGAAAATTCTTTGCGATGTATTTTACAGATGTTCCGTATTTCAACTATATTGAAATTGATATACATCGCTGTAGTGCACTACAAGGTGCTTACTTTCGAATATGGCACGTGTAGCACTTATAATTAATTAGTTTACAGGGAAACTAAAAGGTATTCCATTTTATTATGGTCTATGGGGAAAAATCGTTTGCGGTGCATTTTAATCATGTTACTCTATTATAAACATATTAAAATTGTTAAGAATTTCTAAGTTTCACTAAGGTATGCTTTCTTAGAATATGGAGTGTAAAGCATTTATCATTTATTTACAGGGCCACATAAAAGTATTCGGTTACATAATTTTTTACGGGTAAAAACTGTTTGCAGTGCATTTCAATTATGTTACACTATTTGTAATATAATGAAATTGATATACATTTACTACAAGTTACTTGTTGTATAATATGATGTGCATAGTATTTATCGTTCATTTACAGGGACACACAAAATATTTCGGATACAGTACTGTATCCGATGTTTTATCTCTATAATTTCTGGAAATGTGCTTTCTGTTAGGTAATGTGTTTAACTAAATGTTTGCATACTATGTGATATGCATAAATGCTATAGATTATATACAGGACTACACAAAAGAATTCGTAAGCATTACTGTGTATCATCGTAAATTTCTTAAAGGTTTTTTCTAATCGAGTTAGGCATTTTGAACGTGGAATATATTTAGTCTACTAAGAGATGTTTGCAGAATATAAATAAAATTATATATAGGACCACGTAAAGAACTGGATACATGGCCGCCTATGTATGATAATTTCTGAGAAGTGTGATTTCAGTAGTTTTCAGCGAATTTTTGCCGGAATTTAACTTTAGCTTAATATGTGTCGTGTATAAAAATCTTAAGATAGTATACAGGGATGTACAAAACAATCCAAATACGTTTTCGTCTACTGGTTGAAACTTCTGAGGGTGAATTTTCAACTACGTTATGTGTTTTCTTAGTAAACTAAATTGTAGCATACTATATTATACAAATCTACAGGTTATATACAGGGCTGCACAATATAATTGTAGTACTTTTTTGGCTATGGCCTGTAATTTCTGAAAACTGGTTTTTAAATGTGTTTTTGCGTTTTCTAAAATGTTTACTTGGATATCTTATTTACCTTATTGCACAGAGAAGGCTTATTAAAGTTAGTGTTGGAAAGTGTTTCATATTCTATGCTTGATGCATGATTTTTCTTTCTTTTACTTTATTCTGCCTTTACAAGAAGAAAGTATTGGATTCGTGAAAAAACTCGAATTCCGTTTTCGACAGATTTATACGTTTTAGAAGGTCCAGAACACGATTTTATTGTTTTTTAAAAATGTCTGTCTGTGTGTCTGTATTTGACGAAAATTTTCTGGGCGTTTTATATCAGGAAGTAAAGGACGGAACTTACAAAAACTTGAGATTCTGTTAGACCTTGATATAAATAGCGCTGATTAGTTTTTGGTGTAAATCGTCCAAGAGGTGTCTCTGCTGTGCTGTATTTTTCACGATTTCCGAAATAGACTCTCTATCTCAAGAACTAATACACGTATTTTCCTCAAACTGTAGATTCAGTTAGGTGTTGACATAAGTTGTTGCTTATTATATTTTGGTATAAATCGCCCGAAATGTGACGTTGCTATACTGTCTTTTTAACGATTCCCGTGATAGCTAATATCTCAAGAACTGAAGCACGGATTCTCATCAAACTTCAGATTCAGTTAGACCTTGATATAAATTGGTGCTGATTAGTTTTTGGTGTAAATTGCTCACCAGGTGGCGCTGTTATGTTGCATTTTTCACGTTTACCATTATAGATATATCTCAAGAACTAATGCACGGATTTTCATAAAACTGCAGATTCAATTTGACCTCTATATAAATTGATGCTGATTAATTTTTGTCTAAATCGCCCAACAAGTGGTGCCTGCTATGCTGAATTTTTCATGATTTTCGCAATAGCTCTCTCTCAAGAAGTAATACACGGATTTTCATTAAACTTCAGATTCAGTTAGACGTAGACATTCACATAAGTTTCTACTGATTAAGGTTTAGTGTAAGTCACCCGACAGGTGGCGCTTGTATACTACACTCTCACAACTTCCGCCATAGATATATTTTAAAAACTAATTAACTTTCACCAAATTTCGTATTTTGTTATACCTTGACATAAATAGATCATTATTGGTTTTGGGTGTATACCTGCCAACAGGTGTCGCTGCTATGTTCTGTTTTTCACGATATCCGTGATAAATATATCCCAAGAACGAACAATTTGTCATTTAATTTTGTTTTCAGACGATTTCATTTATGTAGAGGAAATTTTAGGCTTAGTTCTTTCTTGTTAAGTTACAGTTGTCAGTGTGTTAGAGGAGTTGTGAAAAATTAACTTTACAGAACAAAAAAAAGGAAAAAAGAATCTGATTTTAGAGTTCCAAAACAGTATCTATCGCAGACGACTTTTAATTTGATGGAATATAAGTATGTTCCACTATTAAAGTTTATTAAATAAAAAGCAACTGCGACATAAAAAACAGTAGAAAATAATATACATAAATTTCATTAAAATTGTTACAATGTATGAGAAATTATTTTTACACTATAGATTAAATGAAAATAACAAAATTTACATTCAAAAAGTAAGTGTTGTTTCATTCAATTACAGAAAAATGCTGAAGATTTTAGTCACTAAAAATGCGTCATTTTAACAACGATATATTTCAAAAGTCACGCTATTTGTCAATTGCACTTTCCCATTAGATGATTTCTATCTTTATTCGCAACATCAGAATAACCGGATTTCCACCGTTATAGAAGATAAATTAAAAATTAAAAAAAAAAAAAAATCCCTGACGGCTCGGCTTACAGGCACAGGTAGATTTCGAAAACACAGACCGTGGGGCACCTGTTTGTTGGGAATTGAAGAAATTACCTTTTTGTCATGATGCGTCATTTGGGAACGCCCATTTCGAAACCTAACTTGTTTGCAAGCGGAACCGGCAGGATTTTTTTTTTTTTTAATTGAAGTGAGATGGGAAAAAAACATTGAATTCGCGACCCATCACCGTTACTGTTACCGACACCAAATTAAATTATGGTTGCCAATTCATACAATGAAGCGAAAGTATCAAAAGGAAATAGTTCACGTGCAGTAAACGAAATGATTGGTATTATGAATAAAAATAATTCAGAAAATAATTTCAAGATAAATTTAGCGCGCGCGGTAAAAACAGATAAAAGTGACTCAACTCGCGAGACCAAATCAAAAGATGGAAATGAAATAACAAAACAGGGAAAATATTATAATTTAACTAGCACGAGAAAAGAAATAGACGGAAGTAATATAAAAAGTAAAAATTAAAAAATAAGGAAATATTTTACGAAAGTTTTAAGAAACGTGGTTACTGATACGGAAATGAAGTGAAATCATTTTATAGAAAAGAAAAGTTTGTTGATAGAAATTATAGATACCGCAAACAATACGCGCAGTATGAAGATAGAAAAAAAGCACAATGTTCACGAATACCGAAAAACAAGACAGGCAGCAAAGAAGTCATAATTTTTGGAGTCATAGGAAGCGGGAACCCTATTTTGCAGATAAATGTTATTACGAAAGATATGAAACTACATCTCATGGAAGAAATGATGAATGTATTGAGAGTTGTTAAAATTGTGGATGAAAATTCATAAGTTTCATTGGTATTCATTTCAAAGAATACCAATTAATTAAATTTCATATTTTATGTATTTGTAAATTTACGTTTTAAGCAATAGATTGCAATTTTTGTATGTAAAATAATATGCATTATTTTTCATGTACAATAGTGCATTAAATGAAAATTGTAATATAATTTTTGTAGTAGTAGTTTATAATAATGAATAAAAAAACCACTTCATTTAAAAGTATTTTCTGCACAATAAAACATTTCCTGACGATTCAAGAAGTTTTCACTTCTGTCGGCACTCCCGGAGTGCCATTGTTTTTTTTTTTTTTTTTTTTTTTTTTTTGGCTATAAGTATTGGTTTTTTAAAAAACTTGCAAGTATAAAAGTTTTAGATAATATTAAGAGGATTTATAATAAATTCAAGCGGATTTGATTTCTTGTGAATTCACAAAGTTATGAATTTTTTTCTTCTAAAACCCCCTTTTTCACCCCTTGGGGCCATTTTCAATGATATCAAAAATCTGTCATGCATAAATTTTCGGCCCTTTACCTAGAAGTAATAATAACTTTAAACGGATTCGATACGTATCATAATTAAGAAATTATGGCATTTTTTCTGTTTTCACAAAAAGCCCCCCACCCGTTTCCCCCCCCCTTGGTTCGATTTTGCCCATTAATGAACTTGGCCAAGATTTTATGCCCCTTGATTTTATGTATCAGTTTGGAAGAGATTTGTGCAGAATTATTGCAGTTATCGTGTCCATAAAAAAGTGACATAGATAGATAGATAGATAGATATAAAAAGTTTTGAACTGGGGATGGTTTTGGATTCTGGGAGTCATTCATGATCGGCATAGATCTACAAAAATTTTTCAAAAATTCCAACTTAGGAGAGAATGTAATAGGTAGTATTTCTTACGAAATCTACTTAAAGGAAGAAAAATCTTGCGTCAAGCATAGATTACGCAATAATTACCAACACTTCCAGAATACTATAACGAAACTTTATCATTTAATAAGGTGAGAGAATATATTTAAGTAAATAATTTCGTAAAAAGCATTACATAAAAACAATTACTATCTACCAATTACCGTCCGTAGCCGAAAAAGTAGTTGAATGGATCTGTGAAGTTCTGTAAATGATCTACAGATTGGTATGTAACCTGTAATCTATAATCTATAGTATAAGTATGCGAAAATTTAGTTTAGTTACAAAACACATAACGCAGTTGGCACTTTCTACCTTTAGCAATTTTCGACAATAAACGGAAGCGTACTCGAATTCTTTTGTACAGCCTTGTATATTACCTACAGATTTTAATACATGTTGCATAATATGGTAAAATTTAATTCAAACAAAAAACTCATTACACGATTAAAATACACTTCTAGAAATTACCATCCATAACCGGTAATGTATCCAGTTCTTTGCGTAGCCCTGTATATTATGAATTTATTTATATTCTACAAACATATCTTAGTATTAAATATAATTCAACTCGAAATTACATAACTGAATTAAAAACCACCTTTAAGCAATTCATGCCCGTACAGTGTAATGCTTACAAATTATTTTGGGTTGCCCTGTATATGATCTATAAAATGTATACATACCACGTAGTATGCAAATAGTTAAACTTAAAAATTCATACAATAATTGAAAACCCACTTCCAGCAATTATTACTAATATAATAAGCACTGTAACTGAATTCCTCTGTGTGTCCCTGTAAATTAACGGTAACTGTCACGCATGTCATACTGTACAGTAAGCATCTTGTAGTACACCTCAATTACGTATATGAATTTCATTATGATTGAAATAGTGTAACATTATTTTAAATTGCGGTTCAAACATTTTTTTACCATTGATTATTTTAAAACCAAATTATTTTGAGTGATCCTGTAAATAAATGAAAAATGACTTGCACACCATATTCTGCGTAAAACATGTTTTAGTGCACTTGATAAATCCATATCAATATCATTATGTTTTAAATAGTGTAATACCATTAATGTACACCACAAACGCTTTTTCCCCATTCATCGTAGTGTAGCAAAATTCTTTTGAGTGTCCCTGTAATGCGTTATAAATGCTGTATATTATCTACAGATTTTTTTACACTTCACATAATATGGTAAAATTTAATTCAAGCAAAAAACTCATTACACTATTAAAAACGCACTTCTAGAAATTACCATTCCTAGCCCGCAATGCACCCAGTTCTTTGTGTAGCCCTGTATATTATTAATTTATTTATATTCTACAAACATATCTTAGTACTAAATATAATTGAACTCGAAATTACATAACTGAATTAAAAAAATTGTTTATGTAATTTACGACGCATACGAATTAATGCTTACAAATTCTTTTGAGTAGCCCTGTATAGTACGATCTGTGGAATTTTTACACACTACGTTAAACTTAATAAAGCGTACCATAATTAAAAACGGTTTCCAGCAATTATCGCTAATACAAAACATTGTAACCGAGTTCCTTTGTGTGCCCCTGTAAATTAACGATGGCAAGCATGCACGTCATATTCTACAGTAAGCATCTTGTAGTGCACCTCAATTACGTATATCAATTTCATTTTGTTTGAAATAGTGTTGTAACATTATTAAATTACGCTTCAAACATTTTCCCGTACGCCATTATGTAACCGAATTCTTTTGAGTGGCCCTGTAAATAAATGATAAGTGATTTGCGCACTATATTCTAAATGAAAAATGTTTTAATACACTTTAGATATGCATGTCAATTCCATTATTGTTGAAATAGAGTAACATCATTAAAATACACCGCGAACGTTTTTCCCCCAATTGAGGGTAATGTAAAAGGATTCTTTTGAGTGCCCCTGTAGATGAACTATTAATGCTACACATTCCATTTTCAGTAGAAAACATGCTATAGTAAACGTCAAAAACATGCGTCAATTGCGCTAATTTCGAAGCATAATTAAAAGTTTTAGTTCTTTGCCTTCCTGAAAAGTGACTATTTTCATATTCGATAGTTTGACATGGTACAAATGATTCAAAAAGTAAAAAAATACAAAAATTTACGGCGAAGTATCGAATTTGCCGTATTCGATACTTTGACATGGTAATTTTTGAAAAAAATGTGCATATTCGATAGTTTGAAATTTGCATTTTCTAAATTTCAAGTAAGTTCTAAGTAAGCTAGAAACGTAACGATTTTGCAACGTACGTGTCACGCAGAGAATGGCACAGAATATGAAAAATGCATTTTTTCACATTCGATAGTTCGATATGGTACCGACGAATCTGCTATTATTTGATGTTTTATAAAGCATAAAATTATTATCAGATTTCTGAAGCATAGTTATTATTACTTACCCATCATACGTAGTATAGGGTAAGTCATGTAATCGTTTGGAAAATCGAAAAAAAAAAATTTTGACGGATTTACACGTTTCAGACACTGGAGATTCCGAAAAACATATTTTTAGAAAAAAAAATTTGCCGTCCGTCTGTGTGTCTGTGTGTCTGTAAACGCTCTATCTCCCGAAAAAATTGAGATAGAAACTTGCAATTTGGTATGTACTTAGTATGTAATAATGGGAAGAAGCCTATTTAATTTCAATAACCTCGATTAACCGGAACTATTTTTTTCGGACTCTCGAAATAGTCGTTCTGATAAAAGGTATATAAAAATTTTCGAAATTGTTTATTTTAAGAAATGAATATAAAAGACAATAAAAAAACAAATTTTGCATAAAGCATGAAATCGATCGGATAATGAGTTGCCGAGATATTTGGAATCCTATTTTCCACATTCTTCGATTTTTCATGACCCTGTATTTCATCCAAATTTCACTTAAAGATATATTTTAATTGGAAATTTGACGCTTAATCAGATGCAATAAACCGCTAGTTAATAGGATTAATAGTTTTGGAGTTATAAGGATGTTTCTTTCATGCAATTCAGTAATCGAGCCTTTAAAGTTTAGGACGTCATCAAGCCACGATTTTATTTGAATTGCAATGTATTTTGTAAGTAGTTTACACATTTTTATTTTAATGTTTTACATTATGCATATCCATGATGGGTAAGTATTACGGTGATCCCCAACGACTAGTTTAAACAGATAGTGGCATATCAAAGAAGTATATTCGTTTATATTTTCTGTTTGTGAGGAGTAAGGAGCGAAAGATATCTGAGTGTGACATATTTAAATTAAATAAAAATTGTAAAAGATTTTGTTACAAGTACTTAAGGGGCCGCTTCACTGAAACGCCCAGATCGCAAAATACTATCTTAACCTATGGAAAAACCTAAATAAATGGTTACTCATTACCTATAATATAATTATCAAAATACGGTTTTAACCCTTAAAGTTGTTCTCAAATCCAAACAGGCTATTTTCTGACACATTTTTTAAATCATTTTTGTTTCGCAAATGCATGAAATTGGCAGGTGTTCTTATTCAGAAACTATGTAATCGAGACACGATTTCCATTTTTTTGGCAGAAGTAGGAGATTTTTCATAAAAGACTGGCAAATTTGGTGTTTTGAACCAAATTTCCGATACGACAGCCAGAAAAGCGCAAAAAACGTGTCGTCACGTGACTAGAATCACTTATAACTAGATAACTAATGTATTTATCGAAAAATGGAAAACTCATTTCGATTCCAAATCGCTTCCAAAATCAGGGCTGCCAATTTTATGCCTTTGCGTTTAAAAATAAGCCTGAAATTGTGTGAGAAAGTTTTGCGTTGTTGAGCAGATCATTTAATAACCACCTTAACTGGTGTTAGCGGTCTGACAGACCGCTGCTTTTTCCATTTTTCAAAGTTTAACTTGCAGTTTTCAGTTTCACTATAAATTAAATTTATTAATTAATCTATAATTAATAAATTTATTAAATATAAATTAATATTTCTTATTAATAAACTATTAATCAATAAATTTTATAATTATCCGTGAAATTTTGTTTCGTTTGGAGCCCTATAGTACTATCGTTAGAGACTTCTGAATAGATTTATTATATAAATTATTTATGATAGTCCTGTACATAAAGTGTAGTCAGGGGTCGGAAAAACTACTTTTTTATTGTAGCGAAACACAACTACAACTACAACTACTTTATCGAAAATGTAGTTAACTACAACTACAACTACAACTACTTTATCAAAAATGTAGTTAACTACAACTACAACTACAACTACTTTATCGAAAATGTAGTTAACTACAACTACAACTACAACTACTTTATCGAAAATGTAGTTAACTACAACTACAACTACTTTATCGAAAATGTAGTTAACTACAACTACAACAACAACTACTTTATCGAAAATGTAGTTAACTACAACTACAACTACAACTACTTTATCGAAAATGTAGTTAACTACAACTACAACTACTTGTTTTAAAAAGTAGCGACTGCAAACTACTTTTCAAAAGTAGTCACTACTTCGCTACTTTCAGATTTTGTCAAAAGGTTACATTAGAAATTGAAGAAACAAATTAAATAATAAAGTAACTCCTCGTTATATCGAGTTTGCCGGGATATAATTAAATAAATGCAACATAATGGGGGGGGCATTAAAATAGTTAACATACAAGAAAATGTTTTGTGTTTATCTCCAAAATATTAATTTATACACACATTAAATTTCGTGCAAAATTATTAGAGCGATTATAATCTAGAATATTACAGAAAAACAACCCTAAATGCAAATAATAAATAAATCTGTAAATCAAGAAATTCCTAATATTAAGAGACCGGCGTTTAAACATGAAGACTTAATAATGAGTAAATAGACAAGTGTTGCCAGAAAGAATATTAATTCATTTGGTCGATTAGTACTTGATTTTAGCAGCAAGTGTCAATGGGGAAAATCTATTACTTCATGCATTACGTTGTTATACGCTGCACCTGAGATTTGCAGCTGATATTTTCAAATTATTGAGCAGAACAAATTTTGCAATATAGAAACAAATTTCGGCAACGTGATTTGCAGAATGGTACATTTCCCACCCCTGAAGTAGCGTTAAAAGTAGCATCGGTTCTCGCTACAAACTACGCATTTTTTGTATCGCGCTACTCGCTAAATATACATTATTCAAAATGTAGCGCACTACACTACAAACTACTGTAAAAAGTAGCAGCTACAGTAGTTTCGCTACTTGTAGCGCGCTACTTTCGACCCCTGAGTGTAGTACAGGAACAGTATCTTATTAGTTAATTGAGACTTTTCTTCACCTTTCGATCAAGTGGTCTCAGAGACCGCTCACAGTAACTATGCAACAATTTCTGTCTCAGCAGTTAAGGGTTAACCATCAGACAGTAGACGTCACATGCCCACGACGTATGTTTTTAAAAATGTCTTCTTAAATTTTAAGTCTTTTCAAGACAATGATAAAATTTCAAAGTTTATAGTGAGTTTTAAAATTCCTAAAATAGATGTAACACCTCATTTTTTTAGAAATGAAAGTTGTGATGACTAATTATGAATCTTCCCTAATCCGGTACTTACGTATTAACGCCACCACAGCTACAGATTAGATAATACGGTGGTATTATCTAATTATATGTATATATATATATATATATATATATTATTATCTAATTAGTAGTATCTAATTAGGTGGTATTATCTAATTAGCTGCGGTGGCGTTAATATGTAAGTATCCTTAATCGTAATTGCTAGAAACATAACTTCTTCCATGTTCGGATAGCTTTTATCATAAATGACACGATATTTTTTAAACTATTGAAAGCAATAAACTCTGACTCTTTAAAAAGTATATTCTACATTACTAAGTATTTAATGAAAGAATAGCCAAAAACATTAATTCATAAGAAAACATGTAAATTTAAAAATGGTATCCAATTTAAATTAAGCTTTATTAAGTTAATGCAATAAATTTATTAACCTAAACAAAAAAAAACAAAAAAAAAAGTAAAGAAAAAGGCTCATATAAGATGATAAAAGTTCTTAAAAGTTCTTCTTATTTTTCATGATTTTCGATAACCAAGGTGCTTTTATTATAAATGAAAAGAATTTATGTTCAATAGAAGTAAATTTGTAAGCTATATTCATTTTCTACTATCGGTATTCAGTACATGGTATAGATATAACAAAACATTTTTTTTAGAAATGAAAGTTGTAGTGACTAATGATGAATCTTCCTTAAACATGGTCAACAACACAACAATAACAAAACAAACGTTTGAACAATAACTTCTTCCATGGTCGTGGTGTTTTTATCATAAACGACATGATATTTCTTTCGACTATTGAAAGCAATTAACTTAATATCTTATAATATATATTCTAAATTACTGACAATTTAATAAGGGAACACTTAAAAATATTCTTTCATAAAGTTAAAAATTGTATAGAATTTAAACATTCTGAGACCAAGATTTAACGAGGGAAAAAACTTGCTTTAAACATCCATAAGTTAATTCAATATTTTTATTTTCCTTAAACAAAAATGCTCCTAAAAAATAAAAGCACTTTATATGTTCCGTTTCAAGCAGAAAAGTTTATAAGAACGTGCGACATTTCCTTCACATTAATTGCACCTACAATCTAGCAGAGCTCAGATAAAACTCATTAAGTGAAAGAGGATATAACACAACTTCCAGTTAGTTGCACTTCAATAAAAACTGCCCAAATGTACTTCGCACTGTTTGAATTTCCTCCACGTTTTAGAAACAATTTTTAGACTTTTTTTTTCTGTAGGGAGAAAAATATATACTCCCACTTTGGAATTAGCTTTGAGACAAAATTAGTGCTTTTAACGTCCTGCAAAAAATGTGCGTTTATTAAGAAAAGATATGAAGTAACTTTAAAAAGTAACGTTGTAACATTTAAATATCTCTTCTCCAAATTTTCTCTTTTGTTTTATATATTTTCAAAATTTCGCTCAAAAATTTTTAAACATTTAATTAAGGATTTTAAACCTATTTTAATTTTCTGTTTTATTTATTTTTTTTCATTCTTTTCCGTTGAAGAAGGATGAAAAATATACGCATGGCATGCACTGTTTCTACTTTTCAGTACCATTATTTCTGAATAGTAATATTTGCCTTATTTAATAACAGATATTGCGCGATTAAATAAGGCTAAGATAGTGAAATAAATTAGTAGTGTTAAATTTTATATGGAAAAGAATATAATACAGAAATGAAACAGTAATATTTTCTGTTACATAACGCAAAAATGATACAACAATGTTTATATATATATATATATATATATATATATATATAACCATAAATGAAATTACCATAACACCAACTTAAACTATGAAATAATGATTAATTATATAATAATTAGTTGTCAATGAAAGTATTCCCCAACACACTGAATATGGATACCAAAAACTAATTTAAAAGAATAAGAAATTAAATTAAAAATTGAATAAATGGAATTGAATGAATGAAATGAAATTTGTGGAATTTAGACAGAATTTTCAAGTCCCAAACGTCTAAATACCACAAATAAAATTAAATGAGAGGTTTCATCTTCATATTAGCCATAACATTGCTAAAGAATATGGTTTTGGGACTACCTACTCATAAACATTGAATCAAACCTGTGAAAAAATAAAAAATAAATACAATATTAAAAAGGAAAGAAGTCATACCTATAATATACAGATAAAACATGAAATAGAGTCAGAAAGTCTATAATCCATTTGGATTAAAATAGATACCTGTGCACCACATGAACCACACATGAACACAACCAAAACGAGGGAATGAATTGCAAAACATCATTACATGTTGCCAAATTTAGATTTAGAAAATGATTTACTATGTTGCCAGAAAAGATTTTAGAATAATATGAATATTATTGTAAAGCAACGGGAACATTGGTGCTGCCATCTATAATGGTAAAAAGTGAATATACGCTGAATGAAAAGAGAATTGGATGAAAATTAATATTTAAAAATTAAACCATATACTATCTAAAGATGATAGCAATTAGTTAAATAATAAATAAATGAAATTTATTAATAAATAGAATATCCAATTACATTAAAGTAATAGATGTATTAATGAAGAATTCTATGTTAAAAATAAGATGGAAAATGGAAAAATTAATAATTAAAGCAACATAAAAATATATGTACCATGAAATGACATAGCAACTATTAAATAGATGTGCCAAAAATGCAACATCACATAAATTAAATTAAAATAAAATACTAAATATTTGAATTAAGATACAAAGGATTTAAAATTAATATTAATTAAATATTGAAATTAATTAGTAACATATAATGTTTCTTCATACAAAGTCAAAAAATTATATACACTTAATATAAGTGGTAAGAGTAGAACGTTTAATAAAAATTAAAACATATATTATTTTAACACTTTAGAAAAGTATACATTATATTAGAAGTTAATATGATATTGTCCACCGTAGGCATTAATCCAAATGCATTAGATCAAAAACATTCTTAATATTAATGAATATAAATTCATTTAAATTAATTAAATAATGCATATGTAAATATAACTAAATTAATATACATATAAAAATGTCACATCACAGTCCATTATAAAATGTGTAATATCAAACGTTTGTGTAAATCCAAATGCACCCCTTTTTTTGTATATATATATATATATATATATAAACTAACCATGCGTTTTTTCCATACAACTCCGCCACACACCTCCTCAATCCAACATCTACCCACCCAACCGTCCTATTATATATATATTTTTTTTAAATTACTATTTTCTAAGATTATATGATTTTTTTATACATTTTTTAACGCATGTGTTAATTTGGTTGCAAAGATCATTTAAGAACTAACTATATATTAAAGAATATATGCATTTTTTGGAAAACCATGTTGTAATGCATCATAGATAAGTTTTTTAATATTGTTGTTACTTAGTTGAGAAGAACATAAACTTTTTATTTTATAAGTATGATTCAGGAGTATATTACGATATACAGAATTATGTAGACATGATTTAAGATTAGTAAATGAATTAACTTTAAATTTAAATTCTTTACGTTTATGAAATATATCAATTATTGTTTTGTTTTCTTTAAGTGTAATTTTAAGATCTAAAAAGTTAATAGTATTGTTAGAAAGGAGGTTTTCCGTTAATTATAAATTAGTAGGATAATCAACTGGAAATATAGAAATATTAGTGTGATCAGTGGCAATTAAAATTATATATATATATATATATGTGTGTGTGTGTGTGTGTGTGTTTATCAATGTTGTGCAGAAGCGAACTCGTTGATTTAAAACTCAATCTGGTTCACTTTCTGTTAGATTTTGAGTTGAATTCGATTCGCTTTTTGAAAAGCGAGAGTAGTAGAGGAATGAGAGTTACAGTCCAGCAGGCTAAGCGCTAAGCGGTGGAGGTGGGTACCGGAAGTGAGCCTGGCAGTGGAAGCGGAAGGGATGAAAGATAAGACAGGAAGTGATGAAAGATAAGACAGGAAGTGAACCGGAAGTGTTGGAAGATAAGAGAGGAAGTGAGGTAGGGGAGGGCTTAATTTTTTTTTAACCGATAAGGGAGAGAGGGGAGGGCTTATTTTTAGGGGGGCTTAATTTTTTTGTGAAAAATAAAGGGTTTTAATCAGATTCTTTCTTGTCAGGGAATTTTTTTTTTTTTTTAAATACGAAGTTTAGATGTAAGATATTTAAGAAATATAAACTACAACTTGGAGTACTTTTTGAAATTTTCTTATTTTTAGGGGGTCTTTTAGGTAGGGGAGGGCTTATTTTTAGGGGGCTTAATTTTTTTGCAGGAAAATAAAGGGAGATGAAAGGATTGGACCCACCTATAGGTGAACTGCGATTGAACAAAATGCACATCATTTTTTGTAAATAATATGTGTAACCTTTTCGAGTAGAGTTGAGGGGTAGGAACCCTGCTATAAAAATAATAATATTAATAGAATATACAATTTTTTTTCATAAAAGTTTCTTATGGTTGGTGGGAAATGTTAAAGTAACAAAAGGTCAACAGTGCTAGTGGAGTTGAGGGGTAGGAACCCTGCTATAAAAATAATACCTGTAAAAGAAATATTTATGTGCTACCTTTCGCGCTCGTCGACCTAACTGTTCAGAGTTTAACATGAGATTTACTTATAATTCACCTGTAAAAGAATTTTTTTTTTTTCATTCTTTAAACATTAACTTAAATGTGAATGAGATTAAAATAGATGCGAGGGCTAAATTTTTAGAGAGTTAAAATGAAAATTCACTAAGAGTTGCTAAATAAAAGAAGATGATCGACTTTGACAGCATTTTTCTAAAAGTTTATTTATCGAAAAAGGAATCATACGTTTCGATTATATTTGTTAACTATTATAGTTTAACATTAAAAAGCAGGTAGACATTCACATCTTTAGCGCTCGTCGACCTAACTGTTCGGAATTTTCTTCGAACCCATTATTTTTGACTTTATAAAAGTTTCATATAAAAAAATTATTCTTTAAGTATTAACTGAAATGAGATTAAAATAGATGTAATGGCTAAATTTTTAAGGATTTAAAATGAAAATTGTGATAGCCATGTAAATAAAAGTAATGTGATTACTTTATAAAAATCTAACACGAAAAAAGCTGGTAGACGTTTACCTTTCGCACTCGTCGACCTAACCGTTCGGAATTTTGTTTAAACTTCTCTCGAGTTCGTCGACATAACCGTTCAGAGTTTTCGTCGAAATCCGGATATAGATTAACTTACAATAGCTAACTTTTTAAGGGAAGTTTAAATAACATATTTCCCAAAGTGTCTTACAAACATTTCAGAATTTATACACACATAAGCACCTCGCCTATAGGTGCAAGGTTCTGACTTTAAAGCTACTAGATGTTGAAATTTAAACTTCTTGCGCTCGGCGACCTAACCGTTCAGAGTTTTTTTTTTTCAAACCTTGTGTCAATACGTGTTAGGAACCCTTAGAAAGACCTACATGGAGGCACTTATCCCTAATATAGATAATCAACCCTAAACTAACCAGTTACAACACACAAGACATAATCATTACATTCAGTTAATAAGTGATTTGACATGCAAAATATTAGATATAAAAACATACAATATGATATATACAAAACAATTTTAAAGATTTTTTTCCCTTTCATATGAACAATTTTTAGCAATAATTTAACTTGAGAGCAGGTATTTGTTTAGAGTTATACGATTATAATAAATTTTCATTAGATTTGACATTATACAGCCAACATTTAAAAAAAGAGAACGACATCTAGTTTTTTTAACGTCACATATTTGAATTATTAACCTATTTTAGTTAAAAGTATGATACTTAAGTGATTTTATTTGAAAAATCAATACAACATTTTAAAAGCAGTCGAAAGATTTTTGCTTTTGAAAAATAACTAACAGAATTTTAATTTTTTAAGCATTGGGTAGATGACACTAACTTTAAATTAATTTTTAATAGGTCACTTTAAATAAAATACATATTTTTTATTATTATTAAAGAAATATAAACTACTCACACATTATTATGCTGCATTTTAACATAACTGAAATACTACAACCTTTCTGCTGACATGTGGTCACAGAATAAATCTTTTCGTAGGATGCAAGATAAGATAAGATAATATCACGTAATGATTTAATAAACGCGATTCGTTATGCATATTTTAAAACAGGAAATACATCCGTCAGATAACATTACTTTGTTTATATGAAGTGACCAAATACAAATTTTGCTGATAAGATTAATTTAATTTCGAAAATATTATTGACAGAACATTCAAATTTTACACAATATTTTTAAAAATTTAAATAAGGGAAATCAGAAAATTGTACACGATATTTTAAAAAATAAATAAATTAGGGAAGTTACAAAATGTTGTACACTCTTTTATTTAGAAAAAGAGAGCGGGTATTTTGTTTTGAGTTATACGATTAAAATAAATTTTCATTATATTTGATTTTACACAACCAACATTTTTAAAAAAAAGAATGGAATCTAGTTTTTATAAATTAACGTACTTCAATTTTTCAAATACTTAACACTCCCTCTTTTGCTAGACTTTATACACATAAGACATAAAAGGTGTTTTCGAATACATCATGTAGAAATTAAGCGACTTGATAAGTAAAACATTATTTATAAAAGCAATAGATACGAAAGTAATAAAGATTTTTACTTACAAATGTACGAACTTCTGATAGGTAAGACTTTCTTAATCACTGTGCAAGAATTAAGTGGTGATTAAACTTATAACATTATATGATGAAATAATCACGTGACGTATTTTTAAACCAATAAAATGTCAGTATTTTTAAACTAATACAAAGTTAGTATTTTTACACGAGCGCCCTCTTTCATTATATAAATTTCAATGAAACGAGTTCATAACATTCTACTGCGACCTGATATCGTTGTAATAGGTTGTATTTTTCGTTAAGTTAGTTTTCATTTAAATTATTATGGAACGAGTTATGAATTCTTATGTTGGTGATGTAACCAACTTGGAGTGTCAGCACTCATCACCAGAGTTAAATAATCAAGAGATGGATTCTACACTTTTATCTAAACAAGGACCCGTTTCGAATTGTGAAGTGAAACCCACCTCATCAGGACTAAAGAAACAGAAGTTACCTCATGTGTGTAAGATGTGTAACAAGGCATTTCCTCGAAAAGTTAACTTAGTGTTTCATATGAAATGTCATTTAAAGGAAAAGTCTTTTCGTTGTGAGGTGTGTGCTGAAGTTTTTTCGCGAAAGAGTGATTTACGTATGCATCAAAAGATTCACAAATCACCTAAACAATACAAGTGTGGGGATTGCAACGAACTGTTTTCAATAATGTATGATTTATTAATTCACAAGAAGATCCATAAGACTCATAAACAACATTCATGTATAAAGTGTAGCGAAATGTTTGATTGTGAATCAGATTTAGTACAACATTGTGATACTTTTCATAAAGCTGTGAAATCACCCTATTCAAAAGATTCGTTATTTGAAAAAGTGAAGCATTTTAAAAGACAAAATGATGTGCGAAATATTTTTACTAAAACTATCATTGTATCCAATGAGATGAATCAAAAAGACTTTCATTCATTTTTTAACAGTATTCGAACGGATGTTTTAAACGAATTAAATTATCAATTGCAAATGAAAAAGTCAATAAAATGGTATGCAGCCGTTAAAGTGGATGTCTGTCGTGAATCACAGGATGGTAACTTAGAGAGAGCAACCCCCTTTTTCCTTTCCAAAAGTGAACTGGAATTAACAGACCAAAACATACAAGTGCATGTTGAGAATGCCTTTCTAAAGTTGTACAACGGCTTTGAAGATTTTACAGAACGTGTGTTTAATTGGACATTACAAAAAATTTTAAAATTAGAATTGATTACAGCTCAATATGACAGTCTAATTTGATTTGTATTATTTTAGATGAATAATAAATAGTTTGGTTGTGAAAAAAGTGTTATGTGTTTTCTCAAGCTTACACTGTGTGATGTTTGAACTAATGATGTATATTTCAATTGACTTAGACAAAATAGGAGTGTGTGTGTTGACATTTAAAAAGATTTTAACATGAGATAAGAGAGTTATAATAAAAATTGACTCACCTAAAATTTTTTCAAGATAGTCTATCTACGTTTCCAATCTAAACTTGTTATCAGCTTGCTATATGCATGTTTGAGTGACTCATTTTTACCTGTGTCGAACTGTCTGTTGGGAAAATGATTGCCATTTTTAACACGTGTAGACGATTTTTACCCGGAAGCTGTTTGTACTATTAAATTTCAGATATCACCCATTTTTCTACAACATCTAAATATTTTAATGTATTTTCACTTGTATATTGGAAACTTGGGATTATCGCCTTTATATCGGAACATGGAAGATAGAAAAAATAATAACTTTACACTGAGACAATATTTTAATCTAACAAAAATAGACTTAACACATTGTTAGAGATTTTGGAAAAATATATAGTTGGTTAAAAATTTTTGAAAATTTAACATAAAGTAACAAATTTTAAAAAATAAACATTTCGATAAATGAAAAAAATTAAATTTTGGTAAATTTTACACTTAGACAATACTTCAAACTAAGAAAAATAATAACTTTACACTTATACAATATTTTCAACTAAGGAAAATTAATAACTTATCACATTGTTAAAGTTTTTTTTAAACAACACAACATTTTCAAAGCAGTGGAAATTGCATACCTGTAAAAAATTCAACTTAGTGGAATTTAATAGTGAAATTTTTAATCTCACTCAATTAAAAAATAAAACTTTATAAAATTTTCACCTTTTTTAAAATAAACAACTGTTAAACATTTTGAATGTCTTAGACAAAGTAGGAATAAATTTGTTAAAATTCTATAAAACATGAAAAATTTCATAACTTTTAAAGGAAATTTTATTTATGGTGAAATAAACTCGAGGTATTTATTATATGTTACTTAAACTACAAGAGAATTGATTGAAAATGTGTTACTTTTAATCACTCACAAGATAAGACATGATGTTAGGAATTATATATGGGGTTTTCCCCCACACATGACGTCACTGGTAACATATTTACTGATCAAGTCATAAAATTATAGTTTAAAGTAGGTTTTTGAGCACGAAGTTTAGATTTAAGATATTTGAGAAATATAAACTACAACTTTGACTACTTTTTGAAATTTCCCCCTACATAAGAAAAAGGACATAGGAAAATAAATTGAAAAGTCGTATTTGAATGGAATCGAATTATTATCCTTTCACTTAACAGCTGAATGCGTTGGCAATTACACCACAAAGGTACTGATTGAATATATTGTGTTTCTTTTTTAAGGCTAAATTGATTTAATATTCAAGTTATTTCTTAATGTTACACTTAAAAACAATAAATTTAATTAGCATTCAAAAAGCAAACGATCACATTATTGTATAAATCAAATGTTTTAAAAGTCACGAGTTAAAATTTGAAATGACTTAGAATTTAATTAGAATTTAGATGTGAACCTTTTAAAATGAAATAATAGTTTTTTTTGTATCGCCCTCTATCGGTGGGTAATAGAATTAAGAGATAATTAAAAGTTTTAACTTGAATTCGAACCAACAACCAAAATTATTTTTCGGTTTTATAATTTAGGGTAGGTTTAACTGAGCAAGCCATGATATAACAGTATTTATAGACGATTTAAGATATTCGATAAAGGAAATCATCTAAATTTCTAATTTAATTGAAGGGTTTACTGCTTAAAGTACTACAAAATGAGTACAACACGATGCATAGTTTTTTAATTAATTATATTTTTCGAAAGGTTAAATTGAATTATTGATAAACTTAGGATTTATGTTTAAAGTGAATAAATTTGATATGTTAGGTTCACTTAATAACAGAGAGTTGAATAAGTTATTTTTAATAAAAATAAAGTTTACTAAAAGTTTTTAAAGTTAAAAAAAATGTAAGTTACGTTAAAAAAGTTAACAAAAATATAGTTTTAAAAAATTTAAAGTTTACAAAAAGTTTAAAAATCTTTAAGTAAATCAAAATTAACTTTTTAATTTTAACTAAGGAGAGACTATAATCTAACTGTTTATCCTTGTAACCAACTGGTGCATATCAAGTATCTGCACATGTGCAGTAAAAACATACACTAACTTGAGTCCGATTTTAAATTATTTGCTAATTTTTATACAGCTCGATTACCTTTCAGAAACAAAACAGAATGAAATACTTACCAAAAAACACGTCAACGTCTTATACTTACTTTCACTTAACTAATCTTTCTACATTAGCTTTGCTAGGGGGCGCTGCAATCGCCGCTAGAGGCGCTACTAGTTTCCGGTTTGTGACGTAGTTTCCGGTTTGCGATAAGAACAAGGTTAAAATAAAACCCACGTGCATTCAGTTGGTGTTGTTTACCTGTACCTTGTTATAAGCCGTTTGCCTTCTCTTGGTCACTCGCTTGTCCAGACTTGTTTATGTGCTGCACGCCTGTTTTGCTGACTCATCTCTTGCTTTAACTGTTTAAACTTGTCTGATGTCAACTATCTCAGGTCTTTTGTCATAGCTTGAATGTACTTTATGTCGATCACTTTAATATAAAAGTTATGTCCCAACTTACTTAAACTTTGATAAAAATATTATTTATTTATAAATTATATCAAATTCTTATTTTTCTAACACATTTACTAAGTCACTTTCGTTCAAAAATATGGTAAAGCCCGATTTTAAATTGAAGTTTAGGATAAATTCCCCAAATTTTGTAACATTTTAGCACTAATAAGAAATATTGTAAACACCCTGTACATAAAAAATAATAATAAGATAAGATAATATCACGTAATGATTTAATAAACGCGATTCGTTATGCATATTTTAAAACAGGAAATACATCCGTCAGATAACATTACTTTGTTTATATGAAGTGACCAAATACAAATTTTGCTGATAAGATTAATTTAATTTCGAAAATATTATTGACAGAACATTCAAATTTTACACAATATTTTTAAAAATTTAAATAAGGGAAATCAGAAAATTGTACACGATATTTTAAAAAATAAATAAATTAGGGAAGTTACAAAATGTTGTACACTCTTTTATTTAGAAAAAGAGAGCGGGTATTTTGTTTTGAGTTATACGATTAAAATAAATTTTCATTATATTTGATTTTACACAACCAACATTTTCAAAAAAGAGAATGGAATCTAGTTTTTATAAATTAACGTACTTCAATTTTTCAAATACTTAACACTCCCTCTTTTGCTAGACTTTATACACATAAGACATAAGTAGTAGAAGAATGTATGTTTCGCTCCAGCAGGCGCTATGTGCGCGGAGCCGGAGCCGGAAGTAGCAGGTGTGGACACCGGAAGTTCTGCGAACGGTGAAGGTCACCGGAAGTCGCAGGTGTGAATAACAAACAGGTTAAGACAGGAAGTGATCCTGAAAGCGGAAGTAAGACAAAGGGATTACGAGATAAGGATAGGATGAGACGTATTTTTTATGGGTTTTAATCAGATTCTTTCTTGACAGGGAAAATTTTTCTACACCAGATGTGCTGATGTCTCAAGGTTAGCGGAAGGGACAGGTGATGATAACAGACATGTTTATACAGGAAGTGATTCCGTAAGTAAGGCCGGAAGATAATTGGAGATAACGTTTTGATGTTCTACAGCAGATGTGCTGACCACGCAAGGTCATAGGAAATGACAGATGTTGATAATACACAGGTTGAAACAAGTATCTTTAGACAGGAAGTAATTCCGTAAGTAAGACCGGAAGGGATCAGGAAGTGAAATGTGATAAGACTTTCTGACTTTATAAAAGTTTAATATGAATTTTTCTTTTCTATAAAATGGGTTTTAATTAGATTCTTTCTTGAGAGGGAAAAAAAATTTAGATTTTTTTTTTTTTTTTTTTTTTTTTTTTTTTAACTTGAAATATTTTTTTTTTTTTTTTTTTTTTTTTTTTTTTTTGCTAACTAACACATGAAAGAAAATGGAAATCTTTCTGACTTTGTTTTACTTTATAAAAGTTAGCATGAAAATTTATTTTAAGACTGGAAACGTGACAGGAAATAAGATCGGAAACGGGATTAGACATGCTTTTTCCAAAAAGGGTTTTCAGGAAGCAGTAAACATGTTTTAGGAACATGTTTGGGAGCTTGTTGGAACAGGACAGGTGGTTTGTGAGACCGGAAGTAATTAAGATGAGAGAGATAAAGAAGGTGCATGATTAGACATATAGATTTTGTTCTTTGTAGAGGGTGAAATTTTGTTTTATTTTTTATTTAAAGTGTTTTCATTTTTTTTAATTTTATTTATTCTTAAACCGTTATAAATTATTTTTTTCTATCATTTTAATTTTTAGTGACACCAATTTTAGAAGTAATTGCTCATTAAAAGAATTATTTTTCAACGCTGGCACAGGTAGGAATTGAACCCACTATCTTCTATGTGGAAGACCAATGTGTTTATCCACTGTGCTAGCGGGAACTTGTAATGTTATCTCTTTAAATGCAAGAGATGGGGACTTCAGACATGTATTGAGATATCTTTATCATAGTTTTAATGAACTGCAGGAAATTTTCTTTAGCTATTGAGTAATTCGAGAGTTTTGGTTTAATATGAATGCTATTACATCTGTTTGTTTAATTTACAAGCACATTTCTCTTACAACACTCTGTCAACAGATCACTTCAATATTCGAAATAATAATTTAGAGGGAAAATTTTTACTTTCTATACGAAATTTTATTTATAGAGATTGACGAAGATAGTATACCTAATTCTTTCTTGTATTAACATTATATTCGAAATAGAGTTTTGTTACGAAAAATAACGTGTTTATACATTTTAAAAACGAAAGCAAAGTGATTTTAAAAAATGTAAATATAAGCTATACACTCACGCATTTTTGTTATTGAATTAAATTACAAGGCTTAATATTGTATTCACCATACTATTTTCCTGCAAAAGCCGTCTCACAAACTTGTATACTAAAAGTAATGTGTCATTTTTAGGGAAAAAAAATTAATTCAAGTCATTGAGACTAATCCTTTATGGGGGAAAAATTTGTCATACTTCTTTGTGTTACATTATATCTTCCGTTTTTTAAGTTTACAAATTTGTGGACTAACTTAAATAATCGTTTTTAGGATACTTAAACAATATATATATATATATATACACTTTTTAATTATATAATTTTTTTTAATTGACTTGTAATATAGCTTTTTTTTTTCTTTTTTTTTCTTAAAAGGGTACTGTAGAATAACTTATGTCACAAATACTACATCCTTCTTTAGTTAAATATGTTTCACTTAAGACATGACAAAGTGTCTTAGAAACATTTCATTTTAGAGTTAAGTGATTAAACAAGAAAAATATTATTTATAAAAACACAACACATAAGACCAGTGACTGAGAGGTTCTGGTTTTAAAGCTACTAGACGTTTGGGTTTAAACTTCTCTCGCGCTCGTCGACCTAACCGTTCGGAGTTTTCTTCGAACCTTGTCAATGCGAGTTAGGAGCCCTTAGAATGACCCCTAGAGTGACCTATATCCCAAGCGTAGATAATCGGTTTTAACAAATAACCAACCATCCACAACACATAAGACATTTTAGATCATTACGTAAGACATTTTAGATTATTACATTTAGTTAAGAAGTGATTTGACGTGCAAAATATTATTTATAAAATCATACAATAAGAGAATTTTAAAGATTTTTTCCTTTTAAATGAACAATTTTTAGTGACTATTTAACTTATTAAAGAGAGCGGGTATTTTGTTTAGAGTTATACGATTAAAATAAATTTTCAATAGATTTGACTTTATACAACCAACATTTTAAAAAAAGGGAATGGAATCTAGTTTTTATAAATTAACGTTTTTCAATTTTACAAATACTTCACACCCCGTCTTTTTTCCCCCTCTTTTAGTAGACTTTACATACATAAGACATAAAAAGCGTTTTAGAATACATCATTTAGAAATTAAGTGGTTTGATAAATAAAATATTATTTATAAAAGCAATAGATACGAGAGTAATAAGGATTTTTACTTACATATGTACGAGCTTCTGATAGGTAAGACTTTCTAAATCATTGTGCAAGAATTAAGTGGTTATTGAACTTATAACATTATAGGATGAAATAATCACGTGACGTATTTTTAAACCAATAAAATGTCAGTATTTTCAAACAAATAAAAAGTTAGTATTTTTACACGAGCGCCCTCTATCATTATATAAATTTCAATGAAACGAGTTCATAACATTCTACTGTGACCTGATATCGTTGTAATAGGTTGTATTTTTCATTTAAGTTATTGTGGAACGAGTTATGAATTCTTATGTTGGTGATGTAACCAACTTGGAGTGTCAACACTCATCACCAGAGTTAAATAATCAAGAGATGTTTCTACACTTTTATCCAAAGAAGGACTCGTTTCGAATTATGAAGTGAAACTCACCTCATTAGGACTAAAGAAACAGAAGTTACCCCATGTGCGTAAGATGTGTAACACAGCATTTCCTCGAAAAGTTAACTTAGTGTTTCATATGAAAAGTCATCTAAAGGAAAAATCTTTTTGCTGTGAGGTGTGTGCTGAAGTTTTTTCACAAAAGAGTGATTTACGTAATCATCAAAAGATTCACAAATTGCCCAAACAATACAAGTGTAGTGATTGCAACGAGATATTTTCAAGAATGTCTGACTTATTAATACACAAGAAGACCCATAAGATTCGTAAACAATATTCATGTGCAAAGTGTTGTGAAATATTTAAGTGTGAATCGGATTTTTTACAACATTGTGATACTTTTCATAAAGTTTTACCTAACATTGCGAAATCACCCTGTTTAAAAGATTTGTTATTTGAACTTATAGTGAAGCTTATAGATTAGTTCGAACTTATAGTGAATTAAAAGACAAAATGATATGCAAAATACGTAAAGTGGAATTAACAGACCAAAACATACATGTACATGCTGAGAATGCCTTTTTAAAGTTGTACAACGGCTTTGAAGATTTCACAGAACGAGTGTTTAATTGGACATTACGAAAAATTTTGAAATTAGAATTGATTACAGCTCAATATGACAGGCTTATTTGATTTGTATTATTTTAAATGATTAATAAATAGTTTGATTGCGAAAAAAAGTGTTTTCTTTAGCATACACTGTGTGACTTTTAAACTAATGTTGTGTATTTTGAATGAGTCAGACAAAACAGGAGTGTGTTGACATTTAAAAAAAAAAAGATTTTACATATTATAAAAGTTTTACAATAAAAATTGACTTACCTAAAGTTTTTTCAAGATAGTCACGATATCCTTTCCATTACAATTATTTTAAGGAAATAGAATTTAATTTTGTTCTGAATAACACTTTGTTGTTAACATCACGTGGTTTGTCTTATCATAACTATGAGATCCTAAGATCACTTCCTATTAACATGATAACGAAGAGTAAAAAAATGACTAATGCAAGCCGATTTTCCTGCCTAAACTTGTTATCAGCTTGCATGAGTGACTCATCTTTACATGTGTGGATTTGTATGTTGAAAAAATGATTGCTATGTTTAACCCGTGTAGACGATTTTTATCCGGAAGCTGTTTGAACTACCAAATTTCAGATATCACACATTTTACTAGAACATTTAAATATTTTAATGTCTTTTCGCCCGCAAATTGGAAACTTAGGATTATCACCTTTACATCGAGACATGGAAGGTAGAAAAATAATAACTTTAGACTTAGACAATATTTTAATTTAAGAAGAATTAGACTTAACACATTGTTAGAGTTTCTTTGAAAAATATCTAGTTGATTGTAAATTTTAGAAAATTCGACCTAACGAAATTAACACACTTAAAAATATCTAGTTGGTTATACATTTTATAAAATAAGCAACAAATAAACATTTCGATACATTGACAAAAGAAAATAATTAAGTTTAAGTAAACTTTACACTTAGACAATATTTCAAACTAAGAAAAATAATAACTTTGCACTTATATAATATTTTCAACTAAGGAAAATTAATAACTTTAAAAATCAGACTTAACACATTGTTAAAGTTTTTTTAAAACAACACAACATTTTCAAAGCAGTGGAAATAGTATACCTGAAAAAAATTCAACTTAGTGGAATTTAATAGTGAAATTTTTTAACCTCACTCATTTAAAAAATAAAACTTTGTAAATTTTTTCCATTTTTAAAATAAAACTTATTTAAAAAATAAATAAGCAACTATTAAACATTTTGAATGTCTTAGACAAAGTGTGAATAAATTTGTTGAAATTATATAAAACATGAAAAATTTCATTACTTTTAAAAGAAATTTTATTTTTGGTGAAATAAACTCGAGGTATTTATTATATGTTACTTAAACTACATGAGAATTGATTGAAAATGTGTTACTTTTAATCACTCACAAGATAAGACATGATGTTACAATATACACATAGGAATGACATAGGAATTTCAGATGGGTTTTTCTCCCACACATGACGTCACTGATAACATATTTACTGATCAAGTCATAAAATCATAGTTTAGGGTAGGTTTTTAAGCACGAAGTTTAGTTGAGATTTAAGATATTTGAGAAATATAAACTACAACTTTGGCTACTTTTTGAAATTTCCCCCTACATAAGAAAAAGAACATAGAAAAATAAAATGAAAAGTCGTATTTGAATGGAATCAAATTATTATCCTTTCACTTAACAGCTGAATGCGTCGGTAATTACATCACAAAGGCACTGATAACAACTGATTGAATATATTGTGTTTCTTTTTTAAGGTTAAATTGATTTAATATTCAAGTTATTTCTTAATGATACACTTAAAAACAATAAACTTAATTAGCATTCAAAAAGCAAACGATCACATTATTGTGTAAAACAATCAAATGTTTTAAAAGTCACGAGTTAAAATTTGAAATGACTTAGAGTTTAAGTAGAATTTAGATGTGAACCTTTTAAAATGAAATAATAGTTTTTTGTATCGCCCTCTATCGGTGGGTAATAGAATTAAGAGATAATTAAATGTTTTAACTTGAATTCGAGCCCACAACAAAAATTATTTTTCGGTTTTATAATTTAGGGTAGGTTTAACTGAGCAAGCCATGATATTTCAGTATTTATAGACGATTTAAGATATTCGATAAAGGAAATCATCTGAATTTTTAATTTAATTGAAGGGTTTACTGCTTAAAGTACTACAAAATGAGTACAACACGATGCATAGTTTTTTAATTAATTATATTTTTCGAAAGGTTAAATTGACTTATTGATAAACTTAGGATTTATGTTTAAAGTGAATAAATTTGACATGTTAGGTTCACTTAATAACAGAGGGTTGAATAAGTTATTTTTAATAAAAATAAAGTTTACTAAAAGTTTTTAAAGTTAAAAAAATATAGTTTTAAAAAATTTAAAGTTTACAAAAAGTTTAAAAATCTTTAAGTAAATCAAAATTAACTTTTTAATTTTAACTATTGAGAGACTATAATCTAACTGTTTATCCTTGTAACCAACTGGTGCATATCAACTATATACTCTGTATCTGCATATGCGCAGAAAAACATAGACATTTAATCTAACTTGAGTTCGACTTTAAATTATTTGCCAACTTTTAAGTTTAATTACTATACACAACTCGATTACCTTTCCCACAAAACACCTTTCAGAAACAAAACAGAAATTAACACTTACCGAAAAACACGTCCACTTTGGGTGTTAGTCTTCACTCAACTAACGTTTCTCCCTTATCTTTGCTAGGGGGCGCTGCAATTGCCGCTAGAGGCGTTAGTAGTCTTCAGGTGTGTGATAAGAATAAACTTTAAATCCAACTTTCACTCGCTCAGTCATTCTTGCTTCTCTCTACCTTGCTAACAACCGTTTGCTGCTGGCTCATTGTTTGGTTGTTTAAACTTGTTGAATGACGTCATCATGTGTTTGTCTAAACTTGTCCAGTCTTGTTTTTATGCAGTACGTCTATTTAGATGAGTCATCACTCGCTTATCTTGGTTGACTTGTCCAAACTTGTTTTTGTGTGGCACGTCTATTTGGGTGAGTCATCGTTCGCTTATCTTGCTTTACTTGTTTGAACTTGTCTAGTATCCACCACCTCATGTCTTTTGTCATAGCTTGAATATACTTTACACCAATCACTTAAATATAAAAGTCTTGTCACAACTTACTTAAACTTTGATAAAAATATTAATTATTTATAAATTTCATCAAATTCTTATTTTTCTGATACATTTACTATGTAATTTTCGTTCAAAAATATGGTAAAGCCCGATTTTAAATCGAAGTCTAAGATAAATTCCCCAAATTTGTAACATTTTAACACTAATAATAAATATTGTAAGCACCCAGTACATACAAGTTTTGTAAAAATAATATTACTTATAGCTAACTCGTTATGTCCCATGATACAAAACTTCAATATAACTAAAATCAGTGTTAAACGAAAATCTAATCACGTGTCTTTATATATTATTTTGAAATGCAAAGCATTATATCTAAACGAATGATATAAGGAGTAGTTAGAATAGTTCTTATATTTTTGTTAGTAAAAAATTTATACACATTATCTTACAAGGTTGCAATATTCAACACACGGTTCACCATATTTAAAAACGATTCACCATGATTTAAAAACTTAGTAACATATTTTAAATTTATAAATTTAAATTAAAAATATTTAAGTATTTATAATTGTTTATTTATAAAAATATGTTTTAATTTAAATTTATAAATTAAAAATATGTTACTAAGTTTTTAAATCATGGTGAATCGTTTTTAAATATGGTGAACCGTGTGTTGAATATTGCAACCTTGTAAGATAATGTGTATAAATTTTTTACTAACAAAAATATAAGAACTATTCTAACTACTCCTTATATCATTCGTTTAGATATAATGCTTTGCATTTCAAAATAATATATAAAGACACGTGATTAGATTTTCGTTTAACACTGATTTTAGTTATATTGAAGTTTTGTATCATGGGACATAACGAGTTAGCTATAAGTAATATTATTTTTACAAAACTTGTATGTACTGGGTGCTTACAATATTTATTATTAGTGTTAAAATGTTACAAATTTGGGGAATTTATCTTAGACTTCGATTTAAAATCGGGCTTTACCATATTTTTGAACGAAAATTACATAGTAAATGTATCAGAAAAATAAGAATTTGATGAAATTTATAAATAATTAATATTTTTATCAAAGTTTAAGTAAGTTGTGACAAGACTTTTATATTTAAGTGATTGGTGTAAAGTATATTCAAGCTATGACAAAAGACATGAGGTGGTGGATACTAGACAAGTTCAAACAAGTAAAGCAAGATAAGCGAACGATGACTCACCCAAATAGACGTGCCACACAAAAACAAGTTTGGACAAGTCAACCAAGATAAGCGAGTGATGACTCATCTAAATAGACGTACTGCATAAAAACAAGACTGGACAAGTTTAGACAAACACATGATGACGTCATTCAACAAGTTTAAACAACCAAACAATGAGCCAGCAGCAAACGGTTGTTAGCAAGGTAGAGAGAAGCAAGAATGACTGAGCGAGTGTAAGTTGGATTTAAAGTTTATTCTTATCACACACCTGAAGACTACTAACGCCTCTAGCGGCGATTGCAGCGCCCCCTAGCAAAGATAAGGGAGAAACGTTAGTTGAGTGAAGACTAACACCCAAAGTGGACGTGTTTTTCGGTAAGTGTTAATTTCTGTTTTGTTTCTGAAAGGTGTTTTGTGGGAAAGGTAATCGAGTTGTGTATAGTAATTAAACTTAAAAGTTGGCAAATAATTTAAAGTCGAACTCAAGTTAGATTAAATGTCTATGTTTTTCTGCGCATATGCAGATACAGAGTATATAGTTGATATGCACCAGTTGGTTACAAGGATAAACAGTTAGATTATAGTCTCTCAATAGTTAAAATTAAAAAGTTAATTTTGATTTACTTAAAGATTTTTAAACTTTTTGTAAACTTTAAATTTTTTAAAACTATATTTTTTTAACTTTAAAAACTTTTAGTAAACTTTATTTTTATTAAAAATAACTTATTCAACCCTCTGTTATTAAGTGAACCTAACATGTCAAATTTATTCACTTTAAACATAAATCCTAAGTTTATCAATAAGTCAATTTAACCTTTCGAAAAATATAATTAATTAAAAAACTATGCATCGTGTTGTACTCATTTTGTAGTACTTTAAGCAGTAAACCCTTCAATTAAATTAAAAATTCAGATGATTTCCTTTATCGAATATCTTAAGTCGTCTATAAATACTGAAATATCATGGCTTGCTCAGTTAAACCTACCCTAAATTATAAAACCGAAAAATAATTTTTGTTGTGGGCTCGAATTCAAGTTAAAACATTTAATTATCTCTTAATTCTATTACCCACCGATAGAGGGCGATACAAAAAACTATTATTTCATTTTAAAAGGTTCACATCTAAATTCTACTTAAACTCTAAGTCATTTCAAATTTTAACTCGTGACTTTTAAAACATTTGATTGTTTTACACAATAATGTGATCGTTTGCTTTTTGAATGCTAATTAAGTTTATTGTTTTTAAGTGTATCATTAAGAAATAACTTGAATATTAAATCAATTTAACCTTAAAAAAGAAACACAATATATTCAATCAGTTGTTATCAGTGCCTTTGTGATGTAATTACCGACGCATTCAGCTGTTAAGTGAAAGGATAATAATTTGATTCCATTCAAATACGACTTTTCATTTTATTTTTCTATGTTCTTTTTCTTATGTAGGGGGAAATTTCAAAAAGTAGCCAAAGTTGTAGTTTATATTTCTCAAATATCTTAAATCTCAACTAAACTTCGTGCTTAAAAACCTACCCTAAACTATGATTTTATGACTTGATCAGTAAATATGTTATCAGTGACGTCATGTGTGGGAGAAAAACCCATCTGAAATTCCTATGTCATTCCTATGTGTATATTGTAACATCATGTCTTATCTTGTGAGTGATTAAAAGTAACACATTTTCAATCAATTCTCATGTAGTTTAAGTAACATATAATAAATACCTCGAGTTTATTTCACCAAAAATAAAATTTCTTTTAAAAGTAATGAAATTTTTCATGTTTTATATAATTTCAACAAATTTATTCACACTTTGTCTAAGACATTCAAAATGTTTAATAGTTGCTTATTTATTTTTTAAATAAGTTTTATTTTAAAAATGGAAAAAATTTACAAAGTTTTATTTTTTAAATGAGTGAGGTTAAAAAATTTCACTATTAAATTCCACTAAGTTGAATTTTTTTCAGGTATACTATTTCCACTGCTTTGAAAATGTTGTGTTGTTTTAAAAAAACTTTAACAATGTGTTAAGTCTGATTTTTAAAGTTATTAATTTTCCTTAGTTGAAAATATTATATAAGTGCAAAGTTATTATTTTTCTTAGTTTGAAATATTGTCTAAGTGTAAAGTTTACTTAAACTTAATTATTTTCTTTTGTCAATGTATCGAAATGTTTATTTGTTGCTTATTTTATAAAATGTATAACCAACTAGATATTTTTAAGTGTGTTAATTTCGTTAGGTCGAATTTTCTAAAATTTACAATCAACTAGATATTTTTCAAAGAAACTCTAACAATGTGTTAAGTCTAATTCTTCTTAAATTAAAATATTGTCTAAGTCTAAAGTTATTATTTTTCTACCTTCCATGTCTCGATGTAAAGGTGATAATCCTAAGTTTCCAATTTGCGGGCGAAAAGACATTAAAATATTTAAATGTTCTAGTAAAATGTGTGATATCTGAAATTTGGTAGTTCAAACAGCTTCCGGATAAAAATCGTCTACACGGGTTAAACATAGCAATCATTTTTTCAACATACAAATCCACACATGTAAAGATGAGTCACTCATGCAAGCTGATAACAAGTTTAGGCAGGAAAATCGGTTTGCATTAGTCATTTTTTTACTCTTCGTTATCATGTTAATAGGAAGTGATCTTAGGATCTCATAGTTATGATAAGACAAACCACGTGATGTTAACAACAAAGTTTTATTCAGAACAAAATTAAATTCTATTTCCTTAAAATAATTGTAATGGAAAGGATATCGTGACTATCTTGAAAAAACTTTAGGTAAGTCAATTTTTATTGTAAAACTTTTATAATATGTAAAATCTTTTTTTTTTTTAAATGTCAACACACTCCTGTTTTGTCTGACTCATTCAAAATACACAACATTAGTTTAAAAGTCACACAGTGTATGCTAAAGAAAACACTTTTTTTCGCAATCAAACTATTTATTAATCATTTAAAATAATACAAATCAAATAAGCCTGTCATATTGAGCTGTAATCAATTCTAATTTCAAAATTTTTCGTAATGTCCAATTAAACACTCGTTCTGTGAAATCTTCAAAGCCGTTGTACAACTTTAAAAAGGCATTCTCAGCATGTACATGTATGTTTTGGTCTGTTAATTCCACTTTACGTATTTTGCATATCATTTTGTCTTTTAATTCACTATAAGTTCGAACTAATCTATAAGCTTCACTATAAGTTCAAATAACAAATCTTTTAAACAGGGTGATTTCGCAATGTTAGGTAAAACTTTATGAAAAGTATCACAATGTTGTAAAAAATCCGATTCACACTTAAATATTTCACAACACTTTGCACATGAATATTGTTTACGAATCTTATGGGTCTTCTTGTGTATTAATAAGTCAGACATTCTTGAAAATATCTCGTTGCAATCACTACACTTGTATTGTTTGGGCAATTTGTGAATCTTTTGATGATTACGTAAATCACTCTTTTGTGAAAAAACTTCAGCACACACCTCACAGCAAAAAGATTTTTCCTTTAGATGACTTTTCATATGAAACACTAAGTTAACTTTTCGAGGAAATGCTGTGTTACACATCTTACGCACATGGGGTAACTTCTGTTTCTTTAGTCCTGATGAGGTGAGTTTCACTTCATAATTCGAAACGAGTCCTTCTTTGGATAAAAGTGTAGAAACATCTCTTGATTATTTAACTCTGGTGATGAGTGTTGACACTCCAAGTTGGTTACATCACCAACATAAGAATTCATAACTCGTTCCACAATAACTTAAATGAAAAATACAACCTATTACAACGATATCAGGTCACAGTAGAATGTTATGAACTCGTTTCATTGAAATTTATATAATGATAGAGGGCGCTCGTGTAAAAATACTAACTTTTTATTTGTTTGAAAATACTGACATTTTATTGGTTTAAAAATACGTCACGTGATTATTTCATCCTATAATGTTATAAGTTCAATAACCACTTAATTCTTGCACAATGATTTAGAAAGTCTTACCTATCAGAAGCTCGTACATATGTAAGTAAAAATCCTTATTACTCTCGTATCTATTGCTTTTATAAATAATATTTTATTTATCAAACCACTTAATTTCTAAATGATGTATTCTAAAACGCTTTTTATGTCTTATGTATGTAAAGTCTACTAAAAGAGGGGGAAAAAAGACGGGGTGTGAAGTATTTGTAAAATTGAAAAACGTTAATTTATAAAAACTAGATTCCATTCCCTTTTTTTAAAATGTTGGTTGTATAAAGTCAAATCTATTGAAAATTTATTTTAATCGTATAACTCTAAACAAAATACCCGCTCTCTTTAATAAGTTAAATAGTCACTAAAAATTGTTCATTTAAAAGGAAAAAATCTTTAAAATTCTCTTATTGTATGATTTTATAAATAATATTTTGCACGTCATATCACTTCTTAACTAAATGTAATAATCTAAAATGTCTTACGTAATGATCTAAAATGTCTTATGTGTTGTGGATGGTTGGTTATTTGTTAAAACTGATTATCTACGCTTGGGATATAGGTCACTCTAGGCGTCATTCTAAGGGCTCCTAACTCGTATTGACAAGGTTCGAAGAAAACTCCGAACGGTTAGGTCGACGAGCGCGAGAGAAGTTTAAACCCAAACGTCTAGTAGCTTTAAAACCAGAACCTCTCAGTCACTGGTCTTATATGTTGTGTTTTTATAAATAATATTTTTCTTGTTTAATCACTTAACTCTAAAATGAAATGTTTCTAAGACACTTTGTCATGTCTTAAGTGAAACATATTTAACTAAAGAAGGATGTAGTATTTGTGACATAAGTTATTCTACAGTACCCTTTTAAGAAAAAAAAAAGAAAAAAAAAAGCTATATTACAAGTCAATTAAAAAAAATTATATAATTAAAAAGTGTATATATATATATATATATTGTTTAAGTATCCTAAAAACGATTATTTAAGTTAGTCCACAAATTTGTAAACTTAAAAAACGGAAGATATAATGTAACACAAAGAAGTATGACAAATTTTTCCCCCATAAAGGATTAGTCTCAATGACTTGAATTAATTTTTTTTCCCTAAAAATGACACATTACTTTTAGTATACAAGTTTGTGAAACGTCTTTTGCAGGAAAATAGTATGGTGAATACAATATTAAGCCTTGTAATTTAATTCAATAACAAAAATGCGTGAGTGTATAGCTTATATTTACATTTTTTAAAATCACTTTGCTTTCGTTTTTAAAATGTATAAACACGTTATTTTTCGTAACAAAACTCTATTTCGAATATAATGTTAATACAAGAAAGAATTAGGTATACTATCTTCGTCAATCTCTATAAATAAAATTTCGTATAGAAAGTAAAAATTTTCCCTCTAAATTATTATTTCGAATATTGAAGTGATCTGTTGACAGAGTGTTGTAAGAGAAATGTGCTTGTAAATTAAACAAACAGATGTAATAGCATTCATATTAAACCAAAACTCTCGAATTACTCAATAGCTAAAGAAAATTTCCTGCAGTTCATTAAAACTATGATAAAGATATCTCAATACATGTCTGAAGTCCCCATCTCTTGCATTTAAAGAGATAACATTACAAGTTCCCGCTAGCACAGTGGATAAACACATTGGTCTTCTACATAGAAGATAGTGGGTTCAATTCCTACCTGTGCCAGCGTTGAAAAATAATTCTTTTAATGAGCAATTACTTCTAAAATTGGTGTCACTAAAAATTAAAATGATAGAAAAAAATAATTTATAACGGTTTAAGAATAAATAAAATTAAAAAAAATGAAAACACTTTAAATAAAAAATAAAACAAAATTTCACCCTCTACAAAGAACAAAATCTATATGTCTAATCATGCACCTTCTTTATCTCTCTCATCTTAATTACTTCCGGTCTCACAAACCACCTGTCCTGTTCCAACAAGCTCCCAAACATGCTCCTAAAACATGTTTACTGCTTCCTGAAAACCCTTTTTGGAAAAAGCATGTCTAATCCCGTTTCCGATCTTATTTCCTGTCACGTTTCCAGTCTTAAAATAAATTTTCATGCTAACTTTTATAAAGTAAAACAAAGTCAGAAAGATTTCCATTTTCTTTCATGTGTTAGTTAGCAAAAAAAAAAAAAAAAAAAAAAAAAAAAAAAAATATTTCAAGTTAAAAAAAAAAAAAAAAAACTAAATTTTTTTTCCCTCTCAAGAAAGAATCTAATTAAAACCCATTTTATAGAAAAGAAAAATTCATATTAAACTTTTATAAAGTCAGAAAGTCTTATCACATTTCACTTCCTGATCCCTTCCGGTCTTACTTACGGAATTACTTCCTGTCTAAAGATACTTGTTTCAACCTGTGTATTATCAACATCTGTCATTTCCTATGACCTTGCGTGGTCAGCACATCTGCTGTAGAACATCAAAACGTTATCTCCAATTACCTTCCGGCCTTACTTACGGAATCACTTCCTGTATAAACATGTCTGTTATCATCACCTGTCCCTTCCGCTAACCTTGAGACATCAGCACATCTGGTGTAGAAAAATTTTCCCTGTCAAGAAAGAATCTGATTAAAACCCATAAAAAATACGTCTCATCCTATCCTTATCTCGTAATCCCTTTGTCTTACTTCCGCTTTCAGGATCACTTCCTGTCTTAACCTGTTTGTTATTCACACCTGCGACTTCCGGTGACCTTCACCGTTCGCAGAACTTCCGGTGTCCACACCTGCTACTTCCGGCTCCGGCTCCGCGCACATAGCGCCTGCTGGAGCGAAACATACATTCTTCTACTACTGACATAAAAGGTGTTTTCGAATACATCATTTAGAAATTAAGCGACTTGATAAGTAAAACATTATTTATAAAAGCAATAGATACGAAAGTAATAAAGATTTTTACTTACAAATGTACGAACTTCTGATAGGTAAGACTTTCTTAATCACTGTTGAAGAATTAAGTGGTGATTAAACTTATAACATTATATGATGAAATAATCACGTGACGTATTTTTAAACCAATAAAATGTCAGTATTTTTAAACTAATACAAAGTTAGTATTTTTACACGAGCGCCCTCTTTCATTATATAAATTTCAATGAAACGAGTTCATAACATTCTACTGCGACCTGATATCGTTGTAATAGGTTGTATTTTTCGTTAAGTTAGTTTTCATTTAAATTATTATGGAACGAGTTATGAATTCTTATGTTGGTGATGTAACCAACTTGGAGTGTCAGCACTCATCACCAGAGTTAAATAATCAAGAGATGGATTCTACACTTTTATCTAAACAAGGACCCGTTTCGAATTGTGAAGTGAAACCCACCTCATCAGGACTAAAGAAACAGAAGTTACCTCATGTGTGTAAGATGTGTAACAAGGCATTTCCTCGAAAAGTTAACTTAGTGTTTCATATGAAATGTCATTTAAAGGAAAAGTCTTTTCGTTGTGAGGTGTGTGCTGAAGTTTTTTCGCGAAAGAGTGATTTACGTATGCATCAAAAGATTCACAAATCACCTAAACAATACAAGTGTGGGGATTGCAACGAACTGTTTTCAATAATGTATGATTTATTAATTCACAAGAAGATCCATAAGACTCATAAACAACATTCATGTATAAAGTGTAGCGAAATGTTTGATTGTGAATCAGATTTAGTACAACATTGTGATACTTTTCATAAAGCTGTGAAATCACCCTATTCAAAAGATTTGTTATTTGAAAAAGTGAAGCATTTTAAAAGACAAAATGATGTGCGAAATATTTTTACTAAAACTATCATTGTATCCAATGAGATGAATCAAAAAGACTTTCATTCATTTTTTAACAGTATTCGAACGGATGTTTTAAACGAATTAAATTATCAATTGCAAATGAAAAAGTCAATAAAATGGTATGCAGCCGTTAAAGTGGATGTCTGTCGTGAATCACAGGATGGTAACTTAGAGAGAGCAACCCCCTTTTTCCTTTCCAAAAGTGAACTGGAATTAACAGACCAAAACATACAAGTGCATGTTGAGAATGCCTTTCTAAAGTTGTACAACGGCTTTGAAGATTTTACAGAACGTGTGTTTAATTGGACATTACAAAAAATTTTAAAATTAGAATTGATTACAGCTCAATATGACAGTCTAATTTGATTTGTATTATTTTAGATGAATAATAAATAGTTTGGTTGTGAAAAAAGTGTTATGTGTTTTCTCAAGCTTACACTGTGTGATGTTTGAACTAATGATGTATATTTCAATTGACTTAGACAAAATAGGAGTGTGTGTGTTGACATTTAAAAAGATTTTAACATGAGATAAGAGAGTTATAATAAAAATTGACTCACCTAAAATTTTTTCAAGATAGTCTATCTACGTTTCCAATCTAAACTTGTTATCAGCTTGCTATATGCATGTTTGAGTGACTCATTTTTACCTGTGTCGAACTGTCTGTTGGGAAAATGATTGCCATTTTTAACACGTGTAGACGATTTTTACCCGGAAGCTGTTTGTACTATTAAATTTCAGATATCACCCATTTTTCTACAACATCTAAATATTTTAATGTATTTTCACTTGTATATTGGAAACTTGGGATTATCGCCTTTATATCGGAACATGGAAGATAGAAAAAATAATAACTTTACACTGAGACAATATTTTAATCTAACAAAAATAGACTTAACACATTGTTAGAGATTTTGGAAAAATATATAGTTGGTTAAAAATTTTTGAAAATTTAACATAAAGTAACAAATTTTAAAAAATAAACATTTCGATAAATGAAAAAAATTAAATTTTGGTAAATTTTACACTTAGACAATACTTCAAACTAAGAAAAATAATAACTTTACACTTATACAATATTTTCAACTAAGGAAAATTAATAACTTATCACATTGTTAAAGTTTTTTTTAAACAACACAACATTTTCAAAGCAGTGGAAATTGCATACCTGTAAAAAATTCAACTTAGTGGAATTTAATAGTGAAATTTTTAATCTCACTCAATTAAAAAATAAAACTTTATAAAATTTTCACCTTTTTTAAAATAAACAACTGTTAAACATTTTGAATGTCTTAGACAAAGTAGGAATAAATTTGTTAAAATTCTATAAAACATGAAAAATTTCATAACTTTTAAAGGAAATTTTATTTATGGTGAAATAAACTCGAGGTATTTATTATATGTTACTTAAACTACAAGAGAATTGATTGAAAATGTGTTACTTTTAATCACTCACAAGATAAGACATGATGTTAGGAATTATATATGGGGTTTTCCCCCACACATGACGTCACTGGTAACATATTTACTGATCAAGTCATAAAATTATAGTTTAAAGTAGGTTTTTGAGCACGAAGTTTAGATTTAAGATATTTGAGAAATATAAACTACAACTTTGACTACTTTTTGAAATTTCCCCCTACATAAGAAAAAGGACATAGGAAAATAAATTGAAAAGTCGTATTTGAATGGAATCGAATTATTATCCTTTCACTTAACAGCTGAATGCGTTGGCAATTACACCACAAAGGTACTGATTGAATATATTGTGTTTCTTTTTTAAGGCTAAATTGATTTAATATTCAAGTTATTTCTTAATGTTACACTTAAAAACAATAAATTTAATTAGCATTCAAAAAGCAAACGATCACATTATTGTATAAATCAAATGTTTTAAAAGTCACGAGTTAAAATTTGAAATGACTTAGAATTTAATTAGAATTTAGATGTGAACCTTTTAAAATGAAATAATAGTTTTTTTTGTATCGCCCTCTATCGGTGGGTAATAGAATTAAGAGATAATTAAAAGTTTTAACTTGAATTCGAACCAACAACCAAAATTATTTTTCGGTTTTATAATTTAGGGTAGGTTTAACTGAGCAAGCCATGATATAACAGTATTTATAGACGATTTAAGATATTCGATAAAGGAAATCATCTAAATTTCTAATTTAATTGAAGGGTTTACTGCTTAAAGTACTACAAAATGAGTACAACACGATGCATAGTTTTTTAATTAATTATATTTTTCGAAAGGTTAAATTGAATTATTGATAAACTTAGGATTTATGTTTAAAGTGAATAAATTTGATATGTTAGGTTCACTTAATAACAGAGAGTTGAATAAGTTATTTTTAATAAAAATAAAGTTTACTAAAAGTTTTTAAAGTTAAAAAAAATGTAAGTTACGTTAAAAAAGTTAACAAAAATATAGTTTAAAAAAATTTAAAGTTTACAAAAAGTTTAAAAATCTTTAAGTAAATCAAAATTAACTTTTTAATTTTAACTAAGGAGAGACTATAATCTAACTGTTTATCCTTGTAAGCAACTGGTGCATATCAAGTATCTGCACATGTGCAGTAAAAACATACACTAACTTGAGTCCGATTTTAAATTATTTGCTAATTTTTATACAGCTCGATTACCTTTCAGAAACAAAACAGAATGAAATACTTACCAAAAAACACGTCAACGTCTTATACTTACTTTCACTTAACTAATCTTTCTACATTAGCTTTGCTAGGGGGCGCTGCAATCGCCGCTAGAGGCGCTACTAGTTTCCGGTTTGTGACGTAGTTTCCGGTTTGCGATAAGAACAAGGTTAAAATAAAACCCACGTGCATTCAGTTGGTGTTGTTTACCTGTACCTTGTTATAAGCCGTTTGCCTTCTCTTGGTCACTCGCTTGTCCAGACTTGTTTATGTGCTGCACGCCTGTTTTGCTGACTCATCTCTTGCTTTAACTGTTTAAACTTGTCTGATGTCAACTATCTCAGGTCTTTTGTCATAGCTTGAATGTACTTTATGTCGATCACTTTAATATAAAAGTTATGTCCCAACTTACTTAAACTTTGATAAAAATATTATTTATTTATAAATTATATCAAATTCTTATTTTTCTAACACATTTACTAAGTCACTTTCGTTCAAAAATATGGTAAAGCCCGATTTTAAATTGAAGTTTAGGATAAATTCCCCAAATTTTGTAACATTTTAGCACTAATAAGAAATATTGTAAACACCCTGTACATAAAAAATAATATTAAATTCCCAAATTTTGTAACATTTTAGCACTAATAATAAATATTGTAAACACCCTGTACATACAAGTTTTGTAAAAATAATATTACTTATAGCTAACTCGTTTAGTCGCATGATAAGAACCTTCAATATCGCTAAAATCAGTGTTAAACGAAAATGCAACCATAGGTTTTACCGTCTAATTACATGTCTTTACATATTATTTTAAAATGTAAAGCATTATATCTGAACGAATGATGTAAGAAAAAGTTAGAATAGATCACATATTTTTGTCATTAAAAAAACTTATATGCAAACACACACTTACAAGGTTACAAGACTCGACAAACGATTCACCATGTTTTTTAAACTTAGTAAAATATTTTAAATTTATAAATTTAAATTAAAAATAAAATATTTTTAAATAAGAATATTTAAGAATTTTTAAAGTATTTTAATTTAAATTTATAAATTTAAATTAAAAATAAAATATTTTTAAATAAGAATATTTAAGAATTTTTAAAGTATTTTAATAATAATTTTAATAATTTTTAATTTTAATTTATAGATAGACTATCTTGAAAAAAATATAGGTGAGTCAATTTTTATTATAACTCTCTTATCTCATGTTAAAATCTTTTTAAATGTCAACACACACACTCCTATTTTGTCTAAGTCAATTGAAATATACATCATTAGTTCAAACATCACACAGTGTAAGCTTGAGAAAACACATAACACTTTTTTCACAACCAAACTATTTATTATTCATCTAAAATAATACAAATCAAATTAGACTGTCATATTGAGCTGTAATCAATTCTAATTTTAAAATTTTTTGTAATGTCCAATTAAACACACGTTCTGTAAAATCTTCAAAGCCGTTGTACAACTTTAGAAAGGCATTCTCAACATGCACTTGTATGTTTTGGTCTGTTAATTCCAGTTCACTTTTGGAAAGGAAAAAGGGGGTTGCTCTCTCTAAGTTACCATCCTGTGATTCACGACAGACATCCACTTTAACGGCTGCATACCATTTTATTGACTTTTTCATTTGCAATTGATAATTTAATTCGTTTAAAACATCCGTTCGAATACTGTTAAAAAATGAATGAAAGTCTTTTTGATTCATCTCATTGGATACAATGATAGTTTTAGTAAAAATATTTCGCACATCATTTTGTCTTTTAAAATGCTTCACTTTTTCAAATAACAAATCTTTTGAATAGGGTGATTTCACAGCTTTATGAAAAGTATCACAATGTTGTACTAAATCGGATTCACAATCAAACATTTCGCTACACTTTATACATGAATGTTGTTTATGAGTCTTATGGATCTTCTTGTGAATTAATAAATCATACATTATTGAAAACAGTTCGTTGCAATCCCCACACTTGTATTGTTTAGGTGATTTGTGAATCTTTTGATGCATACGTAAATCACTCTTTCGCGAAAAAACTTCAGCACACACCTCACAACGAAAAGACTTTTCCTTTAAATGACATTTCATATGAAACACTAAGTTAACTTTTCGAGGAAATGCCTTGTTACACATCTTACACACATGAGGTAACTTCTGTTTCTTTAGTCCTGATGAGGTGGGTTTCACTTCACAATTCGAAACGGGTCCTTGTTTAGATAAAAGTGTAGAATCCATCTCTTGATTATTTAACTCTGGTGATGAGTGCTGACACTCCAAGTTGGTTACATCACCAACATAAGAATTCATAACTCGTTCCATAATAATTTAAATGAAAACTAACTTAACGAAAAATACAAGCTATTACAACGATATCAGGTCGCAGTAGAATGTTATGAACTCGTTTCATTGAAATTTATATAATGAAAGAGGGCGCTCGTGTAAAAATACTAACTTTGTATTAGTTTAAAAATACTGACATTTTATTGGTTTAAAAATACGTCACGTGATTATTTCATCATATAATGTTATAAGTTTAATCACCACTTAATTCTTGCACAGTGATTAAGAAAGTCTTACCTATCAGAAGTTCGTACATTTGTAAGTAAAAATCTTTATTACTTTCGTATCTATTGCTTTTATAAATAATGTTTTACTTATCAAGTCGCTTAATTTCTACATGATGTATTCGAAAACACCTTTTATGTCTTATGTGTATAAAGTCTAGCAAAAGAGGGAGTGTTAAGTATTTGAAAAATTGAAGTACGTTAATTTATAAAAACTAGATTCCATTCTTTTTTTTAAAAATGTTGGTTGTGTAAAATCAAATATAATGAAAATTTATTTTAATCGTATAACTCAAAACAAAATACCCGCTCTCTTTTTCTAAATAAAAGAGTGTACAACATTTTGTAACTTCCCTAATTTATTTATTTTTTAAAATATCGTGTACAATTTTCTGATTTCCCTTATTTAAATTTTTAAAAATATTGTGTAAAATTTGAATGTTCTGTCAATAATATTTTCGAAATTTAATTAATCTTATCAGCAAAATTTGTATTTGGTCACTTCATATAAACAAAGTAATGTTATCTGACGGATGTATTTCCTGTTTTAAAATATGCATAACGAATCGCGTTTATTAAATCATTACGTGATATTATCTTATCTTATCTTGCATCCTACGAAAAGATTTATTCTGTGACCACATGTCAGCAGAAAGGTTGTAGTATTTCAGTTATGTTAAAATGCAGCATAATAATGTGTGAGTAGTTTATATTTCTTTAATAATAATAAAAAATATGTATTTTATTTAAAGTGACCTATTAAAAATTAATTTAAAGTTAGTGTCATCTACCCAATGCTTAAAAAATTAAAATTCTGTTAGTTATTTTTCAAAAGCAAAAATCTTTCGACTGCTTTTAAAATGTTGTATTGATTTTTCAAATAAAATCACTTAAGTATCATACTTTTAACTAAAATAGGTTAATAATTCAAATATGTGACGTTAAAAAAACTAGATGTCGTTCTCTTTTTTTAAATGTTGGCTGTATAATGTCAAATCTAATGAAAATTTATTATAATCGTATAACTCTAAACAAATACCTGCTCTCAAGTTAAATTATTGCTAAAAATTGTTCATATGAAAGGGAAAAAAATCTTTAAAATTGTTTTGTATATATCATATTGTATGTTTTTATATCTAATATTTTGCATGTCAAATCACTTATTAACTGAATGTAATGATTATGTCTTGTGTGTTGTAACTGGTTAGTTTAGGGTTGATTATCTATATTAGGGATAAGTGCCTCCATGTAGGTCTTTCTAAGGGTTCCTAACACGTATTGACACAAGGTTTGAAAAAAAAAACTCTGAACGGTTAGGTCGCCGAGCGCAAGAAGTTTAAATTTCAACATCTAGTAGCTTTAAAGTCAGAACCTTGCACCTATAGGCGAGGTGCTTATGTGTGTATAAATTCTGAAATGTTTGTAAGACACTTTGGGAAATATGTTATTTAAACTTCCCTTAAAAAGTTAGCTATTGTAAGTTAATCTATATCCGGATTTCGACGAAAACTCTGAACGGTTATGTCGACGAACTCGAGAGAAGTTTAAACAAAATTCCGAACGGTTAGGTCGACGAGTGCGAAAGGTAAACGTCTACCAGCTTTTTTCGTGTTAGATTTTTATAAAGTAATCACATTACTTTTATTTACATGGCTATCACAATTTTCATTTTAAATCCTTAAAAATTTAGCCATTACATCTATTTTAATCTCATTTCAGTTAATACTTAAAGAATAATTTTTTTATATGAAACTTTTATAAAGTCAAAAATAATGGGTTCGAAGAAAATTCCGAACAGTTAGGTCGACGAGCGCTAAAGATGTGAATGTCTACCTGCTTTTTAATGTTAAACTATAATAGTTAACAAATATAATCGAAACGTATGATTCCTTTTTCGATAAATAAACTTTTAGAAAAATGCTGTCAAAGTCGATCATCTTCTTTTATTTAGCAACTCTTAGTGAATTTTCATTTTAACTCTCTAAAAATTTAGCCCTCGCATCTATTTTAATCTCATTCACATTTAAGTTAATGTTTAAAGAATGAAAAAAAAAAAAATTCTTTTACAGGTGAATTATAAGTAAATCTCATGTTAAACTCTGAACAGTTAGGTCGACGAGCGCGAAAGGTAGCACATAAATATTTCTTTTACAGGTATTATTTTTATAGCAGGGTTCCTACCCCTCAACTCCACTAGCACTGTTGACCTTTTGTTACTTTAACATTTCCCACCAACCATAAGAAACTTTTATGAAAAAAAATTGTATATTCTATTAATATTATTATTTTTATAGCAGGGTTCCTACCCCTCAACTCTACTCGAAAAGGTTACACATATTATTTACAAAAAATGATGTGCATTTTGTTCAATCGCAGTTCACCTATAGGTGGGTCCAATCCTTTCATCTCCCTTTATTTCCCTGCAAAAAAATTAAGCCCCCTAAAAATAAGCCCTCCCCTACCTAAAAGACCCCCTAAAAATAAGAAAATTTCAAAAAGTACTCCAAGTTGTAGTTTATATTTCTTAAATATCTTACATCTAAACTTCGTATTTAAAAAAAAAAAAAAAATCCCTGACAAGAAAGAATCTGATTAAAACCCTTTATTTTTCACAAAAAAATTAAGCCCCCCTAAAAATAAGCCCTCCCCTCTCTCCCTTATCGGTTAAAAAAAATTAAGCCCTCCCCTACTTCACTTCCTCTCTTATCTTCGAACACTTCCGGTTCACCTCCTGTCTTATCTTTCATCACTTCCTGTCTTATTTTTCATCCCTTCCGCTTCCACTGCCAGGCTCACTTCCGGTACCCACCTCCACCGCTTAGCGCTTAGCCTGCTGGACTGTAACTCTCATTCCTCTACTACTAGCGAGCGTAGCTTTAGCAAAATTACAACTCAAATTCAACCAATTTTGTTCACATTTTCCTGAAATTTATTCTAGTCGTTAAAAAGACGTATTTTAAGCGAAACTCTAGTGTAGAATTCTGAGAAAATGTATGTGGTAAACTTGTGTCCGGAAATGTCTTTATAGTGTATCACAGTCAATTTCTGTAGTACTATGTAAACTTTTTAACATATCTATCTGTACACTGTAAAAAAAATGTTTCTTGAATTAGGAAAATCTAACATAACTACGAACGAAAATATAAATTAACACTTCTGACTTACGCACGAAGCCTCAGAAACAAATATAATTTCAACATTTAAAGAAGCATTTATTAAAACAAAGTTTCTTTTACTGCCGCTGATTTTCGGAAACATTTCCGAGTTATTTTTACAGTGTATTAATCAGTTTTCTCAAACAGGGATATCGGTTTTTAGGATGTTGTTAATTTTCAATTAAACATTTTCAGCTACGTTATTGAATTTATACATGCAAGATTACAAAAAATATTAATTCTAATGGTAATGCTGGTAATTTAACATGTTTGTCTGTAAAATATGTTTGTTGAACATGGATATGATTTCCGAGTTATTTTTACAGTGTATTAATCAGTTTTCTCAAACAGGGATATCGGTTTTTAGGATGCTGTTAATTCTCAATTAAACATTTTCAGCTACGTAATTGAATTTATGCATGCAATATTAACAAAAAAAAAAAAAATTTTAATGTTAATGCTGGTAATTTAACATGTTTGTCTATAAAATATGTTTGTTGAACATGGATATGATTTCCGAGTTATTTTTACAGTGTATTAATCAGTTTTCTCAAACAGGGATATCGGTTTTTAGGATGCTGTTAATTCTCAATTAAACATTTTCAGCTACGTAATTGAATTTATGCATGCAATATTAACAAAAAAAAATAAATAAATTTTAATGTTAATGCTGGTAATTTAACATGTTTGTCTATAAAATATGTTTGTTGAACATGGATATGATTTCCGAGTCATTTTTACAGTGTATTAATCAGTTTTCTGAAACAGGGATATCGGTTTTTAGGATGTTGTTAATTTTCAATTAAACATTTTCAGCTACGTTATTGAATTTATACATACAAGATTACAAAAAATATTAATCTTAATGTTAATGCTGGTAATTTAACATGTTTGTCTGTAAAATATGTTTGTTGAACATGGATATGATTCTTTATTTAAAAAAAAGAAGAAAAATAATGTAAGAAATTTACTTTCATTCATCAGAGTTCATACTTATTCTATAAATTGGTAAAGTATAAGTTTCACAAGTTTTTGGTTATTTATAAGATATAATATAACGAACTGCACTTAGTATCGATATTTTAACATAATTTTTTTTCTTTCAATCAACTGCTAGATGTGTTCATATTTAAAATATCCTCTGAGGAGCTTTTTGCTTGATGTATTAGTAATTTTTTATATAATTTTCTTCCTTTTTTAAAATAAGGAAACTAAGTGATATATTGCAATAAAATTAAACACTATGCAACTATGTAGTTAAACTATGAAAATATGCAATTAAAAAATATATGAATATGCTAGTTTGAAATTATTTTAAATGTCTGTGAATTGACTCTAGGAAAATAAAATTAATGTTGGAAAATAACTTTTTCATTTCAAAAAAACTGATTAATACACTATACAAAGTACTCGGAAACGTTTCTGAAGATCAGTGACAGCAAAAGGAACTTTGTTTTTATAAATGCTTATTTAAATCTCGAAAACATATTGGTTTCTGTTGTTTCTAAAGATAAAACACGCTTACATATACACTATACAATATATGTACAATATATATACAATGTATACAATATATACAATAGCCTCTTACGAATTACCCACGATTCCGAAAAGCGTTCTTTACCTTTAGAAAACTTTAAAAACTAATATAGTTTCGAGACTTAAAGAAGCACTTATAAAAACAAAGTTTCTTTTGATACGCCGATTTTCAGAAACGTTTCCGTATACATTTTACAGTGGTTTTCTCAAACCGAAATGTAAACTTTTAGGATGCTATCAGTTCTCAAGTAAACATTTTTCGTGTTCAACAAACATGTTTTACAGACAGACATGATAAATTAACAGCATTAATACTAACATTAAAATTAAAATTTTATGATACTCTTGCATGCATAAATTCAGATACGTAGCTGAAAACGTTTAATTGACAATTGATAGTATACTAAAAATCGATATTCTAGTTTGAAAAGACAGATTATTAAACTATCAAAACTAATCGGAAAAGTTTCAGAAAGACAACGGCAGCAAAAGAAATTTTGTTTTTGTAAATGCTTCTTTAAATTATGAAACTATATTGCTCTCTCAGTTTTCTAAAGACAAAGAACGCTTTATGGAATCGTGGGTAACTCGGAAGAGGTTATTGTATATTTCCGATCGTCGTTATATTATATTTTCATAGATTAAGAAACATTTGTCTTTTTTTTTTTTTTTTTTTTTACAGTGTAGTGGGCTATTTGTAATTTCAATAGTCTCAAAATAAGAAAGAGGTGATAGCATATAATTTAAAAAATAATTGAAAAGATATGCCTCTTTACTGTGCTTAATGGTAAGTTACAATATGCAGAGAAAATTATCCTCAGAATTTAACACTAAAAAACTAAAATAACTTAACACTAAAGCAACTCAAATAATTAAAATTAAGATTAATTGCCATAAATTAGTAATTTTAGAAACAATATTTTGATTACACTAGATCTAGAATATTGTGCAGAGAAAATAACTGCAATTTTAAAATTTATTAATTTGATGCAGAAGTTGACAGAGTTTAAATTTTACTTAAGATGACTAAATGATAGAAAAGAAACAGCAAAAAGTCTTCTCCATAGCACAAAATTTTTTTGAACTACCTTTTTTTCCATGATCAGGATGCTTTATCATAAATAAAATGAAGTTCCGCTGAGTAGAAATAAGTTTCTAATTATACCTATTTTTCACGTTCTAGATTCAATACATAAAACAGATGTAACAATCTTTTTAAAATGAAATTTTAAAGTATTGAATTTTGAAATATATATATATATATATATATATATATATATATATATATATATATATATATATATATATATATATATATATATATATATATATATATTTGAACGCGAACTTTAATTATTTTTTCAGAAGGTAAATTTAAGCGAAAAATGCTTTTTTTGGGGGGGGGGGAAGGGGGTGCAGACATATTATAAAAATACCGGATATGACAAAAAAAATCGCAACAAACATGAAATTTAGAAAAAGTACTAATGAGTAGTCTTCCATAATCCCAATGTGCAGCACAACAGTCTCAAGAACAATAGCTCCCATGGTCCGGATGATTTTTCCATAAATTGCATAATATTTCTCCAGTATTCGGAAGAAAGAAGAAACAATATCGCTCTAAATGATATATTCTAAGTAACTGAAAATGTAATAATGTGGAACTAACAAAAGCATCATGCAATTAAAAAAAAGTACTATTTAAACATGCTGAAGAAAAAAAGGTCTTAAGCTTCGTTAAGTTAATGCAATATTTTTATTTACCTGTAAAAAAGTTCTTAAAAACAAGATAAAAGCACTTTATATGTTTTGTTTCAAGCAGGAACGTTTATAAGAACGTGCGACATTCCATTCACATTAATTGCACTCACAATCTAGCAGAGCTCAGATAAAACTCATTAAGCGAAAGAGAATATAACACACGCTCCAGTTAGTTGCACTTCAATAAAAACTGCCCAGCTTTACTTCAGACTGTTTTAATTTCTTCCACGTTTTAGAGACAACGAGCAGGAAAGACCGAGCCACGCTCGGGAAAAATTAAATTTGAGTTCAAATTTGAGTTCAACCCACGACCAAAAGGACCCACTAATTGAATTTTCTCGAACATGTGACCTAGTTCAACAGTCTTCTCGTGTCCAAAAACCATAGGATGTAAAATTTAGTGTAAATAGTCTGAGCAGTTTTTAAGATAAAATAGCTTGACCCCTAATGACCCATGACCAAAATGACCCACTAATTGAATTTTCTCGAACATGTGACCTAGCACAACAGTCTTCTCGTGCCCGAAAACCATAGGATGCAAAATTTAGTGTAAATAGCCTGAACCGTTTTTTAGCTTAACCATGATCCAAAATGACCCAAAATGACCCACTAATTGATTCTTCTCGAACATGTGACCTAGCCCAACAGTCTTCTCGTGCCCGAAAGCCATTGTATGCAAAATTTAGTGTTAATTGAGCCGCTTTTTAAATCTTGACCCACAATGACCCAGAAATGACCCACTAATCGAATTTTCTCGGACATGTGACTTAGTCCAATGATTTTATCGTGCTCGAAACTCGTAGGACACAAAATTTTATCAAAATCGTTAGAGCCGTTTTTTAGATAAAATTAATTTGACCCGCGTTGACCCAAAAATGACCCACTAATCGAAAGTTTTCGAACATGTGACCCATCCCAATAGTCTTCCCGTGCCCGAAAAAGGTCGTATACAAAATTTCATCAAAATCGTTTGAACCGTTTTTTAGTTACAATTAGCTTGACCATGACCCAAAATGACCCAAAATGACACACTAATCGAATTTTCTCGAACATGTGACCTATCCCAATCGTTTTCTGGTGCCCCAAATGGTAGGATGCAAATTGTTGTAGCCGTTTTTAAGATAAAATTTGCATAACCACACACACACACACACACACAAGATTTGCTCGTATTAGAATATATGATTTTAGACTCTTTTTCTGTAGACAGAAAAATAAAAATAAATACCCTTTCTTGAAATTAGCTTTGAGACAAAATTAGTGCTTTTAACGTCGTATAAAAAATGTTCGCATTTATAGGAGATATCATATATTCTAATACGATCAAATCTTGTGTGTGGCTATATATATATATATATGCAAATTTTATCTTAATAACGGCTCTAACGATTTTGACGAAATTTTGTATCCTACTGTTTTGAGGCACCAGAAAACCATTGGGCTAAGTCACATGTTCGAGAAAATTTGATTAGGGGGTCATTTTGGGTCCTGGTCAAGCTAATTGTATCTAAAAAACGGTTCAAAAGATTTTGACGAAATTTTGTATCCAGCCATTTTCGGGCACGAGAAGCCTATTGGGCTGGGTCACATGTTCGAGAACTTTCGATTAGTGGGTCATTTTGGGGTCAACGCGGGTCAAATTCATTTTATCTAAAAAACTGTTCTAACGATTTTGATTAAATTTTGTATTCTATGAGTTTCGGGAACGAGAAAATCATTCGGCTAGGTCATATGTCCGAGAAAATTCGATTAGTGGGTCATTTCTAGGTCATTGTGGGTCAAGCTAATTTACCTAAAGAGCGGCTCAGACTATTTACCCTAAATTTTGCATCCTATGATTTTCGGGCACGAGAAGACTGTTGGGCTAGGTCACATGTTCCAGAAAATTCAATTAGTGGGTCATTTTGGTCATGGGTCATTATGGGTCAAGCTATTTTATCTTGAAAACGGCTCAGAGGATTTGAAAAAAATTTAGCATCCTACAGGTTTAGGGAACGAGAAGACTATTAGGCTAGGTCACATGTTCGAGAAATTTCGATTAGTGGGTCATTTTGTTCATGGGTCATTATGGGTCAAGCTATTTTATCTTAAAAATGGCTCAGACTATTTACACTAAATTTTGCATCCTATGGTTTTCAGGCACGAGAAGGATGTTGGGCTAAGTCACATGTTCGAGAAAATTCAATTAGTGGGTCATTTTGGTCATGGGTCATGATATTTGAACTCAAATTTAATTTTGACCGAGCATAGTTCGGCCTTCCCTGCTCGTGTGAAGTAATGTCGTAAAAGTAACGCAATAATATTTAACATTTAATCTTATTTTCCGAACTTTTTTTTTTTTCGTTTATATACCTTTTCAAAATTTCTTTGTTAAAGGTATCAAATTTATTAGCTTGTTTCAACTTTTCTTAAGTTCTTTGTTTAAATGTTTTTAACTTTAATGTACTGTCCTTTTTAATGTTTGATTATTTTTTTCTGAAAATTCTTTGAAATTAACTTTGAGACAAAATTTTTGCTCTTCACTTCCTTAAAAAAAAAATACTGTGCGCATGTGAAAGAGCGGTGCGCAATAATATAAATAACGCAAAATTTTCTGAATTTTAAACATCTTTGATTGACGTTTTTCTTTTCTTTTTTTCTTTATCATTAGAAAATTTTGTTCAGAAAGCTTTAAATATTTACTCCTTTTTTAAATTTTTTTTTCTATTTCTTTTAATTTATATGTAAGGAAAGGATACATTTAGCCTTTAAAAGAACTAGTTCTCAACACAATTACTGTTGTTTAACAGCTTTAAAAAAATATGCTCTTTTAAAGAAGAGATGTGTAGTAATGTCAGAAAAATAACGCAATAATATTTAAAACTAAAAAAAACCTTTCTTGAGATTTTTTGGTTTGTTATATGTATTTTCCGGATTTTATATAAAGTTTTAAAAATGTATCATTTATTTTTTATTTTTTAGTTATTTCTGTTTAAATTTAAATGTTTTAAACTTTAATGTACTGCATTTGACTTTAAATATATATATATATAAGAAATAAAAGTAATATGCATTTTATATTTCTAAATGTGCAGCACAAAACTTTCAAGAACAATAGCTTCCATGAGCGGGTTGATTTCTCCATAAATGACACGATATTTCCCTAGTATTTAGAATAAATACGAAACACGCTCATTCTCACTGATATATTCTAAATAACTGTGTATTTAATTATAGACCTGACAAAAACACCACGGAACTATAAAAAGCACTACCTAAACATGCTGAATGCACAGAAATAAAAAATTGGCACTAAGCATGGTTGAGATAATGCAATACTTTTATTTTACCTGGAAAAAACTTCTCCAAAACAACATAAAAGCACTTTATATTTTCCGTATAAAGCAGGAAAGTTTATAAGAACGTGCGACATTTCCTTCACATTAATTGCACTCACAATCTAGCAGAGCTCAGATAAAACTCATTAAGTGAAAGAGAATATAACACACGCTCCAGTTAGTTGCACTTCAATAAAAACTGCCCAGCTTTACTTCAGACTGTTTTAATTTCTTCCACGTTTTAGAGACAATTTTTAGACTCTTTTTCTGTAGAAAGAAAAAAAAATACTCCTTCTTTGAAATTAGCTTTGAGACAAAATTAGTGCTTTTGATGTCCTATAAAAAATGCGCACATTTAAAGGAGAGATGTGAAGCAATGTCGTAAAAGTAACACAATAATATTTAAAATTTAAACTTCTTTTCTTAACTTTTTTTTTTTCGTTTATATACCTTTTCAAAATTTTGTTGTTAAGGTTAGCAAATTTACTAACTTCTTTCAACTTTTCTTAAGTTCTTTGTTTAAATGTTTTTAACTTTAATGTACGGTCCTTTTTAATTTTTGATTCTTTTTTTCTGAAAATTCTTTGAAATTAACTTTGAGTCAAGATTTTTGCTCTTCACTTCCTAAAAAAAAAAAAAAAAATAAAAATGCGCAGATGAAAGAGTGATGCGCAGTAATATAAATAAAGCAATATTTTCTAAATTTTAAACATCTTTTATTGACGTTTTTTTTTTCATTTTTCTTTATCTTTGGAAAAATTTGTTCATAAAGTTTTAAATATTTACTCTTTTTTTTTTTTTTTTTTAATATATTTCTTTTAATTTTACATGTAAGGAAAATATACATTTAGCCATTAAAAGAACTAGATTTCAGATACAATTGCTGTTGTTTAACAGACTTAAAAAATATGCGCTTTTAAAGATGAGATGTGTAGTAATGTATGAAAAATAACGCAATAATATTTAAAACTAAAACAACCTTTCTTGAGATTTTCTGGTTTGTTAGATGTATTTTCTGGATGTTATATAAAGTTTTAAAAATGTATTATTTATTTTATTTTATTTTTATTTTTTAGGTAGTTTTGTTTAAATTTAAATGTTTTAAACTTTAATGTACTGCATTTGACTTTAAATATACGTATATATATTTTATATATATATATAAGAAATAAAAGTAATATAATAAGCCTTTTATATTCCTAAATGTGCAGCACAAAACTTTCTAGAACAATAGCTTCCATGGCCGGGTTGATTTTTCCATAAATGACACAATATTTCCCCAGTATTTAGAATAAATACGAAACACTCTCATTCTCACTGATATATTCTAAATAACTGTGAATTTAATAATAGAACTGACAAAAACATCATGGAACTATAAAAAGTACTACCTACAGAAATAAAAAACTGGCATTAAGCTTAGTTGAGATAATGCAATACTTTTATTTTACCTGCAAAAAACTTCTCCAAAACAACATAAAAGCACTTTATATGTTCCGTTTCAAGCAAAAAATTTTTAAGAACGCGCGACATTCCCTTCACATTAATTGCACTCACAATCTAGCAGAGCTCGGATAAAACTCATTAAGTGAAAGAGAATATAACACACGCTCCAGTTAGTTGCACTTCAATAAAAACTGCCCAGCTTTACTTCAGACTGTTTTAATTTCTTCCACGTTTTAGAGACAATTTTTAGACTCTTTTTCTGTAGAAAGAAAAATAACTACTCCTTCTTTGAAATTAGCTTTGAGACAAAATTAGTGCTTTTGATGTCCTATAAAAAATGCGCACATTTAAAGGAGAGATGTGAAGCAATGTCGTAAAAGTAACACAATAATATTTAAAATTTAAACTTCTTTTCTTAACTTTTTTTTTTTTCGTTTATATACCTTTTCAAAATTTTGTTGTTAAGGTTAGCAAATTTACTAACTTCTTTCAACTTTTCTTAAGTTCTTTGTTTAAATGTTTTTAACTTTAATGTACGGTCCTTTTTAATTTTTGATTCTTTTTTTCTGAAAATTCTTTGAAATTAACTTTGAGTCAAGATTTTTGCTCTTCACTTCCTAAAAAAAAAAAAAAAAAAAATAAAAATGCGCAGATGAAAGAGTGATGCGCAGTAATATAAATAAAGCAATATTTTCTAAATTTTAAACATCTTTTATTGACGTTTTTTTTTTTCATTTTTCTTTATCTTTGGAAAAATTTGTTCATAAAGTTTTAAATATTTACTCTTTTTTTTTTTTTTTTTTTTTTTTTTTTTTTTTTTAATATATTTCTTTTAATTTTACATGTAAGGAAAATATACATTTAGCCATTAAAAGAACTAGATTTCAGATACAATTGCTGTTGTTTAACAGACTTAAAAAATATGCGCTTTTAAAGATGAGATGTGTAGTAATGTATGAAAAATAACGCAATAATATTTAAAACTAAAACAACCTTTCTTGAGATTTTCTGGTTTGTTAGATGTATTTTCTGGATGTTATATAAAGTTTTAAAAATGTATTATTTATTTTATTTTATTTTTATTTTTTAGGTAGTTTTGTTTAAATTTAAATGTTTTAAACTTTAATGTACTGCATTTGACTTTAAATATACGTATATATATTTTATATATATATATAAGAAATAAAAGTAATATAATAAGCCTTTTATATTCCTAAATGTGCAGCACAAAACTTTCTAGAACAATAGCTTCCATGGCCGGGTTGATTTTTCCATAAATGACACAATATTTCCCCAGTATTTAGAATAAATACGAAACACTCTCATTCTCACTGATATATTCTAAATAACTGTGAATTTAATAATAGAACTGACAAAAACATCATGGAACTATAAAAAGTACTACCTACAGAAATAAAAAACTGGCATTAAGCTTAGTTGAGATAATGCAATACTTTTATTTTACCTGCAAAAAACTTCTCCAAAACAACATAAAAGCACTTTATATGTTCCGTTTCAAGCAAAAAATTTTTAAGAACGCGCGACATTCCCTTCACATTAATTGCACTCACAATCTAGCAGAGCTCGGATAAAACTCATTAAGTGAAAGAGAATATAACACACGCTCCAGTTAGTTGCACTTCAATAAAAACTGCCCAGCTTTACTTCAGACTGTTTTAATTTCTTCCACGTTTTAGAGACAATTTTTAGACTCTTTTTCTGTAGAAAGAAAAATAAATACTCCTTCTTTGAAATTAGCTTTGAGACAAAATTAGTGCTTTTAACGTCCTATAAAAAGTGCGCGCATTTAAAGGAGAGATGTGAAGTAATGTCGTAAAAGTAACGCAATAATATTTAAAATTTAAACTTCTTTTCTTAACTTTTTTTTTTTCGTTTATATACTTTTTCAAAATTTCGTTGTTAAGGTAGCAAATTTACTAACTTCTTTCAACTTTTCTTAAGTTCTTTGTTTAAATGTTTTTAACTTTAATGTACTGTCCTTTTTAATTTTTGATTCTTTTTTTCTGAAAATTCTTTGAAATTAACTTTGAGACAAAATTTTTGCTCTTCACTTTCTAAAAAAAAAAAAAAAATGTGCTCATAAGAAAGAGTGATACGCAGCAATATAAATAACGTAATATTTTCTAAATTTTAAACATCTTTTATTAACGTTTTTTTCTTTTATTTTTTCTTTATCGCTAGAAAATTTCGTTCGTAAAATTTTAAATATTTATTCATTTCTTTATTAAAAAAATAATAAAAATAATATATATATATATGTATATATATATATATATATATATTAATTTTATATGTAAGTAAAAGATACATTTTGCCATTGAAAGAACTAATTTTAAGATATAATTGTTGTTTTTTTAGCTGTCTTAGATACAATAGTCTTAGTTAAAATTGAATTAGTTAAAATATGCGCTTTTAAAGAAGAGATGTTTACTGATGTTAGAAAAAGAAAGCAATAATATTTAAAAGTGAAACATCTTTTCTTGATATTTTCGTTTGTTTTATATATATTTTCTGAATGTTTACATACAGTTTGAAAAAAGTAGTATCTTTTTAATCTTTTTTTTTTTTTTTTTTAGAGTCCTGTGTGTTTAAATTTAAATCTTTTAAACTTTAATGTACTGCATTTGACTTTATTTTTTGTTGTTGTTGTTGTTGGGGAAAAATAATTTTTAATGTGCACTTTGTGGTAAAATGAGTGCTTTTAGTATTTTACAAGAAATTCGTGCACATAAAAGAGATACACATAGTAATTTGATGAAAATAATGCAATAATGTTTAAAATTTAAACACTTTTTCTTTAAATTATTCCTTTTGCTTCATTAGCTTTTGAAATTTTTGTTCATAAAGTTTAAAAAATATCTTCATTTCCTTCAGCTTTTTCTTAAGTTTTTGTGTTCTTATTTTAAAACACAAACAAATGATAAATTTAATAATTTCAGTTTTTTATTTATTTATTTATTTATTTATTTACTTATTTATTTATTTATTTTTTTTTTTTTTTGTAAGAATTTTACGAAGGGGAATCTTTTATTAACCCATCAAAGCCAAAATTATTTTTCTGTTTAAAATGCAAAAATTGCATTTCATACCAATTTTCAAAGTAGCTACTTTAGTCTTTTTATTACGGAGTTTCTGTCATCAGATAAAGATAATATTTATCTTAAAATATACTGGTATACAAACAACAAAATGGAGGGCAGCTATCCTGGTACCATATGGTACCAGTAGGCTCTAATGTGTTAAAGGACATTTTGTGAATGAGATTCTCACTACATCGACTTTAACTTGCTGATTTTTCACGACGAAGTCCCCCATATAATTTATTACTAAATTATGAAAAACAATGTTCTATAACATTCACGCATGAGCAGGTAGAAACTATTTTATTGAAATGCTTATATTTTATAAATATTTAGTATATTATTTTTTTAATTGCATTATAATGTTTCTCTTGCACTTTGCCAAGTTCAGCAAATAAAAAAAATAATTAGTAAAAAAAAAACGGAACAAGTGCGAGTCGAACTCGCACCCTGAGGATTCCGCGCCGTTATGTCAAAGCTTAGTAAATACATAGTTTGTCACGTAAAAAATCGACATGAAATTATAATTTAATGATTTTCCGATTTTTTCTCCTTTACATCTGTTATAAGATCTTCCTTCGTGCCAAATTTCGAGATTCTAGATCAACAAGTCTACGGATTCTAGATCAACGGAAAATACCCTATAGCTTTTAAGAGTGAGTTTGTGTGAAAGAAAAACATGTTGTTTTAAGGCCGTCTCAACTTGATTAATTCAGCCGTTCCTGAAAGGGAAAAACGCTTTTAATAGACAGACGGAAAACAAAATCATCCTATAAGGATCCCGTTTTTCCCTTTTGAGATACGGAATCCCAAAAAACAAAAAGAAAACAAATTTAGAACAGACGTTCAGTTGACATAATTAATTAAATATATTCAAAACCTATCGTCTAACACCCCACGCATAATTTTAGATTACGCTACGCACAGTGAATTGAAAAAAAAAATGTGTATTCAAATATTTTTAAAAACAAATTATCAGGAAAACCTCATCATACTAAGTAACGAACGGAAGGGAAATTCTCGTTAGACTATCACTGCACTTGTTCACTTTCAAGCTTTAATCAAATAAAAACAAAGGAAACCATAACAATTTCCGGATTCTTTTTCCTTTACTTGTGTTATAAGACCTTCCTTCGTGCCAAATTTCGAGATTTTAAATAAACGGGAAATACCCTACAGCTTTTAAGAGTGACTTTGTGTGAAGAAAAAAAAATGTGTTGTTTTAAGGTCGTACCTTTTTATTCACTGAGTTTACAAAACAATGGGGCCATTTATCTTATTATTTGGTATTGAGTTCAACTTGATAAATTCAGCCGTTCCAGAAAATGAAAACTTTTTTGACAGACAGACTGAAAACAAAATCATCCTTTAAGGATCCTGTTTTTCACTTTTGAGATGCCGAATCCTAAAAAAACAAACAAAATAAGATAAAAAAAGAAAGTCAGAGCAGAATTCGAATTTGCATAATTAATTAAACATATTAAAGATATAAACAGAACATAATTGCACTTGTACTTTTCTAAAACAGTGTAAAATGAAAACGTTAAAACTTAGTTAAATATTAAATTATACCAACAGTTTCGTCTAAAATTCTATAGCCATCATAAGGAACATCAAAGGACTAAACTGGTGGGAACTTGAAACAAATAAACCTCTCTCAATTTCTCTCTCAAGCTATAAGCTCACCAGTTTAGTCTTTTGATGCCCCTGATGATGGCTATAGAATTTTAGACGAAACTGTTGGAATAATTTAACTTTTAGCAAAGTTTTAACGTTCTCATTTTACACTGTTTTATTGAAGGATAAGTACAATTATGTACTGTTTATATTTTTAATCTAAATAATTAAATATATTCAAAATTTCTCGACTCGTGATACACACATAATTTTATATTGCTCTACACCCTGTGAATTGAAAAAAATATATATATTGAAATATTTTTTTAATAAAGTATCAGGAAAACCTCATCACTAAATAACAAACGGTACGTAAATTCTCGTTAGACTATCACTGCACTTGTTCACTTTCAAGCTTTAATCAAATAAAAACAAGAAAAACCATAATTGCCATTCCCCTCGCTTGAAGTTTTTGTCCGGACGTTTTCATCTTTTTATTCTAGAACACCTTAACTTTCTACTTTTTTTTTTCCTTATACAAAAGCAGTTCTTCAGCCGCTTAGAAAAAAAAAAGATTAAAAAAAAATGATAAATGAAAACTACCGTGCTTTGCATTGTTTTGACAATGGAGCCTTTTTTTTTTTTTTTTTGCATAGGTAAGTGTGTTTCTGTAATTTCCAGATTGCATTCCTTTTGAATACATGAGGTAATATTAAAGAGGAAAAAACGAAGGTGCCATATTGTATTCAAGATATATTTTTATTGTTGTTAATTAATTGTCTGTTAAAAGCCTTTGTAAAAAAACTTCTTCTTTAGTTATTTTTTACATTGAGTTTTTATTTCAAATAAAGAAGGTATTTTCAATTCTGATTAGCTTATTAGTTTCGAGTTTTATTTTATAACATTCCTTTTTTTTCCACACAGCAAAAAAAGATTCCTTTTTTCTCAGTACTAACAATCTCATTATTAGTTGAATAAATGAGCAATGATATGAAAATTGATAACATAGACAAGAGTAAAAGACAAACAAGCAGCATTTTTTTCTTTTTTGTGAATGAGAACGAATAATAGATTTTCAGTTATGTTTTATCATATTGCAAAAAGAACGGTGGCCGGATATCTCTAACACGAGATATACCACAATTATAGGAAAATGAAAAACGATGTTCCATTCTTAGACACTAGACTGTGAAGACTTGAAATATTTGGGTTAATGGAATGAAAATGAATTCGTGAATAAGGGTTTCCACAGTTGCTTACTTTTGAATACCGATATTTCTGAAAAGTAAAATTCGCCTTAGTTAAGGCTCTTCATCAGTGAACTCCCCAATTCCCCTCGCTAAAGTTAAACCAATGGGCGTGCGATGTTTTCGTATTTTTAAAATATCTCCTCAATTATTCTCTTTTCTGTGTACTATTCTTAAAGGATGTCTCTCTGTTTCTTTTGTTGTTAACGGTTCTCAAAATAATAATAATAATAATAATAATAATAATAATAATAATAATTGAGCACACTGCGATAGGAAACTTTCTGACTCAATTTTAATTGTAAAAGCATCACTTGCAGACATGATTATTGGAGTGATATTTTTAAATGAACAGTCTGTTTCGTTTTTTCGATTTTCTGAAGTTAGAAACGATTATTGTCTCACGACTTTTTTTTCCGTGCTGTTGCGTCCGGAATTTTCATTCAAAACGCCAACTTTGACACCATTTTCTGAAAGATATTCTACTTTAAGTTTTTAAGTAACATCACGTGCCAATTTCATGCGTTGGTGAAGAAAAATGAAACAAAAAAAATACGCCACAAAGTTGCCTGTTCGAGTTTGAGAACCGCCTTAAAGTGGTTCTTTAAAAAATATTTTTCCCCGCTGAACTGCGCGGAACTTTCTGATATATTTTCAACTCATTTTTAAACATAAAATCATTATACTTGTAGGCAGATTATTGATATAATTTCTAAGCGGACATTTTTTTTTTCATTTTCCGTAAAAGGACTTACATCTTGAGTTATAAGCGATCATTGTCTCAGAATGACAGTTTTGTTTCCTTTTCGGGGGGTTCCAAAAGTTGGTTCAAAATGTCAACATTGACAGAATTTTCTGAAAAATCTTTACCAAAAATGAAACAACAGCAACAGAAAAAAGTTCGATTACATAGTTTCTTAATAAGTGCACTTGCCAATTTGCTATGGTTTGCAAACAAAAATTTATTAAAAATTGTGTCAGAAAGTAGCCAGTTGGGATTTGAGAACAGTTGTAATTTGAAAAGAATAATACATTCTTAGTTATGTTTAGCTAGAAACAGGGCACAATCAACTCTATGTAGGAACCAGGGCACACAGGTCCGATAGTACCCCCCCCCCCCTTTCTAAAGAAAATTTTATTATAAACAGCTTTAAGTGCAGTTTAAAAATTAAACCATAATTTTATGAAAAAATAATATATTATATACATATGTAAAAATGCATTAAAAAGGTATGAGAAGGTAATTTTTTTTACACTATACGATATTTAGAATAAGTAAAACTCTAAATCTAAGGGGACAACCCTATAGGTTTAGAGTAATAATAATGTAGTAATATAAGTATAATAATAGTAATATAAGTAATATAAGTAATAATAATAATAATAATGAATGAAACACTAATATCCATTCTTGTCGTAATTTAAAAGTTTATATTACATTTCACTGTCGTTATTGAAGAACGCTGAGATAGTTCAGTTTACATGAATGGAAAAAAATCATTTTTTCTATGAACTATAAATGAAAATTTGCATTAATTTGTACTTTTAGGGAGTAGACAAAATGCATTTTGGAGCCCCTAGAAATGTGCGCTCGGGACACATGCTCCATGTGCCCCTGTGATAATCAGACTCGTTCAAGAAAGGATTTATAATTGAAAAGATACTAGAAAGAACTTAGAACATGAAGAACTTTTAATTGGAGCTTTAGTCTCAATTTGAAACAAATGATAGATTTTTAGTTATGTTTATCTAGAAAGGATTTATAATAGAAAAGATCCTAGAAAGAACTTATAATAGGAAGAACCTTTAATTGAAGCTTAAGTCTTAATTTAAAACGAATATTAGATTTTTAGTTACGTTTATCTAGAAAGGTTTGATAATAGAAAAGATACTAGAAAGAACTTATAATAGGAATAACTTTTAATTGAAGCTTAAGTCTTAATTTGAAACGAATAATAGATTTTTAGTTATGTTTATCTAGAAAGGATTTATAATAGAAAAGATACTAGAAAGAACTTAGAACAGGGAGAACTTTTAATTGGAGCTTAAGTCTCAATTTGAAACAAATGATAGATTTTTAGTTATGTTTATCTAGAAAGGATTTATAATAGAAAAGATCCTAGAAAGAACTTATAATAGGAAGAACCTTTAATTGAAGCTTAAGTCTTAATTTAAAACGAATATTAGATTTTTAGTTATGTTTATCTAGAAAGGTTTTATAATAGAAAAGATACTAGAAAGAACTTTTAATAGGAATAACTTTTAATTGAAGCTTAAGTCTTAATTTGAAACGAATAATAGATTTTTAGTTATGTTTATCTAGAAAGGATTTATAATAGAAAAGATAAGGAAGAACTTATAATAAGAAGAACTTTTAATTGAAGTTAAAGTCTTAATTTGAAACTAATAACAGATTTTCAGTTATGTTTATCTAGAAAGAATTTATAATAGAAAAGCTACTAAAGAACTTATAATAGGAAGAACATTTAGTTAAAGCTTAAGTATTAATTTGAAACGAATAATGGATTTTTAGTTATGTTTATCTAGAAAGGATTTATAACAGAAAAGATACTGAAAAGAACTTATAATAGAAAGAACTTTTAATCGAAGCTTTATGTACTAGACATTTTTCAAAATCAGAATCAAATAATAATAATAAGAAAAAAACAACTAATTTTAACATTAATGGACACAGGTGTTTATTGGATGATAGGTTGATGTGGATACTATTTCACTTTCGTAATATATCGGGGCGAAAACGTGAACAGATGCGTGATTTTCATCAGTTCACAAGCTCTCCATCTGTCTCGAATTGCAATATTGCGTTGGGGGAAGATATTAGAGTTGCTCTAAAGTTACAGGCTAATCTAAGATTAAGATGATCCATGATGAACTTATCGAAAATATTGCTCAAAGCAAGTTTGCTATATATTTCAAAAGGATATGTGATATGCTTGTTGACTGATGATTAAGTTTAAGGATAAAATGTCTTTCTTCTTTCCTAAATACTTGTGTTCAAGCACAAAATATTTCAGAGAAGATTATTTCCTCAATTAGAGGTTTCACCAAAATATGTCTTACCACTTCAGCGGTTTTAATATTAAAAAATGCTGTATTAAACATCAAATTAATAGTTTGATTGTATTTCTAAATTTCAAAACGTTTGACATGCAAACGAAAATTATTTGAACTAAAATAACTTCTTAAAAATACCATAAAAATTTTAAAATGCGCTAGGCCTTTCGAAAGATCTGGGTCTTTCTTCATCAGGCGCAAAAAGACGTGCGCCTGATGAAGAAAGACCCAGATCTTTCGAAAGGCCTAGCGCATTTTTAAATTTTTATGGTGTTTTTAAGAAGTTATTTTAGTTCTTAGTGTTTCACACCAGTTTCAACTTATTTTATTTGAAAATTATTTGGTGCATTACTAAATAATTTTGTACAATAATAAATCCATATTGAGAGGTTTCCGATTGGAATTATGTCAGGATATTACTATTTAGTATTTACGAAATAGTGGAGAAATATTGTCATAGTTTTGGCGATGCACTATATAGACAAACGCCATATAAAGAACTTAATAGAACTCATTAGTTTCTACAAAATTTCAGTCACGGATATAGTTAAGGCAACAATAAACTAAATAAGGCACAATCTATGTGTAATCACTCTGCACCATAAAAGAATGGTAGTGGTCGGTAACTTTCACTAACGATTTAAACTTGTGCAATTTGTTTTTATGCATTTTTTTGTAAGAATAATACGTATCGCCACAAAGAGATAAATGTTATTTTAAACATAAGTATTTCCCCCCCTTTTTTTTGCATGTTTCTATTTTATAACATACAGCGATTTTCCCCAAACCTCCCGAAATTTACAGAAAACTTGAATACGTTACAAGCGAAACATTACACACTATACCGTAATTTGAAATATATGCATTGAATATTAGATACATTTTATTGACTTTTGACTATAAAATGTACTTCGAATGAATTCGGCTGAAATTCATTAAATGTTTACTTTAAATAAATAGTACCGCCATCAAATTCATTGTTTCAACAATATCGGAATTTATTAATCAATTTATTATATTAATTTATTTATTAACTTATTATCGAAAATATTGCTCAAAGCAAGTTTGCTATATATTTCAAAATTATATGTGATATGCTTGTTGAATGATAATTAAGTTTAAGGATAAAATGCATTTTTTTTCTTTTCTAAAGACTTGTGTTCAAGCACAAAATATTTCAGGGAAGATTCTTTCCTCAATTAGAGGTTTCATTAGAATATTGTTTTAACTTAATATTGTTTTAACTTAAAAAAATGGTTTATTAAGAATTTAATTGACAGTTTGAGAGTATTTCTATATTGCAAAATCTTTGAAATCAAGGCAAAAAGTTATTTGGTACCTATTTTTTCTAACCCTTTTGTATAAGATTAAATCCATATTGAAGATATTACAATTGGAAATATATAACGATATTACTAATTCATTTCTACGAAATACAGACGAAAAGTTGTCATAGTTTTGGGAATGCACTATATAGACAAAAGTCATTGGGCATTTTCTATATTAGAATTTTTTTTTTTTTTTTTTAATTTCTAGAGAAATACTGGACGTTCTATATACTAGAATTCATTAGTTTCCACAAACAATCAGTCACAGATATACATTGGAAACCAACATAAAACTAAATAAGTCAAAATATATTTATAATCACTCTATATCATAAAAAAAATCCCTGACGGCTCGGCCTACAGGCACAGGTAGATTTCGAAGACGCAGACCGTGGGGCGCCTGTTTGTTGGGAATTGGGAAGAAATATTTACCTTTTTGCCATGATGCGGTAGTTGGAACCTCCCACTTCGAAACCTTACTTGTTTGCAGGCGGAGCCGGCAGGGATTTTTTTTGTTTATATATATATATATATATTCCTATAAGGGTTGGTCCTATAAACTTGTCAATATAAAAGTATTAGATAATATTAAGAGGATGTATAATAAATTTAAGCGGATTTTATATCTTGTGAATTGACGAAGTTATGAATTTTTTTTATTCTAACCCCCTCTCCCCCCTCTGGGCCATTTTTAAAGATATCAAAAATCTGTCATACATAAATTTTCGGCCTTTTTTCTAGAAGTAATAATTACTTTAAACGGATTCGATACGTATCATAATTAAGAAATTATAAGGTTTTTTTTCTGTTTTCAGAAAAAGCCCCCCATTCCCCCCCCCCCCCCCTTGGTTCGATTTTGCCCATTAATGAACTTGACCGAGATTTTATGCCCCTTGATTTTATGTATCAGTTTGGAAAAGATTTGTGTGGAATTATGGGAGTTATCGTGTCCATAAAAAAGTGGCATAGATAGATAAATAGATAGATAGATAGGTAGATAGATAGATAAAGTTTTGAACTGGGGGTGGTTTTAGGTTCTGGGAGTCATAATCGGCGTAGATCGGCAAAAATTTTTCAAAAATTTCAACTTAGGGGAGAATGTAATAGGTAGTATTTCTTACGAAATCTACCTAAAATTGGAAGTAATCTGTAACTTATACAAAAGAGTTACCATTCTCTGTGTAAAGTGTTTTTATGCATTTTGTAAGAATAGCACATAACTACACAAAGATCTAGATGTTTTCTTAAACATAGTTTTATTTTTATTTTATTATTTTATTTTATTTTATTTTTATTTTATTATTTTATTTTATTTTATTTTTATTTTATTATTTTATTTTATTTTATTTTTATTTTTATTTTTTTGTATGATTCTTGTTTATAACATGAAACGTTTTCCACCGAATTTCTCGAAATTTACAGTAAACATGAATACGTACGAGAGAAAGATTATTCACCATACCCAATTTGAAATATAAGCATTGTATATTAGATTATTGACTTTTGACTATAAACCATACTTCGAATAAATTTGGTCGAAATTCATTAAACGTTTAGTTTAAATAGATATAGTACTGCCAACAAATTCAGTATTTCAGCAATATCAGAAATATATTTCTAATTTACTACCAATGTTTCCGAAGTACACTCATTTCACTGAAAGCATTACCGAAATAAAACCTATAAATCAAATTTTAGTTTAATATTTGAGATTACTGGTTTGATACAAGAAAACACATAAAAATGAACATGAAAAACGTTCTAAATACGTTGTAGTAATTTTGATCTGAGATTACCCTATAAAAAAAGAGAAAGAGAAAGAGAAAGAAATATCCTGATAATATTCGTTCGGCTGTCAGTTTTAAAAAGCGACTTCAATAGAAACTTAAAATAATAGAAAGCAAAATATTAGCAAGCGAAATAAGGTTTCTAATGCAAATTTACTAATCCACTTCTTGTATGAAAGTATTTAATTTTGTTTTTGTTTTTAATTAATCCAAAATTCCATTAATCCAATATACTTTTAAAAAGACAAATGTTTCTTAATCTACGAAAATATAACATAGCCACAAACGAAAATATACAATAACCTCTTCCGAATTGCTCATGATTCCGAAAAGCATAGTTTATCTTTAGAAACCATAGAAAGCAATATATTTTCTATATTTAAAGAAAAATTCATGAAAACAAAGTTTCTTCTGTTGTCACTGATTTTTGGAAACGTTTCCGAGTAACTTTTATAGTATATTAATGAGTTTCTCAAATAAGAATATCGTTTTTTAGGAAACTATCAATTCTCAATTAAACATTTTCACACTCTAAAAACGACATTATCAAAACTGAGCAAAAAATACTGAAATCTGAATATGTCGCATAGTCAAAATGGCTTCGAATCAAAATTACTCAAGTTTGAAACCTGTATATAGTTATTTCTGAAAACATGCATACACTCAAGAATAAAACATCATGTGCTCATATTTGGGTTATATCCATGTTTCAAAAATGAGTATCAACTGACTTCTATGTGCTCATTTTGAGTATTTCCATGTTTCAAAAATGAGTTTGAACTGATACTAATCGTTTCTGAGTATGTCCATGTTTCAAAAATGAGTATAAAACTAACGTCTATGTGCTCAGTTTTGATATATCCCTGTTTCAATATTCTGAGTATTGAATTCAATATTCAGAATTGAAAGCATTGGGCCTATTTGAAACAAAAATTTTCATAACAAAATGAAAACATCGATTTACTCAGATTTGAAAGTGTCATTTTTCTCAGCGCAGCTGAGTAATTAAATTTATACATACCTCCGATAGCATCCGATAAGCATATTGATAGCATCCGATAAACTTATATTCCAGGTTGAAAAAAACAAATTAATATAAAAACTACTTGAAAATGTTTCCGAAATCAGTATTAGAAAAATAAACCTTGTTTTTATAAATGATTCTTTAAATCTTGAAAATATGTTGGTTTCTTGGATTGCTAAAGATAAAAAAAGTTTTTTGCAACCGGGGATAATTCAGAAGAGGTTGTTGTATATTTTTGTTCGTAGTTCTATTATATTTTCCTAGAAAAATAATCATTTGTTTTATTTACAATGTATATATTCAACAATACGAGAAAATTCTAAGCAAGTTTGTTTAAAAATTATAGCCTTCAAAATCGGGTAAACATTTTGTTTTAATCTATAGTTATTGACTTCTTTCTCACATGTGGCGTCTCGTATACGGTGATAAATATATTTTTAAAGAGAAAATGACAGCATAAACACATCGAATGATCTATTGTCTTAAACAATCCTCTCCCATATCCGAACTTTTGTTGACTGGGGTGATCCCAGTTCCAGAAAACTGGGCTGAGGAAGTGAAGTATTTTTAGAAACAGTTGCAACACATTTCTATCAACAAAAAAATATTCATTTTATTTTATTTTTCAACAGATTAAATTTACAAAAACTATTAAAGCTGTTCATTTGATTTATTGTTTGATTCGTTGTGGAGCTGTTACTTGACAATAGTAATTTACAAGTAATTTGAGAGCAAAGATTGATGTTCTGCAATCTTTAAAGAAGCGCTGTAAAGAAATATGAAAAACAATTACAACAAAATCTATTAGCAATTTGGATGCGAGCATTTTTGCTGCATATTAATAAAATAATATACTTTAAGACTCTTTTTTTTTTCCTTGGTTGCAGTAACACGTTTTACTGTAAAAGTTGTTACTTTTATGGAAATTTGTACAGGTATAAATTCTGGCTACTGAAATACCTGCAGATTTTGTTGGAATTTTCACCCAGTTACATCTTTAGTGCATATATACGTCCATTTCAGGAATTTTTTTTTAGGTAGATTTCGTAAGAAAAACTACCTATTACATTCTCCCCTAAGTTGGAATTTCTGAAAATTTTTGCAAATCTATACCGATCATGACTCCTAACACCCAAAACCACCCCCAGTTCAAAACTTTATCTAGCTATATATATCACTTTTTTATGGACACGATAACTTCCATAATTACTGTTAAATAATAAAATAATTTAGTAAAATAATTTTTCCCTCCAGTCTGTACTATCCATCCATAATAAGAGAAACTATAGAGATACTAACACGCAAAAATGCGACATGTAACGCTGCAGCATCTTTTAACTTACCGATATTGTGGCTCGAGTTACTCCATGGTTAGAGATATGAAAATAAACAACCAAGTAAAAATAAAAGATAACGTGCGTAATTTTTAAAAAGTACATGAAAATTAAATTATTGCATTTTAAATAATAACTTCAAAGACCGTGCAGTTATGGGAAATTCTCATTTGTTTTTGCAAATGACTCGGAGTGCGTCGGAAAAACCTAATCAAAGTTATTTTAATTTGTATTATGTTGTTAATTTACACCTTTTTGCATTTTAAAGAAATTTAGTCTATATGAAATTTATAATATTAATTATCTTCTTTCACTAACTACTATGTAATTCAAATAATTTGCGAATAGTTCTATTAAAAAAAAACATTTCACAAGATGCGTACAGTTCGAATAAAATATTTTGCCTCATTTGATCGTTGAAAAATAATTCAAATTCTGCAATTAATCGTAGGAAGATTTTTAATCTGTAGACAAAATATGAGGCAAAGATTTCTATTATGAAAATAATGTTGCCCTACTCCTTGGAAATTCCAAGCAGTGCACGCTACTTTCGATAGTGGTGAAAATTAATGAACGAATATTTTTAAAAAGAGAACGAAATATAATATGCTAATAAAATGGAAATCGGATTATTTAATTTGTCTAGTTTTTAGTGAAAAAGCTGTAAAATGATGCGATATTTAATTTATTTGTCTTCAATGCTTTAGACTACTTTTGACATTGTAACAATGATAATCCTATTTATAAAGTAGTGTATCTCTTGCTGCCTTACAACTGTAAGCTATTTCTCAACAGGAAATCATTGAAGAAATCTAAACAAGCCTTCAGTTAGTAGAGAGAGGGGTTGATAGAACATATTTCTCGAGAGAACCCATTAGTTATTGCCAAATACTGGAAAGAGAACGTCTTAGATTTTTCAGAAGCCGTACTTCTTATCCTAGAAAAAGAGAAACTTTATAAAATCTTCTTTATAATTATAGAATGAGGAAATTTAACTTGAGAAAAAAAAATAAAAAGGCGATATGCAATGAAAACAATTAACTTTTACATATAAATGTATCAATTACTTAAAAATAATTTTAATTTTGCAATTACTCGTAGGAAGATTTTTAATCTGTAGACAAAATATTGGCAAGGATTTCTGTTCTGAAAAAATGTTGCAATACTCCTTGAAAATTCCAAGCAGTGCACTCTACTTGCAATTGTGGTGAAAAATAATGAACGAAAATTTTAAAAAAAGAGAACGAAACATAATGAAATGCAAATAAAATGGAATTCGGATTATTTAATTTGTCTAGTTTTTAGTGAAAAAGCTGTAAAATGATGCGATATTTAATTTCTTTGTCTTCAATGCTTTAGACTACTTTTGACATTGTAACAATGATAATCCTTTTTATAAAGTATTGTATCTCTTGCTGCATTACAACTGTAAGCTGTTTCTCAACATAAAATCATTGAAGAAACTAAACAAGCCTTCAATTAGTAGAGTGAGGGGTTGGCAGAACATATTTCTCGGGAGAATCCATTAGTTATTTATTTCCGCATACTGGAAAGAGAACGTCTTAGAATTTTCAGAAGCCGTACTTCTTATCCTAGAAAACACAAGAGAAATTTTATAAAATCTTCTTTATATTTATAGAATGAGGAAATTTAATCTGAGAAACAGTAATGAAAATGCGATATATAAGGAAAACAATTAAATTTACATGTAAATGTATCAATTAGTTTAGCTAAATGCATTTTAAGTAGCATGTGAGAGGGTGAATAAAAGAAGAATGGATTCTACATTTGTTTGAGTGGGGGTGAAAACAAAGTCAGTTAAAGTTAGTAATATTACTGTTTAACAATTTGTATGTAATTAATAATATTAATTATTCTCTGTTACAATTTAGTATAAAAATTTAGTAAAAAAGAGAACGAAACAAAATGAAATGCAAATAAAATGGAATTCGAATTATTTAATTTGTCTAGTTTTTAGTGAAAAATCTATAAAGTGATACGATGTTTAATTTATTTGTCTTCAATGCTTAAGATTACTTTTGACATTGTAACAATGATAATCCTACTTATAAAGTATTGTATCTCTTGCTGCGTTACAACTGTAAGCAGTATCTTTATGGAATCTGTAAGAAATCTAAACAAGCCTTTAGTTAGTAGAGAGAGGGGTTGACAGAACATATTTCTCGAGAGAACCCATTAGTTATTTCCGAATACTGGAAAGAGAACGTCTTAGAATTTTCAGAAGCCGTACTTCTTATCCTAGAAAACACGAGAGAAATTTTATAAAATCTTCTTTATATTTATAGAATGAGGAAATTTAATCTGAGAAACAGTAATGAAAATGCGATATATAAGAAAAACAATTAACTTTTACATATAAATGTATCAATTATTATAGAGTAGTTTACTGTAATTTAAATAGCATGTGAAAGTGAGTCTAAAAGAAGAATGAATTCTACATTTGTTTGAGTGCGGTACCAGGAATTTTACTTAAGTTTTGTTAATAAAAGTATTTCACACCAGAATTTTTATTTTAAACTTTTATATTTAATTTATTTTAGTTGCTTAATACAATTACTCATAGACAGGGAGAAGAGTTGCTTGCAACTGGGTGTCCCCTTGAAACGTTCAACCGTTTCGCTGTTTCAACATTACTTTTTAATAATTTAATATGAAAATAATAATATTAGCACTAAACATACCAGTAATTCTATTCAAGTTTTATAAAAGTATTTCCCAACAGAATTTTTATTTAAACTATTTATTTATTATTATTTAAACTTTTATTAAACTTTTTTATTTAATTAATCTCTGTGTGATTTACTTTTTATTTATTTCATGAAGAAATTTCTGGTTCGAATCAAAATATTTAAATTTCGTACCAGACAAATTACCTGTTGTTAGTATATTTAGTATCAACTAATCTCCTTTAAAATCTACTATGTAAATTAAATAAATATTCGAATAATTCTAAAAACTGAGGCAAGATGCATATAGTTCTAACAGAGATTTCGAATAATTTTTGTTGACTTATTTAATCCCAGAAAAATAATACAAATTATGCAATTAATCATAGAAAGATTTCTAATCTGAAGACAAAATATTAGGCGAAAATTTCTATTCTCAAAATTGATGCCATACTCTTTGGAAATTACAAGCAGTGCACGCACCTTGCGCTTGTGGTGATAATTAATGAAGGAATATTTGAAATAAGAGAGCGAAACATATTGAAATTCAAATAAAATGTGAGTAAGCATAGGTATTTAATTTGTCTTCTTTTTAGAGAAAAAAGCAATAAAGTACTGCAATGTTTAATTTTGTTGTGTTCAATGTTTGATTTTTTTTTTGTCATAGATCACTGATAATCCCTTTTATGAAGTTTTGTATCACATGATATATTACAACTGCAAATAGCATCTCAACATGAAACCTTTGAAGAAATCTAAACAATCCTTCAATTAATTGTGAGAAGGGTTAACGAAGCATATTTCTCGAGAGAGCTCATTAGTCATATCCGTATACTGGAAGGAGGTGGTTTTAGAATTTTCTGAAGCTGTCCTTCACATCCTACAAAAGACAAAAGAAATTATATATATATTTTTTTTTTTCTTTTTTTCTACTTATAAATTAAGGAAGTTTTATCTGAGAAATAGTAATACGTATATGCAGTATGTAAGAAAATACGATTAACTTTCGTGTTTGCATGTATAATTATTTTGGCCTTATTAATTGCAATTTAAATAGTATGCAAGACTGAGCCTAATAGTAAAAATATTTATACAATTGTTAAGAGTGCAAACGTTAATAATGTTACTTTTTAACAAACTATATGAAACTAATACAGCTCATATTCAAAATATTGGAATAATTACTTTTTTTTACAAATTGAAAATATCGTTTGGTAATTTAATGTCTTTTAATGAAAATATGCAAACAATATTTTTATTAAGAACTTATTGTTGATTAAACTTATTTATTATCTTAAAATTAATATAATTTTTTATAAGATTAGTTGAAAAAAAAATATTTTGAAAAGTCAAAATATTAGAATATTTATTCAAGTGGTTCAAAATATTAGAATATTTCACATTAATTCTCCTTTAATTATCACCAATTCATAACTGGTGGCATCATTGATTAAATTCAGGCAATTTTATTTAAAATCAGTATTCTTTTTGCAGTTTGTTTGCTTTTACGTCTTAAAATGGGTCGTGTGAGTGATATTCCTGAATTTATTAAACTTCGTATGGTTGATTTGTATCGGCACGGTAAAAATTAATGTTATATAGCGAATTATTTACATTGTTCGCAATCAAGCGTTAGTAAAATACTAACACAATATTCAAAAAATGGAAAATTTCAAAATAATCGCGGAAATGGCGGCCGAAAACCAAAAACATCTGCTAGAGATGACAGGAAACTGAAGCGTATAGTTAAGAAAAACCGTTTAAAAAGTGTGCGATTCTTGCACCGAAAATGGAAAGAAGAAGGAGTTGAAGTTTCTACATCGACAACATTAAGACGTCTCCATAAATTTAAGTTTGAATCTCGTGTACCGAAAACAAAACCTCTCATGACTTCAAAACAAAAGCGTATAAGATTGAATTGGTGTAAATCACGACATTTATGGAGCGAAGAAGATTGGAAAAATATATTATTTAGTGATGAAAATATGTTTTGTGTTTCATATGGTAATCAAGGCATTCGAGTTTCGAGAATGAAGCAAGAAGCATTTGATAAAGAATGCCTTAAGGCTGCTCGTCAGTAAACTTCCCGATTCCCCTCGCTAATGTTATTCCTATGGGCGTAGGATGCATTCCTATTTTTAAAATATCTCCTCGGAAAATTAATATTTTTAACTTCTGTTTTCTTTGTATTGTTCTTAAAGAATGTCTCTCTTTTTTTAGTTGTTAATTTTTTACTAAAATATATACTTAATTTTATATGAAGTGTTCAAATCGTATTCAGTTTCGCTAAGATTTTAACACATAAAAATATAAATTAAGCACATAGTTTAGAAATATTTTGATAACTAAGAAAAAAAAGAGACATTCTTTAAGAACAGTACACAGGAAACAGAAGTTTAAATTATTAATTTCCCGAGGAGATATTTAAAAAATACGAATGCATCCTACGCCCATAGGAATAACATTAGCGAGGGGAATCGGGAAGTTTACTGACGAGCAGCCTTAAACGTTCCGTAAATTTTCTGCTAGTGTCATGGTTTGGGGTTGCATCAATCCAGAAGGACCTGGAAAGTCATGCATCGTCTACTAAAAAGTTAACTCTGAGATATATCAAGAAATTTTGGAATATTACATGATTCCATCATCAAAAGATTTATTTGAAGATGATTTCATCTTTCAACAAGATTTAGCGTCACCGCATACCTTGGTGTCAAATATGAATTGGTTCCGCCAACGCAAAATTAAGGCCACCTTGGCCACCAAACTCACCAGATCTTAATCTCATCGAAAAATTATGGTGTATAATGAATAAAAAACTCCAAGAAAATCCTCCTTCAAGTAAAACTGAATTGGTGGCACGTATAAAGTCTATTTGGGCTAATATTGATAGAAATGCCTGTAAACACCTTGTATATAGTATGCAAGATCGATTGTACACTGTTATGAAAGCTAAAGGGAATGCTACAAAATATTAACTACCATTTACTTAATAGTCATAAGGTAATATTGTTGCATAAAATAAAATATTCTAATATTTTGAACCAATCTAAATTTTATTCTAATATTTTGATGTGTTTCAGAAAGCTGAATACCTAATTTATTGTACTGTATTTTATATTTTGTAAATGTTAAAATCTTATCTAAACATTCCAGATTTAAATTATAAGAAATTTAATTGCATTTACTTAGTATCAAAAATAAATAAAAGAAAAATAATTTTTTCTTATTCCTTTTTCTCAATTATTCTTATATTTTGAATATGAGCTGTAATATTGATTATTGATTTTAATAATCTCCAATGTAAATCAAATAACTCCCGAATACTAAATGGAACATAAATAGATTATTAATATAAATGTCCCGTATGGCTGTATATTTTAAAGGTATCTTTCGATGTACACCTAGTACTGCCAGCAGTACTCAGCATAAATAGAATTAGTATAATACATAGATTTTTATTTCTTATCGATAATATTTCAACAGAATATATTAAATATAAGAGCGAAAACTTAATAAAATGCAAATATTATTCAAGTCAAATTAAACATTTGATTTATCATGTTTTCAGAACAAAAGCAATAAATTATGTAAATGCAATGTTTAAGATTTCTTTTGACATAGAAACGCTGATAATCCCATTTATAAAGTCTTGTATCACTTGCTACATTACAACTGCAAACAGTATTTGAATACGAAATTTTTTGGAGAAATCTGCACAAGACCTCAATTAGTTATGATGGGGGCGGGATAATGTGTGGGGGGGGAGGGGTGTAATGTTTGTTATTTCTCAAGAGTACTCATTAGTCATATCGGAATAGTGGAAGAAGAATGAATTTATTGTGCTTCAGATTTTTCTGCGAATGAACATTCCGTCCTAGAAAACACAAAGGAAATTTTACAAAATATTCTTTCTGTTCATTGAATAAGGAAATTTAAACCATTCGGCTTGGCGTTTTATTAATAGGGCATGTCTTTTCATTGAGTATTATATTTTCATAACAATTATTCTTGTTGTTATCTGCATGATGTAATGATAGTATATATGTCTGTACATTTATTGTTATGTCTTCCTTTCATTAATTTTAACACAATTATTAATTGGTTAATGACAAATTAATTAAGTAACAAATTAATTGGTAAATGAAGCCATAATACGAATTGTAATTTTTCCTACTGTGTGAAAAACTGTCCAGGCCAGGATTTGAGCCAGCAACCTCTGGCTTAAGCTGCAACACTTTACCAATTGAGTTATCCTGGACAAATCCGCCAGACACAATTTAGGTTGTTTGATTTTCAGGTGTAGGTGGTTTTAGTGAATTTTGTCTGCCAGATCTGTCAAGGAAACTCAGTTTTTGAGCGTTGGACGCTTAAGACAAAATCCCCTGTTTCAAATCCTGTCATACACACTTTCACTCAGTTGGAAAATTACAGCTCGTATTATGGTTTCATTTATGTTTTAGCATTTATAATAATAATAATAAAAGTTTGCTTAATTTTCTTTACATGGTTGGCGATTATTTTATTTAAAACATTTATTTCACGCTTTACGTTTAAAATAAGAGGTACTTTTCTGAACGAATATCTTGTGATAAAATATGAAAAATGCTAGAAAATTGTCCTGTCTGTGTCTACCTTGTAATACGACATTTTCCAAATGTCTTCAAAAATTCTTCCTTTTACCTATTGTCATATGAATAATACGCAAAATAATGATAATATGAATAAATAATTATAATATGAATAGTAGGCAATTACATTCGTTATATTTCAGTAAATGACGGTTTCGTTATATTTCAATAAACCTCAATTTTTGTGATTTGGATAGCTAGCTACTTTTAATATTAGCAGAGATGCCAAGTTCTCACTAATATTTTGTAATATGTGGGTTATTTTAACCCAGGTTTAATACGTTTCGAACCGGAAATTTTCTTAAGAAATGAAATTAAATATATTCCATGTAGAAATCTGAAATTAACTATATAAAGATTCATCAAATAATTTTTCTGGTTCGAAACATTGTTAAACTGGGTCAAATTAATCCACATATTACGGTAGGTTAGTGAGAGCTTGGCACCTCTGTATTAGTAACATAAACATGTGTCTTTCAATATATATATATATATATATATATATATATATGTGTGTGTGTGTGTGTATACAGTGGCGCAGCCAGGGGGGGGGGGGTTTGGGGGTTAAACCCCCAAACATTACTACTATACAAAACTATACAAATTACTATACAAAACAACTATACAAAACAATAACAGATCATCGAATTCCTGAGAAAAAAAAACATACATTTTGTAAGTCTCTCTCAGTTTCAAGCGGCTTTTTTTGCGTTTTTTGCTCTCAGTTATATCTAAGACCAAGCTATGTGCGTACCCAGGAAAAAAATCTTAGCAAAAGTAAGAATTTAAAAAAAGTTATAAAAAGCTATTTTTCGATTATGAGCAGATTTTTGCAATCGGTGTTTCTTTCGAATCATTTGTTTCGTAGGGGGTCTGTACACAAATTTAAAGACTATATTTCATTTGTTGGTAATGTAGCAACGACGTCTTGCTTATGATGGAGATTCATATATTTATCCTTAAAATTTTATAAATTAGTTATGGTTCCTCTTTTAGCTATTTTTAATTCTATCGCGCTTCTGTGACAAGAAAATCTCTTTCCTTTCTATTTAAAATTCAATAATTCTTAAACTCTTTTATCACAGCTTGAAGTGATCCTTTTTCAATTAATGTACATGTCTAAATTCTTTCTTTCGTATGTGCTTGCGGTTTTCATATGAGAAATTAAATCATTTTCTGTTTGGCATCTGCATGCCTTCCTAATGCATACATTTTGGATCACAGAATAAATAAAGAAAGATAAAATGCAACGTCTATCTCTCGATACATCTGCATGCTAAAATTCCTGCAGATATTAAGTTCGGACAGTTAGTTTTCTGTTGTTATAAAGATGCTGATATGGTAATCTGGTTTAGCGGTTTGCGTTAAAAAAATTAGAATGTGTTTCTCCCTAACGAATTTTCTTCTGTACCCTATGGGTCGACGCGGATAAATTTGTGGCATCTCAAAAAAAGGCATTCGATTTTGAGTTTTCATGATGTGAAGATATAGACGATCTGAGTGCTGGGGAACCGCCTCATTTTTTCAATTATCTTTCTTCAAATATTTTTTTTTTTTCATGGAAGCCTCAAGTCTCCGATATGTTTCTTCACAGGATGAGAGCCTTCGGGTGAAGAATTGCAAATCGAAATTATTTATTCTTCTTCGAATCAGATCTTTTTCATACTAAGAAGTTCACTGTTTATTATTTTTTTATAAAATATCCTCGATGATGTTACACATAATAAAAAGTTCAGATAGATAAAACTAACAAATTTATTATTATTACCAAGCAAAAGCCTGGTTCAGAGAAACTCGGATATACCGCCGAGAACTCGGTTCAAATTACATCACATCTACTTCAGAATTAAAACTGAAAAACAACAAAAGAAAGGGTTACAATAATTATTATTGGCGACGCCAGATTTCACCAAACCAAACAACAGAAAGGGGTTTTTTACACACTGCCCCCGGATGAACAATTACTATTGTTCATAATTCAAATTAAATTTCTAAAAAAAAATTTAAATTACATTGATAAGATAAAATAGAACATAATTACAATAAGGAGATTACACAAAATCACGGTTTTCATATGAGAAAATACTGAAACTAAAATATACAAAATAATGGGATTAGAAAACGATAATAATAAGAAAATAAAAATAAAATGTTCATGATAATGTTTATTTTTAGTCCATAATATCTAGTTCCAGTTTGTAAATCAATTGGACTGGTCTTCTTATCACACCGGAAACAGTCTGAATGGCACATGATCTAATTTTTGAATCTCTTCCTAAAAAGAGTTCTGTTATTCGTCCACACTTCCACATGTGCTTTGGAGTTTTATCCTCATTAATCAACACAACATCTCCAACTTCGAATTCAGTTGGAGTTTTGACAGGAACTGTAAAATTGGCAGAACGAAGTTTTAGCAAATATTCCTGTCGCCAACGTTTCCAAAAATGATTTAAAACTTGATCTCGATATCTCAAAATTTTAGTCAGTGTTATTTTATTCGATTTAGTTTCTGAAACGCAATGAAGATCTGGTAGAGAATTTATTCGCTTGCCGATCAAAAAATGAGAAGGTGTAAGTGGAAGCGGTTCACTGTTTTCTTCATAGACATACGTCAATGGGCGACTATTAATCACAGCCTCAATTTCGGTCAAAGTGGTTTGAATTTCTTCAAATGAGAGACAAGATTTACCGAGAACTTTCTTCAACGGAGTTTTTACCGAACGAACCATTCGTTCCCAAAATCCCCCCCCCCCCCCCCACCAACTGGCTCTTGGAACAATAAATTTCCAAACGATATTATTTTTATTAAAATATCGTAAAACTTCAGCTATTGATATTCGGTTCCAAACTTCTCTAAGTAAATTATATCTTTTAATAAACGTTTTCGCATTGTCACTATACATTGTTTTACAAATTCCTCTTCGGGATATAAACTGTTTAAATGCTAAAAGGAAGGTTTCAGTAGATAAATTGGAGCACAATTCGAGATGTACGGCTCTAGTGACTGCGCACGTGAAAAGAACGATGTAAGCCTTTTCTTGGCCAGTTTTTGTTTTGACATAAATAGACCTGCAAAATCCACAGCACAGGTCTGGAAGGGGGGGGGGGGGGGATTCTATTATACGATCTTTTGGTAAAGGTGCAATTTCCTGCTTTCCAGGAGAAGCTTTAAATTTTGTACAAATGAGGCAATTTTTCAGTACGGATTTTATCAATTTTCGTGCTCTGATTATAAAATATTTTTCTCGTAGATGAGCTAATGTAGTTGCCATTCCATAATGGAAAACCTTTTCATGGGCATTCTGAATCAATAATTTTGTATAAGTACTCCCATTTGGAAGTATAAAAGGATGTTTTTCCCTTTGAGAAAATTCTGAAAATTGTAATCTGCCAGATACAATCAGTAAATCATTCTCATCTAATTTTGGATCCAGATTATACAATGCTGAATCTTTATCGATGGGCTTTCCCATTTTCAAAAGGTTAATTTCACGATCAAAGACAGATAACTGAGTTTGTTTTATCCAATAAATTTCTGCCTTTTCAATTTCTGGAACTGTCAGCTCACCTGAAATTTTAATTTTACTTTTGTTGATATTATTTAGAAATCTAAAGATCCATGCTGTGATGTTAAGTAATTTTGAAATATTACTAAAATTTTCTAATTTTAAGAATGATTCTGGAGGTACAACACCTACTGTGCAAGATATTTGGTCAGAACTCAACTTCGGTGATTTTCTTTCATTCAAAGTGCTTTGATTTAGAATGTTTACGTTAAATGGTACCTTTTCAGGTTTTGGCCAACTGTCCTTTGGTAATGATAACCATTCAGGACCATAGTACCATAATTTATTTTTAGTGAGGTTATGTAAATTCTCGCCTCTAGTAAGAAGATCAATCGGGTTATCCTTACCCGGGATATACTTCCACAATTTCGGATCAGTCAAAGACTGTATTTCTACAACCCTGTTAGCCACAAAGGGCTTCCAATTATTAGCTGATCCTTTTATCCAGTATAACGTAATAGTGGAATCTGACCAGATATGCATTTCTAAATTTTGAAAATTATATACATTTTTTAAATATTTAGACATCCTAGCAGCTATTAATGCCCCCATTAATTCAAGACGAGGGATTGTCAAACACTTAATCGGGGAAACTCTACATTTTGCCCAAATAAGACTGGTCATAATTTCATTATTACTTGTGATATATCGAAAATAAGCTACAGTCCCATAAGTCTTAGGTCTGGCATCGGAAAAAAAAAATGAATTTCAATTGGGTCCGAAACTTCTAAGCCCTGCGGAAAATATTTGCGGGGAACCTCAAATTTATCTAAATGTTCGATTTCTAAACACCAATTTTCCCATTCATTTTTTAAATCATCAGGGAATGTTTCATCCCATTCCAAACACCTTTTCCATGTTTCCTGTAGCAAACTTTTCATACGAATAGAAAATGGTGCGATGAATCCAATCGGATCAAAGATTTTTAACATGGCTTTAAGAACAACGCGTTTCGTTGGATTAAATTTCCATTCATCAGGAAAGGATTGTACGTCAAAACGTAAAATATCCCAATTGGTATCCCATAATAATCTCAAAATCTTCAAAGAATTATTCGAATTTTCTTCTGAGTCACATAATTTATTTTCCTCCCATATTTTTCTAAGTTTAACAGAATTAGTATTGAATTTTCTCAAATTCATACCAGCTTCCCTAAAAATATCCGAAGCGGTTGATGATAAATAAAAAGCGTCTTCATCAGATTTTGACCCCGTTATTAAATCATCTACGTATGATGAATTCAAGATCTTAACGACTTCAGGATGATCAATATATTTCCGAATATGATATCTAATCGTTGCAGCCAAAATAAAGGGACTGCAAGTTACCCCAAAAGCAGCTCTAGTAAATCTCAAAAAAGTTAAGTTATCATTTTCGTCATCAAACCACAAAAATTTTAAATAATCCCGATCCTCTTCTGAAATCCCAATTTGCAAAAAGGCTTTTTCTAAATCAGCTCAAAATGCAATATTATATTTTCTAAAATTCGTTATAATATCAAGTATGTTCGGATTAAGATTAGGACCTGGGTATAAACAGTCATTTAAAGAATTTAAATGCTTTTCTTTAGAAGAAGCATCGCAAACCATCCTCACTTTGGTAGTTAATTTATCCTCTCTTAAAACTGGTCTATGAGGCATAAAATATCCATTCTCAATTATTCTATCAGGGCAGTCTTCTACAATTCCGGTAGTTTTTTATTCCAATACACGCCTTATATTTTTTTACATAAGTCCTTATCCTTTTCGAGTTTACGATTTAATTCGTTAAAACGATTCCTTGCTATTACAAAATTATTATCTACTCTAATTTTCTCCTCCTTCCACAATAAACCCGTTTCGTACCTATTATTTACAAATTTTAAATTATTCTCAAATTTATTCACAATTGCCTTATCCATATCCGAAATATTTTCATTTGATTGCGTAATACCCAAAGATTGAATTTCCCATAAAAATTTCAAATCCTCTCTCTCTAGATTTACAACGGACAGATTTAAAACAGATGCGTATTTCAAATTCCTTTTTTCATCCTCATAGAACCCACATAATGAGTGTCCGAATAAACTTTCCCATAAAAATAGAGATTTAGTTATTTTCTGTACCTCCCTCGTGACAGATTTGATAAAAATAATCCGCTCCAATTAATATATTTATTTGAGAATCGCATGGCGCAGCAAAATTCGACAACTTGTAGGGCGCCAATTTGTCTGTTATCTGTTTGTTGAAAAGTGGGGGATGAATCGTTGCGTTAGAAATTACGGCTGTAACCAAAGCCTCAATAAAAATGAAACGCGACTTATCTTCAACATGAGATAATTTTAATTGCACAGCATCATAAGTTTTTATTTGCGGCTTAGTAGCTGCAAAGGAGAAAATCTGAAGTTTTTCTCTACGAATAATTTGTGGATTTAATTTTGAAATTAATCGTTCTGTTACAAGAGATTTTTGACTGCCTAAATCATATAAACATAAGGAAAGTTCAGAATTTATTCCAGATTCCACTTTTACGCAAGCTGTTTGTAAGATAACCTCTTTAAAAGTATTTTCATTTGAATTGACTTTACAATGAGAAATTGAAGTGATTATAGAGTCTGCTGATTTGATTTCTTTCGGGATGGTCTGATTAGAATTCCTATTTAAACAAACCGAAAAATGATGAAAATTGCTATTACAAAATTTACATTGTTCAGAATTAAATTTACACTTGGCCGACACATGAAATTTTCGGAAACAAACAAAGCAACGTCCATGGATGCGCAATTTATCACGTTTTTGATGAATAGTACGATCTGTACATAATTTAGAATCGTGATCATTTTCACAAAATATACAAACACTTTTTACATTAGTAGCCAATGCAGAGGCTGAAGGAATGTCGCGTTTATAATTATTCAACTGTTTATAATTGTTATTATACTTTGTATTTTTAGCACTAAAACTATTTTCAGAGTTCTGCAGTGTCATCGTAGCTTCTCGAGATTGCACTTCGTTTTTAATGAAGGAAAGAAGCTCTTCGATCTCCATTTTATCAGTATTGGCTCTTTTACGATTAAAATCTAGTGCTATTTCAGAAAGTATTAATTTCATTAAAATCGGGCAGAGAAGTTGACCATAACTTCCTGACGTAACACCAAGAGAATTTAAATTTCTTATTTGAATTTCGCAATTATCATACAATTCTCGTAATTCTTTAACATTCGAAGCATTCTTTACCTGTTTTAAATTTAACAATTTACTCATATGAGCATTGATAACTAGGTCGTTACGACCATAGCGATCTTTTAACAAATCAACAGCAGCTTTAAAATTTTCCTCGGAAAGTGAAAAACCTGCAACAGCATTATACGCACTGCCTCCAAGCAGGGATTTTAAATATACGAATTTATCAATTGGGGTTAAATTAGAATTCTTCTCAATAGCATTAGAAAATTGCCCCCAAAATTCGAGCCAAGAACTGCTATCACCAAAAAATTTGTTTATTGTCAGCTTCGGCAATTTCATAAATTTCTCTATATTTCCGTTTTGAGAAACGGATTCATTTTTCATAAAATTTTGAAAAGCGTTATTTTGGTTTTGGGAGTTGCGTTCATTTAAGAACTACGTTATTTTGTAACGCGATTCGATAATTTTTTCACTATAGCCTTCTGAGCTTTCAGTTTCTTTTTCGAAATCTGCATCAGCGATTTCGTCTTGTATGTCAGAATTTAGTTTTTTTAATGTTTCATATTTTTCATTTAATTGATCTTTACAGATATTTAACATATCAAACTTATTTTCTAATGACATGGAGTCATCTTCAAGAATTGTATATATTTTAGTACACAACTTAATGGTTTGCGTTCGCAAATCAGCACGTTTCTTTTTTAACGTATCAATAGTGGTCATTTAAAAAAAAAAATTTACAGTTCAACAAAAATATAAATTCGACTGAGCTTACCTTAAGTCTTCAGAGAACCATTTATCAAAAACAAAATCATAAATCCAATGCAGACATCAGGTCGCGGGACGCCAAAAATGAAGAATTGCAAATCGAAATTATTTATTTTTCTTCGAATCAGATCTTTTTCATACTAAGAAGTTCACTATTTATTATTTTTTATAAAATATCCTCGATGATGTTACACTTGATAAAAAGTTCAGATAGATAAAACTAACAAATTTATTATTATTACCAAGCAAAAGCCTGGTTCAGAGAAACTCGGATATACCGCCGAGAACTCGGTTCAAATTACATCACATCTACTTCAGAATTAAAACTGAAAAACAACAAAAGAAAGGGTTACAATAATTATTATTGGCGACGCCAGATTTCGCCAATCCAAACAACAGAAAGGGTTTTTTTACATCGGGTTGCTTATAGCGTATATCTATGAGCTGCGGTGCTCTTTTTTCCTAGAATTTAAGCCCTGCATGTGAGTATGGATTTTGAAAAAAAAAAGGCGTTAAATGCATTTTTTTAGAAAAAATACTATCTATAATTACACACAATTTTACGCTAACCATGCATTAATTTAAATTGATCAGCAATATATTAGTTATGCATTGATTTACACTTATTACATTTTAACGATTGCTATCTGCATGTCATTAAAATTATACTAGCTGACCTGTCCGGCGGTGCCTGGGCTCACGATAATTACCTCAAATTTGTATGATTATATATCTTATATCAAATTTATATTTTTAAATGAAATTTTCACTAAAAAATATTGATTATTAGACAGAAAAGCATTTTTAAAAGACACCTTCTTGTTTGGTTGGGGTTTTTTTGTTTGTTTATTTTCCTCGTAAGGGTCTCTCGTTTCATAGTTTAAAAAAAAAATAACCCCAGTTGTCTGAATTCTATAAATTTTTCATCAGTTATAAACAGGTCTTGACAAATGCAGTCACCAGGTCGCCACTGGCGACTTCGTTTTTTTTTTTTTTTTTTTAGCCACCAAGTTATTTAATCCGATTTTTTTTTATTATAATTTTGGGTACAAAAATTGACCTAATAAATGACCATAAATGGCATTTTTTCTCATTTTCGGCATTTTTAATTAGGTAAAAATAAGTTTAACAAATGCAAATTTTAAATTAATAAAAAATAATTATTTGACTGACTTCGACACGAAAATAGGCAGAAATTGTTTTCCTGCTTCACTGTTTCATCCATGCCCCCCTCATCAGATATAAATTTTGCAGCACTCACTTATCCAGACATTTGAAATCTTCGGCAATCAGCATTTCCTGAACATACCGGTTAATGCAGCCTTTAAATTTTTTTTTATAGATAAATAATTTTGATAAATTTCATTAGAAAACTTTGTTTATACCATCTTTTTAAATGATGTAACTGTTCTAAACTATGTAACTAATAATCGTACAATAGGCTTATTATTTTTCTCAATTAATTGATAAAAAACTTTTGTGCTTTTGAAAAATAGTGACTTCGGAGGGGAGCAGGTTATATTTTTTTACTGGTAACTAGAATTTTTTACTGGCTACCAGATTTTATCAAATTTGTAAAGCCATGGTTATAAATATATTGGTTTTACAGACCGTGGAAAAATATTGATATCTAGCTGTAAAAGAAATGCTTTCTTCTCGCGTCTTTTTTTTCTTTTTTTTTTTTTTTTTTGCGACATGTCCTTTAAAATAACAACACAAAAAAGTTACTGTCCGAACTCTCTGAAATTTTATTCGATTGTAAATATAACTGTATCCAACCCCTCTTTAAAATTCCGTGAAAAAAATCTGTCTTTGACTAAAGTCGAAGAGAACAGAATCACAGAAACACAGAGTCACGTCAAAAAAGACTAAGTCACATTTAATACTGAAAACATGAGCCGACGCCGAGCAAACCCACGCCAAAATACCCAACTTTCTTTTTGCATTGTCATCGAAAAATTCTCAGATTTTTTTAAATACTTTTATTCATCAGAGCGTTTCCAAATTTTTGTAGGCGCTGTAATTTTGATCTTCCAAGATGCTTTTAATGGATTGTGCCGAAATACAGACGTTTAATTACTTTTAGCATAGAAAAAATATAGTCTTCGAAAGGCCTGATATGACGTGAGGTTCTAAATAAATCGTAATTTAGAAAGCTTTCAGCTGTTTCACACCTTTAAATTTCCCATTTATAATAAATTCTTTATGCCAAGCATTTCCATCTTAAAAGTAATCTGTATACTAAATTTCAAGTTTCTAACACTAACAGTTTCAATTAAATCATAATTTAGAACACTTTTAGAAAGTTTTCAGCTCATTTCGTCCTTTTAATTTTTTTTTTTTTTTTTTTTTTTAATGTATAAGGAAGCATTTACTACATAAAAGTAATTATCATGCCAAATTCAAAGTTTTCATACCAATTGTGTCATATAAATCGCAATTTTAGAATGCTTCTTACTCTTGCATTCTTTTAAATTTCGAATTGAAAAAATAAATTCTGGGGAGCATTTACGTCTTTTAAGTAACATCCATATAAAATTTCAAGACTCTAGCCCTAAAAGTTCTAAATGACTTGTTACATTTGGCAAAAAGCAAGGTAAGTAAGTCTATTGAAAATTTTGTTAAAATTGCTTCATTATTATTAAAGTTAGGAATAAGAATTCGTGATTCTCTTGTAATGAAACCTTGTGTATTTTTGATTGAAGAAATGGATTCCAACTCTGTTATTTTCTATGTAAAAATTATTTGATGTACTGTGCTCTTCCATCTTTAAGTTTTCCCCTCATCATTTTTAAACACTTTATAAATCTAACCTAGTTTTGTGTTATTTCAGTGGTGCATTTTATAGTTTGTAACTCTAATATTGTAAACGCTGTTTAAATGAATCATAACCAACGTAATTGCGGAGAAAAGCCTTATGATTTCATTCATTTAAAAGACTGATTCCATTAACCGATGATTCATATAACCGGCGACCATCTTTATTATAAACTCAACCCCCCCCCCCCCCCCCTAGAACCGAATTCTGGCTGCGCCACTGATATATATATATATATTATATCGGATTCGAAAGGGTTAATCTAAGAAACAATATTAAAAGAGCATTATTTAAGATTAGTTGGTGCTTGATACGTGTGCGTTTACCAACGCGAGTTTTCAAAGATACCTCGAAAATCTCCGAAAGATTAGATGGACGACGCGACATGGCTTGGAACCCAATGCCTCCCGTCTCCCAGCGATGAGGGCAGAACCTTTCAGCCCCTGGTGGGGCCCCAGTATTTTAAGTAAAATCAAGTAGCTTTTGAGATTTAAGGTTCTTCTGAAACTCAGAGTGGCTACTTTCTGACACATTTTTTAATTCATTTTTTTTTCGTAAACGTATCAAATTGACAGGTTTTCGTATTCACAAACTATGCAATCGAATTGTTTTCCGTTTCGAGGTAAAGGCAATAGAATTTTCAGAACATGCTGTCAAAGTTGGCGTTTTGAACAGAATTTCTGAACGTGACAACGCAGAAAAGGATGAGACAACAATCTTTATAACTCAAGATATAATTCATTTATCATTTTATTCATTTATTGGGCTTATGAAACATGCCCACTGCATTTAGACGTTGCGAAATGCATGGCAATGTAATAAATAGTATTCTGCGGCATTTATCAAGCAGCGTCCAATTTAGATTGGGTTTGGCAAGGACCTTCTTCGAGGGAAGAGTCATAGTTATACACCTATTATTTTATACACTAGGTGACTCTATCCCTTACGAGCTACACTGAGAAAAATGACACTTTCAAATCTGAATAAATCAATGTTTTTATTCTGTTTTGAAACTTTTTGTTTCAAGTATCACGACCCAGTGCTTTCAATTCTGAAAGACTAGAAATACTCAGAATATTGAAACATGGCCATACTCAAAACTGTTCACACAGAGGTCAGTTCATACTCATTTTTGAAACATGGACATACTCAAAACTGATTAGAATCAGTTCAAACTCATCTTTAAAACATGGCAATACTCAAAAATGAGCACATAGAAGCCAGTTCATACTAATTTGAATGAAATGCAATATTTCCATTTTTCAAGAGAAAAATAATTGTTGCGTTACTGGGTTAAAAATGTGCAAAAAGAAAATTTACTAGTAGGACTCGGGTTCGATGCTGGCTCTGGATAAAAGTGTAAATTTAGATTGATAATTTAAATTTAGATAATTAAATTAAAGTGTAAGATTAGAAGTTTATCCTCCCATAATCATAAATTGAGCACATGATGTTTTATTTTTGAGTGTGTGCATGTTTTCAGAAATGAGTATTATACATGTTTCAAACTTGAGTAATTTTGATTCGGAGCCATTTTGACTATGCGACATACTCAGATTTGAGTATTTTTTTGCTCAGTTTTGAAAATGTCGATTTTAGAGTGTACAAACGCCAATGCCGTCCAGGCCCCGCAGGCTCTAGAAACACGCTAATTTGTCTGTTTTAAAAATATTATGCGATTACGAAGGATTTAAGGCTATTATTATAACAATTGGCGACGTTTGGGATGCCCTTAATTTCCCTTTGATTGGGGAATTTATAGGCTCCCAAGCCCGCTTACATCGCTGTCACGACAGCTGATAGCTGTTTTCGGTGATTTATTAAGCAAGATTTATCACACATTTGAAAATCAGCTTGCATAAAATAGTTAAATAAATAATTTCGCTACCTCACGGACATTTGTAATAAAGTTTTCTTTTAGACGCGAGAAGAAAATCGTTTTAAATATGACGTTTTAGAGATATTATTTAACCCCTTCAATGACCGCAGAGTTAGGGGGAAAATATTATTACTCCCGCCTAATCTCAGGGCTGCCGTTGAAGTGGTTAAATATGACGTAATTTTCACCACTCAATACTTTTCACACATAATAATTTAATTGTTTTAATGTTTTCTTTCGCTTTTAAAATTCCTAAATATACTAAAATACATTTTTAATTGTAAAATGTTTAGAAATACTATTTTTTGCGTTTTTAGCACTTTCCAACCTAGTTGAAAAGTGCTTATGACTTCGGTTTGTCTGGCCGTCTGGCCGTCTGCCGTCTGCCGTCTGTCCGTGCTCTAACTCCCGTAAATATGCTCGGATTGCTCTGCAATTTTTATATGTTATTGTCGTTATCTATAGCATGTTCCCTATTTCAACGGAAGTGTGTAGCACTTATAGTTTTTTTACAGGGACACTCAAAAGAATTCCGTTACATTGCGGTCTATGGGGAAAAATCATTTGCGGTTTATTTAAATAATGTTTCACTACTTTAAACGCATTGAAATTTATATATATCACTAAGGTGCATTAGAAGATGCTTAATATGGAACAGGGTGTGCATATCACTTATAGTTACTTTACAGGGACAGTCAAAAGAATTCCGTTACATTACGTCTATGGAGAAAAATCGTCTGCGGTTTATTTAAATAATGTTTCACTATTTTAAACGCATTGAAATTTATATAGATCACTAAGGTGCATTACAAGAGACTTACTACGGAATATTGTGTGTATAGCAGTCATCGTTCATTTACAGGGACACGCAAAAGAATTATCTACTGTCTGTTAACAATAATTCCTGGAAGTGCGTTTTAAGTTATTGAACGCGATTTTAATTTTAACTTGCTTTTTGTCTATTACGTGGTGTGTATAAAATCTGTAAATCCTATACAGGGCAGCACAAAAGTTCGCGAACACATTTCTGTTTATTGACAAACTCCAGACGGAGAATTTTAAACTGTGCTACGCGTTTCCTAACTGAACTAAAATTATCATCCTATGTAGTATATATACAAATCTATAGATCCTATACAGGGCTGAATAAAAGTATTCGGATAATTTTCCGAAAATTGTATATGTTGGAAATTCCTGAAATTATGTTTTTAAATATGTTATGCGTTTTCTAAATTGTTTACTTAGATGTTAGCTTTTAGCTTATTAAACGGTATGATTTGTAAAATTATTTTGGTAGCGTTGGAAAGTGCTATATAATCTATGCTTGACGCATGATTTTTCGTTCTTGTTTTTTTTAATTTGTGCACAATAGGTACAACAATGACTTTTTCGAAAAATGAAATAAATCGCTATTGAGATACTGAAATTTTAAACAAAAAATTGAAAACAAACCATTAAACCATTATCATTAAAAATAGACAAATTTAGAAAACGTTTGGACGCTATACACCGCAATCTAGTTGCTTGTGTGCCTGCGAAAGATGGTTAAATTGCTATGCATAGTTTTGATCCTATAAAACATTTTTAACCGAATTATTTTGACCGACTTCAGCATTAAATAATCCTTAAAATAATTATTTGATTTGAAGAATTATCTGCTTCAGCGTGTTGATTATATATTTATCTATGTAGCTACCAGTTTTCATTTTTTTCTTTTACACAATGGTTTTCTTTATATAAGTCAAGAAAAGCCCCGGTCACAATAAATTGAACTAAGGCAGCAACAGTGTTACTTATTAAAGCAGCAATTTGAAAATGTATTATTATTATTATTATTATTATTGTTTTTTTTTTTTTTTTTTTTTTTTTTTTTTTAAAGATGGGGAAGAAGGATTAAGCAAACTGAAAGTAAAGAAATGCATAAAATTTTTACCAACTGAAATGTGATTTTATTATTGATTTATTATGCTAGTATGGATTGCACTTTTGTTTTGTTTAAAAAAAAAACGCTCTGAAATATTGAACTTTTATAAAAAGCAACAAGAATTATAAAAGTTGCTTTTTATTTAAATCATGCATTAAACTTTAATAGTCAGTAACAAGCCCAGAAACATGTGAAGTAAATACCACTGTTTTTAATTACAAGTTGTTTTCACCACCCACTTTTATGTATCGGTATAAACAGGTTACAAAAAATTAATGCAAGAAAAACTGCATTAGTTAAATAATTACGAGCAGAGAAGACCGAGCTATGCTCGGTCAAAATTAAATTTGAGTTCAAATATCATGAACCATGACCAAAATGACCCAATAATTGAATTTTCTCGAACATGTGACTTAGCCCAACAGTCTTCTCGTGCCCGAAAACCATAGGATGCAAAATTTAGTGTAAATAGTCTGAGCCGTTTTTAAGATAAAATAGCTTGACCCATAATGACCCATGATCAAAATGACCCACTAATCGAAATTTATCGAACATGTGACCTAGCCTAATAGTCTTCTTGTTCCCTAAACCTGTAGGGTTCTAAATTTATTTCAAATTCTCTGAACCGTTTTTAGATAAAATAGCTTGACCCATAATGACCCACTAATTGAATTTTCTCGAACATGTGACCTAGCCCAACAGTCTTCTCGTGCTCGAAAACCATTGGATGCAAAATTTAGTGTAAATTGAGCCACTTTTTAGAACTTGACCCACAATGACCCAGAAATGACCCACTAATCGAATTTTCTCGAACATGTGACCTAGCCCAATTATTTTCGCGTGCCCGGAACTAGTAGGATACAAAATTTAATCAAAATCGTTTGAGCCGTTTTTTAGATAAAATTAATTTGACCCGCTTTGACCCAAAAATGACCCACTAATCGAAAGTTCTCGAACATGTGACCCAGCCCAATAGTCTTCTCGTGCCCGAAAATAGTCGGATACAAAATTTCGTCAAAATCGTTTGAACCGTTTTTTAGATACAATTAGCTTGACCATGACCCAAAATTACCCACTAATTGAATTTTCTCGAACATGTGACCTAGTCCAACAGTCTTCTCGTGCCCGAAAACCATTGGATGCAAAATTTAGTGTAAATTGAGCCACTTTTTAGAACTTGACCCACAATGACCCAGAAATGACCCACTAATCGAATTTTCTCGAACATGTGACCTAGCCCAATTATTTTCGCGTGCCCGGAACTAGTAGGATACAAAATTTAATCAAAATCGTTTGAGCCGTTTTTTAGATAAAATTAATTTGACCCGCTTTGACCCAAAAATGACCCACTAATCGAAAGTTCTCGAACATGTGACCCAGCCCAATAGTCTTCTCGTGCCCGAAAATAGTCGGATACAAAATTTCGTCAAAATCGTTTGAACCGTTTTTTAGATACAATTAGCTTGACCATGACCCAAAATGACCCACTAATTGAATTTTCTCGAACATGTGACCTAGTCCAACAGTCTTCGCGTGCCCGAAAACCATTGGATGCAAAATTTAGTGTAAATTGAGCCACTTTTTAGAACTTGACCCACAATGACCCAGAAATGACCCACTAATCGAGTTTTCTAGGACATGTGACCTAGCCCAATGATTTTATCGTGTTCGAAACTCGTAGGACACAAAATTTAATCAAAATCGTTAGAGCCGTTTTTTAGATCAAATTAATTTGACCCGCGTTGACCCAAAAATGGCCCACTAATCGAAAGTTCTCGAACATGTGACCCAGCCCAATAGTCTTCTCGTGCCCGAAAATAGTCGGATACAAAATTTCGTCAAAATCGTTTGAACCGTTTTTTAGATACAATTAGCTAGACCATGGCTCAAAAGGACCCAAAATGACCCACTAATCGAATTTTCTCCAACATGTGACCTAGCCCAATGGTTTTCTGGTGCCCCAAAACGGTAGGACACAAAATTTCGTCAAAATCGTTAGAGCCGTTTTTAAGATAAATTTTGCATATATATATATATATATATATATAACCACACACAAGATTTGCTCGTATTAGAATATATGATTGTAATCACTAACTCATTTAAGCAAACGTATATATGATTGTTAAAAGCTCTGCGATAAAATCAAAAGGACCAAAATTCACATTAGTTGCAGCTTACATGAATAACCAACTAATTAAATAAAATACAGCAAATTTAATTAAACGCAAATAAAATTTAAGTCACATTTAACATTTGTATCATCGTGTTTTCTAAACAAGAACAATAAATTAAATAATGTGTGGCTTACGATGTCTTCAGACATACTGATAATCCCATTTGATACAGTCTTGTATCACTCGCTACATTTACAACTTACAAACAGTATCTCAACATGAAATCTTTGAAGAAATCTAAACAAGCCCTCAATTAATTGTGAGAAGGGTTAACGGAACATATTTCTCAAGAGAACTCATTAACCATTTCTGAATACTGGAAGGAGAAGGAGTTTATTGGATTTATTTATTTATTTATTTATTTTCATTTAATTTAATTTGTCTTATTTTATTTTATTTTATTTTATTTTATTTTATTTATTTATTTATATTTATTTTATTTCATTTTATTTATTTATTTATTGCCGTTATATGTTTTATCCCAGAATGTCTGAATTTTAATTTAAAAAAAAAAACTATACCGTTAAAATTCGAATTTTTTTTTAATGATTTTTCGTTGGAAAATTTCAATTTAATTACTTTATTTTTTTAACAGTTAGTAATGAAACTAGCCGTTGGGGGCCACCGTAATACTTACCCATCATGGATATGCATAATGTAAAATATTAAAATAAAAATGTGTAAACTACTTATAAAATGCATTGCAATTCAAATAAAATCGTGGCTTGATGACGTCATAAACTTTAAAGGCTCGATTACTGAATTGCTTGAAAGAAACATCCTTATAACTCCAAAAATAATAATCCTATTATCTAGCGGTTTATTGCATCTGATTAAGCATCAAATTTCCAATTAAAATGTATCTTTGAAGTAAAATTTGGATGAAATACAGGGTCATGAAAAATCGAAGAGTGTGGAAATAGGATTCCAAATATCTCGGCAACTAATTATCCGACCGACTTCATGCTTCATGCAAAATTTGTGTTTTTTTATTGTCTTTTATATTCATTTCTTAAAATAAACAATTTCGAAAAATTTTTATACCTTTTATCAAAACGAATATTTCGAGAGTCCGAAAAAAAGAGTTCCGGTTATTCGAGGTTATTGAAATTGAATAGGCTTCTTCCCATTATTACATACTAAGTACATACCTAATTGCAAGTTTCTATCTCAATTTTTTCGGGAGATAGAACGTTTACAGACACATAGACACACACACAGACGGACGGCAATTTTTTTTTTCTAAAAATATGTTTTTCGGAATCTCCAGTGTCTGAAACGTGTAAATCCGTCAAAAAAAATTGTGTCATGTAAATTACCCTATACTACGTATGATGGGTAAGTAAAAAAAAATTTCGATTTTCAAAACGATTACAAGACTTACCCATCTTACATCATTACATCTACGTATGATGGGTAAGTAAAATGAGTAACATACTGCATACGTTAGTAACATTAAAGTGAGTGCTGGATATATGTATATATATATTTTTTCGATTTGCTGAAAACTGACTGAATATAACTGAACAAATGCTACCACAGTTATTATGTCACGTTTTATGCTTAAAAGTTTTGTGCGAAATTATAATAATCGAATATTTTTGTTAAATAGTGCACATTTGATAATTATAATAGATTAATAAGAACATTTAAAAGTAAAAGAAGATATAAACAAATATAAGGCAAATAAACAATAAATTATTTACAATTTATTCAACCAAAGACAATAAATTCAGCAATACGTTGTTCAAAGGATCAGGGTCCATAAGACGTGTTTTTGACCCATGAAATAAGACTAAAACTCGATTTTATTATACTGACTTAATTATTTCACTTTTTAGGTGCGTTCGTAATTATATAAATACGTAGCACCTATAGTCGTCGCTTGGTCCGTCCGTCTGTCTGTCCACCTGTCCGTCTGTTTGTCCGTCCGTCCGCATATAACAACGCATAAACTACCCAACCGAATGGTTTGAAATTTAAGATATATTATCTTTGCAGAATTTTGTCGAGACATTTCAAATTTTATTAAAATCGAATCAAAACTTTAGGAGATATTAATAAAAATATTTATTAAGAAATTTTATTATTTTTTTTAATCGGTGCTTTCTTGTTATAGGAGCTTCCGAAGTTTAATCGTCAAGCGACCGAGATGCTTATTTTATGACAGAAATTAATCTGCAGACGATATCATTCATTTCACAGAATTAAAAATCATCAAGATCTAAATATTTATATAGCTAGCTACAGTACGAACGCACCTCATTTGTCACGTTTGACGTACAATTTCCAGCTTGTTAATATTAGAAGATTTATCTTGTACGATTTCAACAATAGTTTTTGCATTTTATTCATATGATTTACACAAGCTCAAACTTCGTATTATTCGTAGTTTTTGATGTAAAATATGCAACTTCTCCTAATCTTACCTCAATTATTTATGTGAGCGCAATCGTGCAACACTTTCTTCTTTACATATATTATAAAATACATCAAAATGTACAATATATGTAAAAAATAAAAGTGTTGCAAAGCTGCGCTCATAGTAAAATATTAAAAAATATATTAAAAATTGAGTTAAAATTAGGAGAAATTGCGTATTATATTCATCAAAAACTAAATACGAACTTTGAGCTTGTGTAAGTTATATAAATCCGAACAAATTGCAAAAAAATATTGTTGAAATCGTACAGGACGAAACTTCTAATATTAAAAAGTGAAATAATTAAGTCAGTATAACAAAATCGAATTTTAGTCTTACTTGATAGGCCATAAACATGACTTATGGAACCTGATCCTTTGCGTATAATGTATGATATTTTGATGTAAAAGTCTTGTATCGCTTACTATATTTAAACTGCAAACAATATCTAAGCATGAAGTTTTTGTAGAAATTTAAACAAACCTTCAATTAGATGTAAGTGAAGTTAGTAGGGCCAGATTTAAGCAGGGGAAAACTTCCAACAGTATTTTAATATGGAAATTTCCGCCTTATTTAAACACAGAATTTCTGTCTTAAATAAGAAGAAAATTACTATAAAAATTATTGGTGTAATTTTGTCCTCTACAGTATTCAGACTCTAGGGGTTAACATATATATTTCAAGAGCACAGATTAGTCTTTTCCGTTAACCATTAAGAAAATGAATTTCTTGTATTTTAGATTATTCTGCCGATTTACTTCTCATCCTAGAAAATATAATAAAAACTATATCCTTTATTTGATAAATAAAGACGTTTAATCTAAGAAACGAAAAGTGAAAATGAGCATTTAAATAAAGTAACTGTGTTCTTTGTTCTTACATTTAAAATGCATTCATTTGTTCGTACTAGACTGTATTGTAATTTATAAAATTTATGCACGATGTGAGGCCAGGTTAAAGCAAAAAAAAAAAAAAAAAAAAAAAAAAAAAAAAAGGTCAAAAGACAGAGGAAAAACAGGTTTAGGGAAGAAAAATATCTATAAATAATTTACCTATTTATTCTTTTAAATTTGAAACAAATTTTCATTAGCTGGTTTGTTACTGGTCGAATTCCATTTTCCTAAGCTGCCAACTTTCACGCCTTTTTCCTTACTACTATTTTTCAACAAAAAAATTTGCCCTGCTTAATCCTAAATTTTCGAGATTAAATAAGTCAATTTTTGCTAGGAAAAAAAGTCTAAAATTTGGCAGTAATGGTTTTATGCTTAGGATTTTATTTTTCAAATAATCTTTTCTAATAATCTAGAGAGAAAATGTAGCATTTTAGATATAGAAATACAGATAAATGCGTAGCATCAATGCATTTATAATAAAAACCGTTAAAAATATATAACAGTTTTTCTAATATTTTTTTTTTTTTCATCACAAAAAAATACAGAATATGTTTACAATAATAACCTACTTAATTCGGAAGCAAAACCATTCATTGTTATTCATGTTATTTTTTTTCTTAACTAATTACTATTTCAATTGCTTGATAACTAAAGTCAGAAAATTGTTCAGCTTTCACATGAAATCCCTCATTTCTATCGTACCCTCTTTTTTAAAAAACAAATATTTATTAGCTGGTTTGTTACTGGTCAAATTCCATTTGCCTAAGCTGCGAACTTTCACGCCTTTTTTCTACTACTATTTTTCAACAAAAAAAAAATTGCCTTGTTTAATCCTAAATTTTCAAGATTAAATAAGTCAATTTTTGTTAGGGAGAAAAGTCTAAAAGATGGCAGTAATGGATTTGTGCTTAGGATTTTTGTGCTTTTATTTTTTCAAATAATCTTTTCTAATAATCTACAGAAAAAAAATATAGCATTTGAGATATAGAAATACAGATAAATGCATAGCATCAAAGCAATTATAATAAAAAGCTTAAAAATATATAACAGTTTTTGTAAATCTTTTTTTTTTTTTTACATCACAAAAAAATACAGAATATGTTTACAATAATAAACTTCTTAATTCGTAAGCAAAACGCTACATTCATTGTTATTCCTGTTATTTTCTTTCTTAACTAGTTATTATTTCAATTACTTCGTAATTGAAGACAGAAAATTGTTCCGCTTTCACATGAAATCCCCCCCCCCCATTTTTTAACAAATATTTATTAGCTGGTTTGTTACTGGCCAAATTCCATTTGCCTAAGCTGCCAACTTCCACGCCTTTTTCCTACTACTATTTTTCAACAAAAAAAAAGTTGCCTTCATTAATCCTAAATTTTCGAGATTAAGTAAGTCAATTTTTGTTAGGAAAAAAGTCTAAAAGTTGGCAGTAATTGATTTGTGCTGAAGATTTTATTTTTTCAAATAATCTTTTCTAATAATCTAGAAAAAAAAGTAGCATTTTAGATATAGAAATAAATATAAATGCATAGCATCCATGCATTTACGAGGGAAAGTAATTAAGTAAGTCACAAAAGATAATTAAATAATAACTTACAATGATATATTCACTTCAAAACTATTTTTATTGTTCAACATATTCTCCACCAATATTTATGCACTTATATCACCGTTTTATCAGTGCCCCAACACCAGCTGCATAACATTCTTTGGGTTGCTGTCTCAGCCACATTAGGACTTCAAGTTGAACCTTTTCCTCATCTGTGAACATCATCTTGCTTCCAAGATGGTTTTTTAGTGAACTAAACAGACGAAAATCGCTTGGGGCTAAGTCGAAACTGTATGGTGGATGTTGAAGAAATTGTAAGATGATGTTCACAGATGTTAAAAAGTTTCAACTTGAAGTCCTAATGTGACTATTATACTCTACTAAGTTATCATTTAATTACCTTTTGTTACTTACTTAATGACTTCCTCTCGTATAATAAAAAGCTTAAAAATATATAACAGTTTTTGTAAATCTTTTTTTTTTTCATCACAAAAAAAAACGAATATGTTTACAATAATAAACTTCTTAATTCGGAAGCAAAATGCTACATTCATTGTTATTCATGTTATTTTCTTTCTTAACTAGTTATTATTTCTATTGCTTCATAATTAAAGTCAGAAAATTGTTTAGATTTCCCATGAAATCTCCCATTTCTATCGTAGCTTTTTTTTAAAAATAAATATTTATTAGATGGTTTGTTACTGGTCAAATTCCATTTGCCTAACTGCCAACTTTCACGCCTTTTTTCTACTACTATTTTTCAAAAAAAAAAAAAAAAAAAAAAAAAAAAAAATTGCCTTGTTTAATCATAAATTTTCAAAATTAAATAAGTCATTTTTTGTTAGGGGGAAGAAGTCTAAAATATGGCAGTAATGGATTTGTGCTTAGGATTTTATTTTTTCAAATAATCTTTTCTAATAATCTACAGAAAAAAAAGTATAGCATTTGAGATATAGAAATACAGATAAATGCATAGCATCAAAGCAATTATAATAAAAAGCTTAAAAATATATAACAGTTTTTGTAAATCTTTTTTTTTTCATCACAAAAAAATACAGAATATGTTTACAAGAATAAACTTCTTAATTGGTATGCAAAACACTAGATTCATTGTTATTCATGTTATTTTCTTTCTTAACTAGTTATTATTTCAATTGCTTCGTAATTAAAGTCAGAAAATTGTTTAGCTTTCACATGAAATCCCCCATTTCTATCGTAGCTTTTTTTTTTTTTTTTTTTTTTTTTTTTTTAAACAAATATTTATTAGCTGGTTTGCTACTGGTCAAATTCCATTTGCCTACGCTGCCAACTTGCACGCCTTTTTCCTACTACTATTTTTCAAAAAAAAAAAAAAAAAATTGCCTTGATTAATCCTAAATTTTCGAGATTAAGTAAGTAAATTTTTGTTAGGAAAAAAGTCTAAAAGTTGGCAATAATTGAATTGTGCTGAAGATTTTATTTTTTTAAATAATCTTTTCTAATAATCAAGGGAAAAAAAGTAGCATTTTAGATTATAGAGATACATATAAATGCATAGCATCGATGCATTTACGAGGGAAAGTTATTATATAAGTCACAAAAGATAATTAAATAATAACTTACAATGATATATTCACTTCAAAACTATTTTTATTTCTCAACATATTCTCCACCAATATTTATCCACTTACAATGATTTGCTTTTTACAATTACTTGCTTCCAAGATGGTTTTTTAGTAGACTAAACAGACGAAAATCGCTTGGGGCTAAGTCGAAGCTGTATGGTGGATGTTGAAGAAGTTGCAAGATGATGTTCACAGATGATGAAAAGTTTAAACTTGAAGTCCTAATGTGACTGAGACAGCAACCCAAAGAATTGTATGCAGTTGGTGTTGGGGCACTGATAAAACGGTGATATAAGTGCATAAATATTGGTGGAGAATATGTTGAGAAATAAAAATAGTTTTGAAGTGAATGTCATTGTAAGTTATTATTTAATTACGTTTTGCGACTTACTTAATGACTTTCCCTCGTATAATAAAAAACTTAAAAATATATAACAGTTTTTGTAAATCTTTTTTTTTTTTTTCATCACAAAAAAAAAAAAAAAAAAAAAAAAAAAAAATAGAATATGTTTAGAATAATAAACTTCTTAATTCGGAAGCAAAACGCTACATTCATTGTTATTCATGTTATTTTCTTTCTTAACTAGTTATTATTTCAATTGCTTCATAATTAAAGTCAGAAAATTGTTCAGCTTTCACATGGAATCCCCCATTTCTATCGTAGCTTTTTTTTTTAAACCTCGTAATTAGATGCTTTGTTTTTCTGCTGCCACCCAAGCAAATGTAAATACGATTTGGAAAATTTCATTAACTTCCACTAAGGAAAGGGGAGTTTCTTTTACAAACGTTGCATGTAACGGAGTTATTTAATATCTCGTTTCTTTTATATTTACATAACGAGAACGTTATGCAAATACAAAAGGGAGGAAAGTGAATATAAATTTCTTTAGCGTTTATTGGAACACAATGAAAAAAAAAAAAGCACTCTATTCAGCTTTTATTTCCAGTTAGAAGATGAAGGTAAGCAAAGAGAGAGCTTTAAAATCAAGGTACTTGCTACCAAGTAGGTAATTAATTAAAAAATATACAAAGGAAAGAGGAAAACATGTTTGAAAAAAAAAATGAAAAAAACCATTACCTACTTTTTAGCGTGTTTTCTTTTTAAATAAATATGAAGAAAACTTTTGGTTGAAGATGAACTTCACCAACTAACACAAAGACTCAGTGGTTGACTCTTCTTTTTTTTTTCTCCGACTCAATAGTTCTTAAGGACTTTTTAACTTGCTTCAGAACAATGTATAAGAATTTAAATAAATAGAAACAAAGTTTTGAAGAATGATAAATGAGTGGTTCTATTTATCTTTTTTTTTTCTATCTTTCTTTTAAGAACGATGGAAGAAACTGTTTTTCTCTAATTACCATGCTTTGTGAAAATGATAAATTAGGATTATATGTACCAGAAAAAATTATAGAAAATTTTAGTAACAATTTATCAATGCAATGTCATGGTTATGAGCATTAATGCTCACCATAACTGTATATTTTCTCTCTTTTATTTAAACTTTCTAATTTTTTTCACATTATAAATACCTAATTTCTTAATTAGAACTTAACATCTAAGCTATACCAAAAACAATAAATAAATAAATAAATAAAAATAAAAATGTATGGCTTTTTTGAGTGCTCTTTTTTTTAAATTGTTGTTGTTTATGCTGTGCCCGCCTTTTCTCCACCTGGCATTTATGTGCTGTTTCACGAACATGTTCCGAACCTTATTTTTTACTTTTTCAACTTTATTACTAGTAGTTAGTTATAACTACAGCTATACCATTTCATTTTCTTCCAATTATTTAGACTCTATCCTTAATCTCCTTCGCTTTACTTTTTATTCCAAATTTGTTATCATCTCTTTTCTTAACTTTACATCTATCCTTTTCATTGTAATTGTTCTTTATCTTGTAGTTAATACTACATCTTAACTTTTCCCAATGGCTCAATTTCATACAAGACATTCTACTCGTTAATAAATTGGCGTAAAGATGTCTGCAACTCGGAAGCCCCTTAACCGACATCAAGTGTTCGGCAACTGTTCGGTAGCACGATTGCTTTTATCAGGGTTGCCAATTTAGCCTTATTTATGCAGAAATTTCGAAAAGTACTTTTTGCTGTATTTCATGACAGACATTCCATGATTACATTATAAAAAATAATAATTACTATTTGGATTCTTTGAATTTCTAAAAAGGCCGAATTCACAATTCTGGCTTCTATCAAAATAATCCTTATGCATCTTCAAAAGCTCCATACAGAAATTGTTTTCTGCACCAGTAATAATTAAAAATTATAATTTTCTTATTTAACTACGACATTTTCGCTGTTTAATAAGTAAAATTAACTTTTTTAAAAAATGGTACCCATCTAATAAAATTCTTGAATGGGACAATGATCCCGAAGGAGTTAAGGCTGCTCGTCAGTAAACTTCTCGATTCCACTAACTAATTTTAATCCCATGGGCATAGGATGCATTCGTATTTTTAAAATATATCCTCAGGAAATTAATATTTTTAACTTCGGTTTTCTTTGTACTGTTTGTTCTTAATGAATGTCTCCTTTTTTTCTTAGTTGTCAATTTTTTTCTAAAATATATACTTAATTTTATGTGACGTGTTAAAATCTTATTCAGTTTCGCTAAGACTTTAACACATACAAATATAAATTAAGCACATATTTTAGAAATATTTTGATAGCTAAGAAAAAAAGGGAACATCCTTTTAGAAGTGTACACAGTAAATGAAAGTTTAAAATATTAATTTCCTGAAGATATATTTAAAAAATACGAATGCATCCTACGACCATAGGATTGACATTAGCGAGGAGAATCGGGAATTTTACTGACGAGCAGCTTTAACATGCCCCAAATTCTTTATAAATTTATTTCAATTGCATAAATAAAGTCTAAAAATATCTTTTCTTTTATACTTAAATTTTTATTTATACAGTTTTTACTTTCAAAGTTCATTTTAGCCAATACAAAAAGCTTACTAGTTGATTTTTTTTTCTTCTTTATTCAAAAGTTCTTAAAAATTGTTTCTGCTTCTTCAGAACAATATATATAAATTTTAACTTTAGAAGAATGATAAATCGGTGTCTGCATTCACCATCTCTTTTGGATTTTTAGAGAATGGTGTAAGAAACTGTTTTATTCTAATTACTTGCATTCTGAAAATGATAAGGGACTAATTATCGATAAGGATATAAAAGTGTCCCCTTTCGAAAATTAAAGTTTCTTCCATTTATTTATTTTTTAATTATAAACTTTTTGTTGTTTTTTATATCTAATTTAATTCTCTATAATATTTAGATTGAATACTATTGTTAAACACATTATTTTTGCTGGCCAAACTTCGGTATTTTTCAAATTTTCGTTTTGTTTTTTTACTGGTATTCACATTATTATTCATCCTTTTCATAACGAGCGAATGAAAAATTTTAGGTTTTGATATATGTTTATCTTAGGGTATAAGGATTTATAAAACATTAAAATAAAATTGTACCGCAATTTATTTATAATTGAAAACAGAACCTTTTTTTTTTTCTAATACCTAACTAAAATATTTTTAATAATAATTATAGAATTATAGAATAATATTTTTAATATAAATAATTTTTTAACTAAAAATTTTTTTACTGCTAAAAAAAAATCCGACTGTCTTGTGAGTCCTTTTTTGCAAATCGCACTTCTGTATGATAATTTCGTCCTTATTTATGATTTTTTAAAGTTTTAACGAACTTTTGGTTCACCCGGTATATATAATATAATGGAATTAAGCTTTAGAAAAATTAATTCTGATATTCAAAAATAAATATTTACAAACAAAAAACACATATAAATGGCTGTATTTCATTACTTTTATTGAAGTATTTGTATTCTAAAACTTGAATCCTTAAAATAGAGTTGAAATTTGGATAATTTCATTTTTGATCTTACATTTTAGCTATTTATTTATAGATGAAGTAAATTTTAATCGCAAATTAAAAAGTACTTTACACACACAAAATAAATAAATAAATATGTTACGATTAAAAATTACTTTGAAAAAGAAAAATGGATGTATATATCATGATATATCAACAAATCCTGTTAATGAAATAAATTTGTTTAAATTTTTACGAGATAATAACAAAATTGGGAATCTTTCAACACTTTAACAAGTAAACAAATTAATTGTTAAGGGAAAAAAATAATTTCCTCTTAATATAACTAAAATATATTAAATAATACAGTTTAAATTTTAAAATGTTCTCTAATATTTCTAAATAAAGTTTTTGAGTTTGCTCAAATGTTTTGAATTACATATTCATGTAGGATTTCAGTTTGAACACTTCATCTCCTTTATGACGTAAATGATCATCAAATTAACTGACATTCTAGTGTACTATTATTATCCATGATTTAAATGCATAGAGTTATAAATATTTTGGATCGCGAGATCAAGATTTGAACATCTTCAAAATTGGAAAAGAGCCAGTCTTCTAATTTTTGTTGTGAAGCAAGCATCAAAGTGAGAAATAGCCAGTAAAAGCGCTGCTAGGCCTATTTGTTTTTTTTTTTTTTTTTTTTTTTTTTTTTTGGAAAATAAACATATTGTATATATTGGACGAAAAGTGTATTAGTTGAAGAGAAATTATGAGTAAAGTATTGTAGAGTTATCTGTCTAGGACTGAATTAAAGTTCATATTTTGTTATTCAACGTTAGTTGTTCATATAATTCCAGTAAATCAACTGTTTACATATCATCTTCTTACATACATATACATACTACATAATAATATATACATAATAATTTTTTTGTAAATCGCTTAGGAAGGAATGTGCTCAAATCCCCACACAAAAAAAAAAAAAAAAAAAAAAGAAAAAAAGATATATATATATATAGAGAGAGAGAGAGAGAGAGAGAGAGAAATACCCTACCCCTTCTAAACGGAGGGATGAATTCGCCTCTGGATTAAAAAGCTTATATTTTTATATATATCTGTCTAATTATGAAGATTAAGAGCACCACATTATATCAAACAAATACCGACTTTATAAATATTAATCGTGAAATATAAAACATGAAATTATCTATTGCTCTTAGCAAACATACGTCGAGTTTTAAGGGAATGAAGAGAATTAAGAAAAATATCTCTTTGAAATCTTTTAAACTTATTACTCTTAAATTTTCTATTGAAAAGTTAAATAAATATATACCATGAGAAACTTCAATATCATACATTAATACCCTATGGTTTTGATGAATTCAATGATGACAAAGAAGTTCTTTAATTGAAAAAATAAATCCCGGTCCAGTTTTCAATTGAATGGTTTTCATCTCTCGATGGGAAAAAAGAAGAGAAAAAAAATCTTCCACTTGACTTCTTGCTTGAGACGAACTTTTGATTTTTGAAGAAAGAAACATCTATGTGAAAATATTACATCTCCACAATAGGCAGAAAGAACAACTTTTTCTATCCTAGATTAGTTTCTTTCACTTACCACAATGGACAGACGACTTTGATTTCCGATTGCCAGATTCCGAACGGGAACAATTATTTTCCCATTCCACCCATCCCTGTTCTTTGTGCAGAGGTGAGTTTAGAAGAGTCAGAGGGCGTTTTAATCCAGGTTTTTCTTCTTTATTTTTTTGTTCTCCTCTGAGCACCCCCTACTCTCAAATGAAAAGTCGGATGGAATCAAAAGGTTTAGTTGGGTGAAGTGAAGTGCGATGAGCTCTTATTCTTTTTTTCTTCCCGCCATTTTTTCCCTCTCTGCTTCTTATCCTCTCGCTTGTTTTATGATGTAGAGTAGGTAAGGTAAGTGGAGAATGCCAGGTGGTAAATAGGCCAATTCTTATGCACAACATTTTGTCAGCTGTGGAAATGCTCTTTTTTTCTGCTTGTAGATGATTCGAGTGTTGAAGAATGACTTTTGAATATTTCGTGATTTTTATTTTTTTATTAATCAGTATTATGATGATGAAAGAATTTTTTGTGCTACCTTTCAGAGGAAAGGAAAAAATGATTTATTTTTTATATTTCAGTATTTGCATTTTAAGATTTTATCGTTTAAAGTGTATTTTAAAGGGGGACAGGGGTCGAACGCATAAATATAATGCACTTTTTTCTCTTTTCCAACTGCTGTAACGAAGGAAAAAAAGTCTGGGGTTGAGGATTTAATTTCAATTTCTATGTCTGCTATTGTAGTTTGAGTTTTTGTGATTCAAATTTCTTTTTAAATTTAGAAATTATATATAGCTACTCAGCATCTACTTATTTCAACATTTCTATTTTTTTCTGCACCTTTTGTGATATTCATAACATTTTTTTTTTCCCTTTCACATTCACGAACGTTATGAGAATTCATATTTTTCCTTCAAAGAAAAATGTAAATTCAAGATTGATCACGTGGTTAAGATTCAAAAGGAGATGTGGGTTTTAAATAAATTTTAAAAATATATAAAATTAAAAAATATCTGTAAAAAAATGTAGATTCCATAAAGCATTTTCGTTAACATAGTCGGCAAAAATATTAAATAAAAATAAACTGTCAAGATTTAAGCTTACCCAAATACCCCAGATTGTTGGCCCATCGTTATAAATTTGTAGAACCCAAGTGCTGATCCAATAGAAGATCATGGGGGTCAGAAGTCCCCCCCCTTAATGGAAAGCATTTCTATAAAACAATAAATTTTATTTTAAATATAAATAAGTACTAAAGGTGTTTTAATTTATTTTTTATTTTTTTTACTGCTTAAAAATTCTAATCTTTCTGATACATTCTTGGAGTTATTTTTAAATAGAAATGCGTGGAATTTGCAGGTATTATTATTTAAGCACTAAAGAATCGAACATCGTTTTTAATTTTCCTATAGTGATATATTTTGAATTGTATTTGATTGCTTCTTCAAGACGATATTTCCAAGATTGTCGACACTCGAAAATTGGCTTACAATCCAAACTTTGAAAAAACTTTCTGTAAGATTCTTCGCATTTATAAGAAAATGGTAAACTCTGATTTGTTGGTATCTGGATAAAACATGCAAATTTTATGCATTTACGAATGTACCTGCAAATTTTAGGCACTTATGAAAGAAAATGAATTCGGATAAATATCAGAAAATAGTAAATTTGGAACTAAGATATAAAAACTGCTAATGAAGACATATGACACCCCCCCCCCCCCCAAAAAAAAATGGACCCCTTCTAAATGGAGGGCGCTCAATACGCCTCTGTGGAATCCTTTGGGAAATGGTGTGGTTGAGAATGGTAAGGTGGGGAAATGGTAGGGTGCCCTCTAATTTGGAGTGTTTTTGAGCTGCTAACAGTTGGATGATCTGCTGGACCTTTGTTGGCAAATGGTTCGTTGGTCAATGGTATTGCAAGTCGGACATTTCTTACTGTAGACCAACCTCGGACAGTAGTTAGCCAACGTGGATCAAACCCTTTTGTGCTACGTCAGTAGTTTTCTTTTACACATATGTGTAATAGTACATTTCACATATGTTTAATACAGGTTAAAAGGACGATGGATGTTAAAAATTCTTTTTATGATTTATTTTATTCCATCGAAAAAATCTTCAAAAAACTGTTTTGTATCGTGAATTCGAAAAGTATTTGAGAAAAAAATACCTATTTACTGAAAACTTAATTTTTCTACAGCTTTTATTATTATTATTTTATGTATTTTTTATTTTATACAAAATGTTTAAATGCTCCATGAGTTTCAATTTTCAAAATATTTCTGCACTTTTTCATTTTATTACTTAAAAGACTGATTAAAATGTTGCATTCATTTTTTATTCTGACAGATCGTTATTTCACAAAATAAATTGTCACGAAACAAAATTTGCCCTAATAATTTACATACTTGTGGACTTTATTACTAAGGTGAGAACTTTTTATAAAACAGCATTCCGAAACGAATGCAAAGAGTTGTTTTAGTATATATCAAGATCAACATTGTCTCTCAAACATATTGGCAATTTTGAACAAACATAAAACTCGTGGGGCACTACAAAACCCTTTAACGGAGTGGCAGTATTTTTTGCCTATATGTTTAACGATTCATAAAATAATAGCTATGAAATGCATTAGTATGAAGATTTGTAATTGATTACTTTACATATTTGTTTATCCACTGGAAAAAATTAGTATTAATATAATTTTTTTCGTAAATCAACCTTTGAATTAAAAAATTACGCGACGGAAAAAGACGGTTAGGACGCTTAGAGGATTTTAAAGATGCATATAGACGGCGAAAAATTTATTTCGAGAAAAATGCATTTGAAATACCTACATTATATGTTGTTTTCATTATTTAAATAAAACAAGTTTACATTCAAGAAGTTCGAAAACACACTTTTTGCTAAGCCTGTAAGGCAATATATATGTATATTTATTTATTTTTCTTAATATTTACAAGTTAACAACGCATAAACAAAAATTCATATTTCTGGTCGATTCGCTCATTTAAAGTCATCTTAATTTTGAAATGTGGAGTGATCTAGAAAAGTATTTACCAGAGAATAACCGATTTGAAGTATACGTAGAACGGTAAAATGGACAAGAAAAAAAAATCTAAGGTCTAAACAGTTTCCAAATACGAGAATTGTACCAAAGGGATTGCAAAAGCTGGCATGACTTTTCTTTTGAAATACCTACATTATATGTTGTTTTCATTATTTATATAAAACAAGTTTACATTTAAGAAGTTTGAAAACACACTTTTTGCTAATCCTGTAAGGCAATATATATGTATATTTCTTTATTTATTTACTTTCTTAATATTAACATGTTAACAACGCATAAACAAAAATTCATATTTCTGGTCGATTCGCTCATTTAAAGTCATCTTAATTTTGAAATGTGGAGTGATCTAGAAAAGTATTTACCAGAGAATAACCGATTTGAAGTATGCGTAGAACGGTAAAATGGACAAGGAAAAAAAATCTAAGGTCTAAACAGTTTCCAAATACGAGAATTGTACCAAAGGGATTGCAAAAGCTGGCATGACTTTTCTATTATTTGGCATACATCGTTCTAATTCTACACGTTTGTAGAGCACCTCTTTTCCAATACACTAGTTTATTCGATATAGTTTCCATCACAGCCGCATTTGCTACAACAATGAACACAGCTCTTGAATCTTCTTTTGAAACATTCAGGTTGGCACATTAGCCTCCACTTCTTCACAGCCACTTTTACCTGGTTAGTGGCATCAAATCGTTGTTCCACAAGACTCATCCTCCATCAGTGATGACTTGAGCGGTGCTCGGAGAGGACATCCCGAGGCATCAAAATGCCCCCCCCCCCCCTTCTCCGGAAGACATGAGATTTTGCGTTTGATAATGGTTTAAAAGTGCAAATTCCTCCTCTCCTCTTCCCCACTCCCGAACTGTAATATTTTCCCTTCCCGGAGTTGCAAAATTCCCTGCCGGAGGACTTGATTTTTTTTTTTGTGTGTTTGGTAATGATATAAAGTGCAAATTCCACTTCCGGGGCTCCATACTCCTCTCCACCCCTACCTCAACACACACACACACCAACACCCCACCTGCTTAGAAGCTGTAAAATTCCCTACCAAAAAAAATGTCGGAATTAAACAATGTCCTCTATAGTAACTCTTCTTTTCCATTGCAGATAATTAATGGATTCGAAGGCAGAAATGGGTACAACAGCGCACACCTAAATTTTTTTCAAAGAACACTCGAGAGCTGGATTCAACGTTGTAGCAAATGCATTGTTTGTGATGGAGACCATAGGGTGTAGGTAGTTAGTAACCTTTGCATTGAGAAAGGGTGATCTACATACATATAGAATTAGGATGTTTGCATTATTTTGTAATCGTCTTCAAAAGAAAAATGCAGTTTCAGATATGATTTGAGTAGTCACGGCACATGAAAACCATTTTGGCTGCCCTATGATTGATTGCTTTTAGAGAAAGTTTTATGTTCTAGGTGATTTTTTTACTATATTTGTCATTTTCTTGTTTCTGCTTGAGCCCGCATTTTCTTCATTGTACTCTCGATTGTTAACATAACACTGTAATTGGCGAAGTTTTTCAGATATATAACGTATCCAGGGTCTAAGAAAATTGTGTACCCTGTGCAAAGAAAATATTTTGGGTCCTAATCATATAACTAATAAATAAAGAATGTGTACAAAAGCTTGCATCATCGTGCACAAAAGCATTATTATTAATATTATTAAATATGATGTACTAAAATAAATATAAATGAATTTTACCCAATCTTAAAAAACCTATTTATGCCAAAAAATTAAATAAATAAAAATTCTACATATAAAACAGTCATAATATAAAACACTCATGTAAAATTTCCAACCATATTAAAATACAAATAAATAAAAAAAAATATTGTAATTTTGCCTCCATGCGTTTGCTTTCCATTTCATGTTAAACAAGAACGAAAAATCTTGCGCCAAACATAGATTATGAAACACTTTCCAACACATCCTGAAAACTGTAAACAATCTTCGCCGTTATTATATATAAGGTGAAAGTAAAGAGTTTAGGAAACAAATAACGCATTTAAAAAACCCAGTTTTAGTACTTACCTTCTATAGTAAAAAAAAGTAGTCGAATTATTTTGTGTATCCCTGTATATGATCTATAGATTTGGATATATACTACATAGCATAATAAAATTTAGTTCAGTTAGAAAATTTACATTTAACAATTTCCGCTAATCGCTGGAAATGAAACAGCCCTATACGTTATCTAAAGACTTTTGTACAGACCGCATGTTAAGCCAAAATTTCATTCATGTAAGAAACGCATAATGCAACTTTAAACGTATTTTCAACTATTACCAACCATAAAGGGCAATGTATCTCGTTCTTTGCGTAGCCCTGTATATGAATTTATTTATATTCCACACACTTCTATTAGTCTACTAAATATAGTTTAGCAGGAAAATACGTAACCCTGTTAAAAACTATCCTTAAACAATTCGTTCCTATAGTCAATAATACTTACGAATTCCTATGTGTAGCCCTGTATATGATCAACAGAATTTATACACACCACATATTATGCAAAAATTTATTTAAACTTAAAAACGCAAACCAAAGTTGAAAACGCACTTGTCACACATACTGTAATTATCGCACATAGACTGTAACCGAATTATTTTGTGTGTCCCTGTAAATGAACGACCAATGCAATGCACACCATACTTTTCATCGAGCAATTTATAGTGCACGTCAGTAATGCACATAAATTCTATTATGTTTGAAGTTGTGTAAAATCATTAAATCACACCACAAACGATGTTTTCCTCGTAGAACATTTTGTAACAGAACTCTTTTCTATGACTCTGTAAATAAATATAATAAATATTTTGCACCCCATATTCTACAAAAAGCATGTTTTAGTGCGTTTCATAATTGTATAGCTATTTCATTATGTTAGAAATGGCGAAACATCATCAAAATGCACTTGAAACGATGTTTTCCCATTGACTGTAATGTAACGGAATACTTTTGACTGTCCCTGTAAGCAAACTTTATATGCTACACACTTCATTTTCAACAGAGAATGAGCTATAGTAAGCATTAATAACATCTGAAAATTACAGGGCAATCGTAATATATTTACGACAGTTAGAGCATGGACGGACGGACTGACAGATAGACGGACAGACAAACCGAAGTCATAAACACTTGATCTTTTAAGACAAGCTGTATGTTACATTTTGTAACAAACGCATTTCCTAATGCGGAATATTTGTAAACTATTATAAACTATTCTGTATTTACAAATTTATTATATTAGGACAAATATCCATTCTCTGTTGACTAATTGTGAAAATTGAATATTTATGACATGGTTTATAAATGTTCAAGTTTCATAACAGACCATGTTAAAACCTGTTTTTGAAGTACCCAATTTTTCACAAATTGGTAACTTATACACGTGATTCACAACTCTCTTTACAATTTTTTTATTTCTTCAGTATAGTCAATTTCATACACTTCATTCATATCAGTTTTTAAATTATGATTCGCAAATTGCACTAGCAAAAGTGTCCTATACTAATCATTATGTATCGCACATTTTACAGAGAATTTCATTATTTATTGTAATATTTAAGTGCCACATATTTCAAATCTAATACATTTTTATAGATATATCCAATTTTGAAATCATTTTATATATGTGAAAAAAACGAGACGACATCTCAACTTGATGGAGTATAAAGACACACGAGCCATGATGATAGATTTTTTGTAATATTTAAGTGCCACATATTTGAAATCTAATAAATTTTTATAGATGTGTAATATCTAATTTTGAAATCATTTTATATATATGAAATAAAACGAGACGACATCTCAATTTGATGGAGTATAAAGACACACGAGCCATGATAGATGCACGGGCCATGATGATAGATGATATCATTATTAGATGATATTATTATTTTCGTTGGAGTAGTCAAGGTTTTGTGCAAGGTCTAAGTAACTTGCTGTTTTTGTTTAATGAGAGAAAACTAACGTGTTTCTGTGTTATTTTATTATTGTAAAATCGGCATATGGCCATTTTTAGTTATGATAACCCACTATGCAATTATCTGCTGTTTATTTCTTCATGTGTTTTACATCTTATAAAATGTTTGTTACCGTCTTCAAACCAAATATAATAAATGGATTATCGGTTTAGATATTATACTATTCACTAATCCCACGTATAATCAATGGAATATTGGTTTAGATATACTATTCCCACATGTATGAATTACATTTCATTACATACGAATTTATATGTGTTTAATATTTCTAAATTATGATGTTATTATATGTTTATAAATACCAAGTTATTGATGTAAATATTCAAAACTTGTAAATATTAAAAACATACTATAAATATTTAATATGTATGACACGCTTTATAAATATTCAATAGTTTCGTAACTGATCTTTTTTTACACGTGTTTTTGAAGTAACCATTTTTTCACAAAATGGTAACTCATATCCGTGATTCACAACTCTCTGATCCACTGATCAAAAGAAAGTCGAGGTGTTCTAATCCTTCTTTTGTTAGCAATAAAAGAGCTTTACCATCTGAAAAAGACGGTTCAACAAGCCCCCCAAATGGTGCCAACAGCATGTGTGGCCCAATGTTCATTGCACGTGCTAATATCCCCCTATGATCGTGGGAATAATGCGCATAAAAAAAGCTATCGACACCTGGTATTCACATGTGTTCTTTTTTTTCGATTTTTAATGAAGTAGCAGTAAATTGATTGAAAGTAGACAGGGGTTGAGAAATTGATTTTTTTTTTTTAGATTTATAGGTTAGTAGATAAATACATTTTAAATTGATAAGGGCGTTTTTTCAATTAATTAAATGGAGGGAATGCTTCATTGTGGCTTTGTAGAAATTGATTTTACGTAGATATGGTTAAAACACTGCGTTTAATCACTTTCATTAGATCGTTTTCATAACCTTTTAAATAGATTTGAACTTTCAATTTTCTTTTCAAGACATTGATGTTTTGAAGCAAAAAAATTATTTAATAAAATGTTTATTGTTTATATATATATGTGGAACTCATTTAATTTCATTAATTAAAACCCTTTCAGGGGCAAATAATTGGTTTTCAGTATTTTTGAATTCACACCAGAATTTTTTTAAAGTTTTATTTGAAAATACGGAAATGGAATTTTGCAGTTGCGCTTCATCAATATTATGAAACTAAAATTTTGATGAAATTAAAATTTCATTAAAAATTTTGGTTAAAATTAGGTGGGATAAAATATATCGCTCCGCCCTTCAAGGGGTTATGTAAAATTTCTGGTTTAAATAATGTTTATTTTACTTGAAAGAAAAATCGGAATCAGCTGTGAATTTAATTGATTTATAAGTTAACCCATATCAGACTAGCGTTGCATTGAAGTAGCACCATAGTTAAATCCACTTTTGTTGTTTGCAAACCAGTAATTCCGAAGCGAAATACTTTATTCATTTTATGGCAAAAACTCCTCGATAAAATAAGACGTCAAATTTCTATTCTAAAAAAAGTGGTGTGAAATGTATTCTTTTTCAATTTTTAACCCTGTGACCGCCGAGCAAAAGGACAAAATTGTAATGTTGTTTTCTCTGTATTTTTTTTTTAAATTCTGAAATAACATATTTCAAAGATGATACAAAAAAATTCTTAATTACATATATGAATATAATCCTTGAGACTTTTAATCATTACTTAATGTTTTAACACTTCATTATATTTTTAGAATTATATTAATTTAAATAATGCTAATATTGCAGTGAAACTTAGAGCCATAGTGAACGGATATATCAGTTCACGGCGCGGTGAGAAGGCTAAGAGAAAAATAATTGCGGTCATAATGGTTTAAAGGATGATTAATTTATGTCTTATTTATACACAGTTGCTGCCGGTTAATAACTTAATAAAGTAAACTTTATGATGCAATTATGAGCAAAACCTAAAACATAAAGTTATTTTGACGCATGTTAGAATAAGTCATTTTGGTTCAATAAAAATTACAATCGTTGTCCGATTAAGCGGCTTTTGCTGAGAATAGTGAACATTCAGAAACATTTGTGAAAGGAAACTTTTAAAAATATGTAGTCATTTATGTCAAAAACCCTTATTGAAAGTAATTTGAAGGGGGGGGGGTTAAGAAACTTAATATTGCATTTTATTAAGTAAGTAAAATTTCTGGTTTAAAAGATGTTTATTACTTACCCATCATACGTAGTATAGGGTAAGTCTTGTAATCGTTTTGAAAATCGAAAAAAATTTTTGACGGATTTACACGTTTCAGACACTGGAGATTCTGAAAAACATATTTTTAGAAAAAAAAAAAATTGCCGTCCGTCTGTGTGTCTGTGTGTCTGTGTGTCTGTAAACGCTCTATCTCCCGAAAAAATTGAGAGCTTGCAATTTGGTATGTACTTAGTATGTAATAATGGGAAGAAGCCTATTTCATTTCAATAACCTCGATTAACCGGAACTATTTTTTTCGGACTCTCGAAATATTCGTTCTGATAAAAGGTATATAAAAATTTTCGAAATTGTTTATTTTAAGAAATGAATATAAAAGACAATAAAAAATCATAAATTTTGCTTAAAGCATGAAGTCGATCGGATAATTAGTTGCCGAGATATATGGAATCCTATTTACCACACTCTTCAATTTTTCATGACTCTGTATTTCATCCAAATTTAAATTCAAAAATATATTTTAATTGGAAATTTGACGCTTAATCAGATGCAATAAACTGCTCGTTAATAGGATTATTATTTTTGGAGTTATAAGGATGTTTCTTTCAAGCAATTCAGTAATCGAGCCTTCAAAATTTATGACGTCATCAAGCCACGATTTTATTCGAATTGCAATGCATTTTATAAGTAGTTTACACATTTTTATTTTAATATTTTACATTACGCATATCCATGATGGGTAAGTATTACGGTGGTCCCCAACGACTAGTTTTACTTGAAATTAAAATCGGAATCAGCTATGCTTTCAATTGATTTATAAGTAAAGGGCACTTAATTTCAGTATTATTTATGCACAGTCAGTGGTGATTAATTACTTAATAAAATCCACTTTATGATCCAATTAAGAGCAAAACATAAAGTGCAAAGTTAGTTTGATGCATGTTAGAAATAGTTTGTTAGTTTGATGCATGTTTAGTAATAAAAAATAAAATATAATGGTGAAATATATAATTATCTTTAGCCTTTTTTTTTTCTTTTGGCTAAGCAGATCTAAAAATTAACATAAGTTTTTAACATTCTAGACTAAACATATTTGAAAGTTTTTTATATTAAATTCACTGCTAGCTTTAAATTGCCAGCGTATAACGGCCCCGTCGCTTGCAGGTTGTATCAACTATAACTGAAAAAGATAATTGTCTTCATTTATTCGTAGAAAACTCTTACCCTCTTTTTTTTATCGTACAAAAATTATGTTTTAGTATGCGCATGCACGGATTCGTTTTATTAATAATGAGAATCAAAAAATATATAGCAGCTGTATTCAGAGAAGTCACGTGCTAAAATATTTTTTTTTAAATTACGCTGATGAAACGTTAAGTGAAATGCATTTAAAACAGGTTCATTTTTTACTTTTGTATGAACTACTTATATGCTCAACATACATGAGCTTTAATAATTTATGGAAAAGAAAACATGTAGTTTCAAAGACTGTAAAAAAAATTCTGTTTATCAGTCTACCTATCTGTTTATTACATTATGTCTTTTAACTTACAATTATGTCTGTATGTCGCAGTCAAATCTTGTTACTCATTTTTCACCCACTTCCTGTTGACATAGAGCTTTGTAATTTCGAATATGTGTATTCTTGAGGACAATACATGAATTGGACTTTGATATTTTAAAAGTCGATCCTTAAAGGGGGCAACGGGGGCCAAATTTAAAATTTAAAAAATCACCATATCTCATAAACCAATGAAAAAAAAAATCTTGAAACTTGGCATGCCTATAGTATAACTAAAATTAGTAAACACGTGTTTCGGAATTTTGCAAAATTCGACAAGTGAAGGGGGCAAAGAGGGTCCTTCCCCCTAGCGCCCTCCGTTTTCTAAAGACATCATAAAAACACTATTTAAGGTCAAACTAACTCTACTAAGGTTAAAACTTTTCTACTTTTTAGTATATTTAAAAATATCTTTTTTTTCTACCTTTTTGTGAATTTTAATAAAAGCGTGTTAAAAAAATAAAAATAAAAATAAAAAACCCTCATTTATTTATTTATTTTTCCGTTTTTAAGAGATATACCACTTTGAGAGTTTCGATATTTCGAATAAAAAAATTATCTTAAAGTACACTTTAGACACACACAAATCCTATTTTATTAGTTGGAAATCGATGTCGAATGAGAAAGGGCAAGTTTGGAATAAGAAAAAAAGAGTGTGCCACTGTAGCAAAAACTTTAAATATAAAACTTTTTTACTACGTAATCTGTTTTTAATTATGTAATGATTACACGTAATCTCTAGAAATTTAACTATTTCTTACAATGCTCTAGCAAGAAACACTACTAGCATGAAAGGAATTTCTACATTAGTTCTAAATCATTAGGCGTAGATTTTTGAAAATTATTAATGCAACTCAAATCGATATATAACCCTTTTCCTCACAAATACATGTATATGAGTGTAAAATAGACCGATTGCAAATTTCATTTAGTTTTTTAACTCCCTTTTAAAGAAATTAAAAAGAATCATATGGTGATAAATAACTCGCAAGTTAAATAAAATGTTAAGACAATGTAAAAATTCGAACGTACAGACCTATTTATAAAATGATATACTCGTTGTTATTCGCGAATCGTTTATAATAAAATCACAGTGAAAGTTATCTTGGAGTAGCATGGTTTTTTTTTTTTTTTCTGAATATGGACTTTTTTTCCGATTTTTGTTTTTTATATCAAAAGTTCAAACTTTTAGAAGTTTAGTTTAGTTAAAAAATAAAGCATAAAGGGAAAAAGTTTACCTAACGTTATCTTTGTAACTAATGAAAAAAAGGAAAAAATGGCAAAACTCAAGACAGCAAAATTGTCCATTAAAAATTAGCACATGACGTAAAATATTAGAAATTCAAAAAACTAAATCTTTTTTATATTAGAGGGAGTAGAGGGAACAGTCCATTTTAGAAAATATTAGTGGGGCTCGAGTCCCACGAGCCCATATAACTCTACGCCTATGTTGTAAATTATCAGTGATGCTTTGGTTCGTAAGTGATGCGGAATTCCGCGTATGTATGTTGGAATGTTTGACAAAAATAATTTTAGCCTGTCTTATTACTCTCAAATATACAGGGTCATCCAATCCATTTCTATTTCTTCTTCTGCTTGCTATTTATTTGGTATATAATTAATTAGCACTATTTAAAAAAAAAATCAATAAATTTTATTGTAAAGTACTCATTTGGTTCATGCATAATTTTCAAGTTAAACACGTTTCTGACACCAATTAATAAAATGAAATTAACTAGTCCTATAAAACTGTAAATTAAATGTTATCGTGTTCTTTTCATGTATTTGTGTAAAAATGCATAATGTTTCAATTAACTTTAAAAGATTAACCAATACATTTTACAGCACAACAGCAGTCCCTTATCTATAAAACGACGGTGAAAATTGCTAGTTAGAGCAAAACTTGAAAAACCCAATATTTAGTTTGCGTGTTTACGGGTAATAATTTTATTATATGACACACTGAATAAAAGTAGTTTATCAGCTATTTTAATGTGCTATAAATCTTCGGATGATTTGCAGAATATCCATGTTCATGATTTAAAATAATAAATTTATAAATCATACAAAACTATAAGGTAGAAATTAAACAATTCTAACTATAAAATTGCGTAGTGGTTCCGTAACCTTTATAAAATTAAACTTCTCTTACAATGCTACAACGGTGAAAACTACTAGTTAGAGCAAAACTTAAAAAACTCAATATTTAGTTTGCGTGTTCACGGGTAATAATTATTATATAACACATAGAATAAAAGTAGTTTATCAGCTATTTTAATGTGCAATATATCTTCGGATGGTTTGCAGAATATCCATGTTCATGATTTAAAATATATATTCATAAATTATACAAAACTGTAAGGTAGAAATTAAACAATTCTAACTATAAAATTGCGTAGTGATTCCGTAACCTTTATAAAATTAAACTTCTCTTACAATGCTACAACGGTGAAAACTGCTAGTTAGAGCAAAACTTAAAAAACTCAATATTTAGTTTGCGTGTTCACGGGTAATAATTATTATATAATACATAGAATAAAAGTAGTTTATCAGCTATTTTAATGTGCTATACGTATATCTTTGGATGGTTTGCAGAATATCCATGTTCATGATTTAAAATATATATTCATAAATTATACAAAACTGTAAGGTAGAAATTAAACAATTCTAACTATAAAATTGCGTAGTGATTCCGTAACCTTTATAAAATTAAACTTCTCTTACAATGCTACAACGGTGAAAACTGCTAGTTAGAGCAAAACTTAAAAAACTCAATATTTAGTTTGCGTGTTCACGGGTAATAATTATTATATAACACATAGAATAAAAGTAGTTTATCAGCTATTTTAATGTGCAATATATCTTCGGATGGTTTGCAGAATATCCATGTTCATGATTTAAAATATATATTCATAAATTATACAAAACTGTAAGGTAGAAATTAAACAATTCTAACTATAAAATTGCGTAGTGATTCCGTAACCTTTATAAAATTAAACTTCTCTTACAATGCTACAACGGTGAAAACTGCTAGTTAGAGCAAAACTTAAAAAACTCAATATTTAGTTTGCGTGTTCACGGGTAATAATTATTATATAATACATAGAATAAAAGTAGTTTATCAGCTATTTTAATGTGCTATATATCTTCGGATGGTTTGCAGAATATCCATGTTCATGATTTAAAATATATATTAATAAATTATACAAAACTGTAAGGTAGAAATTAAACAATTCTAACTATAAAATTGCGTAATGATTCCGTAACCTTTATAAAATTAAACTTCTCTTACAATGCTACAACGGTGAAAACTGCTAGTTAGAGCAAAACTTAAAAAACTCAATATTTAGTTTGCGTGTTCACGGGTAATAATTATTATATAATACATAGAATAAAAGTAGTTTATCAGCTATTTTAATGTGCAATATATCTTCGGATGGTTTGCAGAATATCATGTTCATGATTTAAAATATATATTCATAAATTATACAAAACTGTAAGGTAGAAATTAAACAATTCTAACTATAAAATTGCGTAGTGATTCCGTAACCTTTATGAAATTAAACTTCTCTTACAATGCCACAACTCTAGCATGAGAGAATTTTCCTACATTAGTTCTTTTAAAATCCCAGTGATGCTTCGGAGCACAAGTGATGCACATTCCACGTATGCATGTTGGAATGTTTGAAAAGATCACCGGGGGATGTCTTATTACTCTGAAACATACCAGGGTCGGCCAACTCATTTCGTGTCTCCCTCCTGTGTTTCACGGCATGCAAAGGAACAGAAGCACTCAGAGAATTCCTAAATTAAGGAGGGATTTGGGAATTCAGAATTCTAGTCAACATCTTCCTCTACTAAAAGTGAACTGAAATAATTGATCCCAGGCATAAACAGAACACAGGTGAGGAGGAGATGCGGTGAGGTAGAAGATGTCTTTTACGTGGAATAATGTTGAGAAATATGAAACAAATGAGGTGTTTAGAGGAAAGACGGTTACAGTTAGTTGTGTCTTTGAGCTTAAAAGGTTTTGTTTTATCGTTAATGGGGGCGCAGTGGGAATTGTGATTCATAAATCTAAGAGTTTCTTAAAAGCAATGAATTATTGCAATGATGTAAGTGGATATTATGACGTTATTATCTTAAATCTTATTGTTAATTTGTAAAGTAGCAGGATATTGCTATTATAAGTAAAGATTACGATTTTTTTTTTAAAAAATTATTACATAACTATAACATTCATTACATTCTTGTACAATTTTTAGATAAGGATAGAAAGGATAAAGAATAATCAGCAAATCAATAACGAGTGCATTTTGTATGAACCTTTACTGTTATTTTTACTTACCCATTATCAGGGCCTGATTAACGCACGGGCCAACTAGGCCGCGGCCTTGGGCCCACTGCTGATGGGGCCCCAAAAATGAATAAAATGATTAAAAAAGTTTCTTAAAAATGAAGTTTTCTGCAATTATTTCTCAAAAACAAAACAAAAAGATTTTGCTTAACTTGGCAACTGTATCATAATATCTAATAATAATTCTCGAAAAAATCTCTACCTACTATTTTAATTTGAAGGGCCCCAAAAAGTTGCTGGGCCTTGGGCCCCAGGTTAGCTTAATCGGGCTCTGCCCATTATACGTCGTATAGGGTAAGTCTTGTAATCGTTTTAAAAATCGAAACAAAAATTTTGACGGATTTACACGTTTCAGACACTGGAGATTCCGAAAAACATATTTTTAGGGGGAAAAAATTGCCGCCTGTCTGTCTGTGTGTGTGTCGGTAATCTCCCGAACAAATTGAGACAGAGACTTGAAATTTAGCGTGTACTTAGTAATGTAATAATGGAAAGAAGCTTATTGAATTTCAGTAACCTCGATTATCCAGAACTATTTTTTTTTTCGGAATCTCGAAATATTCGTTCTGATAAAATGTATAAATGTTTTTTTCAAAATTGTTTATTTTAAGGAATGAATATAAAAGATAATAAAAAAACAAATTTTGCATAAAGAATGAAGTCGATTGGATAATGAGTTGCCGAGATATTTGTAATCATATTTTCCACGCTCTTCGATTTTTCATAACCCTGTATTTCATTGAAATTTCAATTCAAAGATAGATTTTAATTGTAAATGAGACCCTTAATCCGACGCAGTAAACAGTTAGTTAATATGATTATCAGTTTTGGAGTTATAAGGATGTTTCTTTTACGCAATTCAGCAATAGAGCATTTAAAGTTTATGACGTCATCAAGCCACGATTTTATTTGAATTGCAATGCATTTTATAAATAGTTTACACATGTTCTATTTTCATATTTTATGTTATGCATATCCATGATGGGTAAGTATTACGGTGGCCCCCAACGACTAGTTTATTTTGTGCTTCTTTTATCAAAACCGATCATCAACGTGTTATAAAAAACCAAACGGAAATTGACGAAACGTTCAAGAAAGAAATACAGAGAAAATTAGGAGTGAGCTTTAAAAAAATGTAAATAAAAAGCCATATTTTCTTCTTTGGTGATACTATGACAAAGTAAATAGAAGTAATTGATTACAAGTACAAAAAGAACAAAGGTAAGGAGTGAATGTGGTGTGGGAGAAGATGTCTTTTACATCAGATAAAGTTCAGAAATATGAAAAAAATAAGGTATTTAGTGGAAAGACGCTTATAGCTAGTTGTATCTTTGGGATTAATATGTTTTGCTTTAGAATTGAATTTATCGTTAATGGGGGTGCAGTGAGAATAATGATGTATAAATCAAAGCAATTAATAATTGCAATGATTAAAGTGAATTTTAAGGAATAATTATTTATGCATTCTTCTGAAATCATGCTTTTATCATCAATCATGGATTGTAATGTAACAGACTAAAATTGGGTACTTCTCTATTATCCCGTCGACCATTTTCATAACAAAAAACTATCACCAAACTGTAACGCCAAATAAACGGGAGAATGTTGCCAATGGAATATCAAAATAAATAAATAAATAAAATATAAGAATTTAAGGACACAATTGTTATTTTAATTAATGAAATAACTAATAAATCAGTAAAACATAATGAAAAATATACGCAAATGTCGAATTAAAAACCACTTGATGACATAACAAACACGTATAATGCTTCTGACATCAAGTAAATGGGACTGCATTTTTGGCGTTTAATCTTACAGTTTGGCGATAGTTTTTTGTTATGAAAAGTGGTCGACGGGACAATAGAGAAGTACCTAAAATTGTTATAAATATAAGACGAAGTTCTGTAAAATATAATTAAATATATTAAACATTGATAGTATTAATGAATAGTCATGGAAGAAAAAGTTCTCCCCCGACAGTACTAAATCTCAAGCAAATCGTCATATAAGAATGTGACTGGTGCCCATTAATTAGTAATAAGGTCTACCAATTAATGCTGCACTTAAATTTTGCTTAGGGGATCGTCTACATGTAGAAATTGTAAAAAAAAAAACTATAATTTTCAATACTAACACCTAAGTGAGACTTCATATTTGAATTAGTCGGAAATTCATTCGGTCAAGTTGTTTAGAAATTATACACGTTTAAAATTTGGAACTTCGAATGTTAAATTTATTTTTAATAGTTGTGAAACAGATTTCAATACGGGTAGTACTTGGCGGAATGAGATGTAAATTTAGATTTGCATATTTGATGCTTCTAAAAAACGATTTCTGTTCTTTGAATTAAGAATTTCAAAGTATATATTTGAAATTAATATTCTAAAATTACATAAATTGCAACCTATGAGTTTTTTTAACAGAAATAGATTTCTAGAAGCTTTAAATTTACAAATCCAAAATTATAACCCGTTCCACCAAGTAGTATTTGAATTATACTTTAAAAACTACCCACGATGCAATCTGTTTTGCAATGATTAAAAAAGAATTCAGTATTACGAGTTCTGCTCTTCATAAATCCTAAACTATTTGATCAAATGATTTCCCGTTTGGCATTCTTGTACCGAAGTATCGAACTATGACATCAAAATTAGGTGTTAGTATTAGAAATTTTAAAGTTAGTTACAATTTCTGTAAGCAGACGACTCCCAAGCAAAATTTAAATATAGAATTAATTAGTAGATGTTATTACTATTTAATCGGTACCAATAACATTTTTATACGATGATTTGCGGCAGAGTTAGTAGGAGGGAGTATAATTTTTTTTCCATGCCTGTAAATTTTTACATTGGGACAAAAGAGTAAAATTTTTTCTTAAATGCTGAGATTTTTAATGAATGAATGTATGGTTTATTTACCGTCTAGATACCTTTTCATCTGGAGTAGGGGTGCACAACCTTTTTAAGCGAAGGGCCACTTACAAAAATGACTGAGTTGTCGAAGGCCACCACCAGTAAGTAGCACAGAGAGAATTTTGTTTCGAGGGGGGCCTAAGTCTACAATTGGATAAAAAAAACATCAATTTCGGAAGAGTAGGTTTAGCCCCCCCTAGGTTCCTTCCTTCCCAGTCAACATATTCAGTTCTGTTGGCAAGGTTAAAGGTAAGTATAACAACAGTTTACAACAGTTTACTTGCATTTATAAAAGAGATATAGCTAAGATTATTTTCAAGGAGTGAAAATACTCCTTGACTTTATTTAAAAGAGTAAATTTAGCTTTAAAAGTTGACAATGCTGAAAAAGAATTGAGCTTTCATGAATGAAGGTGGGGAGGAGGAAAAATATATGTTATTCTAAATTGTACTTCTTAACACATTCAGTCATAAAATGTGGATATCAAGTAGGGGTGCACAACTTTTATAAGAGGAGGGCCAGTCAGAAAATTGACTGGATTGTCGAGAGGCAACATCCTTAGTGTGGACATAATTGTGTTTCGGGGAAGGATCGACTTAAAAGTTCATAAAAATACTAATTTTAAAAGGAGTGTTAGCCCCTTATACTCAACCACCTCCTTAGTCAGCATAACTCAATTCAGTTGGCAAGAATGGAGAAACTTGCATTTTTTTCCACGCGCGATTGACAATATTCGCAGTTTTTTTCCTAGTGATTGACGAAATTCACGATTTTTACGCTCCCATTCGGCAAAAATTGAGATTTATACGCACCCGATCAGCAAAATTTGCAATTTTTACGTACTTGACCGGCGGAATTTGCGATTTTTTTCATGGACGATCAGCAAAATTCGCGATTTATACTCACCCGATCGGTAAAATTTATGATTTTTACGTGCCGATTGGCGAAATTTGCGATTTTTTCGCCCCCAATCGGCAAAATTCGCGATTTTTACGCACCCGATCGGTAAAATTCTGATTTTTATGCGCCCAATCGGTGAAATTTTCGATTTTTAAGCACCCGATCGGCAAAATTCGCGATATTTATGTGCCCGATTGGCAAAATTTGCGATTTTTACGCGCCGAATTGGCGAAATTTACAACTTATATGCACCCGATCGGCAAAATTCGCGATTTTTACGCGCCCGATCGGCGAAATTTGGGATTTTTTCGCCTCCGATTGGCAAAATTCGGGATTTTTATGTGCCCGATCGGCAAAATTCGCGATTTATACTCACCCGATCGGCGAAATTTACAATTTATGTACACCCAATCGGCAAAATTTGCGATTTTTACGCTCTCGATCGGCAAAATTCGCGATTTATACACACCCGATCGGCAAAATTCGCGATTTTAACGGGTCCGATCGGCAAATTTGTCGATTTTTACGCATTCGATGGACAAAATTCGCGATTTTTACGCGTTCGATCGGCGAAATTTGGCAAAATTCGTGATTTTTACCCACCTGATCGACGAAATTCACATCCAATCGACAAAATTCGCGATTTATACACACCCGATCGGCAAAATTCGCGATTTTAACGGGTCCGATCGGCAAATTTGGTGATTTTTATGCACCCGATGGGCAAAATTCGCGATTTTTACGCGTTCGATCGGCGAAATTCGCGATTTTTTCGCGTCCGATTGGCAAAATTTGCGATTTATACACATCCGATCGGCAAAATTCGCGATTTTTACGCACCTGATCGACGAAATTCGCGATTTTTTCGCGTCAGATCGGTGAAATTGACACGCGGGCCACCAGAAATCCCATCGCGGGCCACTTTTGGCCGGCGTGCCACAGGTTGTGCACCTCTAATCTGGAGCATCTTTCATCAAAATTGTCTTATCTTTTATTGAGAAGTCTTTATGTTTAATTATTCTTCATTTTTTTCTCTTATTTCTGAAAAGTTCAGCTTCGAATGTAGCTATTTTTATTTTGCCATAATAATTCTTAGTAAATGCATGTTATTTCAGACATTTTTCATCTACTTTATTTTTAGTCCTTTTTGAAATGAACACATATAATTGTTGCAAATTGTAAAACAAAATCGTGAGAAATATAAAAAAAGATACGGAAAATGGTGAAATGCTAAAGGAAGAAAACAGAAAATGTGACAATGAGAGAGAAATGTGTGAAAAAAAAGCAAGATCATCTTTCTTTACTAAAAGTGAATTGAAATAATTCATCCTAAGTATGAACATAACACAGGTGAGGAGAGGATGCGGTGAAGTAGAAGATGTCTGTTACGTGGAATAATGTTCAGAAGTATGGAAACAGATGATGTGTTTAGAGGAAAGTGAGATGCAGTTAATTTTGTCTTTGAGCTTAAAAGCTTTTGTTGTAGAATAATATATGTATCGTTAATGGAGATCCAGCGGGAATAGTGGTATATAAGTCATTCAATTTTTTAAAAGCAATGAATTATTGTGATGATGTAAGTGGATTTCAGGAAGTTATTATCATATATCATATGGATGCATTTGTAATGCTACGAAATAATGTTATTGTAAATTTAAGGCTAAGCATTTCTTAAAAATATCATTAAACATAACATCGATGTTATTAATATATATATAAGTAGTATAAAACTGAGAGTTCTGCCTCAGCAGCAGCAGGTGCAAGGTGCAAGGTGCAGAGAACGTGGCCAGCAGCAGCAGGTGCAAGGTGCAGAGAGCGTGTTACAGTACTATAGGAGGAGGGTATCAAAGTGAGGGGGCTAACATTTTTAAGGGGTGCTTAAATTTTAGGGGGGCTTAATTTTTAAGGAGGGATTAATTTTTTTTTAGATTAAATTTAAATGTTAGATTGAAGTCTGCTATAGGAGGAGGGTCTAAAAGTGAGGGAGCTTATTTTTGAAGAGGCGGCTAACTTTTTTGAAGGGGGGCTTATTTTTAAGGGGGTGGCTTAAATTTTTTGATTTAGGGAGAAAAGTCGAAAATATCATACTATAGCAAAGGGGTAACCCCTCATTAGCCGACCCCCCCCCCCTCCTGAAGATTTTTTTTTTGGTGGCGCCCTCTATCAGAAGGAAATGCAATAACGGATATTTAAAATAGGTTTTCTTGAAAAGATTTCACTGGGGATTGAACCCAGATCCAAAATAGTTTCTTGACTTGATAATTTGTGGTAGGTTTAACTGATCAAGCCAAGAAGCTACATGTATATGTCGAGATTTTAAGTGTTTAAAGAGAGATATCGTGAGAGTGACGTATCATTTGATAAATAATGGAAGCAATGCTAAAAAGGAGACATCTTTATGGGGTAAGTACTTTTTTTTGTGTTTGGTGTAGAAATCATAGGAAAGAGGCATAGTTTAAAAAACAAATTCAATTTTATTAATAATTTTCCCAATGTAATACACGGGACCCACTTTTCGTTTTTTAGCGGGTTTTGACAAATCTAATGCAGAATCTTGTTTAATGTTTATTGACAAATATTTATTTTTAATAAAATTTCGCGGGACATTCATTTCGTTTAATGTTTCTAATAATTCGTTCTGTGCTTTGATCGTTTTTCTTTTATTCACAGAAAACAAAAGATTAAATAAATCTGCCAAGTTCGATTCGGGGATAGGTTTTCCTTCGAAACTCACAGTCAAATTTTTATCCTATCGAAATTTTCTTGAACGTGCCATGACAAACTGAACTAATGCTTTGATAATTTAGGATAGCTTTATCTGTTCAAGTTATGATATCATGGTGGTTAGGTTACAGATATTTGTGTATGGAATAACGGGATTTTTAATTTTGCCTGTTCAGTTTCAATTATATTGTGAAAGGAGAGTTTATTTTTGGAAGATAATGTTAACTTAAAATAATAAACGATTGACTTTATACAACCAACATTTAAAAAAAGATAATCGAATCTAGTTTTTTCTAACGTGACTTATTTGAAATATTCACTTTTTCTAGTTAGATTTATAACACATAAGTGATTTATAACACATAAGTTACACATAAGTAAAATATTATTTATAGAAGCACTAAATACGAGATTAATAAGAATTTTTAACTTACAAACATATGAACTCCTGATACACAAGTGATTCGACCAGTAAAACATTATTTATAAAAACATTAAATACGAGAATTTTTTACTTACAATTGCACGAACTTCAGATACGTAACCCTTTCTGAATGAATGTGTAAGAATTAACTGACTATTGAACTTATATCAGAGTATGATAAAATAATCACGTGACTTTTTTAACCAATAAAATGTTAATATTTTTAAACAAGCGCCCTCTATCATTTTATGAACTTCCAAGAAACGAGTTAATAGGATTATATTGTTTCCTGTTACCGCTGTGAAAGGTTGTGTTTTCCGTTTTAAGTTAGTTTACATTTAAGTGATTACGGAACGAGTCATGGATTCTGCTTTGTTAAGTGCTAATGATATGTCTAACGTGAAGAGTGAACCCTCATCACCAGGATTAAATGACCATGACATGGAATTTTTAATACAGCCTAAAGAAGAACCCGTTTCGAATTGTGAAGTGAAACCCACCTCATCAGGATTAAAGAAACATAAGTTACCCTTTGTGTGTTCTACTTGCGACAAAGCTTTTCCCCGAAAGGTTAACTTAACGTTTCACATGAAATGTCATCTGGAGAAAATACCTCTTGTGTGTATAATTTGTGAAAAAACATTTGCTAGAAAGTATCATTTATTAAATCATATGAAGGTCCATTCAAAGACCCCTGTGATTCATAATTGTAATGTATGTGGCGAAGTATTTTCACAAAAGAGTGATTTATTAAAGCATGGGAAAATTCATAATACTTCCAAGCCAAATCAAAGGAAAAGTAGACAGTCACCCAGTCACTGTAAATGCGACGACTGTTTTGAAACATTTAATAATAGATCTGACTTAGTGAAACATAGAAAAATTCATCTTTCACCTAAAGAACTTAACCCGTCTGATCAACTTTCCTTGGGAAACAGTTCGAAATATGAAATTTCAGACATCACTCAGTTTAGTAAAATATTTAAGTTTTTCGATGTTTTTACTCCTGCTCATTGGAATTTAGGTGAGGAAATGATTGTTGAAGTACAAATGAATAAGAACTATGAGCTTTTTGTTCACATACAGAAATACGAAGAATTTGAAAAGAACGGTCGGGAACTTACCCCCACAAATGAAGGCATTACATTATCATGTGCAACATTCGACAAATTTGAATCGAGATTGGATAAATTTAATTTTGTTTCTGAAAAAGATACATTCGTATGTAATAATGACTTACTAATCGCTTATGTAAATAAGGAATCATGCATACTGGAAAAATTATTCAAATCGAAAAAGTTTGGGTTTTGTTTGAAGTCGGATTTTTTACTGCTTACAAAAGATCAATATTTGAAACTAGTGAAAAATGGCTTTAAAATTACCAAATGTCTCATTGAGACGCTTTTAACTAAGTTTATTCCTGTTTCGATTTTAGAAAACGTAAACAAATGTAAATGTACCCAACTCACAATAGAAGAGACTTTGAACTATTTCTTAAAATGTTTCGATGACGAGTTAAAGTCATCCGTTTCTCGCGTGTTTGATTGCTATCGATGTTCAATCGGAGAACCAATTAATGTGAAACACGAGTGTGATAGTTATAATTTGCGTAGAAAGTATAATTGGTGTAGCGACAGTGCACTGCTAAATTTCAACGTGACTGAATTTGTAAAAAACATATTCAAGAAATGTTCATGTAATTATACTCATTTATTTTTTGAAACTATGAATATGGACTTTTATAATAACCATTTAGACAATGTATTTGTAAATTAACATAGAAATGTATTTATTTAACATAGAAATGTATTTATTTAACAAATAATTGTTTTTATATCACATATCTGTTTTTATTTCACATGTCTATTTATTTTTTTTTTATTTATGAAATCAATCTTTGAAGTTTTATTTTCTAGAAAAAAAGTAAACATATATTTATGAGTAGGCAATTTTTTTAATTTGAGTCTTTAAAGTTAACCCTTTTTGGTCAAATGAAATCTCTTTTTAAGAAAAATTGGTTATTTTTATTTGAATAGGTATTAAACTTATTTATTGATAAGAAAGTTTAATTTTTCTCTCCTTTTAAACAATGACATTGCATGTTTTGATAATTTCCATCCCACAGTTAACATTACAGTATTTAACATAGTTAAGAAAATGTTTAACTTAAACCGTCACTATTTATTATAGATAAGTAAACATTTTATCTTTAACCTAAATGTAATTTAAATGATTAACTATAACTGTGACTGCTTTTAATCTAGATAAGTAAATGTTTCCAGGAAACACAATCAGTTTACTGTAGACTTTTATCGAGATTACACCAGTTAGTGGAATGCTGATTAAAAATATTTTATGACATTAATATGCAGAAAAGATCTCACGAAGAAGTACTTTCACCTTCAAAACGTCTACGTTTAGAAAAACCCATGGAAAATTTAAATACCTATGAGAAGGAGTTAAAAGACCCAAGATTAAAACTTTCTAAAATGGGTAATAACTGTGTAACTACTGAGGACTTACAAGATGTGAAACCCGAGATCGCTATGAATTTTTCAAACTTTGCCCATGGGAATGATACAACATCTTTCGAGAATCCCGGTCGAATGCCAAATTCTGCCACGGACTATTTGAATACATCCACCGCAGGTTAATCACGTGACTACGCGATCTTAACCTTCACATTACTAATGATGTTTATATCACATAACTAATTGTAACTATCACAAAATATATTTATAAAAATATATTCATAAATTAATGATTAATTAATTTTTTATTTTAAAATGCTATGCTTTTCAAAATAATACACAAATAAATTAGTTATTAATTTATGAATATATTTTTATAAATATATTTTGTGATAGTTACAATTTGTTATGTGATATAAACATCATTAGTAATGTGAAGGTTAAGATCGCGTAGTCACGTGATTAACCTGTGGTGGATGACGTTACTAGTAACGTCATCATATTACATGATATACACTTGTACTAACTTTCAAATCTCTATAAGTCCTCGCAAGAGCCAGACCATGCATGAACCATGTTGTCAAGCTCATAAATAAGGTAAGTTTAATTTTCATGTGAATTAGTCTTTTTCGCTTTCAAAATAAAATTAAAGTAATTCTAAAAATAATGTTTAGTTAAATTGACAATGTTCATTTTTTAACTAAATGAAACCGTTTTGTAAGAACTTATTTGCAAATATGTTGCAAGATCTTTTGTTCGACATTTAAAAGAATAATTTAGCATAAAACAATTTAGTCTTTTAGCATTGTGATTTAAAAATAGCTGGGTATAAAAAGAAATTTTTTCCAATTAGTTTATTTTCCAAAAAGAAAAAAATGGTACCCAATAAAACTTACCGAACCACAATTCTCGACGGCAGAAGTTAAAATGACCAACATGCTGTTTATAGATGTTATCGGCTTGAACATGTAACTGATAAGGTCTTGACCACGTGCGTGATAAAGAAGTAAACTGATAGTTTAACCTTATTCTGTTATAGACCATACACTTGATGTTAGCAAGCTGAAATGTATGGACCCCTTTTTAAATTATCCTGTTTTTGTAAGTATATAAATTACATTTCTTTGTTAATGTTTTAAAATAGGAACGATTATTTAAAAATCATAAATTTTCTAAGAATGAAAGATATTAGACTTGTATAATATAGCTAAGGTTTTAAAGTACAACTCAAGTTAGTGCATAAGTCAGTGTTTTTTTCTGCGCATGTGCAGATGCAAAGTATATGGTTGGCTAGGCAACCAGTTGGTTGGTTGGAAGATGGGTAAGCAAATGATTAGAGGGATAAACAGTTAGCTCGATATTTAAAATATTGAAACTTACATTTACATAAAACTAAAAGTCAATTTTGATTAATTTGAAAATTTTTAAACATAACTTAAAAATTTTATAAACTTTACTTTTGTTAATTTTTATTTTAAAATTTTATTTTATTCAATTCTTTTGTTAACTTATAATTTTTCTAAACTGATAACTTTGAAACTTTATTTTTGTAAACTTTTATTTATAATGAATAGAGGAATTATTTATTTATTTTGTTAACTTTAACTTTTTATTATTTTAAATTTAAAATAAGCAATTTTCTAAAAGGTTTTATTATTTTTAATAATTGAATGAAGCCTTCATAGGGTAATTGGTAGAAGGCGATCTGTTTTTTCATTAATTTTCGGTTTCACAAACGCTTAGTAACACTGAATAAACCTAGACAAACCTTTAAATGCACTTTCAGAGGTATGAAGTTATGACATAATGATTAAAATAACATACAAATCATTGTGTCACTATTTCATTTTGTCAAGTTCAAACCTCTAGACTGTTAAAAACTATCTTCTAAAATAAATTCAAACTATATATGGAAGGACCAAGAATAAAATCTGTCTTGAAAATTTCAATCAAACATATCTTATAATATTTAAATCCGTAATGTGTTTCGTATATATTTGTTAAATTGTATGAAATTTAAAATAATTTTATTAACTTGTGATATATATATATTTTTTACTAATATGTATATTTCCATTCAATAGTTGAATATTTTTGCAACAGTGAAAATTTTTATTTTGTGCTAATTTATATAGAAAACATAAATTCTAACTGTTCACTTAAAAGTTCTACTTAATGCTAAACTAACAAATACACACACACACATACATTTTGTAAGTTACTTCAACCCCTCTCTTTATAACATATACCTTCTTTTGCTTTATTAACTTTATTTTGTTAAATTTTATTTTATTTTATTTTATTTTATTTTATTATATCTATATATATTTTGTTTACTTTTACTTTTTTTGTTTACTTTTATTTTCAAACTATATTTTTGTTAACCTTTATTTATTTATTTTTTGTTAACATTTAATTTTGATAAGTTTCAATTTCATTAACTTCTAATTTTTTTTTTCGAACGTAAATATTTTCATTTCAATTAATTTTTTGTAATAGATTAATTTTTTTATAATTGGATTACATGACTTCACTTAAAAGTTCTACTAAATTATAAACTATTAAATTCACTCATAGACACTTTGCAAAAAATAAACACACAGAACTTAATCAAAAACATTTTATTTTCAGGTCTTAAATAATTCATTACAAATAGTTTGTTCATTAATCTTACACAAAAAGTGCTCACTAACATTATAAACTCCGTTTAGAAACGTTGAAGTTACATAATCGAAATCTACGAGCATTAACAAAGCTTCCCCTAATTGATTAAATTTTTCCCTATTATTAAATGTGAAACAGGAGTGAAGGCTTTTGCTGGAATGTCGTAGTGCACATGCATGACATTCATACAATTGATTAAGTATTGATAACATATTATTCTCGATACATGTGTTAAGTTTATACTTTAACACCTCATCATTTTCTGTAGATATATTACTCACCATATATTTCTTTTTAATAAGAGATGGTAAAAGTTTTGTATACATATGTTGTAAAAGTACACTATTTAAATGAGAGGTACTTTCTTTTAATTTTTCTAGTTGATGTTCGTTTAAGTCAATATAAGAATGATTCTTTAAATTTTTAATTCGCATTGTAGAATTTTGATTTAACACTAAAATCATGTTATTAGAAACAAAGGACGTGCTTTTGTATCTTAAATTAAATGCAATAAGTTTATATTGAAACTCAAACCAGCTAGGAATATCCATATTAACCACGCGGTTTGTCGGGATTTCTTCATTAGTAGATACATTGCGTTTAAATTCTCGTATAAGTATATAATATTGTTTAGTTCTTAACTTCAAAGTTAAATAGAAACAGTCACTTAGTTCTTTGTGAAACACATAGGAATTGCATAATTTATCACTTTTAATGTCATTTGCAGGTGAGATGGTGGTTTGTAATTCACCACTTGTTTGCGAAAGGTTGCTTGCTTGTAGCTCGTTGACCTCGCATTTAACAGTAGTCTGTAAAATATTATTTGTAGGTTCTTGAAACGCTAAGGTAGTAGAACAATCTAAATTTTCAAAATTCATGTCTTCGAAAAATGTATTCAAATAGTCCGTGGCAGAATTTGGCATTCGACCGGGATTCTCGAAAGATGTTGTATCATTCCCATAGGCAAAGTTTGAAAAATTCATAGCGATCTCGGGTTTCACATCTTGTAAGTCCTCAGTAGTTACACAGTTATTACCCATTTTAGAAAGTTTTAATCTTGGGTCTTTTAACTCCTTCTCATAGGTATTTAAATTTTCCATGGGTTTTTCTAAACGTAGACGTTTTGAAGGTGAAAGTACTTCTTCGTGAGATCTTTTCTGCATATTAATGTCATAAAATATTTTTAATCAGCATTCCACTAACTGGTGTAATCTCGATAAAAGTCTACAGTAAACTGATTGTGTTTCCTGGAAACATTTACTTATCTAGATTAAAAGCAGTCACAGTTATAGTTAATCATTTAAATTACATTTAGGTTAAAGATAAAATGTTTACTTATCTATAATAAATAGTGACGGTTTAAGTTAAACATTTTCTTAACTATGTTAAATGCTGTAATGTTAACTGTGGGATGGAAATTATCAAAACATGCAATGCCATTGTTTAAAAGGAGAGAAAAATTAAACTTTCTTATCAATAAATAAGTTTAATACCTATTCAAATAAAAATAATCAATTTTTCTTAAAAAGAGATTTCATTTGACCAAAAAGGGTTAACTTTAAAGACTACAATTAAAAAAATTGCCTACTCATAAATATATGTTTACTTTTTTTCTAGAAAATAAAACTTCAAAGATTGATTTCATAAATAAAAAAAAAATAAATAGACATGTGAAATAAAAACAGATATGTGATATAAAAACAAATATTTATTAAATAAATACATTTCTATGTTAATTTACAAATACATTGTCTAAATGGTTACTATAAAAGTCCATATTCATAGTTTCAAAAAATAAATGAGTATAATTACATGAACATTTCTTGAATATGTTTTTTACAAATTCAGTCACGTTGAAATTTAGCAGTGCACTGTCGCTACACCAATTATACTTTCTACGCAAATTATAACTATCACACTCGTGTTTCACATTAATTGGTTCTCCGATTGAACATCGATAGCAATCAAACACGCGAGAAACGGATGACTTTAACTCGTCATCGAAACATTTTAAGAAATAGTTCAAAGTCTCTTCTATTGTGAGGTGGGTACATTTACATTTGTTTAAGTTTTCTAAAATCGAAACAGGAATAAGCTTAGTTAAAAGCGTCTCAATGAGACATTTGGTAATTTTAAAGCCATTTTTCACTAGTTTCAAATATTGATCTTTTGTAAGCAGTAAAAAATCCGACTTCAAACAAAACCCAATCTTTTTTGATTTGAATAATTTTTGCAGTATGCATGATTCCTTATTTACATAAGCGATTAGTAAGTCATTATTACATACAATTGCGAATGTATCTTTTTCAGAAACAAAATTAAATTTATCCAATCTCGATTCAAATTTGTCGAATGTTGCACATGATAATGTAATGCCTTCATTTGTGGGGGTAAGTTCACGACCGTTCTTTTCAAATTCTTCGTATTTCTGTATGTCAACATAAAGCTCATAGTTCTTATTCATTTGTACTTCAACAATCATTTCCTCACCTAAATTCCAATGAGCAGGAATAAAAACATCGAAAAACTTAAATATTTTACTAAACTGAGTGATGTCTGAAATTTCATATTTCGAACTGTTTCCCAAGGAAAGTTGATCAGACGGGTTAAGTTCTTTAGGTGAAAGATGAATTTTTCTATGTTTCACTAAGTCAGATCTATTATTAAATGTTTCAAAACAGTCGTCGCATTTACAGTGACTGGGTGACTGTCTACTTTTCCTTTGATTTGGCTTGGAAGTATTATGAATTTTCCCATGCTTTAATAAATCACTCTTTTGTGAAAATACTTCGCCACATACATTACAATTATGAATCACAGGGGTCTTTGAATGGACCTTCATATGATTTAATAAATTATACTTTCTAGCAAATGTTTTTTCACAAATTATACACACAAGAGGTATTTTCTCCAGATGACATTTCATGTGAAACGTTAAGTTAACCTTTCGGGGAAAAGCTTTGTCGCAAGTAGAACACACAAAGGGTAACTTCTGTTTCTTTAATCCTGATGAGGTGGGTTTCACTTCACAATTCGAAACGGGTTCTTCTTTAGGCTGTATTAAAAATTCCATGTCATGGTCATTTAATCCTGGTGATGAGGGTTCACTCTTCACGTTAGACATATCATTAGCACTTAACAAAGCAGAAACCATGACTCGTTCCGTAATCACTTAAATGTAAACTAACTTAAAACGGAAAACACAACCTTTCACAGCGGTAACAGGAAACAATATAATCATATTAACTCGTTTCTTGGAAGTTCATAAAATGATAGAGGGCGCTTGTTTAAAAATATTAACATTTTATTGGTTTAAAAAGTCACGTGATTATTTTATCATACTCTGTTATAAGTTCAATAGTCAGTTAATTCTTACACATTCATTCAGAAAGGGTTACGTATCTGAAATTCGTGCAATTGTAAGTAAAAAATTCTCGTATTTAATGTTTTTATAAATAATGTTTTACTGGTCGAATCACTTGTGTATCAGGAGTTCATATGTTTGTAAGTTAAAAATTCTTATTAATCTCGTATTTAGTGCTTCTATAAATAATATTTTACTTATGTGTAACTTATGTGTTATAAATCACTTATGTGTTATAAATCTAACTAGAAAAAGTGAATATTTCAAATAAGTCACGTTAGAAAAAACTAGATTCGATTATCTTTTTTTAAATGTTGGTTGTATAAAGTCAATCGTTTATTATTTTTTAACAGTTGTTAGTATTTTTTAAACAGTTTTTATTATTTTTGAACAGTTGTTATTATTATTTGAACAGTTTTTATTATTTTTGATAATTTGTTTCGTTGTTATAATATTTTTGAACAGTTGTTCTTATTATTTTTTTAATACTTTTATTTTTTTTCCTGTGCTTTTTTCCAAACTGATGAAAATTTCAAAATTGTAGTTTACAATTCTAAAATACACTTTTAATGAAAGCAGTCTGTTACAAGGTAATCACAAAAAGTTAACATTATCTTCCAAAAATAAACTCTCATTTCACAATATAATTGAAACTGAACAGGCAAAATTAAAAATCCCGTTATTCCATACACAAATATCTGTAACCTAACCACCATGATATCATAACTTGAACAGATAAAGCTATCCTAAATTATCAAAGCATTAGTTCAGTTTGTCATGGCACGTTCAAGAAAATTTCGATAGGATAAAAATTTGACTGTGAGTTTCGAAGGAAAACCTATCCCCGAATCGAACTTGGCAGATTTATTTAATCTTTTGTTTTCTGTGAATAAAAGAAAAACGATCAAAGCACAGAACGAAATATTAGAAACATTAAACGAAATGAATGTCCCGCGAAATTTTATTAAAAATAAATATTTGTCAACAAACATTAAACAAGATTCTGCATTAGATTTGTCAAAACCCGCTAAAAAACGAAAAGTGGGTCCCGTGTATTACATTGGGAAAATTATTAATAAAATTGAATTTGTTTTTTAAACTATGCCTCTTTCCTATGATTTCTGCACCAAACACAAAAAAAAGCACTTACCCCATAAAGATGTCTCCTTTTTAGCATTGCTTCCATTATTTATCAAATGATACGTCCCTCTCACGATATCTCTCTTTAAACACTTAAAATCTCGACATATACATGTAGCTTCTTGGCTTGATCAGTTAAACCTACCACAAATTATCAAGTGAAGAAACTATTTTGGATCTGGGTTCAATCCCCAGTGAAATCTTTTCAAGAAAACCTATTTTAAATATCCGTTATTGCATTTCCTTCCGATAGAGGGCGCCACCAAAAAAATCTTCAGGAGGGGGGGGGTCGGATAATGAGGGGTTACCCCTTTGCTATAGTATGATATTTTCGACTTTTCTCCCTAAATCAAAAAATTTACGCCCCCCCCCCCCTTAAAAATAAGCCCCCCTTCAAAAAAGTTAGCCGCCTCTTCAAAAATAAGCTCCCTCACTTTTAGACCCTCCTCCTATAGCAGACTTCAATCTAACATTTAAATTTAATCTAAAAAAAAAATTAATCCCTCCTTAAAAATTAAGCCCCCCTAAATTTTAAGCACCCCCTTAAAAATGTTAGCCCCCTCACTTTGATACCCTCCTCCTATAGTACTGTAACACGCTCTCTGCACCTTGCACCTGCTGCTGCTGGCCACGTTCTCTGCACCTTGCACCTTGCACCTGCTGCTGCTGAGGCAGAACTCTCAGTTTTATACTACTTATATATATATATATATATTTATGACCAGAGGGAGAGAAAGTTTTTCCAGAAAACATGAGTTTAATTTATTTTTCTTTCAGTAGAAATTTGTAGCTGACTTTTATAGTTTTCTTTATCTTTTACTTCTTCATTAAAAAAATATCATTCATTAATAGCTTTTTATTTAGAAATATTCTTTGATTACTCTTGTATTTGTGAATAATTCGAATTTTTTTATCAAATCATACTTATCTTTATTTTGTCATATATTCTTTATACGTACACATTACTTCAGTGTTTTTACATGGATACAATTTATGGTGCGATTTACTATTTTAATTTATCAACGTAAAATTTTACTGTTTATTGTATATCAAATATGGTACGGAGATTGATGAAATACTAATGAAATAAAATATGAAAAAAGCGATAGTGAGTTTCAAAATATGCCAGGAAAACCCCCAGATAATCTTCCCTTTCTAAATGTGAATAAAATATAACAAGCATAAATAGAGAATAGGTAAGAAGGGGATGAGATGGGGAAAGGGATGTCTTTTACGTTGAGTAATGTTCAGAAATATGAAACATATGAGGTGTTTAGAGAAAAGGCGGTTAAATTGTATCGTTAAGCTTAAAAGGTTTTGTTTTAGAATAATATTTATCATTAATGGGGTCGCAGTGGGAATATAGTGATATATAAATCTGTGAATTTCTTAAAAGCAATGAATTATTGGGTTGTTGTAAGGTGATTTAAGAAAGTTAATATATTATATCGTATTGGTGCATTCGCAGTAACGAATTAATGTTGCTATAAGCAATAACTACGCATTTCTTAAAGATATCATTAAGTATGACATCGATGTCATTAATGTACATTTTTTTTTATGACAAGAAGGAAAGATAAATATTTTCCACAAAGTTAATTTTTTTTTGAAAGAATATTTTGTAGCTGCCTTCTCTGCTCTGTATATATTTTTTTTTTTATAGAAATATTTTTTCGTTGTTTTTAGACAGTCTTTTTGATTTAGAGTTTATTTCTAAATAATTCAAAACGCCTTAATTTATATTTAATTTTACTCTATTGATTCAAAATGCTGTAAATCATAATTCATTTTATTGAAATCATAGTTATCTTTATCTTGTTATATACTTTATACTTACATATTACGTCAATGATTTCACATTGGTACAATTTATGGTACAATTCATTATTTTAATTTATAACAAATGATATATATATAATAGAACTTGATATGTTTTTGAAATTCATAGATATTATAATTATATATATATATATATATATAAACTGTGGTGCGGAAAATGATGAAATACTAAAGACATAAAATATGAAAAAGCGATGGTGATAGTAAATATATGCGAGGAAAAAAAACGGATAACCCTCCGTTACTAAAAGTAAAGAAGTATAATTAATCCTAAGCATAAGCGAAATAGAGGTAAGGAGCGGATGATGAGAGGAAAGACATGTCTTTTATGTTGAATAATGTTCAGAAACATGAAACATTCGAGATGTTCAGAGGAAAGGCGGTAACAGTTGAATGTATGTTTGAGCTTAAAAGGTTTTGTTTTAGAATAATATTTATCGTTAATGGGGGCGCAGAGGGAATAGTAATATATAAATCTGTGAATTTCTTAAAAGCAATGAATTATTGGTCTGTTGAAAGGTGATTTAATAAAGTTAATATATTATATCGCATTCGTGCATTCGTAGTCTAACAAAATAATTTTGGATATTGCAACAATACTGAACTGTCCAAGAAAGACATGTTTAAATGTTTAATAGTTCATTCCATATTTCTAGGATCCTGTTCTTTGCTTTAATAAAAATAACTAGTCGTTGGGGGCCACCGTAATACTTACCCATCATGGATATGCATAATGTAAAATATTAAAAAATGTGTAAACTACTTATAAAATGCATTGCAGTTCGAATAAAATCGTGGCTTGATGACGTCATAAACTTTGAAGCGAGGCTAACGAAAAAGACAGGCTATCGCGGTACATTCCACTTACCTTTTTTTACAGACCGCTAGAGTGACGTGATGCTCTTCTCGTGCACCTTCAATGGTGCATTCGAGCATCACGTGACTCCCGCGGTCTGTAAAAAGAGATATGCGTAAAGCACCGCGGTAGCCTTTCTTTTTCGTTAGCCTCGCTTTGAAGGCTCGATTACTGAATTGCTTAAAAGAAACACCCTTATAACTCCAAAAAAAATAATCCTATTAACTAGCGGTTTATTGCATCTGATTAAGCGTCTCATTTCCAATTAAAATATATCTTTGAATTGAAATTTAGATGAAATACAGGGTCATGAAAAATCGAAGAGTGTGGAAAATAGGATTACAAATATCTCGGTAAATAATTATCCGATAGCCTTCATGCTTTATGCAAAATTTATGTTTTTTTATTGTATTTTATATTCTCTCCTTAAAATAAACAATTTCGAAAATTTTTATGTACCTTTTATCAGAACGAATATTTCGAGAGTCCGAAAAAAATAGTTCCGGATAATCGAGGTTACTGAAATTCAATAGGCTTCTTCCCATTATTACATACTAAGTACATACCAAATTTCAAGTCTCTATCTCAATTTGTTCGGGAGATAGAGCGTTTACAGACACACAGACGAACGGCAATTTTTTTATTTTTCGAAAAATATGTTTTTCGGAATCTCCAGTGTCTGAAACGTGTAAATCCGTCAAAAAAAAATTTTCGATTTTCAAAACGATTACAAGACCTACCCTATACTACGTATGATGGGTAAGTAATAAAGAATGCTTTATTTAAAACTATTAATATTTTCGTATTTTTTATTGTAGGCGGGGCTAAGGTCTCTGGCTTTTTGAACACCAGTAATTGTTTAGAGAAAATGTTGTTCTTTTAAATCGCAAAATGCTCCGATTAAATAAAACAACATTTTCTGTACTAAATTACTGGTATCCAAAAAGCCGGAGACTTGGCAAGTCTGTAAGAACCTTTCAGAAAAATGTAATTTGAAATTTACTGTGATTTATGATTTTTCTACAAATTATTTTTACATGAGGATCCTGAATCGCAATGTGCCTTATGGCTATAACTGTCAGATGCATGTGCATTATACATAATAAAACATGTGTATATCGCTACCAGTAGTATAGAGAGGTTATATTGTTCCATGTTTTTAGTCATGTGAATATTGTTTACTATAAGGAAAGGGCAGCTGATGTCACTGTTGGCTAAATTACTGTTGGCTCGCAAGAAAAACCTGTTCGTTCTGTATGACTCCTACTGTACACATGAGATGAGACGATTTGATTGGTCTTCGTTAAACTGATCTATGATATGATTGGCCAACGTCGCCATAATAATTCCTGCAATGATCGCTACGACAAAATGTAGTGGTAGATTGGTTGATGGAACTGTTTGTTTGAAAACATGTCCTTTCCTTATACCTGGAGATGCACCGCTGCTTACTAGGGTGCCTCTATATGGGAGTGGCGACATACACACAGGGCGCATGCTCAAACGGTGCTCAAACAGACGGTTTTATCGAAACTAAGGCAAACTTACATCTGACGAGTTCGATTAGACAAGTTAACAAACATTAGCTTGGCGAAAATGGCAGGCTTGCCAAGATGCTTGTCGATTCAGCTTCGTCTAAAAATTTAACCCATGTTTACTGTAACATGGGACCTGAGGTGCTATACAGCATATGTCCCACTCAGGTGGTCAACCCAATGCAGAACCCTCTGTGTTTAGTTTCCAAGCAAGCTTGGTACTCATGTTATCCATCTTGAAAAAGATGAAAGGCTGGGTGAACTTCGCCCAACACCAAAGTCGAACTCTGGACTTGTAGCGCGACGCGCTGATAACTAACCTAAATGATTCTAATATTTTATTTCTAAATAGTTTATATTTTATTTCAAATCATACTTTACCAGAGTCATGCTAAAAATAAGAATATTTGTTTTCTAAGAAAAAAAAAATAATAAAATGTTGAGAAGTACATTATAATAATTTTTGAACGTACTTCTACAAATAAAAATTCAAAATTACCACATGTTTTTAGGACATTTATGTTGTTTTTAATTAGTATTTGTAGTACAAAGTCAATATAAATTCAAAGAGTATATTTTATCATTACTCAAGTTTTTGATTACTTTACAGAATTCGTCATTGATAGGAGCGTTTAACCTTTTCCACTATCCCTAGTTGGTTTTGAACACCATTTTCCCACATAAAATTGCAACATTTACAGAAATCGTAATTTTTACGAGTGTTTAATCTATTTCACTATACCGGGTACGTTTAGAACACATTTTCCTAATAAAAATGAAAAATTTACAGAATTCGTAACTTTTTATGAGTGTTTAGTTTTTTCCACTATCCCGACTACGTCTAGGGTTAAGATATCCCATCTCTTAGCAAAAATGATATTTTTTATCCAAGCTGTTTTACCTACATCATAATTTAATATTATCTTAAAAATGACATAAATATTTCTTTCTTTTATTTAAAATGATACCATTTACAATGATATCTAGTGCACTTAAGAATTTCATAATTCATTTTCTGTATGGATTCATTTTCTTCTATCTCTCCCTGAAGAGTTTACCCATGCAGTAAAATTGAAAACTAAGACAAAAAAGACAAGGAAAAAAACCCTCAAAACTTTTTTTTAACCCTAGTGTTTTGCAATACACCCTCAAGCTACAAAATTGAGTTTTGTCTTCTTCTTCTATTTTTTTTTTTTTAATTTCCCATCCCCCAACTTATATAAAATGTCAATGGCAGCCAAGGGATTCGTAATTTTCCACCTTTTTGTTTATTCAAAAAACTTTTTTCCCCAGTATTTTTCATTTTAAAGTCAGAAAGTAATCTTAGACTTTTCCCCAAGACACGAAAAAAGAAGGAAGTTAAGGAAAAAAATAATAAATAAACACAAGATTCCCCCTGACCCCCTTAGGAAGCATGATTCACAAAATTAAGGAAGGAGGGGAAAGATATGGGGTGGGAATATGCACCGTTTATATCCCCCGTAGAATTTTCCCTTCATTTGTTTATTTTATCCCCAATTCAGTTATTAGTCTAGGGAATAATGAACGTGGAAAATGTATGATAAAAGTTAAAATTAAAAGTGCCGTTTTGCTGTGGGGGGATAGTGAAGCTGATGAATTGTGGGACAACATAACGTAAATGATGAAAGTTGTAGTATGTATCTCAACATAATAACTTTGTTTATGGCCTGTGGAAGTTTAAGTATTTATCGGAACAGTTGAAAAATGGATTTATCATTAAAAATGCGTGTATTGTTTGGGGAAGACATCGATTTAGATTGAATGAAAGCTATTTCATGAAATTTATGCAACGCTTGATAAAGCTTCTTTATTTTTAGTCAACATCTGTTGATTTAACATGTTTAGGTAAAAGAGGAAATGAATTTCTGTGCTTTGAAAATGTATTTAAAATACTTTTCATAAAATATTTAGTTTCGGTGATTATGACAAAGAATTTTTAATCGCTGAAAAAAAGGATAATGTCGATGTATTTTTTATTATTGTGTTCTTTCAATAATTTTCATGAACAGTTAAAAAATAGATTAAATATCTCGGTTAAATAAGCATGTATATATATATATATATATATATATATATATATATATATATATATATATATATATATATATATATTTCTTATCAGTTGTTTTGTTCTTTTCCTTTCCATGGCATTTAATTAACTGATTGTCGCTTATATATGTTGTGTTTGCCACATGTGTTTGAATTCATATATGTAGTTGTATGTGTGTGTAAGATGTACTTATATATGCATAATTTCGCAAGATCTGCTTTTAATAATTCTTTTTGATGAATTTATAATCTCTGATTTTCTGCTAAATCAGACGTGAAATCAACAGTGTGAAAAGGTGCCCAAAGCCTGAATTCGAATCAGGACAATTGGCATTGCGAGCCAATGCTCTACCATTAATCTACCTGGATGATATCCAGCCTGGCATTCCTCGCTCTTATAAGTTGGCAAGACTACAAACCTACTGCACAAGATGAAATGTCTTCATGAACCACAATTCCTGCAGCAAGCATGAGACGCAATCAGTCGTGAAACCAACAGAGTGAAAAAGTGTCCAAGCCCGGATTCGAACCAGGACCATTGGCATTGCGCGCCAATGCTCTACCATTAAGCTACCTGGATGATATCCAGCCTGACATTGCTCACTCTTATAAGTTGGCAAGGCTACAAACCTACAGCACAAGATGAAATATCTTCATGAACCGCAATTCCTTCAGCAAGCATGAGACGCAATCAGGCGTGAAACCAACAGAGTGAAAAAGTGTCCAAGCCTGGATTATAAACTCATCTAGTATTTCTACGGGTGATGCCAATTCTATATATTCACCGCTGCTGGATTAAATGGCAGTTTGCGTGTAATGCTTGCCGCAGGAATTGTAGTTCATGTGGTTCAATTTCTTGTGCTATAGTTTTGTAGTCTTGCCAACTTATAAGAGTGAGGAGTGCCAGGCTGGATATCGTCTAGGTAGCTTAATGGTAGAGCATTGACGCGCAATGACAGTGGTCCCTGTTCGAATCTTGGCTTGGACATTTTTTCGCTCTGTTGGTTTCACGCCTGATTTAGCAAAAAATCTGTGATTATAAATTTATCTAAAATGGATGAACCAAAGGTGGCCAGTGTCCCTAAGGTAGCCCATCCTACAAAAGTGAAATTAATTTAATTTTTAATCACAAAATGGTGCTACTACATTGTCATTCATTTATCTGCAGTGCACGTGGCTGAATTTAAAGAGGTCACCTTGATCCTCCGACATTTTATGCAGTGATTTCACTTTTGAGGAGTAGTCACTCTAATTTCCATGTAAGAAGATATTTTAATTTACATCTAATTAAATTGTTAGAACTTTGAGATATGATAAGTTTTCTGAAAGCTTATTTCCTTCTTTTTAACTACATTTATTTCATTTCTAAGAAATGTGCCAGTTTAATACTATTACGTCGTGCAAAAGGCAACTATACGCATGTTCCCAAGGTGACTAACTTAGAAAACATATGTGGAAATCAGTGTAGTAAGGGTGATTTTCAAAATTTCTACATAAATATATGAAAAAACTTATTACCATTTATTGTTAGAGACAGAGATTACTCAAAAGAAGTCAGTAACTCCCATAGAAAAATCGCTGAACTACCGTTCACAAAAAGTGCTTCAAGGTCTTTTCGTGTCATAAAATAAAAAGATTAAGAATAATAACTCGAAAGATATCAAAATAAAGAAAGGATCATCAGAGCATAATAGTAAGCAAAATAGTTTGCCGAGTATTTTTTTTCACATTTTGAAAGGGTACAATACACGCGCCACCTTTGGAACACTATGCGCCAAAGGTGGCCCACAAGCTACAATTTTTAAATTGTATTATAAAAATCATTAAATTTATTTTGCAAAGAAAAGTATACTTGATATGTGTTAAAGATAAGTGTAAAATTTTACTAACATTCAGCCACACACACCAAATCAGAAAATTATAAAAAATCCCTAAACCTTAACTATGGCCACCTTTGGGTCATCTACCTTAGTATTTCTATGGGCATTTTCCAATTCTACAAAAATTATATATATAAATTCTTTTTGATTTTAAAACTAACATTTTTTAGATTACTTCATGGAAAATTTTAAAAATATCCAGTGATAGCATCTCTGTATTTTTGTATGTTAGCTAGTCGTCCGTCTTCAAACATTACGTATTGTAGTGCCATCAGGTACACAAAATTGGTGTCATTTGATGCAATGGATTAATTGAAATATATAGAATTTATGTGCCAGGTGGGCTCTTTGTGATGTGAAATTGAAATACTGCTTTTAAAATATAATGAAATATGATAACTAGAACCTGCATTAATTTCGTCTTCCGTTTTTAATTAAATGTTTTTTTATGCTTACATAATTTTCTCTTCTATGTTTTACGATGTGTCCAGTTGGAAAAACCATAGAAAAAGAATAGGTAAGAAATTTAGCGAAACAGTAAAAAATGGATTTATCAATAAATAACGTGTAAACAGATCGATTTAGATAGAATGAAAACTATTTCATGATATTTATAGAATGCTTGATAAATGTTCCTTTTTTTTTCGTCAACAGCTGTTGCTCTAACATGTTTAGGTGAAAGAGATAATAAATATTTCCAATAATTTCCGATAAATCTGATAATTTTCTCCTTTACAGTTTTAATATGTGTCAAATTGGCCAAAGTGTGAAAACAAATCTGCAAAAAATTTAGCGAAACAGTTGAAAAATGGATTTATCGTTAAAAAAATGTGTATTACTCGGTAACCACATCGATTTAGATAGAATGAAAACTCTTTCCTGAAGTTTATAGAATGCTTGATAAAGTTTCCTTATTTTTAGTAAACTGCTATTGATTTAAGATGGTTAGGTGAAAGAAGTAATAAATATTTCAGATAATTTCCAATAAATCTGATAATTATTTCTTCTGCAGTTTTACGATATGTGTCCAACTGGTCAAAGTGTGAAAAAAAAATAAAAATAAGTAAGCAATTTAGCGAAGCATTGAAAAATAGATTTATCATTAAATAGAATGTATTGCTTGGAAAAGAAAATGATTTAGATATAATGCAAACTATTTGATGAAATTTATAGAATGCTTGATAAATTTTCCTTATTTTTAGTCAATAGCTGTTATTTTAACATGTATAAATAAAAGGAGACAATAATTATTTGTGTTTTGAAAATATATTTAAGGTACTTTTCGTAGCTTATTTATTTATTATTTAATTAATTATGTTAAAAGGATTGCGATCACTGAAGAAATTGCAAATATTTGAATGCAATGTTAAAAAAATTATGAACTGACAAAAGAGATGCTAATTGCTTCGATCAGTATAGATATATGTTTGGTGTGATAAAATAGATTTTGAGAGTTCTTTTATTATTTTACAGCAAAAAAGTTTCAGATTACTCGTTCAGATTTCAAAATAAGATAGCAATTCCCTGCTTTACCAGCTGTTAGGCGGATTATTCGTGTTATATACAATAAGAGTTATTGTGCCAAAAATTAGTCTCATTATGTATTTAAATACTAACTTTTTAACGTCTTATCGTGTATAATAAAAAATAAAATTATAAGTAGCTATTGGCTCTGAAGTTGGAAAGGGGGTGGGGGGAGAAATTGAAGCCGATGAACTGCGGGACAACAAAACGTAAATGATGAAAGTTGTAGTATGTATCTAAAAGAAACTGGTGACGAGGAATGATTGTCGTGTGTCGCGTGTAGGTGAGAGATCACTGTAGTATACAGTGTATTTCAAAATGTTATTGTGTCTAAATAAAATTGTTTGAATTTTATATTGTAATCATTTTTAAAAATACACTGCTCAAAACAATTAAAGGATATTGCAGTTTTAGGTGGATTTTATATCTGGGAAACTTTTTAGCTGATTGATACATGGTCGACAGACATAGTAGGTTATATGAGAATAAATTACACATGTTTGGCAGAAAAAAATGCATTTTATTGCGCATTTGTGTACAAAAGGAAAAAAACACAATTTGTGCATATGAGAAAAAAAGAATAAGAAAAGGTGTTTTCTTCAAAGAAAATCATTTTCAGTAGGGGGTATGGTTTCCACGGGCGGCCAGCAACGTTGAACACCTTTGAGGCATGGACTCAATGAGGCTATTAATGACGAGTTGGGGTATTCTGCCCCACTCTTCCAGAAGAGCTCTTTCCAGTTCTTGGAGAGTTTGTGGGGGTTGTTGGCGGCCAGAAACTCGTCTTCCTAGAGCGTCCCAAACGTGCTCGATTGGATTCATGTCTGGAGAACACGCTGGCCATTCCATTCGAACGATTCCTTCCTCGAAAAGGAAATCCTCCACCAGGTTTGCACGATGTGGCCTGCAGTTATCGTCCATTAAAATGAAGTTATCTCCGATTGCTGCAGCGTAAGGGACTACAATAGGTCTGAGGATCTCATCCCTATATCGGCGACCAGTCAGAGCTCCATCTCGAATGATGTAGAGGTCAGTGCGCCCGTCAATGGAGATGCCACCATACACCAACACTCCTCCACCGCCAAATCTGACACTTTCGTGCACGAACGCATGATTATTCCTACTGCCACGGTCCCTCCAGATGAAAATACGCCTATTATCCGGATGCACAGAAAAACGGGACTCGTCAGAAAACAGAATATTGCTCCATTCATTTCTCCTCCAGTTGACATGCTCGGTTGCCCACTCCCTGCGGTCGCGATGATGCCTTGATGTTAATCTAACACATACCATCGGTCGGCGAGCATACAGACCTACAGCATGGAGCCGGTTTCGGACAGTCTGAGTTGAAATCGTGGTGCCTGTAGCCGAGCGAAGGTGTTGTTGGAGAAGAGTAGCGTTCATGTTTCGGTGTCTCCGAGCTGTTAACGCTAAATACCGATCTTCATTGGGCGTTGTTGCCCGTCTACGACCTTGCCCTGGTCTTCGGCCTGCACATCCACTCTCCAAAAAACGGTTCCAGATCCTGGAAATGACACTTTGTGACACTCCAATGGCTTGCGCTACTTCGGCTTGAGTTTGGCCCCCTTCTAACCTACCAACAATTCTCCAAGCTTCTGAATCTGTCAAATGACTTCGCTGAGACATCGTACTCATCGAAACAAAGCAATCACTGAATGCCGATCATCCTTGTCTTCATTCTCTTTTATCCAGTTGAAAGTCAAATTTCATTCGCTGCCGCTGAAGCGACGTTTTTGACGTCGAACTCAAAATTTGCATACTCCACAGTTTGAAAACCAGAAAAATTTGCATTTGTGATTCTCTTCTTCTATTTTCGGCAAAAAAAAATTTCGTTTATATCTTTATTTTATATAAAACTTCAAATATCCTTTAATTGTTTTGAGCAGTGTATATTATACCTCTAAATGTTATTGTATACGTATTAATGCATTCAAAATGTACAATTGTAAATAATTGTCATTATAACGTTTATCTCAAAATGCTATATAAATAACTAAAACTAAAGTTTATGTAAAATATCAATTATTGTAATAATTTTAACGTTCGCCCAGCCTTGTGGCAAAATTAGGTAACGTTTATACTTTGTAAAATAGTAGTTTAATTTGTAATTATTGTAGCTAGCGCCGGATAGTAACATTTTTCCCTCCCTAGGCTTAGGGGTTCGTCCCGGCCATTAGCCATAAGCTGGTCCCTAGTGTGGGCGCTGTCTATCTGTCTGTAGTATGTATCAGGACAAAAACCCTTAACGGGTTAAAAGTTGTGACGCAGCACTTTGTTTTGGCTCTATAAATTTTAAATATGGGTCTTAAAAGCAATGATATCAAATGTAAGTGACGCTATGTTAATAATTTTTTTTTTAAATCATAATTTTCTTTTTAGTTTTATTTATATTCAAAGGTGCAATTATTATCTTAATATGAAAAAATATATAGAATTTATTCGCTGATACTTTTTCATTCACATCTCTCATGAATTCAAAATATGGGTTTTAAAAGAAATGATATCAAAATTTGAGTGACACCTTGACGTGAATTTAATAGGACTCTTTTAAAATTCAATTTAAATTATTTTTGGTTTGTCTTCTAAAGTATATTTACACATACAAACAATACTTTTAATTTTTCAATACACTTTTAAATATATTACTTTCACTGAGCCTATATTATGTATTGAAATGTATTTATTTCAATAAATTGATTTATCTTCTGTGCCACGCTATCCAAAATCATAAGTAAAATTTATGTAAATGATTATTTTGCGTCATATTATCCACTTGCATACATTTTCCTTTGTTTGGATACTATGACGCAAAATAATCATTTACATAAATTTTACTTATGATTTTGGATAGCGTGGCACAGAAGATAAATCAATTTATTGAAATAAATACATTTCAATACATAATATAAGCTCAGTGAAAGTAATATATTTAAAAGTGTATTGAAAAATTAAAAGTATTGTTTGTATGTGTAAATATACTTTAGAAGACAAACCAAAAATAATTTAAATTGAATTTTAAAAGAGTCCTATTATATTCACGTCAAGGTGTCACTCAAATTTTGATATCATTTCTTTTAAAACCCATATTTTGAATTCATGAGAGATGTGAATGAAAAAGCATCAGCGAATAAATTCTATATATTTTTTCATATTAGGATAATAATTGCACCTGTGAATATAAATAAAACTGAAAAGAAAATTATGATTTAAAAAAAATTATTAACATAGCGTCACTTAAATTTGATATCATTGCTTTTAAGACCCATATTTAAAATTTATAGAGCCAAAACAAAGTGCTGCGTCACAAATTTTAACCCGTTAAGGGTTTTTGTCCTGATATCATTACTTTTTTAAGGTTATTGATGAAAATGTCAATTAGTCGAGATTAAGCATAGGGTATAAATTAATCATTAGAATAAAATTTTAAAGAAATGCTAAAAAAGACCCCTTAGACCCCAATAAAAATATGAGGGTGGTGGCCCAGGGAGAGGAATCCAAGACTCAACTTTTAAATTATACAGCGAGAGAGTAACACAATTAGAAGGATGAAAATGCATGGAAAAACCCGATTGTTCCATCTTCCTCCGCCAAAGGGCGCAATCTTTTCAATACAAACATAGCTGAAAATTTTCAGGCTGTCGATTCCGAGTCAAATGAGCCATACCTCGTCGTGATCGGTCCCATAGAACCCGATAAGAAAGTTCCCCCCTGGTGGTGAAACTTGGAACTAAAATCGAAATATCCTGTCGATGTCGAGTCGAATGAATCAAACTGCATTGTGATGGGACCCATAGAACTCGAGATATCTGCAAAATCCGTTAGTTCCATCTTCCACCACCAGGGGGCGGACTCTGTTCCATACAAACATAGCTGAAATCTTTCAGGCTGTCGATTTCGAGTCGAATGAGCCATACCTCATCGTGATGGGGCGCATAGGATCCGAGATAGGAAAGCGCCCCCTGGTGGTGAAACTTGTAACTAAAATCTATATATCCTGTCGATGTCGAGTAGAATGAATCAAACTGCATTGTGATGGGACCCATAGAACTCGAGTTAGCTGCAAAATCCGTTAGTTCCATCTTCCACCACCAGAGGGCGCACTCTGTTCTATACAAACATAGCTGAAATCTTTCAGGCTGTCGATTTCAAGTCGAATGAGCCATACCTCGTCGTGATCGGGCCTATAGAACACAAGATAGGAAAGCGCCCCCTGGTGGTGAAACTTGTAACTAAAATCTATATATCCTGTCGATGTCCAGTTGAATAAATCAAACTGCATTGTGATGGGACCCATAGAACTCGAGTTAGCTGCAAAATCCGTTAGTTCCATGTTCCACCACCAGGGGGCGCACTCTGTTCTATACAAACATAGCTGAAATCTTTCAGGCTGTCGAGTTCGAGTCAAATGAGCCATACCTCATCGTAATCGAGCCCATAGAACACGAGATAGGACAGCGCCCCCTGGTGGTGAAACTTGGAACTAAAATCGATATATCCTGTCGATGTCGAGTCAAATGAATCAAACTGCATTGTGATGGGACCCATAGAACTCGAGTTAGCTGCAAAATCTGTTAGTTCCATCTTCCACCACCAGGGGGCGCACTCTGTTCTATACAAACATAGCTGAAATCTTTCAGGCTGTCGATTTCGAGTCGAATGAGCCATACCTCGTCGTGATGGGGCCCATAGAACACAAGATAGGAAAGCGCCCCTTGGTGGTGAAACTTGTAACTAAAATCTATATATCCAGTCGATGTCCAGTTGAATAAATCAAACTGCATTGTGATGGGACCCATAGAACTCGAGTTAGCTGCAAAATCCGTTAGTTCCATCTTTCACCACCAGGGGGCGCACTCTCGAACAGGCGGGTAAAACATAATTAATTTTGTCAAGTTTGCACATAAAAATCACAAGTTTCATCAAACAGGTACATAAAATTCAAGAATTTCGTCGATCGGGTCATAACAAAAATTTCGTCAATCCGGCACATAAAAAATATGAATTTTGTCGATGAGGTGCGTAAAAATTGTCGAGTCGAATGAATTAAATTGCATTAGATACCAATTAGTCTCTGAAAATATTGCAAATTTCATCATTTGGCAACATAAAAACCAAGAATTTCATTGATGAATGTGCAAAAATCATGAATTTCATCGATCGGCACAGAAAAAACATGAATTTTGTCGATAGGGGAAGAAAAGATCATAAATTTCGTCGAACAGGCGAGTAAAAATCATGAATTTCCTTTATCAGCGCATGAAAATCATAAATTTCATCAAACGGTAGCATGAAAATTAAAAAATTCGTTGATCGGGCATGAAAACATCATTAATTTTGTCAAGTTTGCACATAAAATCACAAATTTCATCAAACAGGTGCATAAAATTTAAGAATTTCGTCGATCGGGTCATAAAAAAAATTTCGTCAATCCGACACGTAAAAAGTAAGAATTTTGTCGATGAGGTGCGTAAAAATTGTCGAGTCGAATGAATTAAACTGCATTAGATAGCAATTAGTCTCAGTAAAAATTGCAAATTTCATCATTTGGCAGCATAAAAATCAGGAATTTCGTTGATCAATGTGCAAAAATCATGAATTTCATCGATCGACACAGAAAAAACATGAATTTTGTCGATAGGGGGAGAAAAAATCATAAATTTCGTCGAACAGGCGGGTAAAAATTATGAATTTCATTTATCAGCGCATGAAAATTAAAAAAATCGATGATCGGGCATTTCGTCTGGATATTTCAATTTACACATACAAACATTTAGCAATTTTTTCCTCCAGATTTTTCTATTTAATAATTTTTAGCTATTTTTTCCTCTTTGCTGAAACTTTGTAAATTGTCACAAAACCGAATAAAATCAATGTTTACTTCGTGAAAAAATTTTCATAGAAACTGTGTAAGTAGTGAATTCTCTGCTGCAAAGAACACAGGTCATGATTGGGGAGAATCTAGAGATTTCTGATTTTTTCAAATGCACGAAACTCATTCAAACACCATTTAGTAATATATATATGTACGCTTTGCGTACATTAACAGAAAAAAAAAATCCTGGATGCATGAAATTCGCTGTGCAGCAATCTCTAGAATGCATGAAATTCATTCAAACAGCGGTTAATAACTTATATATGTATGTAGTAAAAAAAAAAAAAAAATCCTGGATGCACAAAACTTGCTATATTCAGCACTCTCTAGAATGCATGAAATCCATTCAAGCTGCGGTCAGTAATGTTCGCACAAAAATCGGTTTACAGCAATCTCTAAAGTGCATAAAATACATCTTATCATATAAAATCAACAAAAATGCACTTACCTTTATTTCTTATCCTTCGTTTTTTAATATTTCACAGGATTTATTCTTTATGACATACAACACATAAACCTCACAAAACACATTTCACAAACATAAATCAACAAATCTGACACGCAATAAACCAACCCACAGACAATAGAATTCTATTATAGAATATTCTGATCTGTCAACCAACCAATCAAATCTAATTCCCTCAAAACCAGCTCAATTTTCAGAACAATGCATTCTGCTCATGCTAGAACCGAACACAGAAGATGTGGAAAAAAACGTAAGAAATAAACCGGTAACAAGAAAACTCATTTATCGCTTAGCTAAATTCGATGACGCCAAGCGTTTCGCTTGTTCTAGGATTTAACCTATTTTTCTTAATTATCCGTCTTAGTTTGTGAATAAATTTTTGTGATGTCAGTTGAAACTGATCTTTCATACATAACAATGCATCACATTTTTTTAATGTTTATTTTCTACACCATGATGTTGCTATTTAACAACATTATTTTAATTTTAATAAACAAAACAACTAATAAATCAGTAAATATGAACGTTTTGCACTAATGAAGCCCCCTCCCCCCCCAAAAAAAAAGAAAGATATATATTGTTTTAATTTTAGGGTCATAGTAACTGAAAGGAAAAAAAATCCTTCCATAGAGTTTTCTATTTTTCCATGTGCCTTGAAGATTTTTTGACGTGTTCAAAAACAAATTTCACAAATACTTCTAACTTAATTAACATATACAGTCAAAGCACCTTATAACGAAATCGAAAGTGCTCCAAAGATTTGCTCGTTATAACGTGCTTTCGTTAAAACGTTATAACGAATTATTTCGTTATATAGTAAGAACGCCAATTACCCTGACTAATATGGTCTGAACGTAATCTGAGTATGCAGAATTCCATATAATGGAGACAATCATATAAAAGGACGTTTTATTACATAAAGATAAGTCTTAAAATAACTTTTGTTTAATAATAAAAAAAAAAGCTAGGCCTTATGTATTCATATTATATTAAGCCTCCATAGTAAGGATCATTTTTACTACAAACAGAAAAGAAAAGAAAAGCGTTGATTTAAGCGCTGTTTCTCCACGTAATTTTTTACACACAATTTCATATCTTTTTTTGAATTTACTCAACCAACCATCATTTACATGAAAGTCTTTATATAGAAGTGTTTCGGAAAACGCATATGCTTTTTATTGCAAAATACTTCCACTAATATGGAAGTTTTTAGATCTTGCTTCGTTAAACCATGAAAAGAATACTTCCTCCACATCTTCATATTTCGCTGTGCATATACGTTTAAACGATGAGGAAACTGCACTCTTTTTGAATATTTTAATAATTTTTTCTCAATTTTTCAATTGCTGACAGTGCTACTTAGAATCCCAAATTTTTTCGCTACATCGCTTATTTTAACATCATTTTTGACGCATTTTATAATTTCAACTTTCTCTTCTAAACTCAAACTTTTTATTTATTTATTTATTTATTTAATTTTTGACAGACATAGCCAGTTTACAAAAAGTTTTAAAAATTAGCACGCGATAAATCTACTCGAAAAGCAAATGTCAATGAAATCAGTCATCTAATAAAAAATAACATAAATCCAGTTCAGCTAAGCTGTCGCCCCTCTGTCTGTCTTAAAATACTGCCCCTCCCCCAAATCTCTCTTGGAAGTATTGAAAATATGTGATTGGTCGTAGAGAAAAAGATTGAAGGTTGTCTCCTGAAAAAAAAAATCTGGTATTTAAAAAATAAAATTCTATTTCCCGGCCATTTTTTAAGTAAAAAAAGTAAAAAATTCGCTATATCGTTCTTTTTATCAATTTTCATGCTCGAATTATTTTCGTTATATCGTGCTTTTCGTTATAAATATTTCGTTATATCGTTTCGAATTCAGTATTCTTTAACATACAGACCAACTAAATGGTTATGAGCATTTCGTTATATCGTGCTTTTCGTTATATCGTAGTTCGTTATAAAGTGCTTCAACTGTACTTCAAAAATATTTTTTTAATTCCATTTTGTTTATGTATGAAAAAAGATACTAAAGTTTGGTATACTTCTATCTCTGTTTAAACAGTCTATTTCAAGAATAAAAACATTCAGTAGAATGCATAGCTTTGACAATACATAAAAAAAAATGATACAGTACCTTTTTTTTTTTTTCCATTTCTTATATTTGGTGCAAGATACTACAGAATACTTTGCTACAAGATTTGTTTAAAGATATTACCCTCTCTCATGATTTTTTGGTTTCCAATGCCACGTCCACCACTGCCCCGAGAACTGACAACTGATTTCGTGATTTATTAAGTAAAATTTATATTTAACATTTGAAAATCAACTTTCACTAGAAAAAAACAAAACAAAAGAAACAGTGGTAGAACTTTGCATTTCTCTGACTTATGAAAATAAATATTAGAAGAGAAATACATATTTCTTTATTATCTGTTTTTAAAATGCAAATTTAAAGAAATGAAATTGAATTAAAAAAAAAGGTACTGTATTCTTCATTCTTGTTTAGATAGCTGCTCAAGGCTACGCATTTCACTGATTGTTTTAATTCTTATACAGACAGAAGCTTACAAACGTGTCTTTTATCGTACATAAACAACATGGAATTAAAAATATATTCAAGAAGTATTTGTTAATTAAAGTTAGAAGTATTTATGAAATTTCATTTTCAACACGTCAAAAAATCTTCATAGCAGCGAATCGCAAACGAAGAAAACAAACTGATGATTGATTCGTTGAATGATTCGTTACGCAAATTAATTGATAAGAAAAAAATCTGAATCTTTTTTTTTTTCCTTTAAAAAATCACAAATTAAATATAAATAACAATTAAATTGTATATGTATAATTATAAAATATTTCAATATTTTAATCAAGGAATCTAAATATTTTTCGACTTAATGAAGATTTTGAAATAAGAAATTCTTTATTATAACAAAAAAGAAAAATATACAAACAATAATTTAATTTAATACATATATATTACATATTAAAAGTTGCATTAAAAACTGTTTTCGTATAAAAAAAAAAAAAAAAAAAAAAAAAAAAATCTAAATAGTTTTTCAGCGATATGGAGATGTTTTAACGTTTAACTGTAACCATGATAGCCATGAGCATCGTTATTGCGAAGGAATAAAAAAGGGTGAAAAGTCCGAATTTCTACAATGATAATCTATGAGGAAATGCAAAGGAAAAGAGTCCGATTTTAAAACTGGATTATATAAAAAATAAGAGTTTTCCTACGTTAACGCAAAATCATTTTCCCTTCATCTAAAACCGATTAATATAATATATTAATTTTAAAAAAATCCTTCGAGCCGTTTTGGAGATAATAGATATGTGTCCATAACATTCCCCATTTTCGTTTAAAAATTGGTTTCCAGATCTCAAAATCTACTGCATGTAGAAATTTATAAATTTCAGGATAGAGTTAGGCCATAGATATAAGACTAATGTGAAAAAATCGAAACGGTATACCTCATATTTACTGAGATATTAAATGTCGGCGTTTCGATTTTCCTTTGATGTCCTGCTAGCTGTACATATGAGAGTGACGAAATCTTCGGTTTTGGGCTTACGGTTTTCGGTTTTTCGCTGCGTCACTCGAGAAACTACCGTCTCTCATGATCTCAACATAATAAATATGTTTATGGCCTATGAAAGTTTAAGAATTTATCGGAACAGTTGAAAAATGGATTCATCTTTAAATAGCGTGTATTGTTCGATTTAAATATCGATTTAGACAGAATAAAAGCTATTTCATGAAATTTATAAAATACATGATAAAGTTTCTTTATATTTAGTCAATAGCAGTTGCTTTAACAGTTTTAGGTAAATGAGGTAATATATTTCCATACTTTGAAAATGTATTTAAAGTACTTTTCGTACTTTATACAGTTTTGTTGAATATAGTAAATGTGTTTGTTAAAAGCGTTCATCAATGAGAAAATTGCTAATTTGGTATTTGCTTAGTATTGCATTTTTTAAAAATAATTTTCGTTAAGTGGATAGAAAATGTTAATTCATTCATTGTATCTACATACATACATACTTTTTTTATTCTTATAACTGTCCGAAATATTTTGTATTATCTATCAGTGGTTTTTATTTAAATTATATTTCATTACCTATCTATTAGTGCTTTTAGTCTATTAATTTTATTTACCGACATTGTAATTTACGAGTGGTTTCTATTCTAATTAAGTTTTATTAAATTCATTATTTTCTAAATTAAATATTTAAAAATTAGATTTTAATGAATTTATTCGCAAACTTACCTGAAAATCCTCTTTGTTAAAACACCGTGATTCTAATTCAGCGTATATATATATCTATACAATCATAATATAGACGACATATAATTCATCATAAACAAATGGAAAACATGTAAAAATAAAATAAATAGAGATAGAACTCATACCTGTTATGATAAATTATCCTAAAATGAAAATATTGAAAAATGTGTGAAATCTGTAGTAGAATTATCAAGAACAAATGACATAGATTCCACAAAACGTACCACAAAATAATGTAAATACCTCAAAACTTGTACTATTTCATTCTTACAGAAGCAATAATAAGGTAAAAAGCTGTAAGATTTGGGCTATCGTACATAAAACACAACAAAAAAGGGATGAAAAAATGGGAACATACAAATTGAAAAATATTGAAGTATATTTGCGAATATAATTCAGAATCGCATGTGTGAATCGAGACAATCACGACAAGCATGCCTGAACTGCATTATTACAATATGTTGGCAAAACCACATTTACAATTTCAAAATGATTTGAAAAATAAAAGGAATGATTCATGAGGATTGAGTGGTTGATTGATTGATTGATTTTTAGGCAATGCAACATACGAAAAAAGTGCAAATTAAAAAGTGAATCCAGAAATATCTGAATGAGATAAAATATCATGCTGCCATCTAGTAAGATATATTAAAAATAAAAATTGAAATGAATCCAATAGTAACTACTCATTATTGATACCAAAATTTGATGAAATTTACTTGTTATATATTAGTGCTTAATTTAAAATAAAACAAGATAAGAAAATTAAAATAAATATAAATATAAAAGGGGTGTTAGTAGAATAAAAATAAATATATTTATAAATTCATCTTAAAATGGTTTTAGATAAATATACAAAATAAGGTAAAAAAAATTTAAATGAAGGGGGAGGGCAAGAATTATAATGTTAAACACACTTTCACTTTCCGATCTAGTTTTAAAAATATTAAAATGCAAATGAGAAATTTGAAAAGAATGCTGACTTTGGTGTAACATTAGCTTGCGAGTGTGTTCGCATTACTAACGTGGCTTTTAATTGGTTAAGAAGAAACATGCTTTGTTTGCACTTATCTATATATTTGTAGTAGTATTATCGCTATAATAGAGAATGTAATGACAATACTTCAGGTATGAAATTCTAGTGATGCAGAATATAGCTATAAGAATTTACCCACTTTCTCAGGAGGAAATCGATTCAGGACTACAGAGATAGCGGTCCCTTTATTCACTTTTCTCCAAGTATTCTTATCACAAGTTCTAGAGCTGCAGTAGGGGAGGTCTAAGTACAACATAGAGTGGGAAATGTATATAGATATAATACAAATGTGTTTATGTGTGTATATGTATAAACAGATATACATATGTAAAGGGTGAGACAGAATTAGGGTTACAATTTTTACTAGGTTAGATGCACACCTTAAACAATTTTTGTATTGGAAATCAGAGTCACAATTCATTTTTTCAGCCAAAAGTACAGGGTGTCTCTTTCCAATCCAAACACGGATTTTGTTTATAACTTTAAAAATATTGGGGATATTTTAAAGAAATTGAAACAGACTTACTTTAATGCGTATGAAGCGTAGTAATATAGCGATATGTGACGGAAGTGACCAGCATCTGCCTTTAAACCACGCTAAACTAGATGCTCAGATTTTGGAATGTAGTTAAAATTAATGATGGTGCTGTGCGTTTCCAGCGATTTTCCTGATTTCATCGTGTTTCAGAAAATGAATTTTAAGTGTCTTGTAAATTTCATTAAAATATCTCCAGAATCATTAAAGTTACGCAATAAAATCCGTATTCGCGTCGGAGTATTTTTGCCTGAAAAAATGGATTTTAACTCTTGTTACCTATTAAGAAATTGAAATACAAAGAATGTGAACTATCACTTTACTAGCCAGCGTACCACCAATAGAGTGAAAAAATGTCCAGACCGGGGATCGATCCCGGATCCCTTGGTATAGTGCACCAAGTGCTTTACCATTTAAGCCATCCGGACGACATCCAGTCTAGTATATTCTCTCACTCTTTTATGTCAAGGCTACAACTTCGTAACACAAGATGGAACGTGAATCATGAGTACAAATCCAGTGGCATACATGAGACAAACCCAGTACCGGTGAATATTTATAGAAATTAATTTTTCAACAGAGCTGAAATTACGCTGTAAATTAATGAAGTTTATTCATTAATTTACAGCGTAATTTCAGCTCTGCCGAAAAATTAATTAGTATATATTAAGAAATTGTTTCATGAAATATGCCCCATCACCAATTAAGGCTTGTGATACTGCTAATTGAAACCACTCCTCCATACATATGTGAAACAATAAATTTCTTTTTTTTTTCTTTTCATCTAAATAATTTTTATGCAAATTCTGATACATATGAATATCTGTATTATATAAATAACAGGAACGGAAAATCATGCGTCAAGCATAGGTTCTTAAGCCTTTTCCAACACATTCAGAAAACTAAATAAAAAAAAAGAACTCACCCCTTTAATAAGATGAAAGACGATGTCCAAATAAACAATTTGTAAAACGCATAACAAGTTTGAAAACCTAATGTTAGGAATTACCGTCAATAGTCGAAAAAATATCCGAATTATTTTATGCAGTCCTGTATAAGATCTATATATATATATATATATATATATATATATACAAACATTACTTTTTTATGTAATTGAATAATTTATCAACATAATTTTATTTATTATTTAATTATATTTATTTATTATTTAACTATCAGTTATCATTCTTTAGACAGTATTTGTTTTAATCTTTAACTAATAATAGTAATCAAATGCTTTTATTAAATCATAGAATATTCACTAATTTTCCCATAGATGGCAGCACCTTATTAATTCATTTGAAAACATGTTTGGTGTTCTATTTTAAATTTCCTACAGAGGGAGCTGATTCTATATTGGTTTGTGTTTGGCTTTGCTGTACAATAATATTCCTTGGTCAATCATCTTTTAAAACTTATTTCGGCAACATGTAATGATTTTCTCCAATTCATTTGCCTGTGTTATGTGTTGACTCCTGTTTGGATCATGTATTCTACCTGGTAACTGTTGTTTTCTTTTCCCTATATCCTTTTTAATCTTGTTGTATTTTGAACTTTAGGATTATGTTTCACAGTTTTTTTTTCTCTTTTTTATGGGTAAGTATTCTGTCCTTTTTAATATTGTTTTTATTTTTTGAACTTTATGATTTTTTCACAGTTATTTCTCTATTTTGGTGTGTTAGTCCTAAAATCATATTCTTTAGCAATGTTATGGCTAATATGATGATGAAACCACACATTTTATTTGTGGTAATTTAGGCATTCGGGACCTGAAAATTTTTGTCTAAATTCCACAAATTTCATTTTTTCAATTTTTAATTTAATTTCTTCTTCTTTTTTTATTTTTTATTTTTCATTTTTTACTATGTATATGGAATCTATATTCAGAGTGTTGGGGAACACTATTATTGTCAATTAATTATTACATTCTAATTCATAATTTCATAGTTTTTGTTGGTGTATCGGTAATGTTTCATTAATGGTTATATATATATATATATATGCTACATAGTATTCAACAATTTACTTCAGTTAGGAAACGCATGGCTCAGTTGAAAATTTCCCTACAGCAAATTCGCCAATAAGCGGAAATTCACTCGCGACCTTTTGTGGCAGACCTGTATGTATAACAACACCTGCCTGAACAAAAATGATTTAAAAAAATCTGTCTGAAAGTAGCCCCTTTGGATTTTAAAATATCCTTAACGGTACTGTAAAGTACTTTTGGAGCATAAAGGAATAAATTGTATTTAATCCGATTGTAACAGGCCCCACCAGTGGCTGAGAGGTATTGCTCTCGAAGCTGGTAGACGGGAGGTGCTGGGTTCGATCCCAATCGCGCCCGTAGGCCTAATCGTTCGGAGTTTTCGTGGTTTTCTTCGAGCCGTTGATTTATCCATGCGTAAATACGGATTAGGTTCCCTTAGAAAGACCCCCACGAAGGGCACTCCCCCCGGGCCTATATCCCTAGTGTAGATAATTGGCCGTCAATAATCAACCCAACCCAACCCGATTGTAACAGATTAACACGTTTGTTTTGCTAATATTCCATAACAAAATTAAAACTTCATTTTGGCGATTTCTTTGCCTGTTAATGGCATAGGGGTAATTGATAGCCAGCTTGCTTATTCCAGATTGTTTCGAATGCTTTATGAGAAAGGTGTTGTTAAAACATATGAAGATTTACGAAATGTTTTACAAAACATAAATTATTTTGACACTTTCGGTTTCGGTTCCAGCTGAAAGTGGGAAGATCACCGAAATTTGGTTTCGGTTTCAGATTCGTTCTTAAAAATCTGTTTCGATCGATCTCTACTTATTATCATGATGTTTATTTGAACGCAAGCCATTTTGTAAATTGTTTGGAATGTCATTCCAGATTTTTTATAACATGTGTAAAACGTCAAGAAATAAGAATGTCTCAAATTTTGTCTCATAATATGTGGCAAGGAAAGACATATCTAAAATACAGCATTAAAAAGAAACTCACGCAACGCTTTTCGCTTTTTTGTTATCAGTGGACATGACGTACTGTATCACTACACTTTGGGACCTTACAGTTAGTACGTATACATAAATTGTAGCTCTTTGTAGAGAGAAGTTAAATGATCTACTTCATACATAAAATCCCAATAAGATTCGATAACTGATTATACGGGAACAGAATGAAACTGCCTTTTTATAGGACGTTAGATGCTAAGGGGGTTACAGTACTGCGTGCTGAGGTCCATTAAGAACTAAGAAAAAAAGTACTCTGATCACGGGCGCTATTTGAGGAAGGCTGGGGGGGGGGGGGAATCGACCCCTAACTGAGAAATATGATATTTCAGAATGTATTAATCATCACATCTCAGAGAAATTTTTATTTCAGAAAATGCACAAAATCTAAAATAACTTGTCATATTTGACTAAATTACCATTCAATAAACACTTTTAGCACAGAAATTAATAGTTCTCAATAATTTTGGACAATATATTTGCTATTGCAACTTTCTCAAAGTAAGATGCATTTATCATTACTGAATACTTTGGTTAATTTTATAAATGTATATGAGATCACAGCTATTATCAATAGCTTCTCAGATGTGCTCAACAAGATAAAAATAAATATTAGCCACCCCCTCCTCAAAGAAAACTTTGCCCCCCCCCCCTCACCTTCCAGGAAAAAGCTAAAACGGCGCCCTTGACTTTGATGGCATTAAACTGCATAACTGTTGTAACATTATCGTTCCAAAAGAAAGTGTTTACAATATTCCATGTATGAATTTCTGGCAATACAGGATATAACTAAGATACAACTAAGGGTTTACCCTCTTTCTCAGGAGGATCATGGTTGTAGATAAGATGTGCGGTCCCTTTATTCACTCTCCTCGAAGTATTCTTATCACAACTTCTGGTGTTACGGGAAGGCTCTAAGTGCAATATATAGAAGGGGGGGTATATATATCGATATAAATGTTAATGTTCACGTACTAATATATATGTGTATATCTATATATATATTTCTATATAAATACAAGCGTATATTTTGATACAGCTGCGGTGGCCAACTGAAATTGACTTTCCTTTTTAAAAACCATCGCGATTTACATTTAGGAAGAGGGGGTAGGTGCCACTGTAACACAATTTAAGATCACTTATGTAGATTTTTGCGTTTTGCGTGAGAAAAAATCGTAACTTATTTTCAAAACGGCCATTAGATTGGGCAAATTTTTATATTTCAATAAAAACACATTTTATCTGATCAGGATAACGCATGGAACAAGAAAGTGTTTCGTTGTCTTTTTCTGACTGGTGGACACTTCTACAAGGTAGCAGTAGTTTTGAAACAAACGAACAAGAGTTTAAAAAACTAAACTGAAAAAAAATAATGGCAAGCCAATTATTTATAAAGTAAATAAATAAATAAATATTTATTTTATTTTATTATTTTTTTACAGGAAATTTTTGGGGGGAAATGGAAAATGTTTTCTTAGTTTTCTTTTATGAAAAAAGGTCTTTTAAAGACAATTTTTGAGGTTCACCAGGTAACTACATATCTCACTTTGTATTATCATTCCAGATTGGAAGACTATAGCTCAGTTTTTACATTTTCTACAAATCCCACCAGTTTAAAAAACACACCTTCAAGAGAAACGCATTAAAAAACTTCGGAAGGCGTATTTGTTAGAAGTATAGCGCGGTTTTATTTAATTGAGTGCAGAGCCAGATGGCGTTGGAAACAGAAGTAAACGTAGATGTTTAGGCTATTTTTTATTTTATGTTATTTTGTATTATTTTATTTATTTTAACTTATTACATTGGCATCTTCCTTAACCCCTTGGGGACGAGAGACACGTATACGAGACGCATAAGATGCTCAGAATCCTCGATTATTCCCACCAGTTATTTTTTATTGTAAGCATTGCTTTATGTAATCCTAGCATTTCTTCGATTCAATTAGGCGAAAATTTCTGTTTTGAAAAACCGGTGTATAAGATTAAAAATTCAGTAAAGGACGCTCGTTGCGAAGGGGTTAAGGGCACTTACGGCACCTCACTTAAAAAAATGAGTAAGTCCATGTACTCATTTCGAAATGAGTATTTTTGGATCAAAAATGAACATGTGCATTCTCAAAAATGAGTAAGTTCATCTACTCATATCGAAATGAGTATTTTTGGATCAAAAAAGAACATATGTATTCTCAAAAATAAGTAAGTTCATGTACTCATTTCGAAATGAGTATTTTTGGATCAACAGGGTTCGTACGGGTCAGGGAATTTTCCAGGAGTTTCACCAGTATTTTCTGTACACAAAAAGAAATCTAGGTTAAACTCGCGAAATTTCACCTTCTTTTAAGAAGAGATTTTCTGTAAAAAATTACTGGTACCAAAGAATTTCCTGGTCGCAAAATTCCAGGAGCCGTACGAACCCTGATCAAAAATGAACATATGATCAAACCCACATACTTGTATATTTCAGAATGTGTAATGCCGAACTTTCGGAACCTAAAAAGCTATTATTTGAAGGAAAACGAAGAATAAGAGGAATGAAAAGTGGTTCTGGTTGTTCGGGTTTTTCATCAAAGTGAATCCACTACCACACATTTACTACTCTTTTTTTTTTTTTTCTCTCACATTTTACACATCTACTTTTTTTTTTCTTGATAGTACTTCAAAATTATATTTTTTTTAACGTGAGGCAATATTGTGTTATTTAAAAGTTTCATAACACAATATCTTTGCAAATTATAGCTATGCAAATTGGCATTAAACTAAACTGATTTGGCTTGCAAATTTATGAATTACGCTAAAATTTATTATTTTACAAATCATAATTTTACGAAGTTTATAATTTTTTTCCTAAATTTATAAAATTAGTTAATATTTTTTCTTTACTTTTATAAAAATAAAGTTTTTAACTTTATAACGTTTTTAAAATACTATTTCTTTAGCTTATATTTTTATAAATTAAACTAATTTAATTTAAATTAAATCAATAAGTCCAGATTTAAACCTACCTATCCCAAAGTCATTAATTTCAAATTTGTCTCTAAAAATCATTTTTTTGTTTTTTAACAGAACCGTACGCAAAAGCTCTCAGCATAGCTGAAGTATAATAATTTAATTTATTATAAAAAAGTTTATTTACATAATTTTTTTAAAGTAAGACATTAAGAAAAATATTTTAATAGCATGTAATAAACACGTCTGATTTAGATAATTGTTGTTTTTATTGGAATTGATAAATAGATAATCAGGCAAATAATTTTAAAAGTATATGTTCGAAAGAAGAAAATGTTGGTACTGTTGCAAAAAGAAGCAATCAGTATTCTTAATACAATGTTTTACGCATGTAATACATAATAAATTGAAATTTATCTGTTATAAGGCACCAAATAATATAGCAAAATATTGAAAATTATGAAAAGAAAATATTAAAAACATTGGAACTGAAAAAATCCATCTACAGATAAAACCTCAAGTTTTTGCATTATAAAATAACTAATAACATTTGAGAAGGAGGCGTGGTCACTCATGGCGCGTTGGTCTAAGTCGTCAGGTTAGTATACGAGAGATTACGGGTTCGATTCCGCTCATGGCAAGGGTTGGTTAATTACTATAAACTCACGCAGGAATGAAAAAAATGAGCAGAAATGTATGTATCCCTTATAAGGTTGTCCTCGCAAAGTAACTTTTTTTTTAATCATATAAATTTTATTTTAACGACATAAAAATTTATAAAAAATGCGGAAGATATCTGTTATAAAACGGAAATTTCACCGTTAAAATACGGAAATAGTACTGGCGTCTCGATTGCCAGTACAATTTCCGTTTTTTTCAGGAAATTTTTTTTACAGTGGGGATAAAAAATGAGTACATAACACTTCATATTTGAATACATCCATGGGTTCAAAAATGAGTGCATGTGTTTCTCAATTTTGAGTACATTTGGATCGGAGCTATTTTGAGTATGTGACGTATTCAAAATTGAGTACTTTTTACTCAATTTTGAGTACCCATTTTTTTCAGTGCTCTGTAGTATAAACGAAGCAGATTTACAATCATGTTGTAATTTTTAGATGTAGGGCCGAAGCTAGGATTTTTTCACCCGGGGGCAATCATGAATTTTGACCCCTCCCCACTCTCCTTTCCAAAAGTTTTCGATCCGATGCTTTTATTTTTTTAATTTTAATTATGAAATAATTGCTAGAAAGTAAATCATGGTTTGTTTTCAATTAGAATCTAATTGGGACAGTAAATTGATCTGTCATTATATTAGATGAGTTCGTTAATCAAGTGTATTGCTCTTATAGTTCGTTTACAAGAATATACAAAGTTTAAAAAAGAAAAGAAAAAAAAATAAAACATGCAAACCTTGTCATTAGAATAAGTGTCCGAAATTTAGCGAAAGACGAATCAGATCTTCTTTTGGCGCCCCCCTTCTATACTAACGCCCGGGGGATATACCCCGCTTGCTCCGGGGCACAGTGTGGTATTTAGTCCCAAAACCTGGCCAAAATTATTTTATACTTCTAAAAGCTACACATCAACGTGTTTATTAGCTCACAGGCTATCAAAGCCTGAGAGTTAATGTGCCCGCTGGTTCTGTATGTACGTACGCATGTATGTACGTACGTATGTATGCTTGTATGTACGTATGTATGTACGTAACGCGATAACTCTTGATAGAAATAGCCGTTTTGCTTCAAATTTTGTTTATAGGTCCATTGTGATAAGGCTCTTCTCTGATTAGTTTTGGGGGTTCATTGGTTAAGTATAAAGGGGGAGAACGGGGGGCTAACCCCCCCCCCCCTTAATTTAGATAAATGAGATTTTCATGCAGAATTATCCGATTTTCTTCCAATTTTGTATATATATTCATTGTAATAAAGCACTTCTCTGGTTAGTTTTGGGGGTTCATTGGTTAAATATAAAGGGTGGAATTGGGGGGGGGATGATCCCCCTTAATATATAGTCGATTTCCTTATTTTTCGAGAGTCAAGAGTATAATATACAATTAGTTTGAAAAGCCTGTGATCTCAATGTCCTCAGTTTAACTGAGCAGTTTTCTTTTTTATTTGAATTGTAGAGTGAAAACGGTAAAATAAAGTATTATTTATAAATGAAAGCATTTATTCATCAGTTTCATCACTATTACTGTCTTTAAGAATATTAACATTTGTAATATCACTTTCTGATAACAGATGTAAAACTTCAGAAGATAAGGGCTTTCTTTTCTAGTTTGTGTTGCATTTCATGCCAGTTATTATTGGGTCAGAAGTTAAAAGAAGCCTATTCAGGACATCAATGTACAGGCCACTCGCGAAAACTTTCTTCTGTAGTTTATTTTAAATGACCTAATATGTTTATTGTTAGCTTCTGCAGCCTCTTCAGATAGTTGGCCTATTGGTAGAATAGCTTTTTTTTTTATAAAGTCTGCTCCATGACGAAGTACCTTGTGCATTGTAGGGGACATGGGATAAAAACCATATAGCGACACGTACATAGAGTTGCAAAAATCCGGTTTATTCCCAGGTTTATTTACAATAGACCTGGTTTATTCCCAAAAGACCTTTTTTATTTCCAAAAAACCAAGTTTATTAAAAAAAAACCCGGTTTATTCCCGGGTTTAAACCAGGTTTTTTCTAGCCTTTGCAACTCTACACGTACAGTTCAGCCGTCTCTTAGCAATATTTTTCAAATTCTTCTGCATTAATTTTGTATTACTATTGTTTTCTCCAAATATTGTCCTTGTTTTTATGAGTAGCTACCCATTTTTGTTTGAACTGACTTTTAATAACGGAAAGCTTTTGCTTCATCTCAGCTATCCTTGGATCATCTTCAGAATAATTTCTCAATAATTTTTGCTCATAAATTGAAGATTTTCATCAAATGTTGACTCATTTGAGCATTGCATGATGGTATATAACTCACTTCGAGTGATAGATCTCAATTCAGAAGTCCCTGTTACCAAAATAAATAAAAAAATAAATAGCAGTAATTTATATAAAAAATTGTAGGAACCAACAAAAAAATTCGTTAAAAATAGGGGGGCGGTTTCGGGCGGCTGATTTTTTTTATAATTGCCTTGTATGCTAAGTACTGCATATTACACAATAGTTTTCATCGCTTAAATATGTTTAAAAATATAACAAAATCCTTTCTAAATATTATAAATAATTATTTATCCACTATTAACTATACCTAAGTTGTCGACCATATAGACAAAAAATCTGTAGGATATTCATTAGGTAAATGTAGTGTGTATAAAGTACATACCCAGTTCAGAATAATCCATCACAACAACAACCATTAAATTGTTTAGACAATAAACTACAAGAGATTTTAAAGCACTAAAAACTGAGCGTATCATAAAATCACAGGACCACTGGAAGCGAACGGCAACTTCGGACTGATTGCGTGGCGCGCAGCGTTGTGCTAGCGCATTCCAAGTTTCGCCTTTGGATGCAGTAACTTTTCAGCTTTTTGAGGAATAATATACAGGGTAGGAAACCGATTTTTAAAAAAATCATTTTTGGCCATGTTTTGGGATTAAATACCACACTGTGCGGGGCTAAATTCTGGGGAAATTATTTGGTGTTGAAAAAAAAAAAAAAAACGATTAATATACTATGAAAATTTCTCGGCAAAGTTTCGCAAAATCAGTGGCAGCAAAAAAGAATCTTTGTATTTATAAATGCCTCTTTAAATCACAAAAATATAATGGTTTCTAAGGTTTCTAAAGATAAAAAAGGTTTTTCGGAATCCTTAGTACCTCGGAAGAGGCTATTGTTATTTTTTTGTTCGTAGTAATTTTATATTTTCCTAGATTAAGAATACACCTGTCTTTTTGTACAGTGTATTTAGTGCACCATGTTATTCTAACTCCAGAACCAATTACATAATTTCTATTCTTCTCTCAACTATTGTAAAACGAATAACAAATATATGAATGTTATGCGAATATATATATATATATATATATATATAGTAGCAATATTTTAGTATAAATTTACAGGTAGAAGAACTTTCTGTTTTTGGAATTATTTTGTAGGATGGATATTATATATATATTTTTTTTTCAAATGATAACACCCGAACGAGAACAATAAATTTCTTCGTATCTCTATTGTAATGTGAGAATTAAAGTGCACCTATTTCCCTCTAAAACCGTTTTCCGTATGACCTCACTTTCCTCTTGACGTCTACTTTCACTCGAAGCTTGGTTCCAAATCGTCGCCAAAATTCAATGGACACGACTAAAATCCAATTTTCTGCTTTTTCAGTACTTAATACGCCTTGCTATTGTCATTATAACTGCAGAAACAACTACATAATTTCTATTCTTGTTTCAACTATTGTATAACGAATAACAAATATATTAATATTATAGTAACATAGCAATATTTTAGTAAGAATTTACAGGCAGGAGATTTTTTCTGTTTTTGGAATTAGTTTGTAGGATTATTGTTATATATATATATATTTTTTTTTTTCAAATGATAACACACGAACGAGAACAACAAATTCCCTCGTATCTCTATTGTAATGTGAGAAATTGTCATTCTAACTGCAGAAATAACTACATAATTTATATTCTTATTTCAACTATTGTAAAACGAATAACAAATATAGTAATTTTATGTGAATTTATATACATAGCAATATTTTAGTATACATTTACAGGCAGAAGAATTTTCTATTTTTGGAATTAGTTTGTAGGATAATTGTTATATATTTGAATATATATATATATATATATATATTCAAATGATAACAACCGAACGAAAACAACAAATTTCCTGGTACCTCTGTTGTAATGTGAGAAATTGTCATTCTAACTGCAGAAATAACTACATTAATTTATATTCTTATTTCAACTACTGTAAAACGAATAACAAATACAGTAATTTTATGTGAATTTATATAGAGTAACATAGTAATATTTTAGTATAAATTTACAGGTAAACTTTTTATTTTTGGGGTTATTTTGTAGGATATATATTATTTTACATTTATATATATTTTTTCAAATGATAACACTCGAACGAGAACAATAAATTTCTTCGTATCTCTATTGTAATGTGAGAATTAAAGTGCACCTATTTCCCTCTAAAAACATTTTCCGTATGACCTCACTTTCCTCTTGATGTCTACTTTCAATCGAAGCTTGGTTCCAAATCGTCGCCAAAATTCAATGGACACAACTAAAATCCAATTTTCTGCCTTTTCAGTACTTAGTACTCCTTGCCATTGTCATTCTAACCGCAGAAATCTTCGGAACATCTCCCCACATCCTGCATTCTATATTTCCTTGGGAGGAAATGGAATCCCAGTATAGATTAGATATGGACTTGCTCCCCTATATGTCTCGGGGAACATTATTCTTATCAATTATTCAATGGTCCGACGGTAGGTCTTGTAAAGAGGCTGTATTATGCACCCTGACCAACTTCTGTTCAATTGCTGAGTGCAGAACGTTCGTTCGGGGAGAACTTTCCTTTCGTATTTTAATCTAGTTTAGATATCTTAGATTGATAAAGGGATGGGCCTCTTTTTTTAGAGGGAGTTGAAGGCTATGAGATCTTGAAAAAGAAACTTGAACATCTTGAAGTGACAGGTTCACTAGTGATCCATGCAAATATAGTTTGATTTTGTATAGTAAAAAAAAGAGTAAAATAAAAAATGTCTTTTGAAGAGATTTTAAGCGAACATCTGCTGTTTTCGTGTGAACTTTTGACACTGTTGAAGCAACAGGTCGCCATATGTCCTTCATTTTTATTATAAATCACTGGCTAGCAACAATTTTCAATATTTATGTGTTATTACCGTCTGCCTGAAAATCTTTAAAGAATCAAATTACAATAATTTCAATTTAGGTAACAGTGTAAGCTAAATTAGCCGTAGTAAAATTTCCAGAAATTTGATTTCTGGTTAAAATTTCTATTTATAAAGACATGGCTGGATTTTATAAGGAGACGAATTTAAATAAGTATATAACAAAGATTTTCCTTACATTTTAAGCGTCGTTTTGTGTGGAAAGGGAAACTATGCTGTTAGGGAAAAAATAAACCTAAATTTCATGAAGTGACACGTTAAGTTGTGATCCATGCAAATATAGTTTGATTTTATATATATAAAAAAAGAGTATAAAATAAAAAATGTCTTTTGATGAGATTTTAAGCGAACATCTGCTGTTTTCGTGTGAACTTTTGACACTGTTGAAGCGACAGGTTGCCATATGTCCTTCATTTTTATTATAAATGACTGGCTAGCAACAATTTTCAATATTTATGTGTTAATAGCGTCTGCCTGAAAATTAGTTAAAGAATCAAATCCCTCAGAAAATCACAACAATTTCAATTTAGGTAACAGTGTAAACTAGCCGTAGTAAAATTTCCAGAAATTTGATTACTGGTCAAAATTTCTATTTATGAAGACATTGCTGGGTTTTATTAGGACGAATTTAAATAACAAAGATTTTCCTTACATTTTAAGCATCGTTTTGTGTGGAAATGGAAACTATGCTGTTAGGGAAAAAATAAACCTAATTTCATGAAGTGACACGTTAAGTTGTGATCCATGCAAATATAGTTTGATTTTATATAGGAAAAAAAAAGAGTAAAATAAAAAAATGTCTTTTGATGAGATTTTAAGCGAACATCTGCTGTTTTCGTGTGAGCGTTTGACACTGTTGAAGCGACAGGTCGCCATATGTCTTTCATTTTTATTGTAAATCATTGGCTAGCAACAACTTTCAATGTTTATGTATTAATACCGTCTGCCTGAAAATTATTTAAAGAATCAAATCCCGCAAAAAATCACAACAATTACAATTTAGGCAACAGTGTAAGCTAAATTAGCTGTAGTAAAATTTCCAGAAATTTGATTACTGATCAAAATTTCTATTTATGAAGACATGGCTGGATTTTATAAGGACGAATTTAAACAAGTACATAACAAACAATTTCCTAACATGTTAAACGTCGTTTTGTGGGGAAATAGAAACTATGCTGTTAGGAAAAAATAAACCTAAATTAGTTGTGATACATGCATATATGGCTTTATTTTATAGAGGGGAAAATAAAGAGTTAAAAAATGTTTTGGGAAATTTTAAGTGAACATCTGCTATTTTCGTGGAAACTTTTTGACACTGTTGAAGTGACAGGTCAATACATGACCTTCCATTTTCATTATAAATCACTGGTTAGCAACAATTTTCAATATTTATGTGTTAATACCGTCTACCTGAAAATTATTTAAAAATCAAATCTCTTAGAAAAACAGAAAAATTACAATGTAAGCAACAGTGCAAGCCTAAATAACGTCAGTAAAATTTTCAGAAATTTGATTACTGGTCAAAATTTTTATTCATAAAGCCATGTCGTGATTTTATTAAGAAGAGTTTGAATGAAAGATATTTTGCTTAAATTTTAAGGGAGCGTCATTTTATATATAGTTATGGAAACTATGATGTTAGTGAACAAAATTAGCTTTAACTAGATTACTAGACCCACTAGAGATCCTTGCCTCCTAGAGATTTATGCAAATATGGTTTGTTTTAATAGAGAAGGAAAAAGAGGAATTAAAAAATTGTTTTGGTGAGATTTTAAGCAAACATCTGTTGTTTTCTTCCTAACCACATGGCCTTCAATTTTATAAGAAATAACTAGTTAACAGCAATTTTTTTGTTATAAAAACCACTGGCTAGCAACAATCTTGAATATTAATGTACTAATATTGACTATCCGAACATTAATTAAAACATTAAATCCTTTTAAAAATCCGAACTTTTATTATTAAAGTATGTAAATATAATTTGAATATTTATTATAATTCTTATTTAATTATATAATTGATAATTTATTAATTAATGTAAAAAAAATAGTATTTTTTTTATTAATTGCATATATATCTGATTAATTAAAAATTCTAATAGATGTAAACATTATCTTAAATAAATGTAAAAATAATTTGCATTTATATTCCTAAATTAAGTTGTATTTTATTTAGAAACTTTTGTAACATTAACTATACTATAAAAGTAGTTATTGAGCTCGGACGATTATATTATTTATGTGTGTGTGTGTGTGAACTAAGACAATAAATATAATCAATCAAAATATAATGGACTTCATTTCAAAACAGCTCAACATCCCCGATTTTAATTGATGTAACTCCCTTTTTTTAAGCAAGAGATGCAACTAAATGTAACAAAATCATTATGCAGCCCGGACTATAATTTTGTTTTAAGAACTGTGCTACGAGACTCTCATCTTATGTTTACCAGTTATCAGTGAATATAACACTGTAAAATTCAGTCCTTAAAATGGATTTATATAATAAAGAGAGGAAAGTTTTTATTATTATTATTATTTTCAACTTGGTAAATCAAACCAAGGTATCCAGCTTCAAGTCCTGGTTCCGGCATTTTTTCCCACTGTTGAAATAAATGTCAACTATGATCTCCATTCATTGAATGGATTTATTTATTTATATATAGAAATATACTCTGAAATAAATTCAATGGGAAATAATTTTGATATTCAAATACTTAAAGATATTTTACCACTATTTTTACATATTTGTACACGTACAGCGAAACAATTTATAAATTAGATTCCAATTTACAGCGTTCTAAATTAAAAATTCTCGTTTTAATTATTTCTAAATAAAAATGATAGTTGCATGATAATTTATTATGTGACATAAAAAACAAATTCGTTTTTTACGTCAAATTCGTTTTTTTTTTTTTTTTTTTTTTTTTTTTTTTTAATTATCCATACATATAGGATTAATTACAAATTCTAATTCAGAAATTATTAAATTAATAAATGTAAACATCTTTAACGACTGTAAAAATAATTTGCATACATATTTAGCCTTTTATTCGAATACTTTTGTTACATTTACTATATTGTAAAAATGGTTATTGAACTCAAACTATTATATAATTCATGAACTGAGATTATAAATATAATCAATCAAAATATAATGGAACTCCATTTCAAAACAACTCAACATACCCAATTTTAACAAAACCAATTCATGTAACTCCCTTTTGCTAAGCAAGCGATGCAACTAAATATAACAAAATCATTATGCAACCTAGTCTATTATTTCGTTTTAAGACCTGTGCCACGAGTCTCTGATATTATGTTTGCTAGCTGTCACTGGATATGACATCGTGTGCCATAGTACAGAAAGAAAACATTTATTTCCTGTAGTCAGCAACGAGGTGGGTATGTGGCCAGTAATGTCAGAGCCTTTTGAAAGATGATGATGAATTGGTACAGGCTAAAGACAATGTTAGCCAGTGTTTATAATTGCAGAAATTTGCTTTGTGAGAAAGAGAACCTTTGTCATGAAGAGTATGGAATATATAGGCGGACTGTAATTTTGAATAAAGTTATGTTTGCTTTTTCATGCTACGCGGGAGATTAAAATAACAAAGCTTCGTGGAAAACGATTCAGTGAAAAGAAAATCGCCCTATGTTTTAAAAGCTTAACAAATATTATGTCTGTGTCTATTTAGATGTATTATGGTTTACTCTGAAATATAAGGGGATGTTCAGTTTGTTCTAGAACTAGTAAGAAACTTAGAAATTTAATAAAAACTATTTAAACAATTGAATAATTTAGAAATATTACGGAAGAAAAAAAATTATAATTTAAGGATCCTAATATATTTTTATAAAAATGTTTTTTTTATTCAATACTGACTCTTTAAAACTCTGCATGGTCTTACAGCTTTTTCAGTCTCCTTTGACCTTTATAAAAATAAGAAAAAAGTTGCTAGAGACCTTAGCAAAGTTTTGGACGAGTTTATATATTACTTGCCAGTATTGTCATGTGGTATTTATACTTTGTATATTCACAGAAAACATTGTCTAGGTGTATTTTTCCTTACTGAGGAAATATTGACAACATTAGATAAAATAGAAATATTAATATAGACTGGAAATATAACATTTATTTTTTTTCTCTTGCAGTGTATGTGGTCAGCAACGTCATAGCCTATTCAAAGATGATGAATTGGTACATACCAAAGACAATGGTTGCCAGTGATTACAATTGCACAAATTTGCTTTGTGAGAAAGAGAACCTTTGTCATGAAGGGTATGAAATATATAGGCGGACTGTAATTTTGAATAAAATTATGTTTGCTTTTTTCATGCTACGCAGGAGATTAAAATAACAAAGCTTCGTGGAAAACGAATCAGTGAAAAGAAAATCGCTCTGTGTTTTAAAAGCTTAACAAATATTATGTCTGTATCTATTTAGCTGTATTATGGTTTACTCTGAAATATAAGGGGATGTTCAGATTGTTCTAGAACCAGTAAGAAAATTAGAAATTTAATAAAAACTATTTAAACAATTGAATAATTTAGAAAGTATTAAGGAAGAAAAAAAGCTTTTTCAGTCTCCTTTGGCCTTTGTAAGAAAAAAAGATGCTAGACCTTAGCAAAGGTTTGGACTAATTTATACACTATTTGCCAGTATTGTTATGTGGTATTTATACTTTGTATATTCACATAAAACATTGTCTACGTGTATTTTTGTTTACTGAAGAAATATTGACGACATTAGATAAGATAGAAATATTAATGTAGAACATAGACTGGAAATATAACATTTATTTTTTCTCTTGCAGTGTATGTGGCCAACAACGCCAGAGCCTATTGAAAGATGATGAATTGGTACAGACCAAAGCCAATGGTACCAGTGTTTACATCTTTGTGAGAAAGGAAACCTTTGTCATGAAGGGTATTAAATATATAAGCGGACTGTAATTTTGAATAAAGCTATGTTTGTTTTTCATGCTTGGCGGAAGATTAAAATAACAAAACTTCGTGGAAATAGCTGAGTGAAAAGAAAATCCCCCTATGTTTTTAGAACTTATCAAATATTATGTCTACGTCTATTTAGATGCATTGTGATTTACGTTAAATCTAAGGGAATGTTGAGATAGTTCTAGAATTAATAAGAAAATTAGTAATTTCATAAGTAATATTTAAATCATTGCAGAATTAAAAAAATATTAAGGAAGAAAAAAATTATTTTCTAAGTATTTTAATATCCTGTATTATTTTTCACTGAATCATACCGATTGGTAATGATATCATACGAATTGAAAACTTTCCAACTGACTGAAAAAGCCTACAGTTCGGGAGTCGAACCCAAGACCTTTTGGTTTAAATTGAGCTACCTGTACCAAGCGACGGAGCAGGCTACTTTGTGAGCTACCTTGTTTGGGCTGGTTGCCTGTCAAGATATCTCAATAGGCAAAGCGTTGGCAATTTAAGCCCAAAAGTCTTGTGTTCGTCTCCAGGCTTGGACACTTTTTTACCAAGTTGGAAAATTTTCAATTTGTGTGATATTCCAATATTGTCTTGAAGGGAATGAAATATATAGGTAGACTTTAATCTTGAATAAAGTTATCTTTGTTTTCTCATGTTTGACAAGAGATTTAAATAACAAAGCTTCGTGGAAATAGCTCCATTCAGTGAAAAGACAATTGCAATATCTTATAAAAACCTTAACAAATATTTGACATATGTTGTGTCTGATTTATATTTAGATGTATTCTGGTGTACTCTAAAACATAAGGGAATCTTCAGATAGATCTAGAATTAATGTAAATCAGTGATTTCATAATAAATATTTCAAACATTGCAGAACTTAATAAGTATTAAGTAAATAAAAAATGCTTTCAAAGTATTCTAACATTGTTTTGAAGCGTATAAAATGTGTAAGCAGACTGTGCTTTTAAAGAATGTTATATTTGTTTTTTCATGCTTTGCGGGAGATTGAAATAACAAAGCTTCGTAGAAATAGCTCCATCCAACGAAAACAAAATTGCAATTCATTTTAAAAGCCTAACAAATATTTAACAAATATTATGTCTATGTGTATTTAGATTAGATGTTTTGCGATTTACACTAAAATTTAGAGTATGTTCAGATAGTTCTAGAAGTAATAAGAAAATTAGTGATTTCTTAAGAAATATTTAAATTATTGCAGAATTTAGAAAGTATAAAGGAAGAAAAAAAATATTTTCCAAGTTTTGTAATATTGTCTTGAAGCGTATAGAATATATAGGAGGACTGTAATTTTGAATAAAGTTATGTTTTTTTTCCCGTAATTGGCGGGGGATATAAATAACAAAGCTTCGTGGAAATTCGATCCCTTACTTTCCCCCAATTCTTTTCATTTAGTGAAACGAAAATCGTCCTATGTTTTAAAAGCTTAACAAATATTATGTCTGCATCTATTTAGATATATTGTTGTTAATTGTAATGTGTATATGTGGACTAAAATGTCGGAAATGTTCGGATAGCTCTTGAATTAATCCGAAAATTAGTGAATTCATAGGAAATATTTAAATCATTGCAAAATTTAGAAAGTATTAAAAAAAATGTTTTCAAAGTATTCTAAAATTGTTTTGACGGGTATGAAATATGTAAACAGACTGTGATTTTGAATAATGTTACAGTTGTTTTTTCATGCTTGGCGGGAGGTTGAAATAACAAAGTTTAGTAGAAATAGCTCCATCCAACGAAAACAAAATTGCAATTCATTTTAAAAGCCTAACAAATCCTGTGCAACCTGTGCCATAATATATAACAAATATTACAATTCAGTGACAAAAAAAAATTGCAGTGCATTTTAAAAGCTTAACAACTATTTAACAAATATTATGTCTCTGTCTATTTAGATTAGATGTTTTGTGATTTACACAAAATTTAGAGAATGTTCAGATAGTTCTAGAAGTAATAAGAAAATTAGTGATTTCATAAGAAATGTATTTAAACCATTGCAGAATTTAGAAAGTATAAAGAAAGAAATTTTTTATTTTCCAAGTATTGTAATATTGTCATGAAGCGTATGAAATATATAGGAGGACTGTAATATTGAATAAAGTTATGTTTTTTCCCCCCCATGATTGGCGGGGGATTTAAAAACAAAGTTTCGTGGAAATTCATTCCCTTTTTTTCCTTCAATTCTTTTCATTTAGGGAAATGAAAATCGTCCTATGTTTTAAAAGCTGCTGTACAAATATTATGTGTGTGTCTATTTAGATTTATTGTTGTTTACATGAAAATGTCGGAGATGTTCGGATACTTCTTGAATTAATCAGAAAATTGGTGATTTCATAGAAAATATTTCAATCATTGCAAGATTTAGAAAGTATTATAAATATTTTCAAAGTATTCTAAAATTGTTTTGACGGGTATGAAATATGTAAGCAAACTGTGATTTTGAATAATGTTACAGTTGTCTTTTCATGCTTGGCGGGAGATTGAAATAACAAAGCTTAGTATAAATAGCTACATTCAATGAAAAGAAAATTGCAGTGCATTTTAAAACTTAACAAACATTTAACAAACATTATGTCGATGTATATTTAGATTAAATGTTTTGTGATTTACTCTAAAATTTTGGAAATGTTCAGTTAGTTTTAGAAGTAACAAGAAGATTAGTGATTTCTTAAGAAATATTTCTATAATTGCAGAATTTAGAAAGAATTGAGGAAGAAAAAAAGTACTAGACAATTATATACTAGACCTTAGTAAAATTCTGTACTAATTTATACACTATTTTCTAGTATTGATATGTGGTGTTTATATTTTGTAAATTAAAAAGATAGGTTGTCTACGTCCATGTTTCTTTATTGAGGAAATATTGACATCAGTAGATAAAATATAAATAATTACGTGGAACAGAGACTGGAAATATAACCTTTTTTTTTCTTCCAGGTGGCCAGTTACGCCAGATCCTTTTGAAAGATGATGATGAATTGGTACAGACAAAAGACAATGTTAGCCAGTTTTTATAATAACATAAATTTGCTTTGCGAGGAAGAGAAAACTTGTCTTAAAGAATATCAAAAATACAGGCAGACTGTAATTTTGAATAAAGTTATGTTTTCTTTTTCATGCTTGGCCTCTTGATTAAAATAATAAAGCTTCGTTGAAATAGCTCCAATCAGTTAAAAGCAAACTACCTTATGTTTTAAAAGCTTAACAAATATTATGCCTATGTTATTTACATAGTTTACATTAGAATGTGGGTAAATGTCAGATACTTTTACAAATGACAAATATCATAGAATATTACAAGAAATATTTTATTTAATCTCACACGAAATATTTGCTTCAACTTCACAAGAAATAAAATATATTGCTGCATTTCGAAATAATAAGGGAGAAAATGTTCATTTACTAAAGCTTTTATAATATTTTTGATATTTTTTTTTTTTTAATTTTTGTTGAATTTTTGCATTTTTTAAACGTTGTGTCTCGTTAGAAACAAACTTTCAATTGCAAAAAGTATACAAATCAAGTACAGTTTTTAGATATGGTATTTATTTTGAAAGTTGATGTACACGTATGAAAAGAATAAATATGAAATTTATTCTTTTAAACGTTATGTCTCATTAGAAACAAACTTTCAATTGCAAAAAGTACACAAATCAAGTACGGTTTTTAGATATGGCATTTATTTTAAAAGTTGGTGTACACGTATGAAATAAATAAATATGAAATTTATTCTTTTATACGGTCCCTGGGTCCTATAAGTTATATTTAGAAAAAAAGTTAACAATCTTCTATGGAGTAAAACAGTGAAAATTCTATTTTTATATGACTAATACTCACCGACACATGATACTTTTAATTTTATAAAATTTCAGAGCTTTACGGCACAAAAAACGGAGAGGTAATTGTTTTTCTTTTGTGTGTGTGTGTGTGTGCCGCAAAGCTCCCAAATCTCATATCGACGGTATAAAAAGTAAATTTCAAATTTTAATATGTATAAAACTCCTTGGAAAATCAATACCATATCTAAAAACTGTACTTGATTTGTGTAGCTTTTGTAATTGTAAGTGTGTTTCTATCATTAGAGCTTTAAAAGATAATCGCCATAAGCTCTATTTTGAACCAACCCGTGTAGGTTTATATTTTGGAAAAGCATAGAAAAAATTGGCAACAAGTATTTTATCTGCATTAGACAAATTTTGACGACATCGGTGATGTTTTTTTAAAACGCCAATACTGTACATGGACATTGTTAGCCAATGTTAGCAATGTTAGCTTGCTTTCTCAAATCTTGTTTTATGAGAAAGCAGGGGCCGTCACGGTAACTTTTGTGGTGGCAACTTTTTGCAAACAGCCTTTGTGGTGCATTAGTATTGCAAATTTTGTAAAAATAGTTATAGCTAAAACAGTGACCGCGCTGCCTCTGAAAAAGAGAACTTTTATTTTGAAGAGCGGACTTCAATTACATACGATATTCAATTATATGCGATATACAGGCGTACTTCAATTTTGATTAAAGTAAATAGATTGCTTTTTTTTTGTGTTTGGCCTGAGATTAAAATAACGAAGATTCGTGGAAATAGCTTCCTTCAGCGAGAAGATAATCAGAAATATATATATATATATATATTTATCGTCATAGGTTAAACTAATTTGAAATTTTAATGGATACAGAGAGATAAGATGACATAGAGTCAAGTTTCAATATTAAGTATCATTTTATGCTCAGAGTCGCAAAAAAATGAGGGGGTATGCCCTACAGGCAGAGAGTATATGCTAGATAATATACACTATAGTTTTACTTGAGAAACGCTGTAGTTTTACTTGAGAAATGCTGTAGTTTTACTGGAGAAACGTTATAATTTTACTTGAGAAACGCTTAGTTTTACGTGAGAAATACTGTTGTTTTACTCGAGAAACGTTATAGTTTTACTTGAGAAGCGCTATAGTTTTACGTGAGAAAAGCTGTAGTTTTACTCGAGAAACGTTATAGTTTTACTTGAGAAACGCTATAGTTTTACGTGAGGAATGCTGCAGTTTTACTTGAGAAACGTTATAATTTTACTTGACAAATGTTATAATTTTACTTGAGAAACGCTATAGTTTTACGTGAGAAATGCTGTAGTTTTACTCGAGAAACATTATAGTTTTACGTGAGAAACGCAACAGTTTTACGTGAGAAATGCTGTTTTACTCGAGAAACGTTATAATTTTACTTGAGAAAAGCTATAGTTTAATATGAGAAATGCTGTAGTATTACTTGAGAAACATTATAGTTTTACTTGAGATACGCTAATGCTTTACTTAGGGTATATACGGCGTTTCTTAAAATAATCCAGAAGATATACGGCGTATACTCGTATGTCCTATACTCTTCACTGCAATCTTGTTCGTAACATGTATTAAAATTCAAAGGTAATAAAACATTGATTAATATTTATAATAACAATAACATAATAACAATAACAAAAAAAAATGGAAGATTTTGAATATAATAGTCGCATTAAATTACTTGTTTACTAAACGCACTGAGTTACCTTCAATGTCATAATTTAAAAAAAAAACCTAAAAAATAAATATTTAAGAAACATTTTAAAATATAAGAAAAATATTTGAAGAAAATGAATCGAGATATAAAAAAAAATTTCTTTTTAGATTTTATGACTACATGTATCCATACTTATAATTTAAGATAGCTCAAAACATTTTAGTATTCCAAGTCTTTACTTGCTTCTTTTATCGTGTAAGACACCGAGACGTGCCAAAGAATTGGCAGGATACATTAATTTCCATTCGACTACAAGCAAGATGAATGTGGAACACTGAATGGCTGAGGCTTTTGAAGAATGATGATAGATTACGATTGGTTTAAAGCTGAACAATGCCAGCTTGTTGATGAGAGTAATATTTGGCGTTGATAGTAAGGGATTATCTTAGAAAAAAATTTTGTGAAATGTAAGTTATATATGTGTATAAAATTCAAAAATAATTTCGTGCTTCCTGCTTGCAACTGAGTTCTACTCAATGGAATTTTATGCTGACTTGCACCGTTAATTAGATAATTTTCCAGGAAAGGTTTTTAGTATATTTGCTTATTTATAAAATTATGGCAAAAAATTCTACTATCAGGTGATCCCGATTATGAAAGATTAGCCTTTTACTGCTGAATCAAGACCGTAACCAGTCGGAAAAATCAAAGAGGGCTTTGAAATTTTTTGATGGAGCATTCAGTTTTTCTTTCTCCCTTTAAATTAATTATATATAAATACATAAGTAGATGGCAAGTGCCTCGGACCATATAATTTTTTATTACAAAGTTTTTAAAATCTCAAATGTATTATGCATGATATTAGTATTGAAAGATTATGAAGTCTAGATGGTGCTCGGGAAGTTGTTAGGAGGGAGGAGCCCACCCTGCCGTCTGGTTACGGGCCTGTGTTGAGAGGATTTCAATGGAATTGGCATTGTTAGTTAGTCAATGTTTCAGGAAAGATTTTAGTACATAATATATTGTTCTACGTTGCTTAGTTATACAGGGTGGTTCACTACCTGACAGACAAACTTGCAAGAGGTGTAGAGGGCACAGAGACGACTTGGAATCACATAGCAATAGCAGGGTTGAAAATATCGTAGTTGCGAGCTATGGTTCAAAGAAGCAGAGAAAAAGAACAGAAACAGCAACACATTAATGGGACAGAAAACATTTTATTGAAAGTTTGTACTACGAAATTACGACCAGAAGTCGTCAGGTAGGTTTGATAGCGGCGCCGCATGGATTCCCTTACGTTCTGGAAGATTCATGGCGTGTCGCGTATTCTCCCGGCAGTTACAGATCTTCAAGCGGTCTTCCGTTCAACACCATGTACCACAAAACTGCAAGCGCCGCTGTCAAGCCTGCCTGATGACTTCTGGTCGTAATATCGAACACCTTCTCTAGTACAATCTTTCAATAAAATATTTTCTGTCCCATTAATGTGCTGCTGTTTCTGACCTTTTCCTCTGCTTCTTTGAACCATAGCTCGCAACTACGGCATTTTCGGCCCTGCATTGCTATGTGATTCCGAGTCGTCTCTGTGCCCTCTACACCTTCTGCAAGTTTGTCGGTCTGGTAGTGAAACACCCTGTAGAATTATGGTAGAAAGTTCTATAATCAGATGAACACGATTATTAAATATTAGCCTATCGAAAAAATTGTACTGGGAAGGTTCTGATGAGACTTGCATTATTAGTTAGATAATTTTTCAGGGATAGTTTTAGTATAATGCATATCGTTCTATCGTTCTTTACCAAATCCTAATATAAATGATCAATTAAAAGCGTTGGTTCATAACAGCCCAAGTCTTGTCTGACACATTAGAAAATATAATTGTGCAATGCATTCGTATCTTTATCAGCCATTCGGAAGGACATTCTAGGTAAAAATCTATATTGCTTTAAAACACAATGTCAAATTCACCGATACAATGGTTTGATTCAAAGTTCAATTGGAGAAACCGACCAGTGCAGCGGGTGAAGACTGCTAGTATATATAAAAAAAACTTGAAAAATAATATTTTAATAATATTGCTATAATTTCTTATCTGAGTTCCGAGAATGTTATATAACTTTTAATGATAATTTCTGAAATATATATATATTTTTTTTAAGATACCAAAAACTTACAAAAACTTACAAAAAAGTTTAATAAAGTCTAATATGATGCATAAAACCTTCCATTTTTAGATTTTATGCTGTTTTACAAGCTTTAGATATATTTGAAACCATAATTTATGCTAACACAGGAATTTAGCATTCCAAAGCTTTACTTGCGTTTTTCGAATAAAGCACCGATATGTGCCAAGGAATTGGCAGGTTACATTATTTTCCATTCGACTACAAGCAAGATGAATGTAGAACGCCTAACAGCTGAGGCTTTTTAATAATGATGATAGATTAGGATTTGTTTGACGCTAAACAATGCCAGTTTGTTGATGAGAGTAAAATTTGACCATTTAGTAAAGGATTGTTTTAGAAAATTTAGCTTGTGAAATATAAACTATACACACATATATAGGGTAGATTGGGTGGAGATGCCGTAGTTTTTGATTTAACTTTTTATAAAATTGCCTGTTGATTTTATTTGTTATTTATTAATTTCTTGTTAAACTTGATACATTTATGCATGATTTATAAATGTCATCATTTTACAAATGTCATAGAAAGCATCAAACATTTTGATTTTTTACATGCTTGTATTTCGGCATCTTACCACTACCTTGGGGTAAGATGGTCAACTACATAGGAACTACATAAAGAAAGAGCGTAAAATATTTTGGACACTTGCCAAAGGTGTTAAGACGAAATAGCAATAGAAAAGCACTATTTAAAACTTAAATAAAACAACTCAAACTGAAATTAAAGTATCAGTAGGTAAACCTCTTCCACACGACTGAGGGGCGTTTCCCTACAGCGCCTGCGCATAGGAAAACCACGTGATACGACATCTTGTCCAACACGGCATCTCCCTCCAAGTTACCATAAACAAAACTTTAAAAATATATTTTAGTAATATTTCTATAATTCCTTATCCAAGTTTCGAGAGTGTTATGTTTATTTGAATAATAATTTCGAAAATTTAAATTTAATAAAAGGTAAGAAAAACTCTTTGTAAAAGCTGCAGAAACAAAAGTAATTCAATAAAAATTAATAGGATACATGACACTTTCAATTTTTAGATTTTGCTGTTTTGCAAACTTTATATAATCTTTTTTTACGATAACACAAAACAATTTAGTATTCCAAAGCTTTACTTGCGTTTTTCGAATAAAGCAACGATACGTGCCAAGGAATTGGCAGGATACATTAATTTCCATTCGACTACAAGCAAGATAGATGTGGAATACCGAACGGCTGAGGCTTTTGAGGAATGATGATAGATTAGGGTTCGTTTGACGCCGAACAATGCCAGCTTGTTGATGAGAATAAGATTTGATATTGAAGGTTAGGGATTTCTGTAGAAACAAATAGATTGTAAAATGTAAATTATAAAATAAATCTTAGTAATAACCAGGGCTTTACAAATTTGATAAAATCTGGTAGCCAGAAAAAAATTCTAGTAGCCAGTAGAAAATATTTTCCACCCCCTCCTTCCTCGTCATTAATTTTCAAAAAGCACAAAAGATTTTTATGAATTAATTGAGGAAAAATAATAACAGGCATTGTTTAGAATTATTAGTTACATAGTTTAGAAAGATAATATAAACTAAGTTTTCTAATGAAACTTATCATAATTATATATCTTTCAAAAAAATAAAAATATAAAATAAAAATATTGTAAAGAGTGAATTAACCGGCATGTTCGGAAAATGCTGATTGCCGAATGCTTCAAATGTCCGGATAGTTGAATGCTACAAAATCTATATCTGCTGAGGAGCGCATCGACGAATTAGTGAAGCAGGAAAACAAGTTTTCGCCTATTTTTCTGTCGAAGTCTCAAATAATTCTGATTTGATTATTTTAAAATTTACATTTGATGAACTTATTTTCGCCAAATTAAAAACAAAAGTAAAAAATATTTTTTGTGTGAATATAATTTTAAAGTTTATTTTTTAATATTGGGAAAAGGGGGGGGGGATGACATTTGTGCTCATTTCAAGAAAGCTTAGGTCAAGTTTTGTACAAAAAAGAAACAACAACAAAACCTCATTAGATTAAATAACTTGGTTGCCAGATAAAAATGTTTGGTCGTCAGTAGAGACCTGGCGACCGTATTTGTCAAGCCATGGAAATAACGTAATACAAAGGGTGTTCGTAAATTTCTATAGATTTTCATGATACTTGCAGAACTATTTTACATAAAATATTTGTGTTTTAAATGTTAAATTTGGGGACTTTTATTCTGAACTACCTTTCTACACCGTAATTTCCATGACAATAATGCCTTTTGTAGTTTTGGGAGAGGAAATTTGGGTCCATTCCTTTTGTACAAATTTCCAGAGTCCATGAAGGGTTGTAAGTCGACGTTTGGATAACGCGCTTTTTTAAAAGTTTAAAAGCGCAGAAATTCATGGGTGGATACATCAGGAGATTGAACAGGTATATCAGTGGAAGGTACAGCCCTGATACCCGTTTCTCGCTTCATTTTTTCACAGGAAATTAACAGTGGATTGTGATGCGTGACTGCTTGCTCTTTTTTGATGCAGTTCAGCAGCTTGATGGCCCTGAAGGTAAAGTGGTGGTATTTTATGTTTGAAGATTGGGAGTAATATATGTTTGTGATAGCATGTGGAGTTTATCTTAACATTTTTATCCGCTCTCTTTATTTTTAATTTGCCGTTATATTCAAGGTCAGCAACAATGAAATATCTTTTCCTAGATCTTTCTTTAAATATATTGAACCATATTTTAAGATTTTTTATCATCTTTGATGATAATACGTGATTCACTTTTTATTACAATGATTTAAATAGACCTAAGCTTTTTCTATTGTAACAACATTTTTTCAATTTTCTCCGGATAAATGCTTTTTATAAGGAATTCTGCATCGTATTCTACGTTCGGCAATGTGTCATGGAGTAAGACAATGAACATTGTGTTTTTTGGCCTTTATAAAATTCAAATTAGTGTTAATGATTTTATTAATAGTTGAAACTGAGCATTTAAATGATTTAGCAATAGTCCTTCCTCTTCTTCAGAATTTTCTATTACCATAAATGATCTTTCCAATATTCGAAGAATTCCTTTTTGTTCTTGAGTACATATTTGGAATAATTTTTTTTTTTTTAACTTGAAGCTAAACATTCACATTTTTTTCCTGTCTAATTAATAATGTTACCTACTGTGGCTATAGATATAGAAAAAACATGCCTTTCGCAGAGTTTTTTATTAACCGAATACGAATAACTGTCTTCGGAAAGTGCATAAATGTAGCCTTCCATCTATCTGTTCTTTAAAGGCCCCATTTTGCATGTAAACAGAAATTTCAGTTGCCAAACTAGAATTTATACATTCAAAACATATTAGTTGTGAAAAATAATGTCTCTATGCAGTGGATGTTTTTTTTACTTCGAAACAAACTCTTCTAAAAACGAAACTATTGGTCAGAAAGTTGTGCAATTTCGTGAAGGACATAATGAAGGAATGGAAATTTTTTAAGCGAAAAAAATTAGTTCAAAATTTCGCCGCCTGAGGCCAATTTCAATGAATTACACATTTAGCATACATTTACGATAGATTACAAATTTTATTTCAACAAAACATGTTAAACAAAATTTTTTTCGTGACATGTTTTTAGCATTTCCCAAAACACACTACGGTCAACTGTGGAATATGTTGTCTTACGATTCCAGATGGTAGCTGAAAATGATGGCCGTCATGTGGAACATGTTTTGTTGCAGTAAAATATGTAAACTATCGCAAATGTATGCTAAATGTGTAATTCATTAAAAACACCATCTGGTGGTGAAATTTTGAACTAATTTTTTTTCCGCTTAAACAAATTCCTATTCTTTTATTATGTCCGTCACAAAATTTCACAACTTTCTGACCAATAGTTTCGTCTATATACAACTTTAAAGTAGGGTCGTTTAATTATGTACACCCTGTATTTATAGGATCATTATATTTAAATATAATCTTAATATAACCCAAGGAATTGGTGGGAGAGACATTTATTTCTATTTGACTACAAGAAAGATGAATTTGGAATAACGAACAGCTGAGGCTTTTGAAGAATGATGATAGATTACGGCTGGCTAGAAGCTGAACAATGCCAGTTTGTTTACGAAAATAATATTTGATTTAATGGTAAGGGATTTTGCTAGAAATTAATAGCTCGCGAAATGTAAATTATATATAAAAAATTATGCATTACAATATATTATTTTGTTAAAACATTGTTTAATACGTAAAATCCAATTTGAATTTCGATTCCTTATATAACTAGTAAATCTGCATATCAGGAGCCTCAACGTCAGCTCTGAAAGTCATTGCTTTCAATCTCATTTTTCTTTTTATTTAGCATCTTACAATTCGCAATTTAATTTTTTTATGTTACATACATATTTATAGGCATACAAAATACTTCAGAGGTTTCAGAAATTAGAAGCGTTAAATTAAACACGATTTCTTCAATGATATTCTGAAATTCTTGTGAACTTCTTATTCTTGTAATTTTTTAGATAAAAAAAGCATTTCTTGTTTTGATATTCTTTGAAATAAGCAACTAATAAAATAAAGAGGAAAGAAAAAGAAATGCATTTTAAAATTTGTAAAAAATAGGAAAATGCAATGTTTTATATTTCCCGAACAGTTGCAAATTTTTTTTCAATAATTGAAACAATTAATTTCTAAATTCTAATAGATGTATCGGCAAATTTTCAAACCTAGTGCATATATCTAAGACCTCCATATTGAAAATTTAATATCCGTAATTTTACGATTAAATCCATTATTCAAATATGCGATTTTCATTGCAGTTAAAAATGAAATTTGAAAATCGTCTACATTCCCATAGCAAAGCATTATGACATAAAAGAAATGTTCTATATATTTCGAACGAATGAACCAAATGTAACTAAAAACTATACACCTAATTCGGGGTACCTCACCAACATACCCACCAAAAATCAATTTAAAAGGACGATTTTTACGGCAGTTATCGCGGAACAGACAAACAGACAGACGGAAACCAAAAACTTTTCGTATATTACTTGCATCCAGAGTGAACCTCAACTGACGTTTCGGCAATAACAGTTTTGAAGATTAAATTTTCAACAAAGATACGAAAAACGGAAATAATTTAAAATTATGATATATGAAACTTATAAGTTTTATTTTTATGTTTATCCACGCATTATACTTATATACAATCAGAATTTATACCTGAATATCTTAATATTCAGAAGCTTTACTTCTTTTTTATCTTATTTAATGGCGATATGTTCAGAAATCGGCAGAATACATTTATTTTCATTCAACCCTGAGCAAAATAAATATGGAACACCGAACGACTGAGACTTACTTTTGAAGAATGATGACAGATTGGGGTTGATTTGACAGGGTACAGTGCCAGCCTGTATATGAAAGTAAGACTTGATGGTTTAGGATGAGAGATTTTATTGCAAATTGATATTTTCGAAAAGTAAATTAAACAAGTTGGAAATTGTACGTTAAACGTTATAAATGAGGTACTTTCATTTCGTGCTATAACTAGTTTTACAATGCAAAAAATCATCGTTATTATTTCAGTGAAATTAATTATATCGTCTGCTATGAACGAAATGAGGAAGGCTTTTTTTTTCTCATTACGTATGCCATGTTTACAGATGCTAATATTTTTATCGACACAAGACAGAGCTGTAAATTCACCATGGATATCTTACTTTGCGAATGATTACCTCCATGGTTAATATTTCTATGATTAACAATGAATGGATTTTTTGTTTATTGACTTTAATGGATTGAGATATTCAGCTGTTAACCTAATTTTCAGTGAAATTATCTCAGAATCTATACATTTTTTAATGTAACTCATATCTCAAGCAAACAACTTTTTTGAACGATGTTTCTAAAAATGTAACTTTTATGCAATTTTATTCGAAAAATTAATTTTGAATAAAAAGAGCCACTTGGCATATGGAAAAAGATGTGATTAGCGCGTATTTGTTTTCCTCAGTCACATGACTTGCGTACTTATCATATAGATTACATATGATAGGATTTAATAGAATGAAGGAAACTTTTATTAATATCTTTTTAAGTTTTGATTCGATTTTCATAAAATTTGAAATGACTCGACAAAATTCTACAACGATTATATATATTAAATTTCAAACCTTTCGGTTGGGCAGTTTTTGCGCTGTTATATGCATGCAGGCAAACAGACAGACGGACGGACTAGACGACGACTATAGGTGCTACGTATTTATATAATTACGAACGCACCTAAAAATGAATTCATGAAAAACAGGAACAAAAAATCATAGCCATAGATCATGAAACACTTTCCAACACTTCCAGAATACTTTAACAAAACTTTACAGATAAGATAAAGTGAAAGATGTGGTCTAAGTAAACAAACTGAAAAATAATTAATAAAACCAAATTTGAAACCCAGATTTCAGCAATTACCCTTAATAGTCAGAAAAATATCCGAATTATTTTGTGCAGCCCTGTATATGATCTATAGATTTGTATATATACTACATAGTATGCTAAAATTTAGTTCAGTTTGGAAACGCATAGCACAGTGAAAAATATTTCGTCAATAAACCGAAATGCATTCGATACTTCTTGTGCTGGCCTGTATATGATCCATAGCATATATACACACCAAGTAATGTGCCAAAAATTTGTTAAATTAGAAAACGCGTAGCACAACTGAAAACGAACCTCCAACAACTATTTTTCATAGACAGTATTATAACAGGATACTTTTGTGTGTCCCTGTAAATGAACGATTAATGCTATGCCCACAATATTCTATAGTAAGTCTCTTGCAGTGCACTTTAGTGATATATATCAATTCATGTATGTTTACAATATTTTACATTATTATATTACACCGCAAACAATTTTCCCCCATAGACCGTAATGCAACGAAATTCTTTTGAGTGTCCCTGTAAATGAACTGTAAATGCTACACACTTCTTTTTGAACACAAAACATGCCATAGTAAACAACAATATCATATATCAACTGCACGGCAATCCCAGTATATTTACGCAAGTTAGAGTATGGACAAACGGCAGACAGACGGACAGACAAACCGAATTCATAAACACTTTTCAGCTATGTTGAAAAGTGTTCCTGAATTCTTATTTCTGTTTTAACAATTTGCTTAAACTTGTTAGTCACTAAACTCCCCAATTTCCCTTGCTAATTTTTAAGCCCATGTGCGTAAAATGCATTCGTATATTTAAAATATCTCTTCGGGAAATTAATATTTTTTACTTCTTTTTTCTTTGTACTCTTCTTAAAGGATGCCTCTTTTTTTTTCTTAGTTGTCAAAATATTTCTAAAATCTACGCTTAATTTAATATTTTATGTGTTAAAAGCTGACGAGCTGTGAGTAAGATTTTAACACTTCAAATAAAATTAAGTATATATTTTAGAAATATTTCGACAACTAAGTGAAAAAAAAAGAGGTTCCCTTTAAGAAAAGTTAATGCACACATACACACACACACACAAAAAAAAATCAAATATATTAATTTTTTGAGGAGATATTTTAAATACACGAACGCATTCCACGACCATAGGTTTAACATTAGCGAGGAAAATTGGGGAGTTGACTGACTAACAGCCTTAATATTAAGTAAAAGTTTTTTTTAGGTAAAATCAAATAACCTAAATATTTGAAGAAGGTACAGAAGAAAACAATTTTGAAACTTCCAGCTTGTAAACTTTCAAAGCGTTATATTTATCTACTACAATCATAATTTACTATAAGTCAAAACAATTTTGGTATTCTAAAGCTTTACCCAAGTAGCACAAATTGGTTGGCCCAACGTACGCTAACTGTTGGTTTATTATTGTTCCACGTTGGCCCAGAGTAAGAAATGTCCGTCTTGTCGTACCATTAGCAACGAACCATTTGCCAACAAAGGCTCAATAATGAGCCAACCGCTCACTGCTCAGAATACTGCTCAGATATGCTACAAATTAAAAAGATATATGCACCCATCATTTCCCAAACATTTGTCAACCATACCATTCCCAATCATACCGTTTCCCAACGATTTCCATAAACTGCCAACGATGGGTCAACAAACTGTGCTACATGGGTACTCTTCTTTTATCTTCAGGACACCAAGAGTTATCAAAGATTTCGAATGATATATTGAGAACAAATAGATAGAATACCAAATACTGAGACAAGAGTCAAATTATTTATCTGTACTTTCTTTTCGAAAGACTCTTTGGTCAGATGTACTCTTCAAGGGGTCCAAAAAAGGGCTCCAAATTAGAAGGATCTATGCACTTATCATTTCCAAAACATTTACCAACCTGACCATTTCCAATCCTACCATTTTCCAATGAGTTCCATAAATTATCAACGATGTGCCAACAAACTGTAGTACTTGGGCACTCTCTTTTTATATTAAAAACACCAAGAGTTATCAAAGATTTCGAAGGATATATTGAGAACAAATACATAGTACACCAAATACTGAGACATGAGTCAAATTATTTCTATGTACTTTCTTTTCGAAAGACTCTTTGGTCAGAGGTGCTCGTCAAGTTTTCCAAAAAAGGGTTCCAAATTAGAAGGATCTATGCAGCTACCATTTCCAAAACATTTGCCAACCTTACCATTCCCAATCCTACCATTTCCCAACAATTTCCATAAACTGCCAACAATGGGTCAACAAACTGTACTACTTTGGTACTCTCTTTTTATCTTAAAGACACCATGAGTTGTGAAAAATTTCAAAGATATATTGAGAACAAATACATAGGAAACCAAATACACGAGTCAAACACGAGTCAAATATTTTCTTTGTACTTTCTTTTCGAAAGACTCTTTGGTCAGATGTGTTCTTCAAGGGGTCCAAAAAAGGGCTCCAAACTAGAAGGATCTATGCAGCTACCATTTCCGAAACATTTGTCAACCTAACCATTCCCAATCTTAACATTTCCCAACGATTTCCATAAACTGACAACGATGAACCAACAATCTGTACTACTTGGGTACTCTCTTTTTATCTTAAAAGCACCAAGAGTTGTCAAAGATTTCGAAGGTTATGTTGGGAACAAATACTGCGGCACGAGTCAAATTATTTATTTGTACTTGCCTTTCGAAAGATACTTTGGTCAGTCATTCTCTTCAAGGAGTCCAAAAGAGGGGTTCGTGGGTCAATATTCTCAAAATTCTCAAAAAAATATAAAAAGGCTTTGAAGCAAAGCGCAGAAAATTAACCAAGAAATTCTCTTCAGGGAATGTGATAAAAATTTTACTGTCGTTAGTTTGTCGCGCGACAATTGAATGATTACATCAAACAAGCTGAAAAAGATCCCGCACTCAGTCGTGTTGTTGTATTGCAACCTTAATTTCCATTCGACTAACAAGTAAAATGAATGTGGAACACTGAACGGCTGAAGTTTTATCATGATGATGATAGATTAGGGCTGGTTTGACGCTGAACAACTCTAGTTTGTTTACGACAATAAGATCTAATGTTGATGGTAAGGAATTTTCTCAGATATTAATAGTTCGCGAAATGTAAATTATATATAAAAGAAAATCTAGGCAAAATATAACATAAGTCCTTGGCAATGAAGTGTTTAATGCATTAATATTTATTAGAGTTATAATAATTTTAAAATAATTTAAAAGATTAAAAATATAAACAGTGCATAATTGTTCTTGTACTTTGCTAAAACAGTGTAAAATGGAAACGTTTAAACTTAGTTAAAAGTTAAATTATTCCAACAGTTTCGGTAAAATTTTATAGCCATCATCAGGGACATCAATAGTTTGACTTTTAACTAAGTTTAATGTTTCCATTTTACGCAGTTTTAGCAAAGTACAAGTAAAATTATGTACTGTTTATAATTTTTATCTGCATATTAATCAACGGCATACACGTCCATCTTTAATACTTCGATTGTAATTAAAAAAATTCAGAAAACCTTTTTATTTATTTATTTATTATTTATTTATTATTTTTTTAAGAAGGAAAAGAAAATAATTTAAGAAATTAATATAAAGATGCATGAAACTTTTTAATTTTTAAGCTTTAGATTTTTAAAAGAATTGCAATTATTTACAATCATCATTTAACCCAAACAATGTACAATCTTTATATAAAATCGTTATTTAACTTAAAGAATCGGCAGGAGACATTTATTTCCATTCTACTATAAGCAAGAGGAATAAAGAACACCGGCTGAGGATTTTAAAGAATAATGATAGATTAGAACTGGTTTGACGCTGAACAATGCCAGTTTGTTTACCAGAGTAAGATTTGATGTTGGTGACAAGGATCTCGGATATTAATAACTCGCGAAATGTCAATTATAAAAAAAAAATCTTGGCAAAAATGTAATTCCTTGTAAAAGCAATTATTAATACATAAATTCCTATTAGAATTTCGGAGATCTTATGTAATAATAATTTTTAAAATATTAAAGACACACTGAACACTATTCTTTAAAGAAAAAAAAATGAAAAAAGTTGAGTAATGTTGCATGAAACTTTTCATTTTTACGCGTTACATTTTTAAAAGCATTTATATTTATCTACAAGTATAAGTACTGACTTAAGAAATTTTCAAGCTGTATTAATTTTTTCCGAGTACAAACAAGACGAATTTAGAAAACAGAGTTTGTGACCCTTGTGAAGAAAGATGATAGATTAAGCCTATAGTTTGACGCCGAACAATGCCTATAGTTTTTGACAGTAATATTTGATGCCGATGGCAGAAGATTTTATTGCGTTGGGTTGGGTTGGGTTGATTTATGACGGCCAATTATCAACACGAGGGATATAGGCCCTGGGGGTAGTGCCCTCCGTGGGGGTCTTTTTAAGGGATCCTAACCCGTATTAACGCAAGGCTCGAAGAAAACCACGGAAAACTCCGAACGGTTAGGTCGACGAGCGCGACGGGGGTTTGAACCCAGCACCTCCCGTCTACCAGCTTTGAGAGCAGAACCTCTCAGCCACTGGTGGAGCGAAGATTTTATTGCAAATTAATAGTTCGCGAAGAGTTAACTATAAAATAAATATTTGGAAGAAAATTACAGGCTATTTCTTTGGAAAATCATTTCTAAATGTGTGAACTCCTATTTGAGTTTTGTTTGCTTTGCGTAACAATGTTTTCGAAAAATAAATTTTAAAACAAAAGAATTACTGAATTAATTTAAGAAAATTTAAAAATGAAAATAATTTTTGAAAAGGTTAATACGATAGATGTAACTTTCAAACTGAGTGAAGGTGTCTAGGCCGAGATTTGAATTTAGTACCTTTGCCTAAGCTTCCAATGCTGTACCAACTAAGCTATCCTGGACAACATCCAGGTTCTCCAAGATAGCTCAGTTGACAGAACTTTGTCAGCTTAAGCCAAGGTCCTGGGTTCAAATTCTGGCATAGACACTTTTTCACTCAGTTGGAATTACATCTCGTATTATTTATTCAACAATCAGAACGATTTTGTTAAAATAATGAAGTGAAATTTTCAGTTTTAAGATTTTCTACAACCATTATAATTACGTAATAAAGTCATAATTTACGATAACCCAAAATAGTTTAGTATTCGGACGTTTTATTCTCTTTTTTATTGTATATAATGTACCCATGAATTGGTATGAGACATTTACTTTCATTCGACTACAAGTAAAGTCAATGAGAAACAAGTCACAGCCGTGGATTTTGAAGAATGATGATGGATTATGTTTGATTTTACGTTGAACAATGGCAGTTTGTTGATGAGAATACGATTCGATATTTATGATTATAGATATTGTCACAAATTCGTAGTTCTTGTAAAATAAATTATAAAAAAATGAATTGGTGATTTCAAAAACTACATTAGTCCACTTTTTTCGAAATGCGTTTGTTTCTCGCAAACGTATTCTTGAAGGAAGGCGTAGATTAAAAATTACATATATTTATTTGTCCCTTGCACTCATAATTACTGTTTAGTAAGAAAAAAAAATAATGGAGTAATGTATAATGGAAATGATTAATGTATAATTATTATAATGATTGTATAATGATTAATGTATAATGGAATAGATTAAAAATTACATATATTTATTTGTCCCTTGCACTCAAAATTACTGTTTATTAAGAAAAAAAATAATGGAGTAATGTATAATGGGAAAATGTATGGAGTTAAGTTCTTTAAGTCACTTTTTTTTTTTTTTTTTCTATTATCGATCGTACAAACAGATTTTAATTAAAATAATCTTTAATCGTCGTCTGACTACTCTGTCCGTTTACTTTGAGACTAAAGCAAATCATCATGTATGGAGTTAAGTTCTTTACGTCACTTTTTTTTTAATTCTATTATTGATCGTACAAACAGATTTTAATTAAAATAATCTTTAATCGTCGTCTGACTACTCTATCCGTTTACTTTGAGACTAAAGCAAATCATCATGTATGGAGTTAAGTTCTTTAAGTCACTTTTTTAAAAATTCTATTATCGATCGTACAAACAGATTTTAATTAGCATAATCTTTAATCGTCGTCTGACTACTCTGTTCGTTTACTTTGAGACTAAAGCAAATCATCATGTATGGAGTTAAGTTCTTGGAGAGTTTTCTCAGTAGTATTGTCAGAAAAAAATTTTCTGTGCATGAAAGTGCCTTCCGTTTTTGGGACCTTTAGGAACAAAAGTTTTCAAAACAGAACGAAAGAAAAAGTAGAAATCGCGCTCAAACATGTTTTAAATTGTAACGAAATCAGGAAATGAATTGACGTTTACTAATTTCAAACTTATCTCGTGAGCAGACACCCCATTGTCCATTCCTTTCGTCCCACCCCCTCCACAGGTTCCACGACTTTAACATAACACATGTATCAATCAGACATTTTCTTTGTCCTTCATATTTTCTCAAATGTTGATTTCAGAAAAGAAAAAGAAGAACGACGTTGATGGAAAAAAGTCTGAGAAAATCGGCATGAATGAAATGATGTATAACCGAAGTTATGCGGCGTATAAACAAAATATTACAATATTAAAATACATAGAGATGAGACAGCACTGAAATTACCTATAAATGTAAAATATGTATAAATGAGGAACGTATAAACGGTGCTTTACTGTACGTGTATAACGTTCATCACCAAAGCATACCATAGCAGCATCTCCAGTGGAGTGATCAAAATCAAAATTGAACCAGCATAGTTTTTCATAGCATTCATTTGATTATGAGAACACAAATGTTGATGTATGAGGTATGGTTTTTCCTGCATATTTATGACTCACTTTAAAGGAATTATAACGTATTTCTTCAGGGGAAAAAAATTAAATCTGCATCACTTTCGAAATGAAACAGGTTTTACAAGTTCAAGAACATAGTAAAAATTCAAGTTAAATAAAAAAGTTTAGAAGAAGAAATTTTTTGCACTAACTTTACAATATCTTTAAAAATAAAATTATTTATAAAATAATAAATCAGATTGTTTAATTTTTAAAATGACATGAGATTAAAGCATAATAATAATAACTAAAAACTGATGAACAGAGACAATAAAGTTTAAAAAGAAAAAAAAATTGAAGGACTTAACCTGGGATAATTGAGGCACTTATGTAAGAACTAAAGCATTTTTAATTAAAATAAATTACATATTACCATATTTTTTTTATGTATTCTGCGCTTTTAGTAATACGTGCACCCTGATTTTGAATACCTATTTTAAATAGAAAAAAATCAAAGAAAAATTAGGAGAAAAATATTTCAAACCGATTATTATTTAATAGAAATTCACTGTTAGTACTAAAAACCCATAATATCCGGAATGTATTATTTTGTAGTTTTATCAATTTAAATACAAAATTATCGCCATTTTATGGAGTAACTAATGGTCTTGTTACAGAAGCCATTCAAATTCTAAATACTTATGTATCACCTACATTTTTAAAATAACTTTAAGGTAGAAAATAATAATAAAAATAACAACGTGGCATACAAAATAAAATACGGTACACAACTCAAATACATTGATTTCACAATTTAATTGTTAATAAAATAGGTATAAATACAACATCAAAGTTTTAAACAATTATAACCATTAAGATGTTAAAAATACAGATGTCTGTATTTTAACTTATTAAGGTGAATATGAGGTTCAATATACAGAATTTTCTATATGTATTTAATTAAAATACAATACTTTTTAAAATTAGGATTAAAACGAAATTCAAAAGAAAAAAAGTTAATGAGTTATTGATTTTCTATTGTTGCTGAACTTAAGAAATAGCAAAATCTTTTGTTTTTTAAAGCTATACAGAAAATTTCTTTATTTAAGAAGACCCAAAAGCAAAGTTACATATAAAAAGATTAATTCAGATAATACATGAAATTGGAATTTTATGCAAGCATTATACGTTTATCAGCAGTATAATAATTTATGGTATCTCAAAACGTTTTAATATTCCAGAGCTTTATTTCCAATTTTTTTTTTATAGATTAAGGCACTGAGTTTAGACGTGCCAAGGAACTGACAGAATGCATTTATTTTCATTCGACCACAAACAAGATGAATGTGGAGCATCTAACAGCAGAGGCTTTAGAAGAATGATGATAGATTAGAACTGATTTGGATGCCGAACAATGCGAGTATGTTAATGAGAGTATGATTTGATGTTGATTGTGAAGTATTTTGTTACAAATTTTACAATCAAACCAGTTCACTTAAAAAAAAAAAAAAAAAAAAAAAAAAAAAAAAAAAAAAAAAAAAAAAAAAAAACATACATATACTTTATATATATATATATATATATATATATATATATATATATATATATATATATACATATTTAAAAATGAAAACGCATGTGAAAAACAAAGGATAAAATATTATAAAAAGCAATTGAAAGGATACAGCAGGAATTAAGGTTAATAAAACGAAAAATCAAAAATGGAAAACTACGAATATCTTGTAGAATCTTCAGAGGAGCTTCATAAGAATGTTCATAGTAAATATATGTTGTTTCGTCAAATATTGTCAGCATTATGCCTAAAAGCAACAATATTAAGCTTCTAATAACATATATAAGGAACAAAATAAAAATAAAAACCTACTGGAGTTCAAATAGCAAAATAAATAAATAGATAAATTATTATTCAACATAAATAGAAATTAGATCATAAATCAATGTATAAAACTCACAAAGAAACTAATATTGGGGAAGATGTAACTGGATTACAAGTACATTACAAATACTGTAACTTTTCATATCAGCAGATAACCCAAAATGGCTGCTAAAAAAATCCAAAGTCATTGCATTGATAAAAATTATGAAAGGAAAATAAAATTGTTTGGTGCTGCCATCTATCTCATAAAAATAAAATGAATAACTGAAATTACAGACTAGTTAAAGGATAAATATGGTGCTGCCATCTATTATGAAAGAGGAGACGATGGGATAAAAATAAATAAATTTGAAACAAAGTAGTAATTAATCTAAATAAAATTTAGAATGTTTTGAAAACTAGTTTAAATGTTATAAAGATGAAATGGGAAGATAGCAGTACAATAATTAGCCATGTATGAGAGGACTGTATTTAAGTAAAATGAAGAGTGTATTATTTATATTGTGTAAATGATTTTGTTAAATGCATAAAATCTGATTATATATATATATATTTAAATATTCCAATAATATAATATATATATTAAAATTATTTAAGTTAAAAAATATTTTTAGTAAATGAATTTATAGTTTTTATATTATTTATTTGTATTTTTATATTTTAAATTAGAAATAGTTAAAATCACAATGGTTAAATTAATAACTGCTACTTTTAGAAAATTAACTGTAATTTTAACTTGTACGTTTGAATTCACTTATTCACTTTACCATGTGCTTAGCACAAAACATTTTTGGCTTCGGATTCTGGACAAATTTATGTTGTAATGTATAGATTTTCTTTGTCTTCCTTTGTATTTATTTGTTTATAAATGGATTTATTTTCTTCCGTTTGATTTGTAGTGTTCTATTTTCAAAGGTATCCTTTTTTTTTTTTTTTTTTTTTTTTTCCAATTTCTTTCCAATGATTGTTAGGGCTTGGAATTGTCACAAAATTTTGGCTTTAAGCTTGTGACAGTTACAGAAAACAATCATTCTTTGCTTATAATGTGGTTTCCCAGCCCTTGAAAAAGTAAATTACATTATAAGCTTGCATTTGTGTTTTTTTTTTTTACTTATGTTTCACTTTTTGAATAAATACTTCATTTGTTAGGACTATGTTTTATAATGTGTAATTTGACATAGCTATTTGGGATAATAATTTCATTGCATTTGGTCAGTTATTTCTGTTTCAATGGTTAATTTTTGCAATAAGTTTTTATATATTGAACTTCCATAATGACCTGCTGCATTTGCGCAATCATTTGTGGATAGTTTTACTTATTTACTTTTTTTTTTTTTTTACTATTAATTTTTATATTCGTAAGAATATCGATCACTTGCAGCCCAATTAGATATTCATCTAATTACAGCCCAAATTTTGGCAAAATATATATATTTTCATAATTATTAAATACATTATTTTAATGCTGCTTATGCGCAAAATTTGATGTATTTCTTGTAGTTCAAATTAATTTTACCTTGCTGCATTATAACTTTTTGTAATGTTGCTATTGAAATAACATATTAATATGGCCGTTTGCATTGTTTTTGTTTGTGTCTTACTGATATGGTTATCTTGCATTTTGAATAATTTGTATAGGTTATTCTGTATGGGCTTATATAGTTAAAATATTTTAAATGTATGAACTATGGTATTTTTATACCAGTTATGATGAGATTATCTTTTTTCTATGTAAATATTGTAATTTATTAAAATTTATGTAATCAAGGTTTGTTATTATTATTATTATTTATATTATTATTTTTCTTTATATAACTAATTTAGTGATTTTAGGTATAAATTAAACTAGAAATCAAATTAGTCTAGAAATCAAATGACAAATTTGTTTTGATTATTGATACTTATTAACCTAGCAATCAAATAAATTGTAGTACTAATTTTATAATATATTATTTTATATTATTTACAACTTTATGTTAATTTATATTTAAAAATTGTCTTATATTTTATAATATACAATTCTCATTATGGCAAGTACTAAAAAAGTTTTAGCGACTGGCAATTTAGGCTTTAATAATAATATTAGGCCTAATGCTCGGTACATGGAAATTGACAGGGATTTCTTTGGATCGTCAAACAGTTACCTGTCTTATTGTCCCACAGTAAATCTCAAATTTAAAAAATGTTCATCACCACGCTGCTTAACTTGCCCACATGCAGATCCACTACAAATTGTTAATAGTTCTAACTCGAAAATTAATGTATTCTTTTGTAAAGCATACAATATTATTTATTCGATTAATTGCAATATGTGTAAGATGGAATATATTGGTCAATCATGTAATCCACTGCACTTCAGAATCAATCAACATAGACAGGATATTATAAAAAATAATTCTATAAATGTTGAGCATATGCACTTTAGACAACATGACTTTAAAGATATTACTATTAAAATCCTGAGTATGCACAAAAATTTCAGTGATAGACTACTTTATGAATCCATTTATATCAAATCCCGTAACTCTTTATATCCTTATGGTCTAAATTCTAAGTTATTTAATCGCACAAACATTGTTTATACAAATACTAATAAACATGAACATTATACTAGCACTTATGCTAATTTAAATCATAAAGTAAATACAAACTCTACACGTACAAAAAGGGGTAAATATGGTACTAATACACAGTATATTTCTAGTAATGATATTATACAGCAATTATCTAATATGGAAAATGAATTCACTAATACTTTCAATTGGTTTGATATAAGGAAACATATTTTTTCGATCAAAAAGAAAAATCTTAATAATTATTATAAAGTATTTTTAACATTAAATTTATCACCACATTTTAGTGATGTATATTTTGATCTTCTATTATATAGAATTAATCAACTTAATGTAAAAATTTCAAAAAATACTTATAAAAAAACTAACAATACTCAACTTATAATCACTTTTTCCAATATAGTACTTAATAAAATTAATATACACAATGTAATTAATAACAATAACAAATTCCCCATAAAAATTTTTACAATACATAAATCATACAAATACAATGTTACACTTGGACGTAGAATTTTCAATTACAATAATTTTGCAAAATTTCTTACATCAAATGATAAACCTCCGTGCTTATGTAATAATCCTAGTTTTAGTAATTATGTAGATAAGGTACATGGTCACATTATTACAGGGGATATTAATATTGTCGAGAATGATTATCTGCGCAGTTTTATGACTAATGGGACTAAATTTCGAACACCATCATGTTATAATATTTTTTCTATATTAAAACAATTTAATCTGGATCTTGACCTTTTTATATATAAAATTTCAATAGATTATAATAAACCCATTGAATTTTTTAAAGAATGGAAATTAAATGTATTAAGTAATTTAAATGTTGAACTTTTCAGAAATATGGAAAATTTTAATTTTAATGTTAAACAACTAAATAGTGAAATAAAGAATTTACAAAACAAATTTATTATTACTTATGTTGATAAATCACCAAACAACTATGCTTTCATCTGCAAAAAATATTATTCACAGCTAATATCTAATGCAATAAATACAAGTTTAAATTTTAAAAAAACTAATCTTAATGCAATTATTAATAATCGACATATATTTCAATATTATAAATTGCTAAAAATTAAAAATTACAACTTTAATTATCCATACATTGTTGTTATACCTAAATTTCATAAAACTCCTATAAAATTTAGAACTGTAACTATAGGCTGTAATACGTATAATAATAATGCAAGTAAATTTCTATTAACTATTCTCACTAAATTGTTTGAACTTACAAAACTAAAAGATAATTTGTTTAGCATAAAAAATAGTTTTCAACTTGTCAATAATATAAAAAATTTAAATAACATAACTTACATGAAGACGTTTGACTTTAATGACTTATTTAATAATATTGATATCAAGGATATGTTCAGGATTGTCAATTTATTATACAAAGAATACAAGGATTCCATAAAATTAAAAAATAACATTTCTTTAAATTACTTTAAAACTTTAACTAGATTTATTCTACATCATAATTATATTGTTTTTAATGAGAATATATATATTCAATGCTGTGGATTACCACAGGGTGGTATTGTTTCTTCAATTCTTGCAGAATTATATTTATATTATTATGAACGTAATTCACATATTGCTAATTGTAAAATGTACCGTTATATAGATGATATAATTGTCTTCTATTTTAATAATAATTCAAATTATTTACTACCAATAAAATATCATAAAAATTTAAATTATAGTTTCAACCTTATGGTAAATAATGAAATTAATTTTCTTGATCTTAAGATAATTCTTAAAGATAATAAAATTTTGTTTGACATTTATGACAAAAGAAATGATTTTACATTTAAAGTTAACTTATTTACTAATTATAAGTCTTGTATACATAAATCAGTATTTGTAAATATTTTACTAAATTTTGCACATAGAATAAACAATCTTTGTTCTAATAATTTTAAAACTCAAAATTTAAAACTTATTCTTCAACATGCAGTAGAATATGGCTATCCCTTTTATTTAGTTAAGTCAATTTTACGAATATAAATTTTGCTTTCATTGGGGTTTATATGTTTGCACATTCTATCTGTTAAAACACTTACATTTTGATTACTGATATATTTGGCTAAAGAATGAATTCCTTTATGTGAGAGCTGAGTGGGAATATTTTGGTTAAATATCTTTTATCAATTAAAAAATTTAAATAGTAAATTCTAATTTTTTTTTTCTTATCTAGGGAGAGAACTTTAAATATAATATTGTTCCAATAAGTGCGTTGCCATATTGGAGATTTAATGTTTTTTTTTCCCCTTGCCAGGTAGAGAACATTTAACAATTTAGTTAAATGCTTTTTTATTTTTTATTTTTTGCAAGATATTAGATTCAATACGTGGGGTTAACATATTGGAAATGTTTGGTTATTTTTAGCTATCAGTGTGTGAAATCTAATTTTATTTTTCAGAATAAATAATATTTAGCAAGATGTTAGTTCCATTAAGTGTGTGTAGCCATTTTGGTATTTCTTTTAAACTTGCATTGTTATTTATAAAATGAAAATCTAATTTTATTTTTCAGGGTTAATAAAATTTTGCAAGATGTTAGTTCCAATAAGTGCATGTAGTCATATTGGTAAATCTTTTAAGCTTGCATATAATTATTTATAAAATGAAAATTTAATTTGACTTCTACAATAATATTTTAGATTTTATGGGTTTATTTATGTTTTGAAATTATTTAAATGTTGACATATGTAAAAATAAATAGATAAAATAATTTTATACTGAAAATTTACTTAATCAAAATAATTAATAGTTATTTAGATATTGTTTTAATCTTTAACTAGATGGCAGCACCATATAATGATTTTAAAAAAACTATTACTATTATTCTTTAGTATTATTTTTTAGTTATTGTTTATTATAAAACCAGATGGCAGCACCATATAAATTTTCACAATTTTTTTTTTCTCTTTTAACTGAAAACTTGGAATACAAGTGAAATTTTTAAATATTCCAATAATATAATATATATATTAAAATTATTTAAGTTAAAAAATATTTTTAGTAAATGAATTTATAGTTTTTATATTATTTATTTGTATTTTTATATTTTAAATTAGAAATAGTTAAAATCACAATGGTTAAATTAATAACTGCTACTTTTAGAAAATTAACTGTAATTTTAACTTGTACGTTTGAATTCACTTATTCACTTTACCATGTGCTTAGCACAAAACATTTTTGGCTTCGGATTCTGGACAAATTTATGTTGTAATGTATAGATTTTCTTTGTCTTCCTTTGTATTTATTTGTTTATAAATGGATTTATTTTCTTCCGTTTGATTTGTAGTGTTCTATTTTCAAAGGTATCCTTTTTTTTTTTTTTTTTTTTTTCCAATTTCTTTCCAATGATTGTTAGGGCTTGGAATTGTCACAAAATTTTGGCTTTAAGCTTGTGACAGTTACAGAAAACAATCATTCTTTGCTTATAATGTGGTTTCCCAGCCCTTGAAAAAGTAAATTACATTACAAGCTTGCATTTGTGTTTTTTTTTTTTACTTATGTTTCACTTTTTGAATAAATACTTCATTTGTTAGGACTATGTTTTATAATGTGTAATTTGACATAGCTATTTGGGATAATAATTTCATTGCATTTGGTCAGTTATTTCTGTTTCAATGGTTAATTTTTGCAATAAGTTTTTATATATATATATATATATACACAGTAAAATAAAAGCGTTTAAAGAAAGTAATTTCTTCTATGTATTGTCCGTTGTTGCGAAATAGATATTAAAATAAAATTATTTATACAATAGCAAATCAAGATTATTTAGTTTTAAAAAAATACCGAAAGGAAATATTCATAAATTAAAACTGATGAATATTTGCTAAAGTGTTTATAATGAAAAAATAGAAGAAAGAAAGAAAGAAAACAAAAGAAGGACATAACTCGTGCAGATAATTGTGGCATGTTCTTAAGAATTTCTGCATATTTAATTAAAATAAATTTCATTATTTTTTGTGCTTTCTGAAATTTAATGTAAATCAAAGAAATTAAAATCGAATAAAAATGAAAGAGTAATTGAATTTCTATTTGTGTCCACGGTTACAAAGTAGCAACTATTAGAATTCTCCGTTCTTAAAAAAAGATACAGAAAAGATCTTTAGTTAAAAAACATATAAATAAAAAGTTTTATCTAAAATTTATTCGAATGCGTGAAAATTTTAACTTGATACAAATATTATGCGTTTATATAAATATTAAGTTCTATATGTATGCATTACGTATTTATCTACGCCAATAATTTACGATATCTCAAAATATTTTAATATTTCAAAGCTTTACTTACTTTTTTTTATATACCGATTAAGGCACTCAGTGAGACGTGCCAAGGAATAGAAAACATGCATTTATTTTCATTCGATCATAAACAAGATGAATGTGGATCACCTAACAGCTGAGACGTTAGAAGAATGATGATAGATTAGGGCTGATTTGGATATCGAACAATGCGAGTATGTTAATGAGAGAGTGATTTGATGTTGATGGTAAAGGATTTTGTTACAAATTTTACAGTTTGATTAGTTCACTTCAAGAAATATATATATCATGTATGTCAGTAAAATTATTAAAATTAATATACATCTTTTACAAAATGAAACATGCTTTATAAATCAGTTCAATAGAAAAGAGAATACCCAAGTAAAATAAAATCTTTTAAAGGTTCTTCTATGTTTTGTCCATTGCTACGAAATAGTTATTAAAATAAATTTATTTATACAATGGTAAATCAAGATTATTTAATTTTTAAAAATTGGCTAAAACTCTAGAAAATATTACTAACTGAAAACTGATGAATATTGGCTATTCATCATAGTGTTTAGAGAGGAAAAATGATAGAATAAAAGTAAGAAAATAAAAGAAGGACTTAAATCTGCCAGATAATTCTGTCACGTTCTTAAGGATTTCTGCATTTTTAATTGAAATAAATTTCATTATTTTTTTTTAATTTAATGTAAATTAATGATATTAAAATCGAATAAAAATGAAAGAACTATTGAATTTCTATTTGTGTCCACGGTTACAAAGTAGCAACTATTAGAATTCTCCGTTCTTCAAAAAAGATACAGAAAAGATCTTTAGTTAAAGAACATATAAATAAAAAGTTTTATCTAAAATTTATTCGCATGCGTGAAAATTTTAACTTGATACAATTATTATACGTTTATCTAAATATTAAGTTTTATATGTATGCATTATCTATTTATCTAAGCCAGTGATTTACGATATCTGAAAATATTTTAATATTTGAAAGCTTTACTTACTTTTTTTTTTATATCGATTAAGGCACTCAGTGAGACGTGCCAAGGAATTGACACGATGCATTTATTTTCATTCGACCACAAACAAGATGAATGTGGATCACCTAACAGCTGAGGCTTTAGTAGAATGATGATAGATTAGGGCAGATTTGGATATCGAACAATGCGAGTATGTTAATGAGAGTGTGATTTGATGTTGATGGTAAAGGGTTTTGTTACAAATTTTACAGTTCGATTAGTTCACTTCAAGAAATATATATATCATGTATGTCTTCAGTAAAATTATTAAAATTAATATACATCTTTTACAAAATGAAACATGCTTTATAAATCAGTTCAATAGAAAATAGAATACCCAAGTAAAATAAAAGCGTTTAAAGTTTCTTCTATGTTTTGTCCATTGTTACGAAATAGTTATTAAAATAAATTTATTTATACAATGGTAAATCAAGATTATTTAATTTTAAAAAATTGGCTAAAACTCGAGAAAATATTACCCGCATAGCATGCATGGTCACAGTGACGTCACCGTGACGTCCCAGTGAGTCACGTACGTCACGTCACATCTGTGACCAAAATACAACCACTCAGTGACGTCACATTGTGACTAAAATGTGAATTGCTTGGAAATCATAAAAAAATTGCAAGAACACTACAAAATATGTTATTCAATGTAAAAAAAATATGTTTCTGACATTTTTTTAAATTTTTGTGACGTCACTGTGACGTTACTGCAAGTCACAAACACTACGTCACCTGTGTTATCAAAATACCACCATGTTGTGAAGTCACAGTTTGACCAAAATGTGAATTTTTAAAATATTTTAAAATGATGAGAAATATATATTATTCAGGAATGCTTTAATGCACTTAAAGGGTCTGATTCTGACTGATTTTTATGATCCCTGGAAAATTAAGCTATATTGATTAATTTATTTACTGACTTACAGGAAAATGCTTTATAAATAGGTAATTTTCAATCAATATGCAATTATAAATTATAATACAAACATAATGCGGCATGTACTCCATGAACAATTTTTTTTTAAATTAAGGCAGTTTCTCATTTGCTTTTCATATTAATTAACAACTTTTGTAAAACTGAGAGCAACAATCTATATTATAGAGCGCAAGCTATCTAAGAGTAACAATGACGTCATGTTAACAGCGGCAACAACTGAACAGTAAATTTCGCTTTTACAGTGATTTTTTTTAACTTCTAAATATTGCACAATTTCAATTTTTAACCGTCGAATAGGAAAAATAAAATTCTCTTTCAAATGCAATATGTTTCAAAACTGTACCTCAATTTACTATGGTAATTAAAGATTTGTTTGTTTGAGGGGAGGTGGGTTGTGAAAAACAGACGCTTTATTATAATAAAATCAGTGGTGTACTTCCGATAACAATTGTTTTTCTTTAGTATTTAAGTAGATTGAGTACCTCTTCCAATATATATTTTGCTGTTTGTTTCATACTTTGTAAATAAATTTAACATTTTCCGAATATAAAATGAAATTTTAAAAAAAATTATGCAAAATGTGTATGATTTAAATAATTATTCACGTGTCCGTTTTTCATTAACCACAAATTTCTTTAAAAAAAATATTGTTATTTTACAAGCTGTTTCTTCTACAGGACATTAATAAAGAAAAAAGGAAATTTTGAAAAAAGGAAAATGCCCCCCCCCCCCCCCCAACCTTTTACTTTTTTAGGATCACATTTTGCAATTATTACGATCTATGCAAATTTTACTTTTTTTATGATTTTGCATTCTTGTCCATTAAAATATTTTTTATGTACCCTAAAAATTTAAACAATATTTTATTTGATACGCCATAAATATTGATATTTTTTACAACTTACAAAAAAAACTATACAAGTATTATTATTGTGAAACTAATCGTAAAAAAAAGGTAAACTGCTTCAAAAATAAATCTTCAAATAAGAAATTTTAATTGGAGAGAGTATAAAAAGAAATATTCTGCTTTTTTAACCTTCTACTCTAACTTCAACTACATACGAAGAAAAAAAAAAGAAAAAAGATCATCTGCCCTGCTATTAAATGCGCGCAGGTGTTTTAAACGCTTTCAAAATTATCGTCTTTTTTTTTAACCTCAGAATAAGAGACGCACAACAGTGTATTTAATCTTTGGATGTCAGTTCGTTGGACAATACGCGTGTTATGAGCGCGTATAATTTCTACGTATTTAAAATTAAAAACCTGCACAGGATTCCGCAAATACAATTTTTATACGAATTTTCTTTCCATGAAAAGTACAATTCCTTTGCGTGGTTAAATTTGTTTTCCGCCAATGTTATTGTACTTCATTTGGAGGAATTTTGCCTTCTCAAGAAACTTTCGCTATTTTTACGTCAAAATAGAATATTGAAGATCACAAAGAAAAAGAGGTATGGAAAAATATTATTTTCCCTGTTAGCTTTGCATTTAGTTATATCGTTTTCAGTTACTTTCATGCAGTATTTTACAAAAGTTAAATATTTCGTTTAACATTTATCAGTTAAGTTTATTAAATTTAATGTTTATTTTGTTAAAATAAGTAACAATATGTCAACGATTTTAATCAGATAATTACTTTCACTAAATTCATTTCCTGAATCATTTTATAGTTATAAATTTCAAAACATCTGTACACTATTTATTATAAAAGAATTATTATAAAAGGGAAATGTTCTTTATAATTACCACCTAATCCTGTAAAAAAAAAAATAATAAACCAATGTGTAGTTCCATTTTATGTTGTTATCTGAATTTATATATTTTTTCACATTAAAAACTGGTTAAATATTTGAAACTATGTTTATAATTTATTATTTTATTGGGTTATGTAACTATGATTATCTACATTTCAAATGGACTTTATATCTAAAATTTTGGCCAAACTTTATTCTAAAACTTTTACGGTAGATTTTTTTAAATCAGCTTGCTCTATTTATGATGAACAACAGATTATTGTGATTATTGCCTAGTCACGAAACATCGACCCAGATAGATATTTCATCGGCATCATATGATAAATTATATGTGTCACTATCGATGCATTTATTACAATTCCATAAATAATTGACAATAAATTAGTAACATTATTATATTTTAATAACCAAAATATTGTTTTTAAGTATGTTTTTTACTGCAGTTGCATACCTCTAAACATACCAAAAGACAAAGTTATTTTCAGCGGGGTTAATAAGATGATTTTCTTTATTACTGCTATCTTTTTACGCAGTAGTTAATATAAATTGTTTATAGAAACCTCAACATACGACGATACTGAGTTAATCTTTAATATCAAAGTTTTATTTATCATTTAAACAGTTTCATACCTTTATGAATAAAATTAACTTTGTTGAATTTAAAAGTCTGCAGATGTCCAAAAATAGATTTTTTACAAAGGTAAGTTCGTACACGTTACAATTTTGTATTAAAATTTTAACAATATTTATGAGAAGAAACTATATAATTTTTTGTTTATTGTAAATATGAAAAAGTATCTTTTAGTAAATAATTTTTATTTTTATGATTTTTATTTTTTTTTACTTGCTTAAAATGATGTATGTCAGAGTAAATATTTTTCAAACTGATGTTGTCGAGTCACAAAGGGTTAAAACATAGTTATAAAATAAAGGTTCCATGTATGATAACGTATTTTGATCTATAAGTTAAATTTTCTTTTTCAAAAATGGCAACTTTTATGAAATATTTTTCAAAAATCTTTCTTAATAAATTAAAACATACAGTTATTTTTCTTTTAAATATGATTTAAAACCTGGACCCCGATGTGAATATTTTGGGGAATACATTATTCGAATATTTTCACTAGTTAAATATATAAGATACTGTTTAAAAACTATTGAAATAGTTAATAAAAATTACCCTTTAAAATTTCAAGGCTTAAAGACCTTATCACAGTTAAAATATTGATTATTTTATTATTATCTCAAATTATAGATCTAAACTTTTTATACACGTGGTTTAAAATTTCAAAACTGTATTTTTAATATTTACACGATTGCCATTCAAGGGTTTTTCACTCATGAAAACTAAATAAATGACTTTTTCTCAATATTGATTTTTTGTTCATTCTTATATTTTTTAAGTCCGTTACTTCCTATAGTATTTCAGTTTATTATTTTTTATACATATTCTTTATTATGTATGTAATAAAACCTTGCATGGAATTAGTATTACAGATTTCTTTTTGTTTTCTATATATGAAATCCTATGGAGAAGAGTTAAATTTCATAGTTCCTCACTATATAGAATAATAATAAATTTATATAAAATCTAATATTAATTGAAATAGAAATCCATGCACAGTGTTCTATAACATATTTTAGTAATTGTAAAAAAAATAATAATAATAAAAAGTAAAGTAAATAAATTAAAAAAATATCAATACTTGTAAAAATAGCAGGAATTAAAGCATTAATTTATTTTAATTTTGTAAACATTTTAAATAAATCTATAGTTTTATTTTTCAAAATGTGCTTTTAACTGACTATTAAAATATACTGCAATAACAATTTTTATCAAAATTCTTAAAATTAAAAATAATATTGAAAAGTACCATTTCCCATTTATAGCAAAATCACATAGTACTTATTTGCTTTATTTAAAAGCATTTCTTTAAAATTTTTAAATACCGAGCTGAAAATACAAAAAATGTTGCATTTATATTATAGAACAACAGAATTTTAATACATTTCACAACTTTTATATAATTAATTTGAAAATCTGCAAATCCACCTTTTGCTATTTAATGTGTAACCAATGGTAATGATTTGGGTTCGTTTGAAATCGGGTTGTCTCACTCGATTGCAGGATTTAAAAAAAATCGTTTCAAAATCGCGTTACCCGACCTGATAGGGTATTCATATAAGAATCGGAGCCCAAGCAAACCCTTAACTAAATAGACAGAATAAAATAAAATAAATAATTTAAAACCCCGACTTAAGTCCTGCATCGGGTTGGTTAATCCGATTTTACCCGCACCCAACATAACGTTCAGCTTGAGCCGAGTAAGAATAGCGATAATTGTTGTTGTTGTTGTTATTCTGTTTGGGTTAAATTGATTGTAATTTTTTCGGGTTCGGGTTGATTTAGGGTTGAGATTTTATTATTGCAGCTTGGGTTTGGATTAATATGAAAAACTAGAATAAAATAATAACTTGATCTAAAGAAAAAATAAAATATTCTTTCAAACCTGTAGAAAAAAAAAAAAGAAAAGAAAAGAAAGAGAATAAAAGAAAAGAAAAAATTAACCGACCCCTAATTTTCCTCATCGAATATGGGTAAAATATGGTCACTCGACCCGATGAAGAATCGTCACAATTGTCACAAACCTGCAGCCAAAAAAAATATATATCTGAACTTTACGAGTTGGATTCGGGTAAAATCTGGTCACCCAATCCGATGCAGATTCGTCACAAATGTCACAAACGTCTAGCAAAAAAAAAAATGTCGATCCGAACAATCCGGATCGGATGCGGGGAAAATTTGGTCACCCTATCCGATGCAGATTCGTCACACTTTTCACATTGAAGTCGCACGGTGACTTCACAAAGTAGTCACATTGTGAGGTCACAGAAAGCCTTGAAAACGGCCATAACGACTTCACATTTAGGTCACAGTGACTTCACATCGACGTCACGTGACGTCACAACGACGGTCACAAAATCACAGTGTGACTTCACATTGACGTCGCCGTGACGTCACCATGCCTTACGGGTACTAACTGAAAACTGATGAATATTGGCTATTCATCATAGTGTTTAGAGTGAAAAAATGATAGAATAAAAATAAGAAAATAAAAGAAGGACTTAAATCTGCCAGATAATTCTGTCACGTTCTTAAGGATTTCTGCATTTTTAATTGAAATAAATTTCATTATTTTTTTTTAAATTTAATGTAAATTAATGATATTAAAATCGAATAAAAATGAAAGAACTATTGAATTTCTATTTGTGTCCACGGTTACAAAGTAGCAACTATCATAATTATCCATTCTTCAAAAAAGGTACAGAAAAGATCTTTAGTTAAAGAACATATAATTAAAAAGTTATATGTAAAATTAATTCGAATACATGAAAATTTTAATACAAATATAATACGTTTATCTAAATATTAAGTCTTATATATGCATTATGTATTTATCTACGCCAATAATTTACAATATCTCAAAATATTTCAATATTCCAAAGCTTTATTTGCATAGATTTTTTTTTTTTTTTTTTTTTTTTTAGAGTAAGGCATCCCAAGGAATTGACAAGATGCATTTATTTTCCTTCGACCACAAATAAGATGAATGTGAAGCACCTAACAACTAAGGCTTTAGAAGAATGATGATAGATTAGTTGGATGTCGAACAATGCGAATATGTTAATGTCCGTTGAGTATGATTTAATGTTGATGGTAAATAATTTTGTTACAAATTTTACAGTTCAATTAGTTCACTTAAATGAAATATGCTGCATATCATCAGTATAATAATAAAAATTAATATACATCTCTTACGAAATGAAACATGCAGTTTAATAGTTCAATAGAAAAGTGAAAAGTCAAGTAAAATAACAGCGTTTAAAAGAAAAAAATTCCCTCTATGTTTTGCCCGTTTTAGGAAATAGTTATTATTAAAATAATTTATTTATACAATGGTAAATTAATATTGTTTGATTTTCCAAAGTGCCATAAATACGAGAAAATAAAACTAACTGAAAACTGAGGAATTTTGGCAAAAATGTTTAGAATGAGACATTTTAAAATAAATTACATGCAATAATTACATATTACATTGCATTATGTTTTGTATTTTCTAAAATTTAATGTAAATAATTAAATTAAAACCGAATAAAAAAGAATAGACAATCGAATTTCAAATTGTGTCCTCGGTTACATAATAGCAACGATAAGAATCCTCCATTCTTCAAAAAAGGTACAGAAAATATCTTTATTTAAAGAACATATAAATAAAAAGTCACATGTAGCATTAATTCGAATGCATGAAAATTTTTAACTTGATACAAATATTATACTAAATATTATGTTTTATATATAAGCATTATGTATTTATCTATGGTAATAATTTACAAAATATCAAAATATTATAATATTCTAAAGCTTTATTTGATGTATTTTTTTATTCATTACGGCACTTAGACGTGCTAAGGAATTGACAAGATGCATTTATATTCATTTGACAACAAACAAGATGAATATCAAGCACTTAGCAGCAGAGGCTTTAGAAGAATGGTAATAGATTAGGGCTGATTTGGATGCCGAACAATGCGAGTACGATTATGAAAGTATGCTTTGATGGTGATGACAAGGGATTTTGTTATAAATTTTAAAGTTCATTTTAAAAAAAGTCACAATGTCAGTAAAATAATTAATATTAATATACATCTCTTACGAAATAGAATATGCATTACAATAGATATCAATAGAATCATTTCAATAAAAAAAATTTAAATTCAAGTCAAATAAAAGAGTTTAAAAGAAATAGTTCCTTCTATATTTTCCCGTTGTTACGTGTTGGTGTTCGTTATATAATAATTATTATTAAAATAAAGTTATTTATACAATGGTAAATCAAGATTATATAACTAAAAAAAAAAAACATTTTAAACACGAGAAAATAATACTAACTCAAAATTGAGGAATATAGGAAAAATTGTTTAAAAAAAAAAAAAAAGGAAACAGAAAAGAAAATAAAAGGAAGACTTCTGACTAGTAGATAATTGAGGCACGTAAACATCAGGATATCTGCATTTTTAATTATATTTCATGAACTTTTTGAAATTTAACTTAGCTCAATGAAATTAAAATCTAATAAAAATGAATGAACAGTTGGATTTGTATTTGTGCCGACGGTTACAAAATATCAACTGTAAAAATCTCCCGTTTTTCAATAGAGGTAGAGAAAAGATCTTTACTTAAAGAACATACAAATAAAAAGTTATCTATAAAATGAATTCGAATACATGAACATTTTAATTTGATACAAATATTATACATTTATCTATAGTCAGTCATAATTTAAAAACCTTCAAAATATTTTTATATTCGAAAGCTTTACTTGCTATTTTTTTATTAATTGAGGCACTGAGACTTGCCAGCCAAACAGGGTGCATTTATTTTAATTCGATCACAAACAAGATGGAAGCACCTAACACCCGAGGCTTTAGATTTTAGAAGAATGATGATTAATTAGGACTGATTTGAATACCTAACAATGCGAGTATGTTTACGAGAGTATGATTTGATATTGATGATAAAGGATTTTGGTATACATCTTATAGTTCACTTCTAATCATATATATTACAATTCCTAAAAGAAAAGAAACAGAAAGAAAAGATTATCTAATGTCTTTACGAAATGAAATAATTATTACAAATTAATTCAATAATTTTTCTTTCTCCTTTCTTTTCCTTTCCTTTTTTTTTTTTTTTTTTTTTTTTTTTTTAGATACAAAAAGTGTTTCAATGAAGATATGAAAGAAATGTTACATGTAAAAAGATTAATTTGAAACATAAAATTTTAAATTTATATAGGCATCATGTATTTATCTACGGCAATAATTACGATATCTTAAAATATTGCAATATTCCAAAGCTTACTTGCCTTTTTTTTTAATAGATTAAGGCACTGAGACGTGCCAAGCAAAATGACAGGATGCATTTTTTTTCATTCCACCACAAACAAGATGAATGTAAAATACCTAACAGCTGAGGCTATAAGAATAATAATGATAGATTAGGACTGATTTGAATGCCAAATAATGCGAGGAGTAAAAAGTTACAAATTTTATAGTTTACTTAGGCAGGTGGCCATAGTTGCGCTTTGAAGATGTTTCACAATTTTCTGCTTAGGTGTGTGTGGTTGAATTTTTATTTTTTTTAAATTTTATAATTATCTCTAACACATATCAAGTATGCTTTTCCTTATAAAATAAATTTAATTATTTTTATAATACAATTCTAAAATTGTAGCTTGTGGGCCACCTTTGACGCATAGTATTCCAAAGGTGGCCAATATGTTGTAAACACATTTAAAATGTGAAAAAATACTCAGCAAACTATTGTACTTCTAGAAGAATATATTACAATGCTCAATTAAAATTAAGTATTTAATTACAAGGAAAAAATTAGAATAAACATTTTTCAAAACATACCTTTGTAATCGGATTCCATCCAGAGAAAGTGCAGATGAAATTTTCGATTTTTTTTTTTAGTACGTATCTGGCACTTTTCATGCAGATATTGCAAGCATTGATTACATAATCACATGTTCATTGTTTTGTCTTTCTTGCATAAATAGGAAAACCAGCTTTCTTTTGGCTGGCGATTGCACTTATGCCAAACATAGCAGTATCAGTTTGTTTAAGAGTCTCTTTTGTCAGTGTATCTGATTGTTTTTGGATTTTCTTATTATGTTGCTTACCATTATGCTCTAATGATTCTTTCTTTTTTTTTATATCTTTCAAGTTTTTCTTCTTAATCTTCTGACACGAAAATATTTTGAACCACTTTTTGTGCACGGAAGTTCAAGGCCTTTTTTTTGGGAGTTACTGTCTTCTTTTGGGGGATCTCCGGAGTTCTCAATAGTTTAGACATTCGCTGGATTATTTTTAACACAATTAATTCAAATTGATAAAGTAATCATACAAGTTGTAAATTTCCAACTGGAAGAAAAATGTCCGGGCCAGGATGTAAATTAAACTAAATCCACATGTAAATTAAAATATCTTCTTACCTGAAAATTAGAACGACTACTCCTCAAAATCCTGGCCCGGACATTTTTCGTCCAGTTGGAAATTTACAACTTGTAAGTTTAGACATTGTTGGAGTCTTAGACATTCTGTTTACCCTTACTACATTGATTTCTACATTTGTTTCCTAAGATGACCCACGTGTTCCCAAGGTGGCCCGACACATGGGTAACCTTGGGAACATACATATGGTCGCCATTTCCTTCCACGACATAAAACAATTAATTAATCTGATAAATTTATTAGAATTGAAGTAAATGCAGTTAAAGCAAAAGAAATAAGCTTTCAAAAAACGTAAAATAACTCAAAGTTCTAAGAATTTAAACACATGTAAATTAAAATATCTTCTTACCTGAAAATTAGAACGACTACTCCTCAAAAGTGAAATCACTTCATAAAATGTCGGAAGATCAAGGTGATCTCTTTAAATTCAGCCACATGCACTGTAGATACGTGATTTACAATGCAGTAGCGCTACCTTATGATTAAAAATGAAATTAATTCAACTTTTGGGGGGTGGGCTACCTTAGGAACATTGGTCACCTTTAGCTCCCCTATCTTATGTTACAATTCCTTAAAAAGAGAAATAATATAATCTAATTATTTTTACGAAATTAAATTATTATTGCAAATTAGATCAACAAAAAAAAGTGAACGTTCAAAAAGTTGAACATAAACTTTAGCTTTGCATGTGAAATTGTAACTGCAAGATTTTTTCCACCCTTCTTTTAAGATACAGAAGAGTGCTTCAACGAAGATGTAAAAGAAATGTTACAAGTTAAAAAATTAATTCGAATACATGAAACTTTAAGTCTCATATTTTATCTACGGCAATAATTTACGTTATCTTAAAAAATACATATATATCGATTAAGGCATTGAGACATATGACAATGAAATTGACAAGATGCATTTATTTTCATTCGACCACAAACAAGATGAATGCGAAGCAACTAACAGCTGAGGCTTTAGAAGAATGATGATAGATTGGGGCTGATTTGGATGCCGAACAATGAAAGTTTGTTTATGAGAGTTAGATTTGACGTGGATGGTAAGGGATTTTGTTACAAATTAACGAATTCTGAAATTTAAATTATCAAGGTGGATGACCTGCCAATAACTCTGACAATTCAAATGGGTTACTGATAGGTTACTTGTATAGTGGTTGATGGCACAGCGTTCATATAGGGACATGCTACGCCAAAAAATTGAAATGGGAATGAAATGACTAATATGAAATTATAAAATTATGTAACAGTTACTGGCATTTACTGGCATAGAAGTACATTGATATACAATAAATAAATCGTACTAATATATTTTTGTTAAATTTCAAGGAAAATAACACGAATTTTGCGTAGTTGAGTTGTACATTGGGAGCTTGTGCAGCAATGGACGCTTTGTATCCATGTAAAACAGCGAGTCGCAAGGTAGTAACGCACATAAAACAACGAAATTTAAAGAATAGAGGGGTCTTCTAGGGGCCAAGGGGGAAGTGATTCAAGTAAAAAATGACAAAACACAAGTCCTTTTACTTTCAATGTAGAATCCAAATTCAATCATCAAACTTCAGCAACATAAAATCTGAACACATCTCAAACCAAATTGTAAGAGTTATTGCATAAAGTAAATTGTTGAAAAAAATATATATCCATAGCAAATCAGTGTTTGATCCATTAACTCTTACAGGGTGCGCATAGGTGGTTATTTTTGTGTACCACTATTTCGGAGTTCGAAGGATAATCTACAATTTTTTTAATCGCAGACTTCTACGATTAAAAAATTGCTAATCAGTTTTTTATGCAATTTTAACATATTGTATAGTAAATGAACGTATACGAAATGACAAAAGATTTTCAGCTTTCAGTTAATAATCCTTAAACAATGTTTATTTATGCATTTTAAATGTTTTTAAATTTCGGATGGAACGTGAAGGCAATTATATATGTTTAATACTTAGCTAACGAATGCCGATTGGCAATTTTTATTAGGTAGATTTCGTAAGAAATACTACGTATTACATTCTTCCCTAAGGTAGAATTTTTGAAAAATTTTTGCAGATCTACGCCGATCATGACTCCCAGAACCCGAAACCACCCCCAGTTCAAAACTTTATCTGTCTATCTATCTATGTCACTTTTTTATGGACACGATAACTTCAATAATTCTGCACAAATCTCTTCCAAACTCATACATAAAATCAAGGGGCATAGAATCTCGGTCAAGTTCATTAATGGGCAAAATTGAACCAAGGGGGAAGGAAAATAGGTGGCTTTTTGTGAAAACAGAAAAAAAAAACTCATAACTTCTTAATTATGATACGTATCGAATCCGTTTAAAATTGTTATTACTTCTAGAAAAACGGCCAAAAATTTATGTATGACAGATTTTTGATATCATTAAAAATGACCCCAAGAGGGAGAAAAAAGGGGGATTTTAGAAGAAAAAAATTTATAACTTCGTCAATTCACAAAATATCAAATCCGCTTAATTTTTTTATAAATCCTCTTAATATTATCTAAAACTTTTATATTGAAAAGTGTTTTATAGGACCAACCCTTATAGCAAAAAAAAAAAAAAAATCCCTGCCGGCTCCGCCGGCAAACAAGTTAGATTTCGAAGTGGGCCGTCCCAACTGCAGCATCACGACAAAAAGGGGTCATTTCTTCCGCAACTCCCAACAAACATGCGCCCCACGGTCTGCGTCTTCAAAATCTACCTGCGCCTGTAGGCCGAGTCGTCAGAGATTTTGTCTAAATGTGTTGTTTCCAATTGGACAACAGTATTTTTGCACATTTGGACAAATAAAACTGGTTGTAGCAAATATGGCAGCATTCGTTAGTTAAGGGTTAAGTAACTTTTCCTCTTAACAAAATATTTCTTTCATAGTAGAAAATAATTTTTTTTTCTTCAGCTCGTAAAAAATTTATTGCATCAGAAAAATGAGTATATTAATGATAGAAAGGTTTTTATAACTTCTTTTTTTTTTTTTTGGTACTGCAAGTTTTTTAATAACAATTTTTAACTATAAATCTGCCTCTCCTCAATATTTTTCTATATTTAAATCAATAATCTAATTCAGATGTTAAAGTTTCTCTCTCAGTCTTTACTTTTCCTTAATTTTTCATTTTCTTTCTTTTGATCATTTTCTGAATGCCTGTCAACTATACGAATCTTACTTAAGAAATGAAAGACTAAATTTCTTAGTTAATGACGGAATTTTTTTACAACGTTTTGAAAAGTTTTTTAATAACAATTTTTAACTATAAATGTGCCTCTCCTGAATATTTTTCTACATTTAAATCAATAATCTAATTTAGATATTAAAGTTTCTCTCTCACACTTTACTCTTCCTTTATTTTTCATTTTCTTTCTTTTGATCATTTTCTGAATGCCTGACAAATATAAGAATCTTACTTAAGAAATGAAAGACTAAATTTCTTGGTTAATGACGGAATTCATGTTCTTCCTTGGTTAATCATGAAACACCACTGAATCTTTTTCTTCCTAATTCCCTCTCTCGGATTATCCAGGAAATTACTGCAAATACCTGTTGGGGGCTTACGCTTGAGAAATTCCTTAAAATTTGTGCGGCTTAGGGGAAAATGACGCCGATGACAGATTTAAAGACAAGGAGAGCGGAAAATTCTCTAGGCCCCACCACCAAGACTGTCAAAGGCCATGGCCTTTGTAGTTTTGCTGAAGTCTCAAATTTCGCACTTTCCTTTTTTACCCCGCATTTCTCACATGATGGGCTGTCAAAGATAATTATGTGCATAAACCGAGATAAGCTCATCTTGTTTTACGTAGCTTAAAAATCCATGAAAGGTTAAATGATGGTTTTTATGCTTGGTCTTCTTTTATTTGTATTTTCAAATGTTTAGGGTTATTAAATGCATTTATTAATTTTTTCTCAATTGTATTTTCAGTTTTCTGCGTTAAAAAAATCTTGTTTCGTTTTAAACACTCCTCAACATAGTTGAAAAGTGTTTATGACTTCAGGTTGTCTGTCCGTGCTCTAACTCTTGAAAATATACTCGAATTGCCTTGTAATTTCTGCACGTTATTAAAATATACTATAGCACTATATCGCTATTGAAAATGAAGTGTCTAGCGGTTATAGTTCTGCTACAGGGGCTGTCAAAAGTATTCCGTTACATTACGGTCAATGCGAAAAAATCGTTTATTATTATATATTTTTCTCTTTTCTTTTCTTTTATTATTTTTTCTCTTTTCAATTATATTTTCAGTTTTCTGCGTTAAGAAAAAATCTTGTTTCGTTTTAAACACTCCTGAACATAGTTGGAAAATTTTTATGACTTTGGCTTGTCTGTCCGTCTGTCCGTGTTCTAACTCTCGAAAATATAATCGGATTGCCCTACAATTTTTGCACGTTATTAAAGTTTACTACAGCACTATCTCTATTGAAAATGAAGTATGTAGCGTTTATAGTCCTTCTCTAGGGGCAGTCGAAAGTATTCCGTTACATTACGGTCAATGGGAAAAAATCGTTTCAAGTGCATTTTAATGATGTTACAACATTTCAAACATAATGAAATTGACATGTATTTACGAAGTGCCTTAAAACATGCATTCTGTAGAATACGGGGCGTGGAAAGCATTTATTATTTGTTTACAGGGCCACACAAAATAATTTCGTTACATAATAGTGTACAGGGAAAAGCTGTTTGCAGAGTATTATGTAACACTATTTCAAATATAATGAAAATTATATACAATACTGAGGTTTAATAGAAGATACTTGCTATAGAATATGATGTGCATAGCATTTATCGTTCATTTACAGGGACACTCCAAAGAATTCGGTTACAGTACTGTATCTGAAGTACTGTCTATTAGCGATAATTGCTCGAAGTGCATTTTCAGTTATGGTATGCGTTTCTAAGCTTAACTTAATTTTTGCATACTATGTGGTGGTGTGTATAAATTCTGTAGATCATACACAGAGCTACACAAAAGAATTAGTAAGCAATATGTAGTATGAGCATGAATTGCTTAAAAGTGTTTTTTAATTGAGTTATGCCTTTTCAAGCTAAGCTGTATTTAGTATACTAAGAGATGTTTGTAGAATATAAATAAAATCATACACAGGGTCACGCAAAGAACTGGACACATGGCTGCCTATGAATGATAATTTTCGAAATGGTGATTGCAGTAGTTTTAAGCGTGTTTTAGCCTGAATTAAAATTTAGCTTAATATGTGGCGTGTATAAATATCTGTAGGTAATATACATGGGTGTAAAAAAAAATTAAGTATGTTTCCGTTTATTGGTAGAAATTGCTGAAGGTGAATTTTCAACCTATTATGCATTTTCTTACTAAACTAAATTTTAGCATACTATATAGAATATATACAAATCTATTGATAAAATACAGGGCTGCACAAAAGAATTGGAGTACTTTTCCTTCTATGGACGGTAATTGGGGAAATCTGGTTCTCAAATGTGTTTTCCGAAATGTTTACTTAGGTATTTTATTTACGTTATTAAATAGCGAATTTCTTTTAAAGTATTCTGCATTGTTGGAAAGTGTTAAATAATATAAACCTGATGCATGAATTTTCTTTCTTGTTAATTTTATTGATTTGATTAATTCCAACGTCATTAGTTATTAAACCTCAGAAAAACATACTTAATAGGGGGTTGTAGCGTAATCGTAAATCAATAAACAGTTTTTGGCAAACACAGATTTAATTACGTCACAATCACTCAGTACACTTATCACAATTACATAGATTTTTAGTTGTGGGCGGTGTTTCAGGGATTTTTATCAGGATGAACGAATAGTTCTACCGGCACTAGGCGGCCGTAACAAATAGTCTCTCAAGAAGGAGAATTTTACCAGAGCAGGGCGCTCTCTCTCACACAAGTACGCGAAGTACTTCTGAAATAACCGGCAAAGTTTTTGCCTTAACCATCGGCACATGGACCGAAGACGTAGGCCTTAGAGCGCCCTGCTCTGGTAAAATTCTCCTTCTTGAGAGACTATTTGTTACGGCCGCCTAGTGCCGGTAGAACTATTCGTTCATCCTGATAAAAATCCCTGAAACACCGCCTACATGTAAAAATCTATGTAATTGTGATAAGTGTACTGCGTGATTGTGACGTAATTAAATCTGTGTTTGCCAAAAACTGTTTATTGATTTACGTTTACGCTACAGGGTAAATATTCTCTAATAGCTCATAAAAGCAACAGATATCGAATGATTGATTGATTTTTTACTGAAAGTAATTCTTCAAAGTTTAGCAACATTTTAAGATCCTGGCGTTAATTTTTGCATACGAAAAATGATTATTTACTAAATATGTTTAACATATTACTAAATATGTTTAACATATTACTAAATATGTTTAACAAGGAATTAAATGGCTTATTTTATTGCCTATCACTTAAATTGAACTTCTTTAAATATTACAGATCATCAGCAATTTCTCATTTGGAAATATACAAGCAATACAGAATAAAATTGCATTTTTATTGTTTTGTCAGTCTTCTACTAGTAATACATTTAAAATTTTATTAAATTATATAACTCGTAGTTACTTAAAATATTATTAGTAACAATATAATATCCACTCCATCATGTTACTAGGAATACAAACTTTACTTGGTATATTTTTACAGCTTCTTGAAATTTTACAGATCGTGAGCAATTTCGTATTTGAAAATATACAAACAATGCAAATTAAAATTGCATGTTTTAGGAAAATTTTATTGTTTTGTCAGTCTTCTACTAGTAATACATTTAAAATGTTATTCAATTATAATTCATAGTTAATTAAAATATTATTAGTAACAATATAATATCCACTCCATCATGTTACTACGAATGCAAACTTTACTTGGTATATTTTTACAACTTTTTTAAATATTACACATTGTCAGCTATTTCTCATTTGAAAATATACAAGCAATACAGATTAAAATTGCATGTTTCAGGAAACTTTTATTGTTTTATCAGTAATACATTTAAAATGTAATTAAAGTATAATTCGAAGTTACATAAAATATTATTAGTAACAATATAATATCCACTCCATCATGTTACTACACTGTAAAAAATATTTGGAACGTTTAGTATTCTAACAGGAATGTTTCTGATACCATCGGATATCTAAGAGCTATTTTCACTTTCTGAAAACATCAGAAACCTTTCCGAATGTTTAGGTTTAGGTGATTGAAACCGACCTTCTTCTATAGCAAACCAGTTTGTGCGCATTCCAAGTATTTCTCTTCTCAACTATTTCAAGCAGTTTACCCGTTAACGGCAAAGCTAAAGCAGCATGTTGTTGGCTGTGGAATATTATGTTAGTTATTCGAGCGGTCCAAAAAGAGAATTTTATAAAAGGAATATTTGAAAAAGGTAAGAATTTCTGCTGTTTTAAATACTCTAATAATATGTTTTATAATGATTCTGTTTTATATTCATTATTATCTCATACATGGCGTGATATTTTTCAGTTTATATCAATATTTTTAACAAATATGTCTTAACCCTAACATTTAGGACTATTTACATGAGCATTTAGATACTTTGAGTTGAAAGGATAATTATTAAAATATACTCTAAAATATAAAAATACAAATCCTTTGTCGCTCATTTTAAGTTTTTTTAATGTTGCTTCAATAAATATGATTTTTAAATAGCATTTAGTAGCAATTTTATCTCTTAAAGAATAATATCTGCCGGCGGTACTGTGTGTTTGTTTATATATATTTTTTAACGATGTTTCAGAACTCTAACTTTTATAATACTATATATTAAAAATTGACTTGTCTGACTTAAAAAATATCGTTTTAAAGTAAACAAACTATATTTATTTATTTTATTCTAATTCTGAAAAAAAATTTCCTAGGTGTTTTTATTAATCTCAGGGTTATGTCCAGATTTTTCTCACAGGATCCTGTTATTGTGAAACTGAAGTTTTTTTAATTTTTTAAAAATTCTGGTCATAATTTTGTGAATTTGAAATTATCGTTATATCAGGTTCCTTTGTATCTATCATTTACACATAAAAAAACTATGCACTTTGATAAGTTCAATTGTTTTGTGATAGGTCAGATTTTATTTTTAAATCATTAAATTTGTGAAAAGTTCAGTTTTTGAGGTGGTAAAGTCTTTTTTTTAAGACAAAGAATTTTGTGAAGGATACTGTTTTGGAACGAAAAATTTTGTGAACGGTCCAGTTTTAAGATGAGAATTTTTGTGAAATGTCTTGTTTTAATATGAAAAATTACCTTTTAAGGACCGAAAAAATTAACAGATAAACAGATCTCTGAAGCTGCATTGCTTTTGGAAAGCTCATACATAAGTTTTAATCGTTTTATGTTGCTGGGAGTTAGATTATTTGAAATGTATCTAAAATATATTAGTATAGCTTTAGTTTGTCTATTTCATGTTAATGAAAAGTTTTGAAAGTTTTCTTTCTAAGTATATATGCTATTTTTTTTTTTTTTTTTTTTTATAAATACTTGATTTGTGAAGCTGTATGAATCCCATATTTTTTTCATGATATATTGTTAAAAAACAAGGTAAATATCTCCATTCTCCAATATTCACTGCGTGAATATGCTTAAATATTAGGGTTAAAACATATTTGATAAAATTTTGATATAAACTGAAAAATATCACGCAATATACCGAATAATTTCGCCTAGAAAAAAGAATCATTATATAAAAAAAAAAGTTTGATTAGAATATTTAAAAGAACAGAAATTCTTATCTTTTCAAGTATTCTTTTAAAATTCAGGTAATATATAATAAAAATAGATAAAAAATATATTCAGAAACACTTCAGATATATTCAGAAAGGTTTTAGATGCATTCAGAAAAGTTTCCGATATACTTTGAAATATTTCCGATATATTCAGAAACTTTTCCGATATATTATGAAAGATTTCCGATATATTCAGAAAGGTTTCAGATATATTAAGGAAGGTTTCATTACGAATCGGAAAGGTTCCGTGTTTTAGCCGAAACATTTTTCTGATCGAATCAGAAACCTTTCTGTTAGTATCGTGCAGCACAGGTCTCCGTTACTTTCAGAAACGTTTCTGAAATTTTTTTACAATGTAGGAATACAAACTTTACTTGGTATATTTTTACAACTTCTTTAAATATCAGCTATTTCTTATTTGAAAATATACATGCAATATAGATTAAAATTGCATGTTTCAGGAAACGTTTATTGTTTTGTCAGTCTTCTACTAAAAATACGTTTAAAATGTTATTAAATTATAATTCGTAGTTAATTAAAATATTATTAGTAACAATATAATATCCACTCCATCATGTTACTACGAATGCAAACTTTACTTGGTATATTTTTACAACTTTTTTAAATATTACACATTGTCAGCTATTTCTCATTTGAAAATATACAAGCAATACAGAAAAATATTGCATGTTTCAGGAAACTTTTATTGTTTTATTAGTAATACATTTAAAATGTAATTAAAGTATAATTCGAAGTTACATAAAATATTATTAGTAACAATATAATATCCACTCCATCATGTTACTTGGAATACAAACTTTACTTGGTATATTTTTACAACTTCTTTAAATATCAGCTATCTCTTATTTGAAAATATACATGCAATACAGATTAAAATTGCATATTTCAGGAAACTTTTATTGTTTTGTCAGTCTTCTACTAGTAATACATTTAAAATGTTATTAAATTATAATTCGTAGTTATTTAAAATATTATTAGTAACAATATAATGTCCACTCCATCATGTTACTAAACTTCTTTAAATATTACAGATAGTCAGCAATTTCTTATTTGAAAATATACAAGCAATACATATTAAAATTGTATGTTTCAGGAAAAGTTTATTGTTTTTTCTTCTAGTAATACATTTAAAATGTTATTAAATTATAATTCGTAGTTACTTAAAATAGTATTAGTAACAATATAATATTCACTCCATCATGTTACTAGGAATACAAACATTACTTGGGATATTTTTACATCCACGCGTGCAAAGTCACGAGCTCTGCTAGTCTAAATTAAAGATTCGTTTTAAATAATCATCACGCTACAAAATTCATCTAAATTAAACCCGAAACTTTCTGCTAAATAATAATATAATAATCTTTTCAAAAGTTATTAAAATCCGCTTAATTTGTAACTCATTTTCGTTGCCTTAGCAACAAATCTCCTATCATAAACAAACTGCTTTTGTTTGACCTTAAACAAGCCTTAATCCATCATCATTCTTCAAAAGTTTTTGCTGTTATGTGTTTCAGATCTGCCTTGTTTGCGGTCGAATTAAAATGGATGAGTGCTGGCAATTTTTTGGCAAGCATTAAGCTCCCATCCACCCAGTACATTAAAAATGAAGTAAAATAAAGTAAAATGGAATTGAAATATGAAACAAGCTTTATAATCATTATATGAAATCTTGGAAGCCAACCAAAAATCTCTGTCTTTGTTTTTAAAAAAGTAAAAGAAACTTTTGGTGTGGTAAGCGCGCGGTTTGGGATTAATCTCTAGAAGTTTTGAATTATGATTATAATTGGTTGAGATGTAAATTTATAAAGGGGTGGGTGTGAGGGGAATGTGAACTGTTTTTACATTCTTCTATTTAACTTAATTTGGTTTTAGTATGTAAAGATGGAATTTTGTAAATGATTTTTCACTCACGCCGTGATAGGGTAGAATTCTAACAATGATGCACAGATGTGTGTTTCCGATGACAATACCACATTTTAATATAACTTTCTTCTATCTTTACAAGAAGAAAGTACTGGATTCATGAAAAATTTCGACTTCTGGTTTTCGACGGATTTACACCTTTTAGAAGGTCCTGAACATAATTTGACTGCTTTTAGAAAATGTCTGTCTGTCTGTCTGTACTATGTGACAAAAATTTTGTGGGCGCTCTATTTCAAGAACTAATTCACGGAATTTAATAAAATTTTAGATTCAGTTAGTCAAGTTTTTGCTGTTATGTGTTTCAGGTCTGCCTTGTTTGCGGTCGAATTAAAATGGAGGAGTGCTGCCAATTTTTTGGCAAGCATTAAGCTCCCATCTACCTAGTACATTAAAAAGAAGTAAAATAAATAAAGTAAAATGGAATTGAAATATGAAACAAGCTTTATAATCATTACATGAAATCTTGGAAGCCAACCAACAATTTCTGTCTTTGTTTTTAAAAAAGTAAAAGAAACTTTTGGTGTGGTAAGCGCGTGGTTTGGGATTAATTTCTAGAAGTTTTGAATTATGATTATAATTGGTTGAGATGTAAATTTATAAAGGGGTGGGTGTGAGGGGAATGTGAACTGTTTTTACATTCTTCTATTTAACTTAATTTGGGTTTTAATATGTAAAGATGGAATTTTGTAATCGGTTTTCCACTCACTTCTTGATAGGGTAGAATTCTAATAATGATGTACAGAGGAAGAGAAGTTTTTGCTGTTATGTATTTCAGATCTGTCTTGTTTGTGGTCGAATTATAATGGATGAGTGCTGGCAATTTTTTGGCAAGCATTAAGCTCCCATTCACCTAGTACATTAAAAATGAAGTAAAATAAATAAAGTAAAGTGGAATTGAAATATGAAACAAGCTTTATAATCATTATATAAAATCTTGGAAGCCAACCAAAAATCTCTGTCTTTGTTTTTTAAAAAGTAAAAGAAACTTTTGGTGTGGTAAGCACACGGTTTGGGATTAATTTCTTGAAGTTTTGAATTATGATTGTAATTGGTTGAAATGTAAATTTATAAAGGGGTGGGTGTGAGGGGAATGTGAACTGTTTTTACATTCTTCTATTTAACTTAATTTGGTTTTAGTATGTAAAGATGGAATTTTGTAATCGATTTTTCGCTCACTTTCTGATAGGCTAGAATTCTAAAAATGATGTACAGAGATGTGTTTCCGAAGACGATGCCACATTTTAATATTATTTTCTTCTATCTGTACAAGAAGAAAGTATTGGATTCATGAAAATTTTCGACTTCCGGTTTTCGACGGATTTACACGTTTTAGAAGATCCTAAACATGATTTGACTGTTTTTAGAAAATGTCTGTCTGTATGAATGTAACATATGACAAAAATTTTGTGGTTGCTCTATCTCAAGAACTAATGCACGGAATTTAATAAAATTTTAGATTCAGTTAGTCCACGATATAAATTGGTGCTGATTAGTTTTTGGTGTAAATCGCCCAACAAATGACGCTGCTATGTAGCATTTTTCGTAATTTCCGCGCTAGCTCTATCTCTAGAACTAATGCACAGAACTTCATCAAACTTCAGATTCCGTTAGACCTTGACATAAATAGATGCTTATTACGTTTTGGTGTAAATAGCCCATCAGATGGTACTGCTATGCTACTTTTGTTATGCTTTTCTCGGTAACTATATCTCAAGAACTAATGCACGGATTTTTATCAAACTTCAGATTAAGTTAGATGCTGACATAAGTTGTTGATTAGGTTTTTGTGTAAATTTCCTAACAGGTATTTCTGTGATGCTGCAGTTTTCAAGATTTACACGATTTTACCGATAGTTATATCTCAAGAACTAATGACGGAGTTTAATAAAACTTTAGATTCAGTTAGACATTGATATAAATTGGTGCTGAGATTCGTTTTTATTGAATACGAAACTTGTGTAAGATAAAAGAAAGTTGTGGGATTTGCACATCCAACTAGCTTTTAGTACGCAATTGTAAACTAATGAATTCCTTTTTTAGCATTATTCATTAGCCAGCCGCATAGATGATATATCGATAAATTTCGATAAAAGATGAATACATAGTATGTACGTAAAGTTACCTTAAATTCTGTGAGAAATTCTGGCTTCAAGAAGCAATTAATAATAAAGTATGCGGTTTTAATCCACTTTTCCCTGTTAGTAATGTACTTATTTTTACTATTGTATTATATTCATTATTATTTGAATGATAAAAATGAATTTTTTAAAGTTTACTGTGTGTATATTATTTTTCAGAAGCTGAAATTCATATCCATGTTGTCCTAGTAGTTTGGTAGTAGAAATCATATTTATATGAATATATTTTGAAATTCCTCTTCTGTAACTTCCATAAAAATGAATGCCAAAATGAAAATGAATGTCGAAAATCGTATGTAAAGTTTGAAATTTGAAATTAGTTTTGTTAAAAGAGATTGTATCGAAATCAGACTTACATATTTATATGTAAGCCTGTTTCATCTCTTCTGAATTACATCTCATTACATATTTATACTTTTGAACTCCGAGAGTGTACCTCGTACATTCGTATTTATACCCATGTGTATGTTCGTATGTGTACCAAATATATAATCATACATTATCTTTTCAGACCTCAAAACATGTCGACAAAAAAAGTATTAAATAGCTTTCATTAAATTTAAATGCTAAGATTAGATTAGTTTAATATGTTTAAAATGTACTATACCCTTATATTAAGTAAAAATGACTATTAATATTTTTCCACAAGCACGAAAAGGTACTTCTTTATTATAAGGGCCTTGGCGGAGTTTTAAAAAACTTGGTGCAATTCGAGCTTCAGAAAAGGAGATTTGCTGCCAAATGATATAAAAAGCTATGGAAACAAATCTGATGAACTATCATGCTTCTTCATGCGTGTATTTAAAAATTGTTTCTAATTACATGTACTAGCAAAATTATTTCTGTTTTTATATATATGGCTTTTTCATATTAAATAAAATGTATAAATATTGAAAACATTGCTGCCGTGTATGAAACAGTCAGTAGGTTGCCAGAGAATATGTGTGCAGATTTTCCTTCTCTTGCCGAGGTCTCTGTAACAAAGAAGTACCCCCCCAAAAAATCACTTTTTTTTTTAAAGTGAAAACTTCTTTAGGCGCGTTGGGCATTTTTTGAGATGGGAAAAAAACATTGAACTCGCGACACTGTTACTGTAACCGACACCTCTGTATATAAGTATGTACATATATTGTGTATAGTTCGGTATGAGGTAGGGCAGAGCGGGCGCGTCGCGTGCCGCATGCTTGCCTGTGCGCTATTGGTTCCCGAAATACACGTACGAGAGTTAGAAAAAGGGAATGCTTTCAGTAGTGCTGCTACACAATTCAACGCACGTTTCTGTTAATTCAACATAGATATTATAATTGTGACAATTCTTGAAATTCATTATTTTCTTCTTTAATTTAGCTAGCTACATATAATATATCATACAATTAACTTGCTAATGTGAAGTATTAATAATTACATACTGTATATTGTTTAAATGAGAAATATTGTACTGCAGTGCTTTTGAGTTTGAATTTGTAAATCTATCATTGCTATTAAATTAATAGAACTGCTGCTCATCATCACTTAAGTAAACAATTATTTAAATAAATAAATAAATTTACGTAACACGGGGATAAAAATGTGTATCACTATATAGTATATGTGAACACGTGAGCTGTCTCTGTACCAACTGTTACGGTGCAGGAATGCAGCGCTTGATCGCCTTCTCTCTTCTTTTAATACCCAAACATTAAGCTCTAAATTTAAAACATTATTATAGTAAAATGAAAAAACTTCCAAAAAAATACAGCTTTCAAATAATCTATAATTTTAGTTTAAGGTTTCCTCAGTGATGGAAAAAAATACGGATCATTACATAGAGAATTCCATTTAACGATGACCAATGATCGCAATCTTAGCACAACGAGATATAAAACTACAATTGATGCAGTCTTTATAAGATATTTAAGTAGATTTGAATCACAATTGTTTGTTTCCTGTTTTAGTTACCATAAACCTATAGTATCAGTTCTGAAATATAATGATAATAATGAGGATGGTAATGATGATGATGGAAGAGTTGTTGAAATTGTGGATGAAAATTCATAAGTTTCATTGGTATTAATTTCAAAGAATACCAATTAATTAAATTTCATATTTCATGTATTTGTAAATTTACGTTTTAAGCAATAGATTGCAATTTTTGTATGTAAAATAATATGCATTATTTTTCCTGTACAATAGCGCATTAAATGAAAATTGTATGAGGTAGGGCCGTTTATATATAATTTTTGTAGTAGTAGTTTATAATAATGAATAAAAAAACACTTCATTTAAAAGTATTTCCTGCACAATAAAACATTTCCTGGCGATTCCAAAAATACACACGTAATTGTTCAAGTTTTCACTTCTGTCGGCACTCCCGGAGTGCCACTGTTTTTTTTTTTTTAACTTAAAATAGCGTAATAGCGAGGCTTAAAACGTCGCAGTTCTAAGCTTTCATATCTATTATGCAATAAAAATCTTTTCTTTTAAACTACAATATATTTTTAACTATAAAAACCTTTCAGTTTAACAATTGATAAGCGAAATTTGTATTTTCAAACAACACTTTCATATTATCTTATTCTATGTTTTTTTTTTTTTTTTTTTTTTTTTTTTTTTTAATAGAATTTATTTATATATATGTGTAGCATCTATAACCTCAGATTATGCAATAACAAAGCGTGTAAAATTTTGATTGATATTGAGCCGATTTTCCAGTGCACCATAATAGGCTGTAACTTGCGCTTCGGTTGCCCATCTCTTGATTGTAAAATTACGTAGCTAATGGACCCCATTAATCCAAGATACAAGGGAAGATAAAATTGGTCTCCTTTTATTTTCCCATAAATTTAATCTTATACAGTTTTGGTTTAACCTTCTTAAAGTTTGGCATTTGATTTTTAATGAGCTAGATGTGTCTTTTAATGCTATTTTTTATTAAATTTTAAAATAATTTTTAAACATTTTAAAATATTTAAAATTAATTTGTTGCGGTTAAAATTTTTGCTTATTCTTACTTTCTGTAAATAAAAGTGTATCAGTGAAAATGAATCCCCAGTAGATATATTGGGGAAGCACAGATGCATATGCAATTAAAGAGGAAGTCATCTAACGCAGTCATCATTGCATTGACATATTTTATACCACACTTAGAAGTTCATGACAAAATACAGAATTTGGTCATAAAGTGCCTTTTATGAAAACTAACCCAGGCTTCCTGGGATAGAGAATATATGTGAAAACAGCTTGTTTTTTTTTTTATTGAAAACTAATAGAATTTTTCACATTTAATATTTTTTTACTGAAAACTCTAATAGATTTTTTTACATTAAATATTTTTTTTTATTACTCCTAACAACACCAAAGAGCATTTTTACATTAAATATGTCAATTATATATTCAAATAAAATTTTGAAATTTATTAAAAGCGGTAATTTCGTACTGGTTTCGTATCAGAAGTTAATAGTGGAAGAATTCGCTAAAAATTTCGTTATCTAAAGCAGTTTTTTTATTCTGATAATTTCAGCGGTTTTAAGCGCTTATTTTGATTACATGTCTGTTAAATTTGTGTTTTATTTATTGTTTAATAAAGTTCTAATTTCGTTATGAAATTTCAGCTGAAAACAAATGCTGAACTTCTTATATTGTTTAAAGTGCAAACGGATTAATATTTTTTAATCGTCTGCAAATAATAAAGATAGATTTAAGAAAAAATCATGCTTGAAATTTAATTTAAATTCTATAATAAATCAGCCAATTAAGATGCAGTTTCCGAACAAATTGCATTTGAAAGTAGATTTTTTTCCGATATAACGGTATAAAAATTGAAAATGTTCGATGTTTAGAAATTGAAAAATTGCAGTAGGAAAAATCGCAAAACCGAAATGTCATCGTTAAGTGTTGCCATTCGCAAAATGACGTCAGCGTTACGCAGGGACACGTTTGTCCTTTATAATATAGATATATACAGAAGGTTAAAATTCGAAAATTCTAAAATATTTTTAGTCTTTTCACTTTCTCACTCTTGCACCGCCCTGAGGTCGCGGAGTGTGTAGGTCGCTAGGTTACGCCACTGCACTATAAAAGAGTAGACACTCCGTCGACTAAGGACGAGGGCGATATCCTATAGAACAGATAATCTCAGGATCCTAGACTCTTAACTACTGCAGTAAAAAAGACACTAACTACTTTCTAGATAAGGGTCGATCAGATCCACTAACGACCTTATTCCTTTTTACATTCGTGCAGTTATTTTTAAAATAGTAAATAGGAATCTATTTTTGTTAGTGACAGCGATAAATTCACCATTATCTTTTTAGCGATTCTCTTTTAACTGTGTTTTGATGAAGGAAATAAATTTTATCTAAGAAAGGTGATAGTCCAAGACCGAGAAGATAGGTAATCAAGATGGTAATTTTATCTGTTCCTAGGTTGAAGACGTTATCTACTTTTAGGAGGGGAGTTAGAACTCTGATTGAAATATTTGGGATATTTTTGACAAGGAGTAGAATAATAAAAAGTCCATTTGGGTAATCATAATAAAGCGATCACAATCACAATAATTCGATGCAATATCATTCTGTAATTAGATGCTCAGTATTTATTAGTAATTTTTCTGAAGATTGTTAAGATGCTACTTCACTCAGGCGAAAACACCCGCTGGCTAATGTTAATCTTATTGGGGAAATATTTTACGATATCTCGTTCGCATTTCAATATTTTTAAATGATTTTTTTTTTGTATTGGATAGCTGAGGTTATTCTCTTTGCACGCTTCTTTGTAGTTTTTCAATTTTTGTTGCAGTTTTTTATTTTTTTTATTATTTATTTTTTATTGAAGATATTTCCACTTTCGAAACCGGTTCCGAAAGTGAAAGTATCTTAATAATAAAAAATTGTGATCAAAATCGAAAAAGTACAAAAGCGCGTGCATAGAGATTGATCTCTGCTATCGAGTGAAAAAAAAAAAAAACAAGTAAAATTATTGAAATGCGAACGAGATATCATAAATTATTTCCCCCATAGGATTAACATTAGCAAGCGGGTGTTTTCGCCTGAGTGAAGTAGCCTCTTAAATTAGTGTGAAACTTCTCAGTAACTTGCTTTACTGAGATAGAATTAGTTGACAAGCAGATGAATCGGATATTTAAAAATATACAACACATTTAAAGGCTTATAAAAATCTTTTAATAAACAGATCTACTAGTGCCGTACACACAATCGGCGACATACTCAATATCAATAATGATAAAATAAACTATTTTCGCAAAAAAACTTGAAAAATGAACTTGGTAATCAAAAACCACGAGATCACAGGTATTATTTCATTATCCATAAACTGTAATAATGTAATAACCATAATGTATGCTTATTATTTCATTATACCTGTGATTTTTTCTTATACAATCATATAATTATATCGATTTTTTTAATCATTTATTTGGCTCTACATTTATATTTCTAAAAATCATCAAAATATTTTATTGACTTTCAAAAGTTGCGATTCATGATAGTCTTTTCTTCAGTCAAGTAAATTTGCCATAGTTTTTTTAGGGTAAACTATTTTAAAGAATATTAAATTCCAAATTTAAATATAAGTTGTTTAATAATATTTGTATAAGATTACGTTGTTTAATTATTGGAAGAATAAAATTAGTAATATTAGAAAAATTTTGTTCTTAAAATTCTGAGACTGGATATTACAATTGCGATAATACGCTTCGCTATTGAAAATTATATAGAACTTGGCATAATATATACATAACATCAGTTACATTTACAAAAATTGTGAGACCCGTAAAATTATATTATTATGCTTCTCCTCTTACTTGCCCTGTATATCCATATACTTAGTACAAGGGGTTTACAAATTTGATAAAATCTGGTAGTAATTAAAACTTGTCGCCAGAAAAAAATAGTTACTTCCCCTTCCCCCCTCGAATTTAATTAATTATAATTCTAATTATATATATATATATATATATATATAATTTCAAGAATAATTAATTATTGACGTATTTCATAAGAATAATTAATTATTCTTGAAATTTTAATTAAGTTTTATAGATTTTCTTCAAATGAATTACTTATAATCACTTATATGTTATTATTCCTTAAAATGATTGTAATAGATTAATCAGTTTTAATTCTGAACCCAAAAATTTGATTTGAAACTTACAAAAATACTTCAACTTTCTTTAGCACTGTATCCAATTTTAGATGCCGTAGAGACTGGGTTGGCAGTATTTCTTACTGTTTTATTGAAACCTCCCCCCCCCCTACCCCCACATTCTAATCCTTTGACATGCTATCTGGCTATTGCGAAAAAGAAAGGCGTTTTTTGTGCATGAGACGGGGAATGCCTTGTAAACTTGGTCCATCCATTAAAAGTACGAAAAAAGAGGAATATTACAGCTAGCCGCACACAATACGAGAGAAAATATGGCATTTGTGCTCGATTCTTACGTCAAAAAAAAAAAAAAAAAAAAAAGAAAAGAAAAAAGAAAAAGAAAAAAAAAGGCAGAATAAATAATTGACTTGCCAGATTTAAAAAAAAAAAAAAACTTGTTCGCTAGTGGCGACTGTATTTGTCAAGCCCTGTCTTGAACCAAATTGTCCCTTCTTCGACAAAATTTAATTGAATTTTAAAGTAAACAATTATACTTTATTAATTTAACACAATTATTAAAATTAGCAAAAAAAAAAAAAAAAAAAAATCATACGATTTGTAATTTTCCAACTCAGTTTTAAAATGCCCTGGCCGGGATTTGAACCAGGGACATTTGGTTTAATCTACCAACGCTCTACCAACTGAGCTATCCTGGACAAATCCGGTAAACAGATTTCGCTCAGACAATCAAAAGGTGTTATGAAAGATTGTCTGACTTAATTGTGTCCGTCGGATTTGTCCATGATAGCTCAGTTGATAGAGCGTTGATTGCTCAGGCTAAAGATGCCAGGTTCAAATCCCACCCTTTGAAGCTTTTCACTCGGTTGAATGAAACAATTATGTCTTTCGTGCCGTACCTTCTTCAGTTGTCTGCTTTCATCTACTATAAAAGTTTACAGAGCGATAATTTGCAGAAAAGTTTGTTTTTTCTTTCAACGAGGTATTTCAAAATGTTTCAATCATTTCCAGAGTTATAGTTTTCAAAAAATTTACTACCGCTTCCCATGTAATGTTATTTTTTGGCAATAAGCAAAAAGTCTTGACATTTTAATGAGAAAAATATTCTGGAGCATTACAGATGATCTTAGGATATAGATACTTCTAAATTAACAGCAAAACTTTTGTTCTAAAATATACTACCGGGCATACTGTAAAGTGTTTGAGATGTAAACAATATAAAATTTAACGTTTCTTCACCCACTTTTTATATTGTTTCAATTGGTGTATTTTTTTCGAAATTGCAATAATTTGTCTTTTTATTAAAAATTATTCCCATTAATTATCTCGTTTTATCACCTGCGGAAGTTTAGGCTTCATCCAAAATTATCTGAATGCTGAAATTTTCGTGCGACTCTGTGAATACATTTTGATGAAAATATTAAGAACTGAAGAACAATGTTCTGTATCACAGCAAATCTTCATATGACACATATACTTTTAATTCCGTAAAGAATTTTTTTGTTTTACAAATGACTTTCTGGCACTCTGTAAAATATTTGTGATGAAAATTATTTGTGATGCTTCTTTTTCCGGCTTTTACAATTTTTATGAAGTGAAATATTTTGCCTTCATCACCATACATTACCTCCATGAATTGCTTGGTTTCTTCACCTATGAAAGTTTGTTGTGTGATGTTTAGTACAAAAGTTTGCTTTTCTTTTAAAAATAATTATTTGCGAAATGTTTAACCTCTCAGTACTCGAAGCATATATGAGACGTTTTGTTGTTCTTATACGCTATTAATAATCTTCGCGGCGTGTTAAAGTGTTTTTACACATGCAATTGAAATATATTATAAAGATAATCGGTTCAAAATAGTGGTAAGAACAATAAAACGTCTCCCATCTGCTTCAGGCCCTAAACTCTTTGCTGGGTTTTATTGTTCGCTAAACACTGTTTCTTCATCTCGCAGATATCTATTTTTTTCTGGAAATAAAATATTTAGTTTTTGTTATCATAAATTACTTTCACCAACTGTCTGGTTTCCTTACCTGCGAAAGTTTACGAGATGGGGCTAGTACATAGAAGTTTGCTTTTCTTTTCTAAAGAACTTTTGCGAAATATTTCAACTCTTTTCTAGATTCCATTGTTCGTCAAACTCGCTGTTTCTTCTCATCTAATGTTATCTTTTGTATGAGCAGTGTTTATTTCAAGCAAACGAAAATCTTTAGCGATAAATTCATTACCTAGACACTATGTCTCCATGCAACAACCTTCCCATCTCATGGAATCCACCCTAAGGCATCGCAACTTACGATTTACACCCCTATTTCCCATTTAAACTCAAATAAAAACAGAACTTATCTGTCGCAGTACCTGAGCAATTCCTTCACAAACACACATTACCTTTTTCTAAAATCGCTTGCTCTATCCCCCAGGCGGAGGGTTGTTCGATGTCAGGTATCTTCCAACGGTATCTGGCTGCTAAAAAGATGCTTTCTATTTAAGTATGTCATAAAACTAAACTTAAGTTTTTTTCATCTAAGAACATAAGTACGCTAATCTTTTCGCAAAATCATGGGCACGTTGATGTTCTTAATAAGGTTCCTGTAATAAAATTAAGCGATATTCCGCAGGTGGTAGGACTGTTTAGGGACTTCGTGCAAGATAAGGGGCTAGCTGACACTTTTAGAGCTTAGCTACCGTAGCTAAATCGTGGGTGGGAAAAGTGATATATCCTCCAAATGTGTCTTGATATTAAGAAAATTTCGTAAAATGTATTTAAAAAGTTTTAGAAACGTTTTTTGCAGCATCTAACGAGGTGATACCCATGAGGAAAGCTCGTACTTCTCTACTATCGTAAAATTTAAACTCACGAAGTGCTGCCATATATTTTTTCATATTAGTTTATCATTTTAGCAATATGTTAGTAAGAACGGATATATTAAACTGATATGCAAGGGGATTTCAGATAATTTGCAAAAGACTGATTTTCATCTTAAAAGTGTAAAAGTTTAGCGTTATATTAACGTCATAGAATTGTATAAAATAAGGAAAAATATTTTTATCGAAATCGAAAAATTTCATAGTTAATTTCATAGCCTTATAATCTTCAAAGATAAGGAAGTTTTTGAGATTTTAAATCTAAAATATGACAAACTTTTGATTAAACAGTTTTATGATTTAAGTAACAATTTTTAAAAGAAATTTTTATATTTAAATAATAATGTTAGAAACATTTCTACTAAATATGTATTATTAATCTATAATATTTATTATTAATCATATTAACATATTAACCGGGGAATAAACTCTTGTTCAACTGATATGCCTGATTACCAACGGGTCACACTTCCAAAAGTGAAAAAGAATATAATTTTTTTCCTTATTCATGGCAGTAATTTTGTCTGAATAGAGCGTTTTAATAAGACGAAAATTTCTATTAAAATTTTACTGGTGGAAGAAATGCGTTCAAAATATTGCAGTAGTAGTTTTGTGTATGACGAAATATTTCGTCATACCCAGTTAACAGCTTAATATTATGATTTATATATATATATATATATAACCATTAATGAAAAATTACCGTAACACTAACAAAAACTATGAAATTATGAATTAGTATGTAATAATTAATTGACATCGATAGTGTTCCCCAACACTCTGAATATAGATACCATATACTTATTTAAAAGAAGAAGAAATTAAATTAAAAATTTAAAAAATGGAATTTGTGGAATTTAGACAGAATTTTCAAGTACCAAATGCATAAATACCACAAATAAAATGTATGATTTCATCATCATATTAGCCATAACATTGCGTAAGAATATGATTTTGGGACTACCACACCGTAATATAGAAAAAAATCGTAAAGTTCAAAAAAAAAAAAAAAAAAAAAAAAAAAAAGAAAAGAAAAAAAAAAGAAAGAAACCCTACTCATAAAAATGAGAAAAAAACAGGGAAATTAACTCATAAAGTTCAAAATACTACTGGATTAAAAAGGATATAGGAAAAAGAGCACACCAGTTACCAGATAGACAGGAGTCATCACATAACACAGGCAATGAATTGCAGAAAGGCAATACATGTTGCCAAAATAAGTTTTAAAAGATGATAGACCATGGAATATTATTGTACAGGTCCAGCAGAACACAAGCCATGGTGCTGCCATCTATGAGAAAATTAATGATTATTCTATGATTTAATAAAAGTAATGGATTTAAATTTATTAGTTAAAGATTAAACCAAATACTGTCTAAAGAATGATAACTATCAGTTAAATAATAAATTAATATAATTAAAGAATAAATAAAATATCCAATTACATTAAAATAAAAAAATGGATGTATTAATGAAAAAGTCTATGTTAAAAAATGATATGTAAAATGGTAAAATGAATAATTGTTGATTAGTGATACAGAAAAATTTGTACCAAGCAATGACATAGCCACAATTAAATAGCTTTGCCAAAAATGCAACATCACGCAAATCAATTTATAATCAAATTAAAATAATAAATTATAAGAATTAAGATGTTAAGGATTTAAAATTAATATTAATTAAATATTGAAATTAATTAGTTACATATAATGTTTCTGCAAACAATGTTAAAAATTAAATACACATGATATAAGTGGATAGGGTATAACATTTAATAAAAATTAATACATGTATTATATTAGCTTTTAAGAAAGTATACATTATATCAGAAGTTAATATGATATTGTCCACAGTGGGCATTAATGTAAATACAATTAATCAAAAACATTCTTAATATTAATGAATATAAATATATTTAAATTGATTAATGAATATGTAAATATAACTACATTAATTTGTATATAAAAGCATCAAATCATAGTCCATCATAAAATGTGTATTAGCAAACGCATGAGTAAATAAAAAAAAACATTTTTTTTATAATATTATATATAAGTTAACCATGCGTCATATATATATATATATATATATATATATATATATATATATATATATATATATATATATATATATATATATATATATATATATATATATATATATAACCATAAATGAAACATTATCATAACACAAACTGATACAATAAAATAATAATTAAGTATGTAATTAGATGACAATGAAAGATTCCCCAGCACACTGAATATGGAAACAAAAACATATCAAAAGAATAAGAAATTAAATTAAAAATTGAATAAATGGAATTAAATGAATGAAATTTGTGGAATTTAGACAGAATTATCAAGTCCCAAATGCATAAATACCATAAATAAAATGAAATGAGATGTTTCATCATCATATTAGCCATACATTGCTAAAGAATATGATTTTGGGACTACATCTCATAAACAATGAAGCAAACCTGTGATAAAATAAAAAATAAAATACAATATTAAAAAGGAAAGAAGCCAAACTTAAAATATACAGAGAAATCATTAAATAGTGTCCGAAAGTATAAAATCCATAATGATTAAAAAAGATACCTGTGCTCCACAAGAACCAGCATGAAACACAACATAACTAGGGAATGAATTGCAAAAAAAAAAAAAAAAAAAAAAAAAAAAAAAAAAAAAAAAAAATCATTACATGTTGCCAATTTTAGAAATATAAAATGCTTTACAATGTTGCCATAAATAATATTAGAATAATATGAAAATTGCAAAGCAAACAGGAACATTAGTGCTGCCATCTATTGGTAAAAGTGAATATAATCTGAATAGAAAGTATTGGATGGAAATTAATGTTTAATAATTAAACCAAATTACTATCTTAAATGATAGCAATTAGTTAAATAATAAATAAATAAAATTAACTAATAAATAGAATATCGAATTACAATAAAGTAATGGATGTATTAATGAATAATTCTATGTTAAAAATAAGTAGTAAGTTGGAAAAATTAATAATTAAATCAACATAAAAATATGTACCATTAAATGACAAAACGATTAAATAACTGTGCGAAAATGCAACAACACATAAATTAAATGAAAATAAAATACTAAATATTTGAATTAAGATACAAAGAATTTAAATTAATATTAATTAAATATTGAAAGGAATTAGTCACATACAATGTTTCTTCATACAAAGTGTAAAAAATTATAAACACTTAATATAAGTTGTAAGGGTAGAACGTTTAATAAAAATTAAAACATATTATAACACTGTAGAAAAGTATACATTATATTAGAAGTTAATATGATATTGTCCACCGTAGGTTATTAATCCAAATCATTAGAACAAAAACATTCTTAATATTAATGAATATAAATTTATTTAAATAAATTAAATAATGAATATGTAAATTTAACTAAATTAATATACATATAAAAAAAAAATCACATCGCAGTCCATTATAAAATGTGTAATATCAAACAATTGTGTAAATCAAAATGCCCCCATTATTTTTTAATTATTAATAATATAAATTAACCATGCGTATTTTTCCATACAACTCCGCCACATATATATATATATATATATATATATCTTCGAATTTCAAAAAACATATTATATATATATTAATATAATAATTATATAATAATTAACATATAATAATTTATTATTAATAGTATTAATATAATTGCAAATCTCTTTTAATTCGTAAATTCCCCAATACAGCTACCAGCATTTCAAAACTGGTAAACACTTCAAAAAAACACTTGCTGGCACTTCAAAAAAGCTACCAGCATTACAAACTACCAGCATTTCAAATGTGGGCTTGTTTTAAAAAATAAGCTTTCATTAATTTGCATTTTTCATTAACGAAATAAAACTTTTGATAAAAATAAATATCCCAATTCGATTTATCATGAAATTTCGTATAGGAATTATGTGTTATATTTCATTATTACTATCTTGCGAATAACGTTATACGCGCTTGAAATTACGAAATCCGAAATCGCACTATTGAATGCACGGGTATGGAATGCACCGAAGTGCTGTCCATGGGTTAATACACATAAACACTCAAAACTATACAGATATCAATAATCTATAATTCAAGATTTGTTATAGCTGTTATCAAAATTTAACTTTTTCGATTTTTGACCTGCTCAACAACGCGAAACTTTCTGACACAATTTCAGAGTCATTTTTAAACACAAAGGCATAAAATTGGCAGGCCTGACTATGGAAGCAATTTGGATCTGAAATGAGTTTCCCATTTTTTGATAAATAGATTATTTATTGAGTTATAAGCGATTCTGGTCACGTGACGACACACTTTCCGCGCTTCTCTGGCTACCGTGTCGGAAGTTTGGTTCAAAAATGTTGACTTTGGCATTCTTTTCTGAAAGATCTTCTGCCTTTAAAAAAATGGAAAACGTTTTTCGATTACATAGTTTCTGAATAAGAACACTTGTCGATTTCATGACTTTGCAAACAAAATTGAATTAAAAAATGTGTCATAAAGTAGCCTGTTTGGATTTGAGCACACTGCAAATAGAGCCGTCTGAAATTCAGACACTATTATGTGTCTTAAATTTTTAAGACACTTTACAGTGTCTCTTTTTGGAACCATCCGTTTCAGATGCTTAAGTGTCTGAATTTCAGACATTTCAGTTTTCAGTGCATTTCTGAGATATATATTAATACGGATGCACTACATTGATATGTAAGTTAGTGAATTCCAAATCAATTTCTGGGAGTGATTTTCATCGCAAATATGTGAAAGTTTAGCATTATATATATTAGCCGACGCGTATGGAAAATGTTGTAAAAAAATTATTTTATTGGAAGACTAAATATTTTACAATTTAATAGTTTTAAAATCTATAAAGGTAAGGAATTTTTAAGGGACCATTTGAGAATTTAAATCAAAAGTATTTAATTAAACAACTTTATGATTTAAGTAGTTAATTTCAACGAAATTGTTTTATATTTAAATAATGAATTTAGACACAATTCTGTAAGACGGGTAAAACTATATGCAAATTTCAAGTACGTGTGAGTCCTGTGCACATAAAATTGGCTGTTTCAAATATTTCCGAGTGGTAAAAAGTAATAAAAATGAGAACAATATAATGTGATTAATGTTAATGATGCCATAACGCATGCTTTAAGAATGTATGTACAGTATTTTCGTATTAAAGAAAATGATGCTTTCTCTATAGTTATTGTTATTATTCAATCACGTAAAAGTTTACGTATCTCTTTTATGTCACTTATTACTCCAAATACATTGGAATTTAACTGAGTAATTTATATTCAAAATTACTTAATAACAGCTGACAAATAATCACCCCCGGCGGCATCTGTGACAGCATCAGGATGTGCTTTATGATCTACATTTCAGTCTACAACTGTCATAATGGGCGCAATATTTCGTCTTAACTAAATTTAATAACTGAATCTGGTGATATGGGGGAAATGTATGTGAAAAATATATTGGGTAGCTTTTAATAGCTAATCATGAAACTATACATAGTTCGGGAGATAATTTGAGAATAGGTTATCCCCTGTCGGAGTAATTTTGGTATAGTGGCGGTAATTTTTAGATAGCTTTCATTACAAAAAGTAAAAATCTATATCTATTGTAGCCGTTCGGAGGAAAGCAATTCTGGAAAATTTCGGTATATTTTCACCGATCATGACCCCCAGACCCCAAATATATATATATATGATCTTTGTCATACAATAGCATCCGTATTTATAAACCGATTTTGATTAAATTAAATATGTGTACCCCACACCACAATAGATGAACAAAGTGGAGAACACAATATGTGTTCACCAATATCTCGACCGTGTTCGTTGGCCAGCTTGGTCCGCCATCTTGCTTCAAAATGGCACCGACTAAAAGATTTAAAACGAAAAATATATGTAGAGATAAATTCGAAATTCAAATTTATTTGTCACTGAAGTGTTAGTCCTTGATACAAGGATTCCGGAGCATTTTTTGTTTTGCCTCTATCTTAAAAGATGACTGAGATATAACAGTTTGAAATCCTAGGGTGGCTGACATTTTGAAACAAGATAGCAGATTAAAATAAATCTGTGATTAATTTATCAGTTTTAGTGAACGTGATTTCTTGCAAATTATCTTTCCTTGTTGTATTCATTTCCCCAATCATACACATAAAACTATATATTCATATCCCTTAGCGTTAAATTCTCACCCAGCTTGGTGACACTTGGCGAAATATTGCCAAATCTAGCGACCAAAAATAAGTTTCTATACATGAAACCAACTTGGATATAGCTAACTAATTTGGCGAATTTCTTATCCAAATTCAGCATTGAAGAATCTTCTGTAATCGGGTTCTTTGCATTTTAGCTTGCTGTTTTCGAGTTACATTAACTAAAATTTTAAATGACGATATAGGAAAGCTGCCTATTCTCTTCGGTACAGGCCGGAAGGACTTTTTAGTATAAATTGTTTTTTATTTTCTAAAACATAACATTTTATTTTAGGAATTATTTAATTTATATCTTATGTTTATACCCTATTTCTCATTGTTTCAGTGTGAAGAGGTTTTAAATAACCAAGGATAGACTCTCTTGAAATAAAAAATCCTCTTTAATAAAAAGCTATGCGTTGCTGACGACTGGGATTTTCGATAATCGTTGCCACAGTTTAATCTCGGAAAATGAAACATTTGAAGTTGCTGAAAAAATTAATAGCTCGAAAAGTATTTGTCAGAAAATTGTTAGACAAACTTCGTTAGAAAGGTAAAAAAATTGTATTTTGCTTGATATACATTTCAAATCTAATGATAATGCCTTTTTCAAATATTGAATTTCAAAAATTACCAAATTTAACAATGGAGTACCATAGCGAAATCTTCACGCGTAAAAAGGTAATGATAACGGACACGTGTCTTAACGTATACTGGCTATAGCACGAGTAACAAATTATTGTAGCTTTACTATTCTGTTAAAATATAAAAGTGAATTATGATGCCACGAGTGCATGATTTTTATTTAATTTTAATATAATCATCTTAGAAACAAGGTTTTGGAAATTGTTTCGAATGCGACTAATAAATTGGCCAATACTGTATATTATTTTGAGTTTAAAAGAGGAAAGATGGGGGAGCGCTTTATATTATATAGGTTTCCTCAGGAACTTTTGGTCAGAATTGAAAGTTTAATATGTCAAAACGCCAGAAATTAAATCGACATTAAATCGGCAATAGCTATAACGACTGTCCTTCAGTTCTTTTGGATAGATTTTCATTTAAAAATATAAAATCATTCAACATTGATTTTAGGTATTTTTAAGGTTATTATCACGGGTCCGGACAACGCCGGGCATGTCAGTTAGTAAATAAATAAAAAGTGTAATTGGTATTTTTTTACACGTCTGCCAGCAGAAGCATCAGTTTCAAAGTACATTATTACAAAAGTATCGATCTAGTTAATGTAAAAATTACATTACATTTGTTTACAATAATTTGACCTTAATGTGATAAAGAATTAAAAAAAAAAAAGAAAAAAAGAAAAAAAAAAAGAAACAAAGGAACAAAGATAAATAAGTAAGATGAGTCTTTAAAGATAACACACACAACTTTGTATAAAAATGAAGAAATAATTTACACCTATAACAACAACAAAAAGAAAGTTATTTTTTATTTGACAATAATTTTTTTTTTCAAAAGATAACACAAAAATTATTTTATAGTAAATTTACTGGCAGAGGTTATTAATTGAAATAAAGCGTGTAAAATAAATCTCTATTCCATTTCGCTCTTTTTTCATACTGTTAAAATCATGTTTTATTCAAATACAATCTTTTACTTATTAAGATATCATAATTTGTCTTATGGAAACTCACTCTAAAATAATAGTACTAATAAGAAGAATAGGAAATAGAATAAGCATAAGAATAACTGGCATTGTGGCTTTCTGTATAAGGTGACTGCATCTGTATTTGATCGACCTCCTGTAAAAACAGGGTACTTTCAGTTTCAGAACATAATATATAGGAAAATTGTGAGAATAAATAGCTGATTACGAGATATCAGCGGTTCTTAAACCGAATTGCGACAATTTCTGGTCTGTCAGATGAATATTCAAAGTGTTGATAGAAACCCTACTTCAGCAGATTTTGAGACACCCCGTCTTGATTCTTCTGAAATTCCTCCTCTCTTGTACAGGGATGGCCACCAATTAACAAAATTTAATATATCGTCTGTCCGATCAAGAGTCATAGTAATTATTTTTAATTTTTTGGTGTACTAAATATTATTGGACAATATTCTTTTGCATCATAGATTCGACAACTCTTTTAGGTAGCTTTCATTACAAAAAGCTACCTATTGCAGCCATTCGGAGAGAAGCAATTCCAAAAAAATTTGGTATGTTTTCACCGATAATGACCCCCAGACCCCCAAACCATCCTCCGTTCAAATGTTGATTTATGTACATATGTATATCCATATATATATATATATACACTGTGTGATTCATAAATATCGAAACAATAGGCTATCTCCTTAAATATTGCCCCTAGACACATACTTCCAATTGCAAATTTTAATTAAAAAAGGTGCAAAATTTGATGAGATAAGTTGCAACTCCATGGGGGGTATATTTGAGAAAATACAAAAAATACATTTTTATACGGCCCCCGTAGGATAAAATTCCCAATTAGGAAATTATTCCTTATCCAGTCCTGAATTAAACAAAAAAAATTCCATCTTGATATCTGCAAAATTTACAGAGATATTAAAATCCAAAATTCGTGACTTACACCACTTACGCATACCTCTGAGAGACGCGATATCAGTTGATTTGCAATGCAAGTTAGGGATCGACCATAAATTTACACATTATTAAAAGTCGATCTAAGACAATGCCTTAACTTTTAGATATAAAATAATAGCGCATAGATTTTTACGTTAAACTTGCTTGAGAAATATGCTAGAGGTCTGCATGAGGCCGAGATTGGCCCCAGGGTCGTAATCGGCACGGCCCGTGTCTTTATTGTTCTTACGACGTGTCTGGAAGGCAATAAGTTTTATAAAAATAGTAATAGCGATAATGATACCTCTGTTAACGGAATCATTAGAAATATATTTTATAAATTACACAGAAATATTTTTAAAAATTTACTTTTTTTTATACAGCTTTAAAAGTTATGTTGTTTTTAAACCTATTTTTCATTTATTCCAAACGACATTGTTTTTTTTAAATCTTTATTCGAATGTAACAGTCTAATAGTATAAATAATCATTAAAGTTGCTATTGCATATTTTTTTAATAGATGCTAAGCTCCCACTAATATTCCGTTATAAGTGTGTTTATTTTACCCAGGTTCAGTACATTCGAACCAGAAATTCTTGTAAGAAATTCAATTGAATGAAGTAATGATTCGACTTAAAACATTTAAATTAAATAAGTCAAAAATTCATTAAACAAATTTTCTAGTTTTAAAGTGGTTAACTGGTTCAAATTATTCTACATATTACAGAGGATTAGTGGGCGGTTTGGCAGCTATGTTTTTGTCATGCGAAAACATAGTAATCTAAAATATACTGAACATTTTCTTATAAATATGTGTGTAGTATTCTTTAAAATAATCTTAATTGTATCTTAAGATAAATGGTAATTTTTTGTACAAATTTCGGCTTGTGCAGAAATCTAAAATATGCACAGACACCTGTCTAGATAATGAATTAAATAAAATTAAGTGCATTGCCCATGAAAATGATTTTCTTTCGCATCATATCAATAAACCCTACCTGAAACATAAAGTGCATAAAATAAATTTATATCTCTAATAAACTTAAACTTTGTAAATTTCGCTGTATACCATATTTGTATGAGAGACTAGGGTATGCATTAAACAAATTTAATATCTGTACCCGAGAGCCAAACTATCGTAATCAGAAATTAAAGCTACAGGAAGGAGTTACGCATTCACATGAAAACTTTTAAAAAGCATTTAAACGTTCTATTAGGATCCAATCTTTTTTTTAAACTTTAAATGCATTTTTTGGCATCATAAATTACTTTTTAGCATTTCTCATCTTTAAATTTATATAAGTCAATAACCTCTATAAATGGTTCAAACTTGTAACATATCTTTTTCAAATATTTAACTTAAATTTTAATTCGGCAAATTAAAAAAAAATTATTCACTTTTGAAAATATGATTTGTTTAAAATAAGTAGCATCTGTTTTTCTTTTAATTGCTATTTTAAATATTTTTTTTTAATTAATACTTTTCAAAATGCTGAATGAAAATTAAAACTTATATATTTCTGTGTTATTAAAGGAAAAAAATTCAATTCGACAAATAATATTTCGAGTTATAACAATTTTAAATTACTCTGCATTTTTTTTAAAATTAATTAATTAATTAATTAATTAATTTATTTATTTATTTTGTAACAAGTCTTATGATGTGATTCTGTTTACAAATTATATGGCTAATCATCACAATAAATTCAAAATTCTAACTCTATAAATAAATAAATAAAATGTTTCCCAGACACCTTACAGTAACATTGTTTCTTGAATTACACGCATTTCAATTTGTGTCTGATCCCTTGAAACCTCATGAATTATTAAAACGGACATATCTCCCTGAGTTTTGCAGATATCAAGATGGATTTTTTTTTTTTGTTGTTGTTGTTTAATTCAGGAATGGATAAAGAAAAATTTCCTAATTGGAAATTTTATCTTACGGGGGCCGTATAAAAATTTATTTTTTGTATTTTCTGAAATAGACCCCCTATGGAGTTGCAACTTATCTCATCAAATTTTGCACCTTTTTTTATGAAACTTTGGAATTGGAAGTATGTGTCTAGGAGCAATATTTAAAGAGATAGCCTATTGTTTCGATATTTATGAATCACACTGTATATATAACACATCGGCTGATAAGTTCCCGGTCTGGCACACAGATGGCGTTGCAATCGCCGAACCGATGCTTTTTCAGTAAATACTAACCTTTAAAAGGTAGCAGAAAAAATGTCATGACGATTCGCCGTGTGGATAAAACGTTAGAGTGGTTTTAGTTGAACGACTTTGTTGATAAACAAAAAAATGGATAAACAAGAATTTCAAGAATTGTTATTTGATGATGGGGAAAAACACCGTTCAAACAAAAGGTTAGCTTGGCAAGCGTTATCCGGACCCTGAACCAGGTAAATCAACCATTATTGACTGGTTTGTTGAATTTAAATGTGGTTGTACGGACACCAGTGATGCACCACGCAAAAGAGGTGGTTACTCCGGAAAACCTAAAAAAAGTCCACAAAATCGTTTTGGGAACCGTAAAGTGAAGTTGCAGGAGATAGCTCAGACTCTGAAGATATCCAAGGAACGTGTAGGTTTTATTTTGAATGAACATTTGTCTATGAAAAAGCTATTGTCAAAGTGGGAGCCGCGGGTGTTGACTTTTGACCAAAAACAATAACGAGTCGATGATTCTGAGCACTGTTTGGAGCTTTTTCGTTATAAAATTATGTTATTTATTATTAAATTATTATTATCATTTATTTATTAAATTATTATTATTAAATTATTATTATTATTATTATTATTATTAAATTATTATTATTAAATTATTATTATTAAATTATTATTATTAAATTATTATTATTATTATTATTATTATTAAATTATTATTATTTATTATTAAAGCTATGTTTTTTTATTAAAGTTTTAAAGTTTTAAAGTTATGTTAAAAAGTTGTGTTTTCTTTATTAGACCGGATATATTCGGATTGTCATGCAAGTGATATATGTTATTCAGGTTTACTATGGCATTTTCGGCATTGAAAATGATGCATGTAGTACTTATAGTTTTTTTTACAGAGACAAAGAATTCTCTTACATTACGGGGTATGGGACAAAATCATTTGCGGTTTATTGTAATGATGTTGCACAATTTCAAACATTTTGAAATTGATATATATCACCGAGGTTTACTATGGGATTTTCGGTATTGAAAATGACGTGTGCAGCACTTATAGTTTTTTTCAGAGACACTCAAAAGAATTCTGTTACATTACGGTCTATTGAAAAAAATCATTTGCGGTTTATTTTAATGATGTTACCCAATTTCAAACATTTTTAATTGATATATATATATATATCACTGAGGTGCACCACAAGAGGCTTAATATAGAATATGCTGTGCATAGCTCTTACAGTTCCTACACAGGGACACTTAGAAAATTCCGCTACAATACAGTCTATGGAGAGAAGTCGTTTGCGGTTTATTTTAATAATTTTTCCCTATTTAAAACATATTGAAATTAATAAATATCACTAAGGTGCATTAGAAGAAGCTTATTATAGAATATTATGTGTATAGCATTCAACGTTCATTTACAGGGACACACAAATAAATTCGGCACTCTCTGTTGACAATAATTGCTGGAAGTGCATTTTCATTTGTTAAACGCGATTTTAAATTTAATTCATTTTTTGTCTATAAATTGGTGCGTATAAATTCTATAGATCATATACAGGGTAGCACAAAAGTTCTCGAGTACATTTCCAATTATTGACAGAAATTCTAGAAGAGGAATTTTAAACTGTGCTAAGTGTTTCCTAACTGAACTAAAAATCATGATTCTATGTAGTATACTAGTATACATTACATACAAATCTACAGATTCTGTACAAGGCTGCACAAAAGAATTCGGATATTTTTCCGAATATTGTTGATAATTCCTGAAATTTGATTTTTAATTCTGTTATGTGTTTTCCAAATTGTTTAATTAGATACTGGGTGGGGCTAGTTGAGCTTAAACCGAAAGGTAGGCCTCCCCATCCGGTTTGACCTTGTTTTCTCAGATAGGGCTAGTTGAGCTTAAGCCAAAAGGTAGGCCAGTTTGACCTTTGTTTACTTAGATATCATATTTCACCTTATTAAACTGTAAAATATTTTGGTAGTGTTGGAAAGTGTTACATAATCTAGGCTTAATGCATGATTTTTCGTTCTCGTTCCTTATTAAAAGGAGAATCCTGTGTATTTTTTATGCATCCCCGTGAATGATGATGCTGTCTATACTTGGTAAATTATTTTTTTCTTTTGAATCACCAAGGCATATACATATAATGGAAGTCAAGAAATGCAGGTTACTCATTTGAACAATGCTTAACAATTTATTATGATTTGTCTTAGACAAAAATTGTTTGGAAGTTTCAGTCCAATTTATGGCCCCGCCCTGACTAAAATCTTGGTTACGCCCTATTTACCAAAAAAGAATGCATAAAAGAAGTTTCTGAGTAAACACTTTAATTAGACGTTTAGGAAAACTGATATAGAAAGAATGGAAAATAATGTATTTCCTATCAAAAATGTGGAATTTGTATCCGTGTTCTAGTCAAAATCAACGATATTCTTTTAACCTAGTTATTTTACCTTTATGCAATCTCAAAAAGAAAATGCATTTTCGAAACTTCGCGCTTATTTTTATCAAAGCTTCCAGAATTTCGACACAAATAAACAAAAATATTTTCTCATCTAATTACTTACACATCATATGTAGTATAAGGTAAGTCTTGTAATCGTTTTGAAAATCGATTTTTTTTTTTTTTTACGAATTTACACGTTTCAGACACTGAAGATTCCAAAAAAAACATATATTTAGAAAAAAAAAATTGCCGTCCGTCTGTCTGTCTGTGTGTCTGTGTGTGTGTGTGTGAGTGCGTCTGTGTGTGTGTCTGTAAACGCTCTATCTGCCGAACAAATTGAGATAGAAACTTGAAATTTGGTATGTACTTAGTATGTAATAATGGGAAGAAGCTTATTGAATTTCATTAACCTCGATTATCCGGAATTATTTTTTTTTTTCGGACTCTCGAAATATTCGTTCTGATAAAAGGTATATAAAAATTTTCGAAATTGTTTATTTTAAGGATTGAATATAAAGACAAAAAAAAAAAAAAAAAAAAAAAAAAACACAAATTTTGCATAAACAATGAAGTTGATCGGATAATGAGTTGCCGAGATATTTGTAATCATATTACCACACTCTTCAATTTTTCATGGCCCTGTATTTCATTCAAATTTCAATTCAAAGATCTGTTTTAATTGGAAATGAGACGCTTAATCCGACGTAGTAAACCGTTAGTTAATATGATTATCAATTTTGGAGTTATAGAGCATTTAAAGTTTATGACGTCATCAAGCCATGATTTTATTCGAATTGCAATGCATTTTATAAATAGTTTACACATGCTTTATTTTCATATTTTATATTATGCATATCCATGATGGGTAAGTATTACGGTGGTTCCTAACGACTAGTTTTTTATTGTTGTTACTTCATAAATTATTCTTTTATCACAATTTCCTAAAAAACATACTATTACATACTGTTATATTACACACTATCTATATATTACATACTATGTATTAAATACTATATATTATTATTTAGATACTATTTTCCTACATATATATACAAACAAAGCTATTAGTGAAAACAAGAATTCTTACAAAGCAAAGAATTCTTCCTTCCATAAACCAAGGGAATATGTAAATCCCTAATAAAACATGAAAAGCGTAAATTTCGCAGCTATGGTGTTGATTATTTTATTTTATTTTCCATCTTGTGAAATGATATAAAATATGCCTTAACTCTTTGAAGAGTGGTTGGATATTTTTTATACCACCTAATTTTAATTAAGATGTAACTGTACCAGAATTTTGGAATAAAATTTTACTTTTACAATTTTGGTAATAAAAGCTGTATAAGGGCTATTCCACCGTTACGTGTGTGACTTTTAGAGAGTGTTTTTTTGCAAATTGAGACAAATTTGGAAGTGAAATTATTTAGATAACGTTTTACTTTTTTTATTGATATTACAGGACACATACAGAATCATTTTTGTAGTGACACTTTTAGTCTAAAGTAATAACAATTTTTAAAAAAAAAATAGTAAAGTCGTTGTTACGTGTGTGACTCAGAAAAATCACACACGTAACAACAACTTTACTACAAAAAAAAAAAAAAAAAAAAAAAAAAAAATGTTATTACTTTAGACTAAAGGTGTCACGACAAAAATGATTCTGTATGTGCCCTGCAATAGCAATAAAAAAAAGTAAAAATTTGTCTAAATAATTTCATTTCCAAATTTGTCTCAATTTGCAAAAAAAAAAAAAAAAAAAAAAAAAAAAAACACTCTCTAAAAGTCGCACACGTAACGGTGGAATCGCCCATAATTGCATTTTCTTCTTTTCAAAAAAATTTTTTTTTCGAAAATTTTGATCTGATTTCGACATTGCACAAACACATTTACTCTTCCTCAAAGTGTAAATGGCTGTGATACATTTTTATACCACTTAATTTTAATCTCCAAATGTCACAATGGTTCCAGAAAATTGGAGTAAAATTCTCCTTTTACTATGTACGATAAGAAGAGATTTTACTTATTTTCAAATAATTTTGTTCGTAAATTCTGGTGTCATTCAATCATTTCGACATTTGAGCAGTACAAGTACATTTCCCCGGAAAAGGTTAAACAAAATGCTTTGATGTTACGAAAATACCACACAAACAATTACACTTCGTATTAGCTGAGTAATTGGCGTTTAATCTTGGTAAGTAAGGTTTGGGCTACCCTGTATATTTTCATTGTATGAACAATTCTCCAACTACCATTTACTTCAAACTAAACTAGTTGTTGGGGACCACCGTAATACTTACCCATCATGGATATACATAATATAAAATATGAAGATAAAACATGTGTAAATTATTTATAAAAGGCATTGCAATTCGAATAAAATCGTGGCTTGATGACGTCAGAAACTTTAAATGCTCTATTACTGAATTGCGAAAGAGAAACATCCTTATGATTCTAAAAATGATAATCACATTAACTAACAGTTTACTGCATCGGATTAAGTGTCTCATTTCTAATTAAAATATATCCTTGAATTGAAATTTGAATAAAATACAGTGTCATGAAAAATCGAAGAGCATGGAAAATGTGATTACAAATATCTCGGTAACTAATTATTCTATCGACTTCATTTTTTATGCAAAATTTATGTTTTTTTATTGTTTTAACTGAAATAATATTGTCTTAAATATATTGTCTTAAGTAAAATAAACAATTTAGAAAATTTTTATATACCTTTTATCAGAACGAATGTTTCGAGAGTCCGAAAAAAATAGTTTCGGATAATCGAGGTTACTGAAATCCAATAGGCTTCTTCTCTTTATTACATACTAAGTGCATACCAAATTTCAAGTCTCTATCTCAATTTGTTCGGGAGTTAGAGCGTTTACAGACACACACACAGGCAGACGGACGTCAATTTTTTTTTTCTACAAATATTTTTTTCGGAATCTCCAGTGTCTGAAACGTGTAAATCCGTCAAAATTTTTATTTCGATTTTCAAAACGATTACAAGACTTACTCTATACTATGTATGATGGGTAAGTAAAAACGTTGTCTAAAACTTAAGACAAATTATTTCTAACAGAAAAATATATTTTCATAATCTCTTTCTATAATACGAAATAAAACGAAATAGTCTATATTTCTTTTTCATAATCAAAGTTCCATTTCTTTTATTCTTTGATTTATCAGCTTGATATTTTTTATGCTCCCATTTAAAAAACTAATAACCGTACTAATAAATAGTCTACAATGAATTCCCAAATAATCCTTAAATGCAAATATTTTACAAAAACCGATTCCAAAAACATTACTAAGGAAAAAAAAAAAGTCGGATTACAATTCGAAATCTAATCTAGTCCTATTAATTACTTTCTTCTGAATAAAATTCCTATTTCCCTCCTCTAAAATAGTGAATTCCAATCACAGATAACAAAGTAATACCTTTCCAATGTTATTTCTCCCCATTTAATTCTTCAAATCAATCATTTGCGTTTTATCTTAAATTCTTACACCAATTCTCCTGATAGAATGCTATTGATACCACCTGCTTCGTTTACGCAAGCTTTAGATACAAATAGCATATCAAGCATACATGACATACTAATTTTTTAATAAAGACATCAACAGAAGCAAAACATATCATATAATCCCATTTTAGCCATAAACTAACGTCATGTACCTACCTACGTTTAGTGAGTGATTAATAATCTAGGCGGTGCTCTCTGTATCTAGAACATTATTTACAGAAGATAAGCGTCCTACAAAAGCTAGGCAATAAACCCTAGAGTAAAATATTTGCGATTAGATAAGACAGGATTCTTTATTTTAAAAGGGGCTATCATTGACTGGATACAGAAAGCCAAACACAACTGACTACCAGGAGATTTTTGCTTTGGAAAATAAGGAAAATGTTGGTAATAAATAATTCGAAATAGAAATGGAGGGGTGATCTTTATTTTAAATCAAGTGATTATGGAAGAAATGACTTGGCTTTATTTACTGGAGTAATGAAATAAAATAAAGAAATTATTTTCTTTGTTATTTTTCTGGTGTGCATTTGAAATAAAAATAAGTGAAATTAAAGTTAAACTTGTAAGTTAAATTTTATTCCCTTCATAATTTTTTATACACTAAAGCTAGACATAAAACAGTATGTATTGATTATAAATAATAATAAATCGGGTATTACGGATGATTGATGGTGACTGATACAGAAAAGCAGTAGTTGCAGGAGGTTTTTGTTGGGAAAATAGGGAAAATATTGGTCATAAATAATTGGAGAGAGAAGAGGAGGAGTAATCTTCATTTTAAAGCAAGTCTGTGGAAGAAAAGATTTGGGTTTTAATTACTGCAATAATGAAATAAAATAAAGATATATTTTTCTTTTTTTTCTGGTGTGTATTTTAAATAAAAATGAGTGGAATGGAAGTTAAGTTTGTAAGTAAAATTTTAGATAAATTTTTACTCATCAATGCAGCAAGGCCGTAATAACTGTGTATAGTGATAATAAATAATAATAAATTGAGTAATACAGATGATTGACACTGACTAATATAGAAAAACACAGCTAGCTGCAAGAAGTTTTTGTTGGAAAAATAAGGGAGAATATTGGTCATATTTTAAATCAAGTCATTGTAGAAGGAATGATTTTGGTTTTATTCAGTGGAATAATGAAATAAAATGAAGAAACCTTTTTCTTTTATCTTCTGTTGTGTATTTGAAATTTAAAAAAAAAGTCAAATTGAAGTTAACCTTGTAAATAATTTTATTTTTTACATAATTTTTTTATCAATGCAGTAAGCCATAATAACAGTGGATAGTGATAATAAACAATAATAAATCGAGTAATACGGATGATTGTTACTGATTGATGTAAAAACTTAAACATAACTAGCTGCAGGAGATTTTGTTGGGAAAATATTATTTCTTCATCTTAAATTAAGTGATTATTGAAGAAATTATTTTGGTTTTATTCACTAGAATAATAAAATAAAATAAAATAAAACTTTTTTTCCGTTTTTTTTTTTTTTTTTTTTTTTTTGTTATTATTATTATTATTATTTTGCTGGTGTGCATTTGAAATACAGATAAGCGAAATTAAAATTAAGTTTGTACAAAATGGTAATAATACTAAATAAAATATGATACGGATGCTTGATACAGAACATTAAACACAACAGCTGCAGGAGGTTTTTGTTGGGAAAATAGGGAAAATATCGGTCATAAATAATTTAATACATAGAACAAAAGGAGTAATCTTCATTTTAAATCAATTGATTGTGGAAAAAATGATTTTGTTCTTATTCACTGGAATAATGGAATAGAATAAAGATTTTATTTTTCCTTTTTTTCTTTCTCGTGTAAATTTGAAATAAAATTAAATTAAATTAAAGTTAAGTTTTGGAGTTAAATTTTATTCCATACATAATTTTTATGCGCAAAGCAAGCCATAATAACAGTAGTGATAATAAATAACAATAAACCGAGTAATACGAATGATGGATATTGACTGATACAGAAATTTAAACACAATTTGCTGCAGGGAAGATTTTGTTGGAAACATAGGGAAAATATCGGTCATAAGTGGAATCAGAAGAACCTTAAACACAACAACACCTGCAGGAGGTTTTTGTTGGGAAAATATGGAAAATATCAGTCATAAATAATTGAATACAGAATCTTCGATTTAAATCAAGTGATTACAGAATTTTTTTTTTTTTTTTTTAATCTTTCTCTAGGAATAAAATAAAATAAATAAAATTTTAATTTGCTTTTATAGCATAGCAAAATACAAATAAAGAAAATTGAAGTTACAATTACAATTTAAATTGTAATACGTATATAATTTGTATTCGCTAAAGAGAGTCATAAATAAAACAGTTAATGATAATAAATAATAACCAAGAATAAAATAAAACTGCTTTGTTGGAAGATTTATACCATCCCTTTCAAAAGCTGTGGGAAATTTACTTCCCATTTAATTTTAATTTCTAACTGCCAAAATGTACCAAAATTTCTTTAAAAAATTTTTGATTTTATAATGCACGTGAAAATAGCATTTATTTTTAAAACCAAAAATTTGTGTGGCTGTCATCTCAGTCTATATCCTAACATTGTTCAACAAATTTTAACGAACTTTCTGTATCTCAATATACATTGCGTGTTTCTATAGATTTTAGACCGGTAAAAAAATTAAAATGTTATTAAAAATTTTTTGTTACCCTCCAATTTCAAGAAGTTTTCTTTCAATTTTTGTACACATTGATCATTTGTATAGAAGTTAGAACAACACTGAATTATCATTTATATTGCGTTTAATCTACAAACGAAACTTTATTTAGAGTTGATACCTAAATAGAATATGTACCAAGAGAGAAAAAAAAAAAATACTTTGGTAGTTTTGCTCTTTTGGTAATTTTCATTCTAAATTTTAATTTTTTCATGTTTTAAAATATAATAAACAGTGTAACAGTTTAATGTTAATTGTTAATAGTTGTATGTAAATATTTATTTAATATTTTTTTTTTCGACTTCCGGTTTTCAACGGATTTACACATTTAAAAGGTCAGAGATACCGAAAAAAACGTAACATGTTTTTACCGAATGTCTGTCTGTCCTCTTTCTATTATTTAAAAGTGTATGAAGTTATGCATATAATTGAGACAAATTGTATATATATGGTTTTTGGTTATGACCAGCAGGTCCCAGTTGAATTTGGGGTTATTCCACCTCAAGGGGGCGCTGTGTTAACGATTTTTGTTCCATTTTCATTATTGCAGAATCGAAAATGTATGAAGTTATGCATAGAATTGAACTGAACTTTATATATATATATGTTTTCTACTATGAACGTCAGGTTCTAGTTGAAAATGGACATTCTCCTGAAAGAGGCCACTATGATTGCGAATTGTTTTTATTCAGAAACTTTGCAATCCAAAGACGTTTTTCATTTTTTAGTCAAGGCAGAAGATCTTTCAGAAAATACTGTCAAACTCGGTGTTTTGAACCGGATTTCCGACGTCGCAGCACGAGAAAGGCAAAAAACGTGTCGTTACGTGCCACGAATATACAACTCGATAAGTAATTTATTTATGAAAAAAATGGAAAACTCATTTCGATTCAAAATCGCTTAGGCCTGCCAGTTTTATGCCTTTGCATTTAAAAATGAGTCAGAAAATGTGTCAGAAAGTTTCGCGTTCTTGAGAAGGTCAGTGGGAGCTTAGGAAGCAGGGAGATCCCTCCCCCGAAATTGTTGTTTTTATAATCTAATCATCAGAGACCGATTTACAAATTTGGGGGCCCTGGGCACAGATGCTTATGGGGGCCCGCCTTGCACCTATGCTTACAGCGGCCTTGAGTTCAAAAATATATTATTGAAAGTGGTACTTATTAAGATAACCACTACTGACTTTAATAATTTTGTGGTATTTAATGATGTTTTTATACATTTTTTTCTCAATTTTTTAGGCGTAAAAGTTTTATAACATGCTCATAATCTCAAATGTACTATCGCACTGACGATTTTTCGATCGTTCAAAATTGGTTCCGAATGTGAAAGTATCGCAATAAAAAAAATCCTGTGAACAAAATAGGAAAAGTAAAAAATGGTCTTTGTCAAGATCACCTCAACAATCCAGCGCAAAAAAAATATTTTTAAAATACTGAAATGCAAACGAGATATTAAAAAAAAAAAAAAAAATTCTCCCATAGGATTAACATTAGCAAGCAGGTGTTTTCGCGTGAGTAATTAAGATCTTAAAAAGTTATTTTTAAATGAAAAAAATAATAATAAACAGATTTTTCCATATTAATTTTGTGTTTTAATAGTTAAAACGTCACCAGATTTTGGCCCATAATTGAAAAATCTTCAGTAGCATTTGGGGGCCCCGGAAACTAGGCGCCCTGGGCCCGTGCCCCGAATGCCCTGCCTTATATCAGGCATTGCTAATCATGGGTACATTGTGCCCATTTCCATTTCCATAGTCCCACATATGGTCTTCCTTCCTTACCCCCACACTTTCCGAAACAAAATCCTCGTTATGTTTACGCAAGCGAAAAATTAGATCTCAATTTACCATTGCAAACACTATACAAAGAAAACTTCTATTATAATTTTTCGATTCTCCTTAGAAGTGTGTGGTTTCTTTCTTTTTATGTTTATCTATTTTAAGAAAAAAAAGAGGGAAGGAAGGTAAATCAATCTGTGAGTTTGGCTGTTTCATACGGTTCTCATATAAATTTTCAATGTTTTTTTTCCTATTCCAGAGTAATGGTATCTTATTTTAAGAAAACATTTTTCATGAAGATTTGTGGAAGTCACCTGTCGTTGTAATCCATATCGCACGGCTCTACATTTCTCATTTTTCTTCAAACGGGGTGTTTCTTTTTTTGCCGTCAATTTTTTTTCCAGCTCTTCGCCCGGTGTTTCGGAGCGTAGAAAGAGCAGACAAATGCAGAATGTTTTAGAGTGTGTTGAACTAGCGCCATCTGCTGATGCAGTTTTCAATCATTTATCGATAGCATTCTGCCAAGAAATGTGTGCGGTAATTTATAGATATAGTTGTTAAAGATGGTTCTACTTTATTGCGTAATTTGTGGTTTTTTAAGTCGTTTTGTGGTATAGTTAAAGGCAGGGCTTTACAAATTTGATAAAATCTGGTAGAAGCCAGGAAAACAATGCTAGTCGCCAGAAAAAAATTATTTACCCCCCCCCCCCCATCCTCTTTCCCGCGAAAAAAAAAAAATAATAACAAGCATAGTTTAGAATTATTACTTACATCGTTTAAAATAGTACATAATTTAGAGAGATAATATAATACATGAACTATATTTTCTAGTGAAACTTATGAAACTTATAATCACTTATATTATGTTGACAACCTATATAACACAAACATCAGATTTGAAACTTACAAAAAAAAAAAAAAAAAAAAGAAAGAAAGAAAGAAAAGAAAAGAAAAAAAAACTTGAGCATATTTTAGCGTTGTATCCAAGTTTCGATGTCACAGAGGCTGGATTGACTGTTTCTTACTGTTTTATTGAAATATCCTCTCCCCCCCCCACCACATTCTAATCATGTGACATATACTAGCTGGCTATAGCTGAAAAGAATGGTGTTTTCTGTGCATGATTTGGAAAATGCCTTTTAAATTTAATTCTTCCATTAAAGGTACGAGAGAAGAAAAGGATCACTGCTTACCACGTACGAGCACGTACGGAATTAGTCCCCCATCCCCCCCCCTTTATACTTAACCAATGAACCCCAAAACTAATCAGGAAAGCGCTTTGTCACAATGAACCTATATACAAATTTTGAAGCAAATCGGATAATTCTGCAGGAAAAACAAATGTATCTATATTAAGGGGCGATTAACCCCTCTTCCCCCCTTTATACTTAACCAATGAACCCCCAAAACTAATCAGAGAAGCGCCTTATCACAATGGACCTATAAAATAAAATTTGAAGCAAAACGGATATTTCTGTCAAGATTTATCGCGTTACGTACGTACATACATACGTACATGCATACATACATACAGAACGGGCGGGCACATTAGCTCTCAGGCTTTGATAGCCTGTGAGCTAAAAAATGACATCCAAATAAACAATTTGGAAAGCGCATAATACGTTTGAAGACCCAAATTCAACAATCACCATTTACAGTCGGAAAGTATCGGAATTCTTTTGTGTATCCCACTACAGATCTATAGATTTGTATATATATTACATACTACGCTAATATTTAGTTCAGTTAGGAAACACATAACGCAGTTGAAAATTTCCTTACAGCAAGTTCCGTTAATAAACGGAAATGCATTGGAATTTTTTTGTGCAGCCTTGTATATAATGATCTATTATAGAATTTATACACACCAAAATTATGAAAAAAAATAAAATAATAAAAAATAAAAATAAAATAAAAAAAAAACATTAAAAACTTATACTATAACTGAAAACATACTTCAGCAACTAAAAAAAATCTTCAAAATTATCGCAACCGAATTTCTTTGTGTTTTCCCTGTAATTGAACAATAATTTCTAATGCACACTATATTCTACAGTAAACATTATGTAGTGTATCTCAGTGATGTATATCAATTCTATATCAATTCCAATATGTTTGAAATAGTGTAACATCATTAAAATACATTGCAAACGATTTTTCCCCATTAGATCATCATAATATAATTTGAATGTCCCTGTAAATGCTACAAATTTCATTTTCACTCTTTATCACTTCATTTTAAACTTTCTAAAATACGTTTGGAATATATTTTATACTAACAGTAATTGTGGATTTTTAATTTTTTTTTTTTTTTACATTATCTTTTTAGGTGCGTTCGTAATTATATAAATACGTAGCACCTATTATCGTCGTCTGGTCCGTCCGTCTGTCTGTCCGCCCGTCCGCATATAACAAAGAAAAAACTACCCAACCGAATGGTTTGAAGCTTAAGATATATTATATTTGCAGAAATTTGTCGAGACATTTCAAGCTTTATGAAAATCGAATCAAAACTTTAGAAAATATTAATAAAAACATTTATTAAGAAATTATATATGTATATACATTTTTTTAAATCGGTGCTTTCTTGTTAAGGAGCTTCCGAGGTTTAATGGTCAAGCGACCGAGATACTTATTTTATGACAGAAATTAATCTGCAGACGATAGAATTCATTTCACAGAATTAGAAATCATCAAGATCTGAATATTTATATAACTATGACATATTTTCGCTCTGTTGGAAAAAAATCTCAACTATGATACTCCAACCATTTTGGATATAATTTACCTGGTTGAATATACTTTCCTCTGTTCATTATGACCTAATTACATGGTATACAGGAGTTTCCGTGCTATTTCAGATTCATCATTGTAAATGCTATAGTTATAGCTGAATGAAAATTAACGCTGCTGTTCGCAGACTTGTCCAACAAATAAGAGTGAAATATGGCAGCCAGTATATCGTCGGGATAGCTCAGTAGGGTGAGCTTTGGTACGGCAAATCGAAATACCCAGGTTCGAGTCCTGGTCCCGGCATATTTTCGCTCTGTTTGAAAAAATCTCAACTATGATACTCCAACCATTTTGGATATAATTTACCTGGTTGAATATACTTTCCTCTGTTCATTATGACAGTAAATGTATTCTTGTCTTTATCATCAAAAACATTTTTTCTTAATTTCTATGTATACAATCGCAAAAATGCTTTGTTTTGATATGATATGATACAAACATTTTTTTTTTAATTCTTAAAAAAAAAAAATCATTAAGATGCTGCTGAAAGGTGGTTTTTAAATGTTTGGGCAAAGGATGAAAATTTGTCAGAAATCAACTTAAGATTCAATTCAATCTAATTCTTTGAAAAAGAAAAAGAATAATTTGTATATGACTTTAAAAACGGAAATTAAGAAACTGTTGTATAAAAAAGAATGAATTTGTACGTAGTTTTATTTATGCATTATAAATGTTTAGAAAAAATACGTAGAAATATTAATATTTTCAGAATTGTGGAAAGTACAAAACTATTAAATTGTTGCTATTAACAAGGGTGAATACACCACACTGTAAAAAATACAAATGTTTCTAAAAATAATCTTTTGTAAAATAATCTACGAAATATAATATAACCGCAAACGAAAATATACAGTGTATTATAATTAAAGTCCCACTTTCAAAAAGTTGTATAAAAGAAACCACTGGTCAGAATGACTTTAAATTTGAAATGAATAAACTGGAAGAAAGGGTAAATGGTATGGCATAAGAAAAAAGTTCCAAAGTGTCCCGATAGATGGCGCTGTAAGCGGCATACTATTAGGGATCCTACATTAGAGAGAGATTGGACATTGCGTCGCCGGCAGATTTGACAAATCCGCCATTTTAGTTACGTCGTATGTATACGCTGGTATTGCTTTCTCAAGAAAATTTGGATTTTAAAGATTCAACATTTTAAATATTGTATCAAGACTTAGTACACTATTAATAGATAATTTTCTTTTGTTGTTTATAGTTACTTTTTAATATTTAGTAATGTTTATTTATTTTGTAACATATTTTAAATTGTCAGAGTTCAATTGTTGAGTATGCGGTCAACTTTAAACAGTTTCATTAAATAATAACTATCGAAATGAGTAACACAAACAAAGCAATTTCGTTTCTGCGTCTCTTGTTTTACATTTTAAAACTGATTTTGATTTAAATCTTTTTGTAGTGAGTGAGCAAAACCTGTAAATAATTTGGAGTTTCGAAGTTTGACACAGTTGGCGGTAATTGACAAACGTTATTGGCGATGAATTTCTGTTTACATTTTGAAACATTTATTTTAAGAACGTAATACAGAATAAAATTGTATATAGTGCACTCTTTTTAAAATATGAAATTGTTTATAAATTATAAGGAATAATTGAATAAATTGTTAAACTGTTCATTTTTTAATAATTTCTTTTTTACATATCCGCGGAATTTGAGAGCACAAGACGTAAGCATTTAAATTTTCCGAATAAAAAAAATATCTATGTATAAAAGCGCTGACTCTGACAATTGCAAAAATATATAAATTCACAATATATAAACCTCTATATAAATAAACATTACTAAGCATATGTGTGTAAATTTTTTTTATTCAGTTTCTCAGAATGTATTTTTTTTTTTTTTTTTTTTTTTTTTTTTTTTTTGCATATTTAGATATACTTAGTATTATAAAGTGTATTATTCTAGAAAACTGAAGCTTTTTAATTTCATACAACCAATTAGTTTCTTTAAAACTATCTAAATTTATTAATGTAAATACATTAACAAAGAAGGTATATTAGGAATAAGTTAAAAAAATTTATACTTTTCTGAATATTTCAGTACTTTTTTTTTTTAATTTCTTATTGCTATTAAATGATATATTTTTAACCTTATAAAATTAAAAGAGTTCCCTCTAAGAAATTTTATTTATTTACTTAAAAAAGTAACCTAACTAATCTATATCATGAGTCATGACCATTTAAACAGAGGAAAGTAAAAAATAAATACCCACGCTACAAAAATTACATTATGTAGCATTTCTTGTGTTATGCATAAATTAAAATGTTTATTTTAAGTGAAAAAAAAACCCCCAAAAACTTGAATATTTGTTTATAATAAAATTCGAATATTTTAAGCATAATGTAAAGTCCCGAAATGTTAACCCTGCAATTCAGCCGAATAAAAGAAAAAGCATTTTCTGAGAATTCTTATTCATGAAAACGGAATTGTGCTTATGTTTATGTTCTGAATGACTCTGTGAAGGCATATGAAATGAATTTCTGGTGATTTTAATAGAATAAAAAGTGTTGGACGCGGATGAAAATGCATTGCGTTCTACGGCGTTCCACCTGCTTTGTAACTAATATGGCGGACTTTCCGTCAATGTCCAATCTCTCTCTAATGTAGGATCCCTACATACTATGCAAATTAAAAGACACTCATGCGCAATTAAAAACCGAATCATTATGTGCTTTTATGCGGTTTTGGGCCCAAGGACAATTAAAAACCGATTTTTTCCGATCCAATGTGGTATGACTTTGCCGTGGTGGATGGACTTTCCATCATTGACTGATTTGGAAGTCATTTTTTCCGGCAAACAACCGAAACACTCATGTACATTGAACAGTACGGTTGGTTTAATTACTGTTCAACTCATACCAAAGCCGTCGTATTTCGATTAAAAATGTCACTTGTAGCCGAATCCACTTTCGTTATGCCGCTTACAGCGCCATCTATTGATACACTTTGGAACTTTTTCTTTCTTATGCCATCTCGTTTCCCTCTTCTTCCGGTATATTCAGTTCAAATTTGAAGTCATTCTGACCAGTGGTTCGTTTCGTACAGCACTTTGAAAATCGGACTTTATAATCACCTATAATTATAATCACCCTGTACAATAACCACATCCGAGTTACCGACGATTCCGTAAAGCGTTCTTTATCTTTAGAAACCTTAAAAAACAATATAATTTTGAGATTTAAAGAATCATCTATAAAAACAAAGTTTTTATTTTGCTGCCACTGATTTTAGGAAATGTATCCTATTAGTCTTAATAGCGTATTAATCAGGTTTCTCAAATCAAAATACTGGTTTTTATAGAGGCTATCAAATACCAATTAAACATTTTTAGGCTTAATTTTGTTTTTCAATTAATCACACTGATATACAAAATTAAACTCTTTTGATCAATTCTAAGAATAATCAAATTAATATCAATAAATATGTATATGAGATCAGATCATTATTTGCCCAAATATTGTTCAAATTAAAACATGATTAATTCTTTTTACAATTAATCACACTGAATTACAAAATTAAATACTTTTGATTAATTCTAAGAAGAATCAAAATTACTTTCAATAAATGTGTATAGTAGATCAGATCATTATTTGCCAGAATATTGTTCAAATTCAAACATGATTAATTCATTTTACAATTAATCACACTGAATTACAAAATTAAATACTTTTGATCAATTCTAAGAATAATCAAAATTAATATCAATAAATATGTATATGAGATCAGATATTTTTTTACCAGAATATTGTTCAAATTAAAACATGCTTAATTCGTTTTACAATTAATCACATTGAATTACAAAATTAAATACTTTTGATCAATTCTAAGAATAATCAAAATTAATATCAATAAATATGTATATAAGATCAGATCATTATTTGCTAGAATATTGTACAAATTAAAACATGCTTAAATCGTTTTCCAATTATTCACTGAATTACAAAATTAAATATCTTTGGTTAATTCTAAGAGAAATCAAAATTACTTTCAATAAATATGCATATGGGATCAGATCATTGTTTTTTAGAATACTGTACAAAGTACAGTTCATTTTAAATTTCTAAAATTCCATTTCATTTCAAAATCTATTTTCTTTATTCTACCGCAAAAATTTTCACCTATTGTATTTGAAGCTTCAATATACAATTGTTGTTAAATGCTGACGATTGTATGCGTAAGCTACTTGTAGCAGATCATCAAAAGGATGCCGACACGATATTATTTTTTAAGCGCTTTTATCTGTCACGTACATTTGAAAATGCTCAAAAAATAAAAGCGTATATCGTGCATGAAGCAGAATTCACTCTTCTGCATTTGGTATCCTTTGTTCAACGTCACAATGTAAAAATTACGATTCGTTGCTAGAGTGTATATTACTTCCTTTGAGAGGCCAAAAGTACCTAGCATTTCATGCAAAAGTCATGCATTTTGAGATTTAAAAATGAGAGGGGGGAAATTTAAGGAACAGTTTTTGTTAGAAAGTTATATTTATCCAAATATGTACAACTAAATACAAGGTTCCCCTAAATTTACTTCTTCATTTATTGTTTATTACTTACCCATCATACGTAGTATAGGGTGTCTTGTAATCGTTATGAAAATCGAAAAATTTTTTTTTGAAGGATTTACACGTTTCAGACACTGGAGATTCCGAAAAACATATTTTTAGAAAAAAAAATTTGCCGTCCGTCTGTCTGTGTGTCAGTGTGTATGTCTGTAAACACTCTATCTCCCGAACAAATTGAGATAGAGACTTGAAATTTGGTATGTACTTACTATGTAATAATAGGAAGAATCTTATTGAATTTCAGTAACATCGATTAACCGGAACTATTTTTTTCAGACTTTCGAAATATTCGTTCTGATAAAAGGTATATAAAGATTTTCGAAACTGTTTATTTTAAGGATTAAATATAAAAGACAATAATAAAACATAAATTTTGCATAAAGAATGAAATCGATCGGATAATGAGTTGCCGAGATATTTGTAATCGTATTTTCAACACTCTTCGATTTTTCATGACCCTGTATTTCATCCAAATTTCAATTCAAAGATATATTTTAATTGGAAATGAGACGCTTAATCCGACGCAATAAACCGTTAGTTAAAATGATTAATATTTTTGGAGTTATAAGGATGTTTCTATTACGCAATTCAGTAAGAGAACATTTAAAGTTTATGACGTCATCAAGCCACGATTTTATTCCAATTGCAATGCATTTTATAAGTAGTTTACACATGTTTCATTTTCATATTTTATATTATGAATAGCCATGATGGGTAAGTATTACGGTGGCTATCAAAGACTAGTTGCTTATAGCGTTAAAGGTATTTTACCAAGAATATATATGTTCATTGAAATAAAACTTACATTGTTTTTTCTCTAGACAAAACTCAGATTTCTACATTGCATTATAACTCAAATATTAGTTGAATATTATTTAACGCAATAAAATATCTCCGATACTACAAAAAACTCACTTTATTTTACACTTAAAAATAGCGACCTTTCAAGGCCGAGAATAGACAAACTCTGCTTTTCTACGGGGTTACAAAAGTTATATAAAGTAAATTAAATTCATTTGTTGCTAAACTACACAACTTAAACAAAATAAAGATAAAAAGATATCAAAATTGCACTGTAAAACATTTGGTGTAACGTTACTCCATAAAACTGGAGGCAGCATTGCTGCCTCCAGTTTTACGGTGGTATTTAACTGATATAACTGGTGTAACATTACACAGCTATTGTGTAAGTTTACACCATAATATTGTGGAACATATCACAATTTCTGTGTAAGGTTACACCACAATTGCGCGTAAGGTTACACCATAATTGCGTGTAAGCTTTCACAGTAATTGTGTGTAAGGTTACACCACAATTGCGTGTAAGCTTCCACAGTAATTGTGTGTAAGGTTACACCACAATTGCGTGTAAGCTTTCACAGTAATTGTGTGTAAGGTTACACCACAATTGTGTGTAAGGTTACATCACAATTGCGTGTATGCTTTCACAGTAATTGTGGTGTAACCTTACACACAATTACTGTGAAAGCTTACACGCAATTGTGGTGTAACCTTACACACAATTACTGTGAAAGCTTACACGCAATTGTGGTGTAACGTTACACAGAAATTGTGATATGTTTCACAATATTATGGTGTAAACTTACACAAGAGCTGTGTAATGTTACACCAGTTATATCAGTTAAATACCACCGTAAGATTGGAGGCAGCAATGCTGCCTCCAGTTTTATGGAGTAACGTTACACCAAATGTTTCAGTGAATACTGAGAATCCATTTTAGGCAGTATTTAATATCCAATTTGGTTATACACCCAATATGAATACCACTAAGTACCCATTTTGGCCATGCTAACACCTATTTTGCACAATCTTAAATATCTATTTTAGAACACATGAATACTCAATTTGGGCGCCTTTAAATACCTGTTTTAGGATGAATTCAACATCCAATTTTGATAAATTTAAATACCTTTCTTGACACATTTAGTGCCTATTATTTTTAACATTGCACAATCATCCAAAATGCTGGATACAGTATTTATGAATTTATTTTAAATGTTTATTAGTGTACAGCTTCATAACTTATTGCTTTTATTAAAACATTACAGTAAAATTTTAAAGTTAAAATCGTACCTCCAAAAATTATTCATATTTGAAATATAAGACAATTAGCTCAATTTCGATGAGATTCCAATAATAAATAGCTGAATAATTTTCTCAGCAACTTCTGGAATTTTCTCAATATTTAGAATCCTTCTTCTCGGGATCTTGATTTGAAACAAAATTATGACTTTCTTATGAGATAAACTACCAAATTAAATGTGTTATGACACCAGCTTTTATGATTTCTTTCATTTGTCATATTAAAAGAAAATTAAGATACAGATTTGTACTAATTTTTGTCTCTCATTTTTTAAATTTCTTAGAATATTGATAGAATATTATTCTTACCACAAGCAATAGATTTGCTTTTAACATTAGAAAGATCAATTGGGGTTACTTTGACTACTATGTCGAATAGGGAAATCATAATTGTTATTTATCACGTACATAGTTTTGTGATATTTTATATATGAATATAATATTCAGGCCTTGTGTCGATGCTTAAAATGCTTATAAACCCACATTTAAATGGAATAGAGTTGATAAAGACTATATCTTTTAAAGACTATAGTACCCCACGTTTACTCAAATATTATTTTCAAGTAATTATATTTTATTCTTGCTGACTATTACATTTAATCTTCAAATCTTTGTTTAAACAGATTTTAATAATTTAATAATTATTCTTAAAAAATATGAAAAAAATACAGTAAAATATATTAGGTACATTAGGAAATTTTATTGTCTAAACATTTATATTCAGCTATTGTGTATTTAGCATAGCTTAAAAAAAAAAAAAAAAAAAAAAAAAAAAAAAAGTGAACTCATGCAAGAATTTTGCACTGCAATCTAAACTTTTTATTTATAGATTTAAACTTCTAATGAAACAAAACCATAGTGGTACAGATGTCACGGATGCACCGGGGTTTCTTTTTGGCACCAAAATGGTGATTTTTTGCTTGGTGTGGTAACCTGGTGACTTTTGCATCATATGACAACATGGTATTTTATAACAAAATGAAATGTGTATGTAAATAAATTTAAAATAATTACTAAATAAAATTAAATACACGTGTATTAAAAATAATGTGTTTTAAATAAAACTGTGTAATAATAAAATTAAATGTGCGTGTTTTAAAATAAAATTATAATACAATTTTATAGGCCGTCTAACAATTATTCGAAAATGAGATTTTCTTCCCAAAATAGCACCACAAAAAATTTTTAAGCAACCCTGGAGCGTCTGCGATATCTATTCCATAAGATTAGTCAAGCCAGAATATCAACTCATTCCATCAAACTTACAAAAAAGCATGCGCGAGAAAAACAAAATAATCGTAAACTGCATTAGATGACATCATTCGCTTAAAAAAGGTACAACATGGACAATCTATGGTATTTTTTTCTCCTAAACATTGAAATTCGAATTTTGCTTTTTTATCATAAATATAAAATAAACATGTGCAGAGATGTCACACTTTATAAAAATATAAATAGTATAAAAAAGATAATCATTGTGAGTGTGATATACTCCGGAATTTAATTTTTGTGGCAAGACAATTTGAAGAAAACCTATCGTTTCATTTATGAAAACAATGCCAATTTAATTTTTAATTAACAGCAATTTTTAATCAAGAAAGATGTTTTAGGAAAATGTAAGTGTATATGTCAGAAGCTGCTTTTAAAACCTTTTGAATGATACTTCATTCATTGTTCTGCGCTTCGTAAATTCATAGAAAAAGGGATGTTGACAACAGAAATAATATATATGATTGCCATGGATCACCACTTTGTTAAATTTACTTGTGATCATGCTTAAATTAAACTTAGGAAGTTTTAATGGTCATACAATATTAAATTTGGGGCCACTTAATCAGACATTTTTCAAGACAAACAAATATTAACACAGCTTTATAACTGTTACTTATAAATATAAAATGTTGTATTTGATATTTAATTATTTAAAGGGAGTGGAGAAAAATTTAACTTGATAATGGCAATGAAAAAAAGTAATATGAAATCGTAAATAACTGCTAAACTCCACAGTACATAATACAATTAACACATAAGGTTTAAAAACTACATGATGATTTAAAATTTGATAAAAAAAAAATATTAACACTTGCTTAATATTCTTGACTTGTAGTTCTTGGCGCAGTACAGACAATATTCAAAACAAAAAGCATAAAAGCAAATATGGTGCTCATAATTTGCTTTATGCCACACAAATGTAGGAATGCTGTTAACAGCTAAATTATACTCTTAAAACTGTGTCTCTGATATAAAAGGTACATTTGGAATGTTTGCGCCCCTGAATATTCAGAGACACATTTGCCTTTGAGATTAAGAGGCACATTGTGCCTTTCAATTTATATGATAGTGCTTCTTATGTAAAAATATATTCTGTGCCTCTAAAGATGGTGGTACATGTTTTTATTGTACATCTCATTTCCAATATAACCCAAGTCAATAAATTAATACTTATACAGGGTGTCCCTCTTAATTATTTTTTTTTTCTTTTATGACAAAACTAACAGAATTAGGATACTTTGAATTTTATGAATATTCAGTGTTTACAGGTTCTAAAAACAAAGACTCTTGTATAGAAAAATACTGAAAATTAAAAGAATAGAAAAAGTCAGTAGGATTTTGCCGTAAAGGAAAGAATTTTGTTTTTACTTGTAAAGAAATGAAGGAAAATTTTCTACATATAACTCTAGAATGCAAGGAGCACACAAAAAATTTAAATTTTTAATGTTTAAAAAAAAAAAAAAGAAGTATTTAATAAAAGTAAAGTTTTTAATATGATAAAGAACATTTTGAAACATTTTTGCAATTAGAAATATACTTTTAAAGCTGCTTAAGAACTTGGTATGGGATAACAATAAGAGGAACAGCTTGAATAAAAGAAATTAGACATATAAATAACAAAAGTAAAAAATCTTATGATATACATTTATTTTCACAACTTTACATTTATAAAACTTTTTTTTCTTTTAGATTACAAATTAATGTTTTCCAGTTTAAGATTTAATCAAAAAATAAGTTTAAGAGGTTATATCTTAACATCTTATTTTTACTCTTCTATCATAAAAAATCCCTTTATATCAACCATCTACTTAAATTAAATAATTTTCATACCTCATTTTATTAACTCTCTCTCTCTCTTTCAGTTGGAAATATTCATTATATGGCGTGTAAATAAATACATTTTATAATTATACATTTACAGTAAACTCTGTCTACCGCAGAAAGATTTTCAAGTCCCAGTGAATTTATAGACGTAGAGTAAACTTTGCTGAAGGTAAAATAATATGACGGAAAATGTTCTTAGTCCTAATTAATTTCACATTAGACAGAAGAGAAGGTTACAGTATTTAATACTATTTCTCCCGTCGTCAAATGATAACTTACAAAGTTTTGATTTGTTTATTTTATACATAATTTTTAAAGCTAAGAAGCATAAAAATAATTCATCAACATATTAAAAATGATTTGTGGTTGATTTAATCTAAAAAAAAAGGGTGGGGGGGGGGATATAAAACATAACAGTGAATTGGTGTATCAGTGGTCACATTTAATAAATTTGTGCTGGATGTCAAATAGTTTATATATATATATATATATATATACTCCCAGCATTTAATGTTTATTTTACCATTTTGTCCCATGTTTTCTTTTATCCTTCAAAAATTATATCAAAAGAGAGAACATAAAAATTATTGTCATTACTGATGCCTAAGAGCTTAAATACTTTAAAAGAAATAAAACACAATAGATGGGAAAATAAAAATATAAGACATATAAATAAAATATAATTTATTAAATTTACTGTAGATGCAATAAAATTTTAAATGCAATATAAAATCTAATAAAATAGTTGCACAGTCTAATTAAAAATTATATACAATTGGTCAAAACAGACGGCCATTTCAAAAAACTTGGAACAGGTCTCTTCTGTTGAGAAGTAGTATATTCACCCTAGGGAGAAATTTATAAGAAAATAATTAATATTTAATACTTGATCATATCTACAAATTCACACAAATTCTAATACCTGTTTTTAAAAAAATTCTATTACTAGAGTAAATTCCTGACTAAAATGTGTTCAGGTTGAGAGTCAAACTTGAAACCTTTCACTTAAATTGACAACGCTCTGCCTATTGAGCTACCTGGACAGACAACTGTTGGCAATAACATCTGTTCTGAATTCAACAGAATAAACTACAGGTAATGGAACTTAATTAAAAATGGATGCTAACATAATCGCCAATCAGGTTATCTAAGTGAAATGTGTCTGCTGGCTATCGGCCCAGGTAGCTCAACACAGACAATTTATCCAAAGGTCTTGATTTCGACTCTCGGCCTGGACGTATTTTCACTCAGTTGGAAAAATGTCAATTCATATAATATTTTTATCAATCAGTTTGAGTTAAAAATTAGAGCCGTACCGAGTACTCTGTATATACTCTGTACTCGGCCAATTCCGAGTAGTTGCAAGAATTTCATTTTTTAAGCATATTTGAAGACAAATTAATTTATATGTGATCTATAAAAAGGTATTTGAATATAAATGTATAATATATGCCCTAATTCATAAAACTATTTACTCGGTACATAAAAATTTATCTATAAAACATAGCAAAAGGTAAGAACCCCCCCCCCCCCCTGCAAAATTAATGTAAATTAAAGTTTAGTTTATATTTAAAAAAAAGAAAAAAGTCATTTTTAAAACTGTAGGAAAAGACTGATTTTGGATAAAGAAGCAGTGTGCAGAAACAGAAAATACAATAAATGCAATTAAAAAAAATAATACCGTATATACTCGTGTATAAGTCGACCCCCCCCCCCCCCAATTCTTACGCAAAATTTTGGAAAAAATTGAATTTTCGTGTAAAAGTCGAATCACATTTCTGGCAGTATGTTCAAAAATGATTTGTAATCCAGGATTTAAAGAAAAACCATTCATTAAATTAGTATTAGTATTTTTTTTTTTTTTTTTTTACGTTTCTAATCAGACTTTTTTTTTTTTTTTTTTTTTTTTTTTTAATTCAACATTTTAAAATTGTATAATTATGTATAACTAAAGAAGCTTAAACTATTTTGAAAGCTATTCACATCAATTTAATGATTACTTACTTTTTTTTTCTTCTTAATCTATTCAAGCCTTATTTACAAGGTAAACAACTTCTTAAACTGCTAAAATATAGTACTTCTTTGTATTGTAGGACTTTTAGGAGAGAAATCTAGTAGCATTCTCAAGTTGAACTCTTTTTGAAAAGGTGATTAAAATGTTGAAAGGAATGCCCCTGTATTGAAGGGAATTCTATCCCAAGAGAAAATGAGTGCAGAACAATTACAGAAGCATTATTGTTGAGCTTTTTTTTTTATCAATCACCATTGTCTGCTTTTATCTGTCTCTCCAACCTAGACCCATATGTGATTAATTAAAAGACTTGCACATTCACCAACTATCTGCGAAAAACATATGACTCCGGTATTTCACTCCGCTATTTTTTTTTTTTTTCTACTTACTCGTGTATAAGTCGACCCGCCATTTTCAGCTCCCAAATTTTGTCTAAAATTCTTCGACTTATACATGAGTATATACGGTAATTAAATTTGCTGTATGACAAATTATGGTACAAAAACACTACAATCTTTCTACATTTTCAGGAGATAGGGCATTTCTTTTATTGATGTAAATTTGGCCTGCACTGCAAAAAATAATTGTTGATTTTACAGTATTAAAACTGGCACCCCAGCTGCCAGTATTATACCATAAAATTAACAGTATTAAACAGTAAAATAAGCAGTAATACGCTGCCGTGCAAGTAGTAATACGTTACCGCGCATGCACGATAGTGTATTACTGCTTGCACGGCAGCGTATTACTGCTTAGCTGGGATGCCAGTTTTATACTGTAAAACAACAATTTTTTTTTGCAGTGTGCTTCAGAAAAAATGGGTTCACTGCGAGCACTTATAAAATAGCATTTTAGCTGTACATTACAAACACACACAAAAGAGAAAAGAAAAGAAACTGTAAAGCCCCGCCCCCTTTTTTGATGTTTTCGTGTTATAGCGGCCTCCACAATTACAATTATGCCAAGGTTTCAGCTCTGATTTCGCCAAGATCATCGAAAAGCTTATATATGCATCATATATACACATATTATTCCAAACACCCATTATACGTCATTACATACATATTATTTACGTTTTATATGCCATATATATACATCCTATACAACTTATGCACATGTTATATGTATACATCATATATGTGTTATATATGACTAATAACTTGGCCATATACATCACAAAAGTAATGATTTAACGTAAAAATATATCATATTATGTCATACATGCTTTATAATTTGGCGATAAATCTTGGTCGCTTGGCGATTCATCCTCAGGGGCTGCTATTACACAAAAGTACCCAATTTTTTTAATCAAAAGAAAATAAGCTACTTTTAAAAAATATGAAACTTTTGCATTATTCAAAGGTATTGTTACAGCAAGCAAAAACCATTTTTGATAGACAGATTTCAGGTATCAAAATGACAAATGGGTAAAGTTGTGTTGAATAATCAGTTTTAATTTCATATTGGTTAATTGAACTTTTTATATATCAATTCTTTTTATATATATAAATTTTAAATAATGTTACTGTTTTAAAATTTTTGAATATACAAAAATTGTCTTTAAAAGGTCCACAATAAATAAAATTTCAAAAATTGAAGTTAATTTTATAAAATATGATTAAATTATATGCTCAAGATGCATGTTTATAAATAGGTATATATATATAAACACACACACACACACATAGAAGTGTTACCACTAAGCACACTTCATGTTCGAATCAGTGATTCTTTCTGAAACACAATTACTCGGTATTCACTCGGTACGCGGCCAAAGCACTACTCGGTACACCACTATTAAAAATAATAATATATAATAATGTATTGATATTGTTTTTGATGTATTATTGTTAGAAAATACATATTACAGCTTGATTTGAACCTTTAAGAAAAGTATCCAATTTCCATGAACTTCCATTAACATAAACATGTGAGCTAATTTAATAAGTAACAATCGAGAAACGTTGAAAAGTCAATTTTAATTTTGCAATACTAGGTTTTTCTTTAGGTTATGTATGTTACTTTATTTACCATTAATTTAATCTTTATAAATTTGATAATTTATAAGCTATTGTAATACAATTTGATTACTTTAAACTTAATTTTTTTTATTTATTATTTAGTTCAGGGTTGGTAAGTTTGTGCTGCAGGTGGAAAAAACTGCGGTAAAAACCGTCCTGGCAAAAAATCATAAATTAAAAAAATTATAAATGCATGTTTTATTTCTTTTACTTATCTTAAATTAACAATCACAGAATAGTAGTACAATGCATTATGATGGTAACTTAATATACTCTAAATAACTGAGAAATTATTAATTTCACCATAAAAAAAAAAAAAAAAAATTAATTGAAAAAAAGCTATTGTTAGTCTGATTTTTATGCTGCAATAAATTAACAATATTGCAAAATCTACAGAAATTATAAACACTTCTAGTTTTAAAATAAGATGTATCAACCTATCAATCAGCATAATGCAATAATTCAGAGATGCAAAATATAAGCAATAGTAGTGAGTACATGTATTAATATATTGTGTTCAAATAAGTGAAATCTTAAATTTCTTTTAAAAAATTAAATATTTTAATAACATAAGAAATTACACATTCAACATTAAGCGGCACTTTCATCACCATCATCATCATTACAAAATAATTATTTTTTCAGCATTCCATACCAAAAAACAAGTTCGGAAACATTACTTATTGTCAACCTATTTCGAATTTTTGAGTGGACAAAAGAGAAGTTGGAAAATATTCTGTCGATTGCAGCACTACTGGCTGGGCATTATAGGTGCATCCCAAATTTGGGTTTCCAAAATTTGGAAGGAGTCACTGGCTTCTAAACCCAAAAAATCCAGTGGCCACAATTGTAAAACAAACGCATAAAAACAATAGTGTTTAAATGGGTTTAAAAAAAAAAAAAAACTCAGGAATTTAAAGTGTAAAGTAATTTATTTAATATAAATACATGTACAACAAAACTTGAATATTAATTAAATCTTAAATCATGTACAGTCAGTCAGAAGATAAAGTTGGGCAAGATACGGTTTTAAAAAAAAAATGTATAAGCTAAGCAATCATGATAGCGAGGAATATCAGAAAAACAATATTCTTATTTTGATTTTGCCAGACAAAAGTACATATGAAAGAAAATCTGAATTTGTAAGATTATTTCGCACTATAAAAATCAAAACACACTTCAAACATTTATTTATATATGCATATATATATATATATATATATATGCATATATATATATATATTTAAATCACAGTCTATGTAATTTATAGTGCCTAATTAGAATTATGAAGGTAGTGTCATGCAATGTAGCAACATGTAATATGTCACATATAACAATGCTAAACAAATATTTAACACAGACATATGCAAATCAATTTAAAAATACCATTGTTATTGCACTTCATGTAGCTCTTTCTGGCTGCATCAGTTTCTTGATTATGCAAAGAATTAAATATGCAGTCCCTCTTGAATTTCCTTCTCCATGAATGAAGCAACTTATATCCAGCTGAAAAAGATTAAATAATTTATCATTAGTTTTTAAAATAGTAAAGACACATGCTGAGCTATAAAGCCACAGAAAAAAACGCAATCTAATTTATGTTAAAATCTAATCCCTTATCTAATTTATGTTTATAAAAAAAAAAAGAGGTTGTGTAAAGCTAAAGTGGCCATTATTCAATGACTGATCATAAGTTACCTAGATTTTTAATTTCTAAATGTTTGTTTTTGTACATATGCAACACAAATGTTCTCTGAGTAATTAAATGAATTATAATATGAAACCAATATAATTAAACATTCTTTAAATCAATAACTTAAAAGAAGATGGTTTGTTATTTTCAATATTTACATATCTAATATCTTCAATTTTATTATGTTAAATTCAGTTCAATCATTTAGAACAATGTTTATGTTAAATTTTATTTTTATAAATTATAAAAAAGTCCCTGCACCCCTTCTTTTTTGAGCATGTTATTTCACGTTTGTAGCTGTAAGCCTAGCCTTAATCCTTAGTTTGTAGAATGTGCATTTGCAAGCAAAGAACAGGTAGCCTTTTTTCGGTACTTTTCGGTTAGCCGGGCACCAGTCATACATATACATGTATATATACACACACATATATATATATATATATATACACACTTATATGTATGAAAATATATTATATATATACTTACATATTTATTTATTTATATATATATATATATATATATATATACACTTATATGTATGAAAATATATTATATATATACTTACATATATATTTATTTATTTATATATGTACATAAATCATTGGCACCCGGCTAACCGAAAATATATGTATATACACACACACACACATATATATATATATATATATATATATATATATATATATATATATATATATACACACTTATATGTATGAAAATATATTATATATATACTTACATATTTATTTATTTATATATATATATATATACACTTATATGTATGAAAATATATTATATATATACTTACATATATATTTATTTATTTATATATGTACATAAATCATTGGCACCCGGCTAACCGAAAAGTACCATTTTTTCTTTGTTTGGATTCTATTAAGCTGTACCTGCAATGGTAGGTGGGAAAGCTTAAAAAACCAATATAACAAGTTAATTTATACAGCTCATGGAGTTGCATTCCAGTTTCCAGTCCATGCAGTTCAGCATCAATTGTGCGATATTTTCCAATTTTGGATTTATCCACTCCTAATTGCAAAACAAACTTGAAGAACAGAAAGCATCCAAACTAGTGTTTTGCTACAACATGTTGTTCCATAGAAAAAAAGACTTAGAATGAGACTAACATTAAAACAATATAAAAATCTGAATATTATTTATATAGGGTAATTTTATACAATAAATTATGCAAATATTTTCACAATGTACTTTCATTTTTAAAAATTAAAGTATTTAATAGTAGTTAGAAAGGGTCTATTTATATAAATCAATTCCATTCCCTCTAATCTCCAAAGTTTGGGATTAAAAGTCATGTAAATTATACAATTTTGAAGATTATTGTTAATTATTTGTTATTATTTCTCTTTTGCATATGTGTTACATTTAAATACACAAATCAAAATACACATTGACCAATGATTAGTTTTTATTTTATGAAACATTGATGTATTAGTTGTATATTTCAGTAATTTAGATTTCTGTTTGGAAATTGTATCTAGCAAGTAATGAAAAATATGACATTCCTTGTTCAGAAATGAAAGACTGCTTCGATAAAATTGAATACAGTAGACTCCCTAAAATCTGCACATCATTACAAATGAAAACAATGAAACTTACAGTTGAGATGTAGGGAAAAAATTCAGGATTTTTTAAATGATTATATCATTCCATGTACATTTTAATATGTAATTCTTATTAATTGGCTGAACATGCTTTCTCATCAAGGAAGTATAACTTTATTTCTGAAAAAAAAATTCAAGACAGTGCTGTTCTCAGTGGTGATTGTGATCTTTTTACCAAATAAATTAATGTATTAATCGAGAACTTTTGGATATTAAGTTTGCCTAAGCATGAAATAAAACTTTTATTTTATGATTTTTATGTAAATTATTAGTGTAACTTTATCAGGCAAGTTTCATTGAATAATTAAAAGAAAAAAAATCTCATCGTTATTATGCCTATTTTTAGTTATGTATTATTGTGTACTTGACCTTTACCTTTAAAATTTTAATCATGTTTTAAATTTTCTTACTTTACTTAATTATTTTAATATTTTACTTTATTGTAAGCATTCATTATAATTTACAGTGCATTATTACATTCAAATGACTGTTTAAAAAATGTAAACAAAACAGTGACCAGAAATCCGCAAAATTCTAAAATCTGCACAATCTTTGGTTTCAAGTTATGCAGATTTGAGGGAATCTACTGTACTATATATATTTTTAAACTGTTGATTTAATTATCGTTTAATTTATGGTTCCAGGAGAAGCAAGGATTAAACTGAAATTTTCATTGAATTAATGTTTAAAGAAATAGCAGTAACTTTCTGTAAAAAATGGTTTAAAAAAAGTTTCTTGCTGCCTTTTTTGTTTCAATATCTTTACTTTCAATTTTATTGTTTACATTTGAATATATATTTGATTTTTTATTTTAATTATATTAAAACAAATATATTATTCCAAGAAATTCTTATATTTATGAATCTTAAGATATGTTTAGTTTTGAAATTTTAAATAATAACAGGCTATAATAATTACGTTTACCAAATATTATTTGTTTCTTATTATGCTAAATAAAAAATGAGCACCCATTGCTGAAAAAAAGCAATGAACATTTTAATTTAGTTTTCAAAAACACATTTGTGCAACAAGACTTTTTATTTGTCACAGCAAATAAAATAGTAACTTGACCACTTTCTGTTTTTCAGCAACATCATTCGAGCCAAAACCAATCAGATTATTTGAAAACAAACTAGAGCAAATATCAGAGTTTCTCCCAGACAGTTTCAGAAGGGTGCTGCACCCTGCCTGCCCTTTTCTTTACAAAATAGCACCCTTCTTGCCCCTCATAAAATAATTAGCACCCTCCTTGGAAAGAACTAGATCTTTCGAAAGGCCTAGCGCATTTAAAAAAATTATGGTGTTTTTAAAGAAGTTATTTTAGTTCAAAATAATACCTTTTAACAATTAAAAAAAAGTGCCTTTAAGAATCCAAAAAGTGCCCTTAAGAATAAAATAGTGCCCTTTTCTCACCAGCAGCACCCTGCCTTTTTTTAAACCTGGGGGAAACTCTGCAAATATTAGGGGAGACTGGTACACAGTGGACCACTTTTTCAGTTAATTTTTTTTCTTCTCTGTAACAGGTAAACTGATCTGCATGAAAATATTTTTGAATATTCTTTAAACCTTTATACATTCAGCATAATTTTCTCAAAACGTAGTTTTCAATACATTTTTAATTTTTTTTTTTATATGCACCCATAAAGCGGACCGCCCACCCACCGGGGCACAGTGGACCGCTGTTAGGTATTATCTGAAATACAATATAAAAATCTATTTTTCATTAATCTAATTCTTTTTTATTTCCCCTTTGCCCGCAAAATAACATAATAATAATATAAATTTACAAGTAACATTTTGAAACAAAAACAAGAATAATTATATTTTGAAAATAATAACAGATTAATACAGGAACAACTGCAATTTAGTTGAAGTTATTACTTAAGTACAAAAAAAATCAGCACACATTAAAATTTGCAAATGAAATTCCAAAATACTTATGATTATGAGTAAGATTGAGCATGGAATTTTCCTGAAATACTTTTGGGTGAGGGAGCAACATTATAATATCCTTGACATCAACAGCAGATTCATCTACAGTTTCGGGGAAAATAAACTGATTTCCATTCAATTTGCATCTCATTTGCATTGAATTTTACTTGAATATAATTATCACCAATTAGACTACAGTTATATTTATCAAAGACAGTAAATACAAAACAAAATATTTCTTACTATGTTAAATAAATTGTTATTTTTATTTGTTTACTTTATTTTACAGTTAAATACTACTTTAAAACAATATTTCTTAATAGAAAATAAGCAATTATTAAATATTTTGAACATTCTGCATTACAGGAGCAGAGTGGATTGTGGACCATTATGCCCCAGGAGTGGGTGGTACATTGTGCCTCATATTGAAGTTCAATAAATAATCATATTAATATTTGTTTATAGCTTTCTTTTAAACATATTAACTTTAAAGTTAAATAAAAAAGAAGTATCTGAGCTTTGCAAAAGGCTGTTTTACCTTATTTATCTACAACCTTTAATTACTAAAAAAATAAAATATGATAATGAAAAATTTTATTTTTAGAAGCTCAGAACAACCCATCAGGATAAAATATTTCAATCTGAGCTAAACATATTTTCTGAAGGCCATAAATAATCAGTGCAGTGCTGTTGTCTATTAGGATAGAAGAGAAGCTTAAATTTTTTTTTAATAAATAAATAATTAGGGGGTAGTCCACTGTGTCCATAGGTCTAGTGTGTACCGGTCTCCCCTACACTAAATATGCAATACTTAGATAAGCTTCAATTAAATTGTAACAAGTAAACAAATTTTATTACAATTAAATAACCTTTAAAGATTTATGTTGCGATTAAATAAGAATTTTGTTAGATATTAAACAGATACATTTTATTTCTTTAAAAAATGGCAGTTCTCTGACCGTTATAGTACACAAGTACTATTTTATGTTCCACAAAATATCATCATGGTGATCCGCAGAACTAAAAATTATAAATTTACTGGTCTGTGAGATTCCAAAGGTTGGCGACCACTGATTTTAGATGACTGATTATTACAATAAAAAATTTAAATTTTGTGTGCTGCTGAAGGGGGGGGGGGAGGGGAGGGGGTAGATTTTCTTAAAAAAAAAAAAAAAAAAAAAAAAAAAACAGACATCTGCAGAAGTGCGAAAGATTCAGAGCTCTTAACCTGAAAGGTATGTGTAGTGATAGTTTGCTACAAAAAATAGTTTTTCTCAACCACTGACCATAAGAAATAATGACAATCTGTGGCCAGGACAGGTCTTAAATGTTTGCTTATTCACCTCCGACCAAAAAAAAAAAAATAATAATAATAATAATAATAATAATTTTAATTAAATTTATAGTAGCAATGAAACTAGTAAATCTGCAGATCAGTGGCCTCGAACGTTAATTCTACAATTTTTTTAAAAATTATTTTACTTATTATTTAAAAAATTCAATCCGCAGAAAAATTTCTTTTATATTTGTAATACTAATTACAACAAATAATATATCAAGTAGTTTCGGGGAATTTAACTGTTAAAAATAGTGGGAATTATACGAATCTATGTAAAACTATTCCAAAACTTTTTTTGTTCAGATTTTTTTTGTTATCACCCCCCCCCCCCCCCCACTCTCTCTCAATTTGACAACTGTAATTCCCTGATATTTAGTATTTTAAAACATCTATCTAAAATAATTAAAATACTGATATTGTGATAATCATTGATATCATAATTGGTAAATTTACTTTAATATAACTATTTTTTTTATTAGAATGTTTTCATTAAATTCTGGTACTAAATACAGTCATAAAAACAATTATATTTATTTTCTTTTTTGTGGGGTGTCAATTACTGGAATTTTGATATTTTTCTGTTATTTACAATTAAAGTTCGATTCATATTTTTTCTGTTATTTACAATTAAATTTTTATTTATAATAATAATGTACATTGGTCTTAAAACTTTAAAAATAAATTTTGTAAATGGCCGTGAGTATATAAAATTCAGTTACCAAAACAAACACATCCAAATTTTGAAAGAAAATATAGAATATATAAATTTATTAAGTGAAGCTAGCTCTTAGCATGTTCATTAAGATTTTCCCTGAAAAACAGTGGAACTTCGGAACATCCCCCCCTACCTCCCCATTCCCGGCGACACTTTAAAAAAAAAAAAAGTAGGTTTATTTGATGAGTTGACAAAGTTGTTTGGGTGAAAGTTTCAAGTTTACAAAAAAAAAATTAACCTACAAGAATAATCAAGAAAATGAATTACCGTCCACTTTCTCAAATAAGCATTTGTATAATTCACAAACATCTATGATCCACAGTTTATGTTGCAGAATAAATAAAGACGTCTTTTTCAAAACTCGCCTTATCCAAAATCATAAAAATTGTGTTTTCCCTAAAAGTCTGGTAATCAAGGGCCCGCCCGCTTAGGACTTGCATATAGGGGAAGCCCGACGTCACACAGGGGGGGGGGGGGGAGATATAACAAATTATTTGAAAACAATATATATATTATAAACAATATTATTTGAAAAGTATTTGATTAAGGAAAAAAAATAATCAGCCACATAATTTGTGGGCCCAGGGCCGAGGCCCGTGCATTAATCAGGCCCTTAAAATACTCTATATTTTGCATAAAAAATATTAAGAAAATGACAACTTACTTAATATTTAAGTTTCTTCCTGAAATGGCGACTAGTAACTTGCAACAGCGTCCTTTCCTTCACGTTATCGCATTTGTTTCTGCCTCGTTTCTTCATTTCCCGCCTGTCACGTGTGAGAATATTTATCATTGCGCATGCGTTTGGAATTTACGTCATCCGTTATTCCGGAGAACGGTATCTTCACACAGCACTGTGAAACGTTTCACCGGCGATGTGTGTTTTTAAATAATCAGAAGGGGTTACTCCAGAATTTGTGTAATGTTACACAGATAAACCATGGTAAACTTACACAAATGTTTTACAGTGTGTAAATGCGCGAAGACGCGTGCTTGAACAATATACACAATTAAGCAAAATTTATTGAATATTAAAACAGGTATTCGATTATTAATGTCTGTATATTTAATATTTATTCTTTATATTACTAATTTTTACACTCAAACATTACCTAAAAAAACATGTTTAAAAGTTCCATAAAAAAGTCCTTCATCTTTAAAAATGGTAAAAAGTTTCACATAAAGCTGTCACCATTACACAAAAACAGTCCTTCATTATTAAAAATTTAAAAATTTTCACATAAAGCAAAAAGTTGTCACCATTACACAAAAACAGTCCTTCTTTATTAAAAATGTTAACAAGTTTCACATAAAGCTGTCACTATTGCATAAAAACTTTTTCACTCCCGCTGGAGCATCCTCAGTTTGCTCCAGCCGGAGTGAAAGCGTTTTTGTGTAATTTTGACAGCTTTATGTGAAACTTTTTAACATTTTTAATAATGAAGGACTGTTTTTATGGAACTTTTAACCATGTTTTTTTAGGTAATGTCTGGGTGTAAAAATTGGTAATATGAAGCATAAGTATTTATTGAATATTATTTTTAAATAAGTTCTCAATGATTGTGACTCAAAGATAGTTTAGTCACGTGTCCCGATTTGCAGGGAATTCAAGACCTGTCCCACATAACTACTGCGCAGGACGTCAAAGGACCTGATTTTTTAAGGTGCACAGATTTTTTAAAATTTATTTTCGTATCATGCTATGCAAATCTTTATACACTTTTCCGAACACTTTTTAGAACACTTATTTTGTCACTTTTTTTAGAACACTTTGAAGCGCACTTTTTGGAACAGTTCTTAGAATACTTCTGAGAACACTTCTTTTGTTCAGCACACTTTCTAGCGCACTTTTTGAAAGCGATGATTTCACAAGTGTGCCCAAATGTGCTCCCAATCCGTTCTCAGATGTGTTCCCAAGTTTACATTTAATAGATACCATGAGCAGAACATTTTCGTACATTTTCAGAACACTTTCTTTATAGAGGAGCATATTCAGTACACATTAAGGTAACTGGAACACTTTTTTGAATCAAAATTAATAAATCAAAAATTATCATTTTTTCAAATTTCCAATTTTTCTTGGAAAAAAAGAAGGCATGACTTTTGAAATTATTTGAAGTCGAATAATGTTTATCTCGTTTTTTGATCTAGAGTTATAAGCGATTGCTGTCTCATGCCGATCTTTATTCGGATGTTGCATGTCGAGATTCGGTTTAAAACGCCTAACTTTTACAGTATTTTTTGAAATGTCCGTTGCCTTTGCCAATGGATATAATTTTCATAGTTTCTGAATAAGAACACTTGTCAATTTTAAGAGTTTACAAGGTAAAATTGAATACAGGTATGTGTTAGAAAGTAGTTAATTTGAAATTGAGAACAACCTCAATGTAAAGTTCTGTAATTCATTTATCTCGCACAGGTAGATCGCGTTCTGCTGATGCTTCATTACAGAAATTGGCTATTGATTTAACACTGCAGTTTTAACACTGCTACTTTTTGTTCAATCATCTATCTCCGCATGTCAAAATTACAGTGCCCAGTTTTAAAATGTAAAAAGAAAAGGAAAACATAAATAAGTCAAAAATTATTATAACTAATATATATTTTTTAAATGTGTTCATTTAAAATATATTAAAATACGAATATTTTTTATGAAATTAAAAAATAAAACGTGAATACTTTTAAATGAATGAGAAAATTAAATGTTACTCTTTTTTTTTTTTTTATTCGAAAACCCTTTTTTTTTGGTCAATTTTAAATAAATAAGAAATTTTAATTTATAGAATTTTTGTTTTTCTATTTTTAAAATGAATTCTAAATTTAGTTTTGATAGAGCCAATACGTATGCGTGCAGAGAATAAACGGAATTTACCCCTCTTTTAAGACTTAAGGGTATTTAAGAATTCGAGGAAAAAACATGTTTCTTGGAGAACGGAAATTACTCGTTACAAAATGAGGAATAATTTAGTGTAGAAAGACGAGTTTTTCTGACAGTGCGGTTGTATATGTTATACATGTCACCTTAATTTTAGTAACCTTAGAAGGAGCCTTATTTTGTTTTGTTAAGTGTTCCGAACGAGATTCGTAAGTAACCAAATGATAATTTTTTTCGGTCCGTTTTTGTAAGTCAATTTTTTATAAAAGGTTTATACCGTAACACTTTGAGTCTGATTATAATCCCTAATCCCTATCCCCTGAAACCCTAAAATTTTTCCTGATTAAGAAACCGTGACTTAAATGATCTTTTTAAAGGCTTCTGAATAGTCTAGGGTAAAAAAAAAATCTCCTGAAGCATCCCAGAATTATCGTGGTGGGGTAAAATTTCCTTTGTTTTCCGCGTTCACTAAGGTCTTTTTATCAAAGAAATGGGTCGTAACAATTCGTCACCCCGGATAACCTAATGTAGAAAACGCAGGGTATTTGTGCTAATTTGGAATTTTTCGTTTTTTAAGGCTTCTGGGCTTTTAGGACGTCACCAATTAAAGCAACCTTGAACTGAAGTGTGAATTACTTTTTTTACCTGTAAATTCAGCTAATATTTTCCTATTATTTATCCTATTATCCTTTTTAATTTCTAATTACAAATGTCTTTAAAAGATTTATAAACGATAAAACTAACCGATTAGGTCTTAAAATTGTATTTTTTAATAAGGTTTTTCAATATTTAAGGATAGCTACAATTTAAAAAATTGCGGATTTGCTGTTTTTTATTGTTACTTTCTTCTATCATTACAAGAAAAAAGTATTGGATTCCTGAAAAAATTCGATTTCCGGTTTTCGGCGGATTTATACGTTTTAAAGGGTCCTGAACACGAATTGACTGTTTTTAGAAAATGTCTATCTTTTCAGTCTTTGAGTCTGTCTGTCTGTGACAAAAAGTTTGTGGGCGCTCTAGCTCTATAACTAATGCACGGAATTTAATAAAACTTTTGATTCGGTTAGTCCCTGATATAAATTGGTGCTGATTAGTTTTTGATGTAAATCGCCCAACAGAGGCCGCTGCTATGCTACATTTTACGATTTTCACGATAGCTCTATCTGAAGAACTGATGCACAGAATTTCACCAAACTTCAGACTCTGTAAGACCTTGACATAAATAAACGCAGATTACGTTTTAGTGTAAATATCTCACAAGGTGGTCCTGCTTTGCTACGTTTTTCATGATTTTCATGATAGCTATATCTCAAGAACTAATGCACAAATTTTCATCAAACTTCACATTCAGTTAGACTTTGACATATATTGTTGAGGATTAGGTTTTGATATAAATCGCCTAAAAGGTGCCGCTGCTATGGTACATTTTTCACAATTTACACGATTTTAGCGATATTCATGTCTCAAGGACTAATGCACGGAATTTTATAAAACTCTAGAGTCAGTTAGACCTTGATATAAATTGGTGCAGATTTGTTTTTGGTGTACGTGAAACCTGTATGATTTAGAAAAAAGTTTTGGGATTGGTTCATCCGACTAGTTATTTTGTGTTGTTAGTAAATTTTCTTAATCCTGTTAATAATTAAATTTTTCTTGAATCTTTACTAACAAAAATAAATAAATATACAAATAAAAATTAAAATTAAAATTTAGAATTCAAAACAAAGGTTCACCTTATAGTAACATAAATGATTAAGATTTTATTTAGTTAGATATTACAAAATTTGAATTTTTTTTTTTTTAAGTTAGTAAATTTTGCCAGTATTTTCAATTTTTTTCTACGTACAAAAATAGAAATGCTGTAAATTAATTGAATAATAATTAAAAAAAAAACCCTGAAGCATCTCGGAAATATCGTGGCGGGGTAACATTTTCTTTGTTTTCCGCGTTTACTAAGGTCTTTTTATCAAAGAAATGGGTCTTAACAATTTTGCACCAGGATAACCTAGTGTAGAAAACACAGGGTATTTGTACTAATTTGGATTTTTTGTTTTTTAAGCCTTCTGTGCTTTTAGGATGTCACTAATTAAAACAACCTTGAACTGAAGTGTGAAATACCTTTGGCGCGTAAATCCAGCCAATTTTTTTCTATTATTTAAACCTATTAACAGTGGAAAGGCTATGGGAACATCACACTTTCAGAATAAGCATCAGTTACACTTTATATATATATATATATATATATATATATATATATATGTTGTGTTGGGGAATACTTTCATTGACAACTAATTATTACATACTTAATCATTTCATAGTTTAAGTTGGTGTTATGGTAATGTTTAATTTATGGTTATATATATATATATATATATATATATATATATATTTGGTACAACATTTTTTGCATTTTTTAATTGCTGAAATTTTGAGATTAGATGAGGCAAAATTTCCAGTTTAAATATACTGTTGTTCCAGTTCAAGGAATTTTCACATTCTATACGGCAGGTATGCATCAGTATATTTGCACAAAAAATTTCAACATTTCTAATCTTAAAATTTCAGCAATTATATAATGCAAAAACAGTTTGTCAGAAAAAGTGGTACAAAATAAAAATAAGAGTAAAAGAAGTGTAATTGACGCTTGCCTTGAAAGTGTGATGTTCCCGTAGTGGGACCTTTCGACCGTTAAGGATTAATAGTGAGGTTTAAAAAAATTCCTTTTAATACCTAATTATATATTTCTTTTCATGATAAAATTCAAGCCTCAAATTTACATTTCTAATTTGAAAGGCTTTTTAACTTTTAAGGATAGCAACTATTAAATGAAACTTGAATTTAATGAGTGTTTTGTTGTTTTTTGTATTGTTATTAAATTATGTTAATATTTTCCTTTTTCTTAAATCTTTACTAACACGCATATTCAGAATTATAAATAAATGCTCGCCTTTCAATAACATAAATCTTATTAATATTTAGAAATCATAAAATTAGAATTAAACGAATTTTTACTATTGCCACTATTTTCCACTTTTTTTTTCTACCTGTAGAAATAGAAAACATGTAAATTAATTGAAAAAAATCGGGAGTGACTCCACTTGGCTTTTCGAATATTGGAGTACGTGTATAAAAAGTAAATGTAAAAATTAGTCTAGAAGACTATTTGTTTACTATTTTGTGTACCATTATTTTAACAAAAAGCTTTGTAAATTTTCAACTTTGATAATTTAAAAATGTTTATTAATCTCATCTCATAAATAATATCCATCAGTATATGGTATTATTTATATGTTTCTTTAAATTCCCCTGCCAGAGATATTTCCTGATTCATTCATAATATTCAGCAAATTTTATTCATTATTTTTGTAATGAAGGAAATTTATTTAACATATATTTCATTATTTCATTATTCCAATATTTAAACGAATTTCTTTTAATGATTTCATTCTATCAAACAAATTTCTTTTTCAATTATATGCCTTTAAAATATTTTTTTTTTAATCTTTTTATTCTTTTAACTCAAATTACATGATGCATTTAATGATGTCTTTTCTTTTCTTTCTTTCTTTCTTTCTATTTTTTTTTTTTTTTTTTGGTTCATCTTCAATCAAAAATATTCCTGTATTAATATGAAATAAATACCATGCACCGTTAATCATAAAACAAAACTCTTTAAAACAAAATTATTTTCAGTTCATTAAATAACTTCTTTTAACTAAAGTTCCTTTCCATTAAATAAATTTCTCACTGTTCATTAAATTTGCTCAAAATGAAATTTCTTAATTTTTTTGTTCTAATTTTAGATGTGTAATTCTGTACTAATTAACTATGATTTTTTTCTTTTATTACTATTTTCTTTTGTTATATTAGTGTTTGCTCAATTTTGGAAAGGTAAAAGAAATTAAATCTGTAGATTTAATTAGTATTTGTATTTGTATTCTTACAAAATATTTTTTAAACATGTCTATTCATTATTTGTTGTATATTTTAAGCTAAAAGATGTTTGTGAATTTTGTTTGTTGTTCGTATCTGTCTCAATTCATTATCCATGATAAACTGTGATAAAAAAAAAAAAAAAGAAAACTGCCCAGTTAAACCCATTGAGCTCGCAGGCTAATCACGCTAATTGTATATTGTACTGTTATTTCAAAGAATTTGAAATAAGCCCTCAAAAAACTAGTCGTTGGGGGCCAGCGTACTTACCCATCATGGATATGCATAATATAAAATATGAAAATAAAACATGTGTAAACTATTTATAAAATGCATTGCAATTCGAATAAAATCGTGGCTTGATGACGTCATAAACTTAAATGCTCTATTACTCCAAAATTAATAATCATATTAACTACCGGTTTACTGCGTCAGATGTCCAATTAAAATATATCTTTGAATTGAAATTTGAATGAAATACAGGGTCAGGAAAAATTGAAGAGTGTGGACAATATGATTACAAATATCTCGGCAGCTAATTATCCGATCGACTTCATTCTTTATGCAAAATATATGTTTTTTTATTATCTTTTATATTAACCTCCTTAAAATAAACAATTTCGAAATTTTTCATATACCTTTTATCAGAACGAATATTTCGAGAGTCCGGAAAAAATAGTTCCGGATAATCGAGATTACTGAAATTCCATAAGCTTCTTCCCATTATTACATACTAAGTACACATCAAATTTCAAGCCTCTATCTCGATTTGTTTGGGAGATAGAGCGTTTACAGACACACAGACTCACAGACAGACAGACGGACGTCAAAATTTGTTTTCTAAAAATATGTTTTTCGGAATATCCAATGTCTAAAACGAGTAAATGAAATTTTTTTTTTCGATTTTCAAAACGATTACAAGACTTAACCTATACTACGTATGATAGGTAAGTAATAAAGAAATCGACAGTATATTAAGGGAGGCTTATCCCCCCGTCTCCCCCCCCCTTATAATTAACCAATGAACTCCCATATCTAATCAGAGAAGCGCCTTATTACTATGAACATATATACAAAATTTGAAGCGAATTGGATAATTCTGCAGGGAAACCCCTTGTATCTAAATTAAGGAGGGGGGGGGGGGTTAGCCCCTCATATACCCTTTATACTTAACCAATGGACTCTCAAAACTAATGAGGGAAGTGCTTTACCACAATGAACCTACATACAAAATTTGAAGAAAATCCGATAATACTGCATGAAAAATCCATTTATCTAAATTAAGAGGGGAGGATTACCCCCCCCCGTTATCCCCTTTATACTTACCCAATGAACCCCAAAACTAATCAGGGAAGCACCTTATCACAATAAACCTATACACAAAATTTGAAGAAAATCGGATATTTCTGCATGAAAAACCCATTTATCTAAATTAAGGGGTGTTAGCCTCCGTCCCCCTCCCTTTATACTTAACCATTTAACCCCCAAAACTAATCAGGGAAGCGCCTTATCACAATCCATCTATATACATAATTTGAAGAATATCGGATAATTTTGCCTGAAAAACCCATTTATCTAAATTAAGGGGGCGGGTTAGCCCCCGTATCCCCCTTTATACTTAACCAGTGGGTCCCCAAAACTAATCAGGGAAGCGCCTTATCACAATGAACGTATATATAAAATTTGAAGAAAATCGGATAATTCTGCAGGAAAAACCCATTTATCTAAATTAAGGGTGGTTAACCCCTCGTTCGCCCTTTATACTTAACCAATGAACACCCAAAACTAATCAGGAAAGCGCCTTATCACAATGAACCTATAAACAACATTTGAAGCAAAGCGGTTATTTCTACCAAGGGTTATCGCGTTACGTACATACATACATACATACAGAACCGGCGGGCACATTAGCTCTCAGGCTTTGATAGCCTGTGATCTAAATAAAAAGAAAACTGCCCAGTTAAACTGAGGGCATTGAGCTCACAGGCTATTCACTCTAATTGTATATTGTACTCTTATTTCAAAGAATTTGAAATATGCCCTCGAAAAATAAAGAAATCAACAATATATTAAGGGGGGGTCATCCCCCTGTTACCCCCTCATAGTTAACTAATGAACTCCTTAAACTAATCAGGTAAGTGTCTAATTACAATGAATATACATACAAAATTTGAAGAAAATCGGATAATTCTGCATGAAAAACTCATTTATCTAAATTAAGGGGTGATTAGCCCCCCTTTCCCCATTTATACTTAACCAATGAACCCCCAAAGCTATTGACAGAAGCACATTATCAAAATGAAACTATATACAAAATTTGAAGAAAATCGGATAATGGGGAAATTGCACGTTTTTCAATTTAACTTGCATCTGATAGAGTGTAAAAATATGAACATTTTGATACCATTTTTACATATATTTTAAACTTTTATAATTCATTAAATCAACTTTTAAAACCCAGTTTTTGTCGTGGCGAGAAAAAGCCGCGTCACGTGATAAAAGCTGTTCTGACGTCACTACACATGTAAACAAACCCTCGCTGTATTTCTCCCTGTTATTTCCTATGGGGATGGCTTGCTTTTCGCTGAATGGCTTGCTTTACGCTTTTTTCTTTTCTTAAAAATGATTAGTATAACAAATTAAAAGTATTGTAAATTGCTGTAATAAACAAATAATACTGTGAATTCCAGGTGAGGTTTTTATTCCATCGCGTTTCTAAGAATTGTCATTTCCAGATCTCGATGTAGAAATAAAGTATCAGTACAAGTTAATACTCGTACTACAATATTGTATTTTATAGAATAATGTATACTTTTATTTACTTATTTTTTGTATTAATATTGCACAATATAAAATAAAGTAATACCAATAGAATTTATTTCATTAGGGAGGGTGGAATTAACTCATAAAAATGTTTTAGTATTTCTATTTTATACTCTTGAATTAAGAATTTGGCTTGGCTTCACTATAGGTTTTATCTCTTCAATTGTTAAATAAACTGTTTTGAATCTTTGAAAACAGTTAAACTTATTAGAAAGAGCGAAATGTGCTGAGGTAGCTTTAAGACAGCCTTACAGAATTTTTATATAAATATACACGGAAAAAGTTTAATAATTTTTCAAAAAATGTTTCCAGGTGTGTATCAAGACTTTTCTCACAGACAGGGTCCTGTTTTTGTGAAATTGTGAGAAGTATTTTACATTTATGAAAAAACTAATTATAATTTTGTGAGTTTGAAATAACTGTTATATTCAGGTTCTTGTTTATAAATTTTTGACAAGATCTTTTATATATGTAAAAGCTACATAAATAGATTCTTTGACGACTTCAGTTGTTTTATGTCAGGTCAGATTTTACTTTTAAATAATTAAATTTGTAAAAGGTTTAGTTTTGAGATGGAAAAAAATTGTGAAAGGCCTATTTTTATGACAAAGAATTTTGTGAAGGGCCTGTTTTCAGGTGGAATGTTTTGTGAAGGGCCTGTTTTAAGGTGGAATGTTTTGTGAAGGATCCTGTTTTAATATGAAAAATTTTGTGAAAGGTCCTTTAAAGGACCCAATTTCTTCTTAAACAGATCCCTGGACTATGCACAGGCAAAAAAAATCAAGTAATTATTTTAAATACTGTCAGTTTTGTGAAATTTTCAGAATGTGGGATTGAAGGTTTTATGCTTTATAGACCTTTGCAGATTACAGATGATGTTTAGTTCATAAATTATCTTTTTTAGTTTTGTATTCACGTATCTTTTATATTTTCATTATTTTTATTTTTTACGAAAGTTAGAGCATTGAGGAAAAGACTGATATAATTTTTTTAGAACCTGATTAATCTAAAATAGGACATTCTGAGAAGCTATATTTCAAACAAACAAAAAGTTCTGCATCCATTCAAAAATTATACATAAGCAAATAACAATAAAACAGTAATTAAATTATTTTTACACTTTTTTATTTAACGCAACTTGGTTTTTGTATATAAGGATGGAATCTTGTTATCGGTTGTTTACTCACTTTCTGATAAATTAAGAAATATAAAAAATAAGTGCAAAATTGTGTGTTTCCGATGACGTACAACATTTTATTATTTTTAGAACTTAATTATAAATTAATACATTAATTTTGACGCGTTTTTCCGTTATCCCGAAACAGTTGATAAATCGAAAAATATTATCTGTGGTTACAATTGTATGCGACTTACAACAATTTTATTATGCATTAAACCACGGTGTTAAAAAAAGGCTAAATGGGTGTGAAGCTGCAACCATTTTGCATACTAAAAAGTAGAAAATAATAAATAAAAACTATACAGTGTAACATATATTTTTTAAAAATACGTTTTAATAAAGTAAAAGTTTCATATTAATTGAATTATGATTATTCGTTGAGAAATCAATTTAGAAATCCTAATAAGATAGTTTAAATAATTCTTATATTTTATTTTTTTTTCTTTTCTCTTTCCATACCTTAAAACAGAAATAAAGCAACCATTATACATTTATTTTAATGAATTTACTAGCTCGCATTTTCTACCAAGCGTACAAAAAAAAAAAAAAAAAAAAAAAAAAGTGGTGTATTTTTCATGATCGGATTCGGTGGCCACGCCAAATTATTGTATTATATTGAACATTTTTTGGAAAAATCATGAATTACAATCATAAAATGAGAAAAAAAAACAATAGTAATAAATTTACTCACGTATGTTGCAGTAATTGTTTTTCTGATCGGTGAATACACAATCAGTATTAAATACAGATTTTTTGTTTTTGTTTTCTGCATTATTGCTCAAAATTTCGTCTTCTCATAATTAATTTGAGTACATTTTTATCCTTAATATAACCTGCATAACACGAAATTATATTCATATCAAAACGAATTATTAAGCATTAAAATGAATTAAGAAAATAATGCATTTCAAGAACTATATAAATGCGATTTTACTTATGATTTCTTTTGTAATAAAACTATCATTCTTTTTTCGTTTAAATAAATAAGAGTAAGTAAAAGATAGCTTTAGTTTCCTGTATTTTTACCCACATGAAATGCAGTTTTTCTTCCCTAAAAGTAAATAAATAAATTTTAAAAAAAATCCGAAAGCCATAACTTTGTGTTTTTCGAATCCGACTAACTTCATCACTTTTCTAAATGAAAATTAATGCAAATGTATAAATAAATAATGCATTATATTTAGATATGTTAAAATAATCTTTTGACTTTAATATTTGTTTTTGTTTTTGTGTAAATGCGTCTTTAAAAGACGTTTATAATAAGTAGAAAGTAATGCAAAACAGCCTGCATACATTCGACTCTAAAGCAGAATCCGCGTTTCATGTGTAGTGACGTCAAACCAATCCCGTCGCGTTTTCAGATCACGTGGTTTTGTTTTGCTTTTAGCGGAGTTTAAAACTCCAATAACTAGTTATTTAAAATCATTTTTGCGTTTCTGAGTTAAGATTTGAGGAATGTAAAGTCATCTTCATCAATTAAACATAAAATAAGGCATAATCTAGAATGAGTGCAACTTCCCCATTCTGCATGAAAAACTCATTTATCTAAATTAGGGGGGGGGGTAGCCCTCCTTTCCCTCTTTATACTTAACCAATGAACACCCAAAACTATTGACAGAAGCGCATTATCACAATGAACCTATATACAAAATTTGAAGAAAATCGGATAATTCTGCATGAAAAACTCATTTATCCAAATTAGGGGGATTAACCCCCTTTTCCCCCTTTATACTTAACCAATGAACCCCCAAAGCTATTGACAGAAGCACATTATCAAAATGAAACTATATACAAAATTTGAAGAAAATCGGATAATTCTGCATGAAAAACTCATTTATCTAAATTAGGGGGGAGGGGTAGCCCTCCTTTCCCTCTTTATACTTAACCAATGAACCCCCAAAACTATTGACAGAAGCACATTATCAAAATGAACCTATATACAAAATTTGAAGAAAATGAGATAATTCTGCATGAAAAACCCATTTATCTAAATTAAGGGGGGATTAGCCCCCCTTTCCCCCTTTATACTTAACCAATGAACCCCCAAAACTATTCAGAGACGCGCATTATCACAATGAACCTATATACAAAATTTGAAGAAAATCGGATAATTCTGCATGAAAAACTCATTTATCTAAATTAGGGGGGGTTACCCCCCCCCTTTCCCCCTTTATACTTAACCAATGAACCCCCAAAACTATTGACAGAAGCACATTATCAAAATGAACCTATATACAAAATTTGAAGAAAATCGGATAATTCTGCATGAAAAACTCATTTATCTAAATTAGGGAGGGGTATCCCCCCCTTTCCCCCTTTATACTAAACCAATGAAGCCCCAAAACTATTGACAGAAGCACATTATCAAAATGAACCTATATACAAAATTTGAAGAAAATGGGATAATTCTGCATGAAAAACCAATTTATCTAAATTATGGGGGGTTAGCCCCCCGTTTCCCCCCTTTATGCTTAACCAACGAACCTCCAAAACTAATCAGGGAAGCGCCTTATCACAAGAAACCTATAAACAAAATTTAAAGTAAAACGGTTAGTTCTATCAAGAGTTATCGCGTTACGTACATACATACATACATACATACATACATACATACGTACGTACGTACATACAGAACCGGCGGGCACATAGGCTCTCAGGCTTTGATAGCCTGTGAGCTAAAAAGTACCCGAAATGTTGTCATAAAACAAAAGGTATCAATTTATTAATCTAAAGTTATTGCATCTCTTTGAAAGTAATCTCCTCCCACTGCAATACACTTCTGCCAACATTTTTTTTCCAATCATCAAAATATGTCTTAAGGCTGTTCTCAAATACAAAACTCTCTACTTCTTGACGTAATTTTTAATTCATTTTTGTTCGGAAACGCACGAAATTGTCAGGTGTTCTTATTCAGAAGCTATGTAATCGAAACACGTTTCCTATTTTTTGGTAAAGGCACAAGCTCTTTCAGAAAACACTGTCAATATCGGCGTTTTAAACCAAATTCTCACCGCGCCGAAGCGAATAAGGAGAAAAACGCGTTGTTATGTGACACGAATCGCTTACAACTCGATAAGCATTTTTTTTTATCAAAAAATGGAAAACTCATTCCGATTCCAAATCGCTTTCAAATCCAGGCCTGCAAATTTTACACCTTTGCGTTTAAAAATGAGTCTGAAATTGTGTCAGAAAGTTTCGCGTAGTTGAGCAGATCATTTGAGAACCACCTTAAGGGTGAAACCCTTTCAGAGTTCGTAGAGAATTTTCTTTTATCAAATTAATGGACTGAAAAAAGGTAACCACAAAGAGGCAATTTCAACCGTTAAAATAGGAAAAAGTCACATTGTGCTAAATCAGGTGAGTACGGATCAATGAATACGGAGCTTCTGGAGCCGTATTTTCTGAAAAACTCACGAATAATAATTGCACTTTGAGAAAGAGAGTTATCGTTGTTCAAAAACCATGTGTTTTCTCACCACATTTCAGGTCGTTTATGACGAAATGCTTCACGCAAACGGCGCAAAGCACTCAAATAATAATTTTATTGACTGTCTGGCCAGTTGGTAGAAATTCATAATTCACAACACCACAACAATCAAAGAATACAGTCAACATTGCCTTGAATTTTATGACGGACTCTCTATGTTGAGCTCCGATATCTTGGCATTTCAAACATGGGGATCAGGACGATTCTATTGCGGATAATCGGTAAAGGGCGGTAGCGCACTAGGGAGATTGGCATCCATAATTGGCGCGTTAGCCTAAATAACGACAATCATAAAGGGAAATGGATTTTGTGAAAATATATTATTTATAAATGTATTGTTTAACTGTGGCCGTTCTTAATAACAATACATTTATTAATAATAGTGATATTTATATAATTAATGTAGAACATTTCGTAATATTTTAATATGTTAATATAAATTTATTAGTTTTATAATTCAAAAGATGTGTTTGAAACAAAAATGTTTACATTACGTTTGAATCTATTCCTTGTACCCCCTCCCCCTCTCTCTTTTGTTTTCTTAATAACTTTAAAATGTTAGACATTTAAATTAATAGCTATTATCCGTGGCTTTATTCACATACCCCCCCCCCCCCCAACCTCTCCCATCATTGATTTTCAAAAAGCACAAAAGTTTTATGAATTATTTGAGAAAAAATAATAATTACATATTTTAGAAAGATCGTGGAAATTAAGTTTTCTAATGAAACTTATCAAAATTGTATATACCTAAAAAAATACTGTGAAGGGTGAATTAACTGGGAAATGTTGATTGCCGAAAGTTTTAAATGTCCGGATAGTTGAGTTAGTTGAGTGCTACAAAATCTATATCTGATGAGGGGGTAGTCGATGAAATAGTGAAGCAGGAATAATTTTTTTTGCCTATTTTCCAGTCGAAATCGTCAAATATTTCTGATTTTATTATTTTAAAATTGGCATTTGATTAACTGATTTTTTCCAAATTAAAAATAGAAGTTAAAAATATATTTTGTTTGAATATAATTTCTAAGTTTATTTTTAATATTTAGTAATTTTTCAACATGTATAATGATTTATGGTAATTTTAATATATATATAAATATATATAACTTATGTTAATTTAACATTGTAACTGAGATAAGTAACAGATGCTGCTCTTGATAGAAATTGTAAATATCATTTAAAATATTAAAATGCAAGCGAATATTTTCAAAAGAATGCTGCCACAGGTTTAACATTAGCTAGCGAGTGTCTTCGTATGACTAGAGACTTGAGTTTTTCGTATGATTTCCAAACATTTTAACTCTAAATTGCTTTTAAGGCTGTTCTCAAAGTCGGCGTTTTGAAGCGATTTTCCGACGCTGCAGCACGAGAAAGGGGGAAAAGTGTCATTACGTGATACGAATGGCTTATAGATCGATAAATAATTTATTTATCAAAACATAGAAAACTCATTAAGATTCTAAATTGTTTCAGGAGTCACGCATGCAATTTTTATGACTTTCTATTTTAAAATGTGTCAGAAAGTATCGCGTTGTTGAGCAGGTCTTTTGAGAACCACCTGAACGACGATTTTAAAGCAATTAAAAGAAATAGACGCTCATAGATAAGATCTACCTGAGAGATAAGAAGTATTTGGATAGAATATTATGAAGAAATTTTCAGAATAAATAACAAAAAAAAAGGAGATGACCTAAAGTATAATAAATGTGTTTTGTGATTTTTCTTTCTTTTGATTTTCGCCCTGGATAGGGCTTTGTCCCCGAAAGGACTTGTTTTAGTCCTGAAAAGGACTGTTTTACTTTTATTTCCGAAAAAGAGATTTATTTCTAAAACTTGTAAGAAAACTTTTCTTACAACATTTCAATGCCACTTAGAGTAGAATCGCTGTTATAATTTATATCGGATTCGCCAGTTTCGGTTAAACTATCAGTGTCACTTTCGTCGCCTACAACAAAGCTGATATTTTCGATCCTTTGTTCTACTATATTATCTGTTTGCCAATATTCATTTTCTGTTTTAATTATTCTCTCACAATATTTCGACCATTGCTCTTTTGTAATGCTAGAAAAAGCTTCGAAAGTTAATTTCTTCATTTCAGTTAAACTGAGTTCGGAATTGACATTTCTCCCTCTGATATACAATTTTGTAGCAGCCCATGCAAATTCTATAGCATTCAAATTACAGTGGTATGGTGGTATTCTTAATACGTCATGGCCTCTGTCTTTTAAAAATTCATCCACACAGTACTTTTTTGTGGGGGATGCATTTGCGGCTACCAAATCATACAGATCAATTTTCCTCATTTCAATATTGTGAGGAATTTGTTTCTCTGTTAACCACAAAGACAGCTCTTTTTTTGTGGCATATTTTGATAAAATTTTGGTATGGTAAGGAGCATTGTCCATACAAATTACGCTATTGGCAGGTATGTTCGGGAGCAATTTTTCCTTCAACCACTTTGAAAAATTATCGAAATTCATTTGACCGTGGTAATCGCCTGAAGTGGTCCCAGATTTGAATACCAAGCTTGCCCCTGGTACAAAACCATCTTCATTACCGGCATGTACGACGATCAATCGGCTTCCTGCATTTTTTTTAACATACGCTCCAGTTTTTCCTAGCTGCCAACATTTTCCGAAACACATATTACTGTCGATCCATGTTTCGTCTAAATATATAATTGGTCTCTTATCATTTCTATATTGCCTAATTTCTCGTAAATATTTGTATCGCCAATGCACAATATCTTGCCTTTCCATACTTATTTTTCTTTTGTCTTCACAGCGTTTCCACCGAAATCCGATTTTGTGCATGATTCTTCTCAATGCTTCTTTTTTCCAAGGAAATTCAATTTTTTCTTTTATAGCAGGCAATAGTGCATTCAGAGTAGGCATCCTATTACTTTTATAAAACTCATTCACTGTTTGGCGAATCACACAAAGATCAAAATCATCTACATTTAAAAATACGTTTCGATTTTTTTGAGGTCTCCTTCGTTTACCCGGAGATTTTAGACTTGGAGAAAGCATAGCTTCTTTCTTAATACGTGCAATTGTTCGCACCGATTTCCCAGTTGCTGCAGCCGCCCTCTTCTGCGCTTGTTTAAGAGGAATCCTTGGATTTTCCAACTTTGCTTCCTCCTCAAAAAACTGGAGCACTTTTAAAATCAGATTTCGTTCCTGGGAATGAATAATTTTATTTTTCGCTGACATTTTATCAAGACGAATATGGCAAAGATCAGGACAAGGATCGATTATAATAATAATCTTACACGACAAAGAGCAAGATATAATTCAAATACAAGCATACGCTACAAGAACGAGCTACGATTTGAAGTAGTAAACCTGTACTGCAGGTGCAGATGACTGTTTCTGGGATTTGGCGGAATGTCCGCTCGCCAATTACCCCCTTGTACTGGACAACCTCGGACCCTGAAACTCCCGGTCAAAAATAGATTCTCCCAAGGTCATCGGACAAGATACCGGAGCTTAACAGTACCATATTTACACTTTTTATGCCAATCACACATACTGTTGTTCTTTTTTTATATATATAAAGTCGTCTTTAAAAGCTTTTTGCACCATTTCAAATGTTTTTGTAGCAGAAATTTCATTGTGAAAGTGAAATTTAATGCATGTTCTTTGCTCAATAACATTCGCCATTTCAGGAAATCATCAGAACGAAATTTCTTATCTCATTAAAAACAAATTTATTTCCAGACGATAAAATGAAATAAATCTCTGACTATTGCCAGCTGTTTATAGTCGTAAAAATGTTTGATAAAAGTTTGCAGACGATGTCTACTATGGATAGATTTTAAATGAAGCATTCCGGATACTCAGGATCATCAGAACACAAATTCTTATCTCATTAAAAAGTAGATTATTTCCTGACGATAAAATGAAATAAATCTCTGACTATTGCCAGCTGTTTATAGTCGTAAAAATGTTTGATAAAAGTTTGCAGACGATGTCTACTATGGATAGATTTTAAATGAAGCATTCCGGATACTCAGGATCACCAGAACGCAAATTCTTATCTCATTAAAAAGTAGATTATTTCCTGACGATAAAATGAAATAAATCTCTGACTATTGCCTGCTGTTTATAGTAGTAAAAATGTTTGATAAAAGTTTGCAGACGATGTCTATTATTATAGATGCATTTTAAATGGAGCGTTCCGGATGCTCTTTGATCACAGTCGAATTTCAGTATGTTATTCACAACCATGTTAACATACTCACAATTGAAAATGGCAGTAATAATCAGAAGATAGTTTGATAAATACATATAGAAGTATTGAAAAACATTGTTATTTATGAGTTTTAAATATTTGAATTTTATTTTACACTCTTTTATTTAACCCAACTTGTTTTTTGTATGTAAAGATGGAAATTCCATCTTTATTTTCCATCTTCAATCGACTGCCAAATTGGCAATCGATTTTTCACTCACCACTTGATATACTAGAATTATAAAAATTATGTTCACAGATGTGCTTTTGATGACAATACAACATTTTAATATTTTCAGAACTAATTTTAAGGCATTTTTTTTATTAGCTGGCCACAGGGGATAAATCGCTAAACATTCTTTATGGTTACAATTGTATAGGAGTAACAACAGCAATATATTTAATTATGTGCCAAACAACGCTCGCCAAAAAAGGCCAACGAGCAACGAAACTGCAACAATTAAAATATTTTAAGCACTAAAAAATAGAAAATCTAAATAAAAAAAAAATAAAGCTGTAATAAATTTTTTTTTAATTCGCTTTTATCAATAAATAGTTTCATATTGATTAAATTAGGATTATACGTTATAAAATCAGTTTAGAAATGCTAAAAAGATAGTTTACGTGATGTTTCTTTTTCTCTTTCTTGTTGCCATATCTTAAAAAAGAAACAGAGTAAACATTATATTTTTGAAAAATAAATTAATTAGCTCGCGCTTTCTACCAAACGTAATAAAAAAGTCCTTCCGGCGTATACCGGAAGGTAAAGGTAGCTTTCATAGTCCATGTTTTTGAAAATTCTACTCATTTTACTCAAACACCCGAAGCTAAAATGCTTGGAACCCGATTATAGAAGATTCAATCCCGGTTTTCGTTAATACTGAATTTCAGCATGAGAGTTACAGCATAACACAAATCAGATCGTTTCAAAATGACAGCCACCCTACAATTTCAAACTACCATATCTCAGCCATTTTTTAAGATAAAAACAAAACAAAAATGTTCTGTGATCCTTGTATAACGACCTAACACTTAACGGAAACAACTTTTTCGATTTATAATTTTTTATACATATTTTTGAATTTAAAAAAAAATTAACTTGCGGCCATTTTGAAACAAGAGGGCGCATGAAGCTGGCCAACGAACTCGGTCGAGACTTTGGTATGTTATGTACATATGATCAGTCACATTCATATCGGCTCATAAATACGAGAGTTGCAGCATAACAAATATCAGACCGTTTCAAAATGTCAGCCACCCTAGAATTTCAAACTACCATATCTCAGCCATTTTTTAAGATATAGCAAAAACATAAAATGTTCCAGAATCCTTGTATCGCGTTCTAACACTTAACAAAAACTATTTTTCAATTTATAATGTTTTTGTACATCTTTTTGAATTTTTAAAAAATAACAAAATTATTAACTGGCCGCCATTTTGAAAAAAGATGGCGGATGGAGTTGACCAACGAACTCGGTCGAGACCTTCGTATGCCTATGCACATACTCAGTCACATGAACTGCAGTCATGAAATTAGGCGTTATTTTCAAGATAAACATTAATTGCTTATAAAAGAGAGTTTTTTTAAAAAAGATTATTTTTTCTTTTATTATTAGTTATGAAATTCATATAAATATTACTGAATGTTAGAAAAACATCTAGGAAATTTACGTTGAAAAATTATTGCAGTAGCATATTATTACATAATATTTGTATAGACAGCAATAGTGAATATGTTTCTGTGACAGTGTTTTTCATTCATATTTCAATATATATTACTCACATGTGTCAACATTCTATCAGTTTCAAATCATACTAGAATGCCAAATAGTTTTTTTCTTTCTTTTGTATAAATACTGAGATACATTGCTACCTACGAATTTCAAGTATTTGTATAGTATTTTATACGTTCTAAAATTCGTAGGAATTTTACGAAATGTAGGAATACTATGGTAATAGAAAACCAAGGAAATACTCTGGCAAAATACTGATGTTTTTCTGACTAAATTTACAATTTTCTAACCAGACAGAAATTTTTATGATGGAATGTTTTCAATATTTTCCCCCAAATCAGCATTAAATAAATAAATATAAAATATATTTAAAAAAAAAAATACCACTCTTTTCTGTCTTTAAAATCATGCCACATTTTATGACTGCAATTCATGTAGCTCCTCCTAATTTCCTTTACGATGCGTTAATTTGGCGTGAGCTCCGATTATTGAAAATTCGCCACTTTGATTTACACTTGATAAAAAGCGCAAACTAGTGAGTTTATTAATAAAATTATAATTTTTGGTCTATTTCTTTTTTAATATATGACAACAGAAAAAAAAGCTCTATGTAAACTAAATATTTAAAATTCCTAAATTGTTTTATTAGCGTGTAATCATAATTGAATTAGTATTAACCCTTTCGGGCACAGACAAATTCTGTTCGTAAAATGCAAAATTACTGACTGACACCGGAATTTACAAACGATTTTTTTTAGAAAATAAGAACTTCTTATTTTAAGCTTTCATTGTAGAAGCAAAATTTTATTAAAATATTCTTGGTGCCGAATGCAAGTTTGGAATTAAAATTAGGTATGCCCGGAGTGGGACCACTGTGCCGGAAAGGGTTAAACTATTAACTGATAACAAAGTATTTATTTTAATTATTACACTCTTTATTTTTTCATTTACTAGGGGGCTCTGTCCCCTGCTCGCTAAGCTCACCAACCCCCGTTCTGATTTCACAGCCTCTTAAAACCTGGTAATGTATCCTGTTTTAAAAAGATGATGATGATGATATCACGAACGGCGCTTTCTTCTGTAATCAGGTTATAATGCTTTTTCATTTAACTGGTTGTAATGCTTTTTCATTTAACTGGTTATAATGCTTTTCCATTTAATTCATCTTTTTTATTTTTAATATTCATGTGTAAACACAATTTTTATGACGTAATTTTTTTTATTTCCTGCTTTCAACACGTGATCATTTAATTATTATTTTAAACTTTCATTATTGTTTTTAACAGTCTCGCGCAAATACATTTTTTATTTGAGATAAAACATAATCCTTTACGCTTATTTAGAAATTGGCAACAATATAAAAAAATGACTTTTTCAATAAAAGATTTTTTACTCGATTTTTAAGGATTTTTTGAGTTTTTATTGTCCGACCGTGATAATTTTTTGAATTTCTGAAAGCTTGTTATATTTCGCGTCTGGTGGTATGATTTTCGAATCCGCAGGAAGGCTAGAAAAAAAGTAATAGCTCCTCAAAAAAGTCCCTAGTAAAAAAGCGATGAGTATAACCGCGACCTACGTTATACACGGCCGGTGCATGACGTTTAAAACGTCACATGCAGTGGATCATTTTTGTACGGCGATTGGTGCAAAGCGGCGCGCCCCCCGTTTCGCACCAATCGCCGTAAAAAAATGATCCACTCCATGTGACGTTTTAAACGTCATGCACCGGCCATGTATAACGTAGGTCGCGGTATAACCCGGAATATCTACGCAGATTTTCATTGGTCCATTTCCAAACCATTACTTTTTTTATATATAGAAGGATATTTTCTACTTTTAAGTGTTTAAAATATTTCATTGTTGCAGTTTCACAGCCATTTCGCCTATTTTGGCGCATCATTAACTGCATTGTTTTTGGAACTCGTAAACTGTTGTAAGCATAAAGATTATTTGGCGATTTATCACCGGCGGCTGGGTAAGAGGAAAATGCCTTAAAAGGGGGGAGGAGACATTGAAAGTTTACAAAAAAAAAAAAAAAAAAAAGGATACCTTGAAATGTTTTTTTTTTTTTTTTTTTTTAGACCGCTGACTAGGCCAGGCTTTTGCCTAGCTTAGCGAGTTGTTGACACCTGGCAACGGGGCGAGGATTCGCCTGCTGTCCGCTTAGCGAAGATGTGTTTGTTAAATCTATAGACTGCCGTGGCTTCTGTGCACCGTGTTGCTTATTGCTTTTTCTTAGTTGGCCGGTTGCTAATTGATTTTTGATGAGGCGGTTCAGCACTGCGCAGTGTAGCGAAATCATGTCAGACGGATGTGAGATGCTGGGATATTTACTATTTCCTCGCTGCATCGGTCATCCATACGTCATGCCATTGCTACTCGAATTGGTCTCGTAATTTAGAACGTTGATCTGGTGACGAGACCTTCATCTGACTAGGCTCCTCCAGAGGTATAATTCGCAGGTAACTTGGAGGACTTTACACCCACGACGGATTTTACATGCGCCGGGCGCCATTAGCGTACATGATCGCCGCATCTGAAAAGGAATGGGGTTAGACATTTTATAACACTTTTACAAATACACTGAAAAAAAAAATTAACAATAATCCTAATTACAACAGAAGTTATAGCTAAAAATATCTTGTAAAAACCCATCTCCTGTTATGCTATAAAGTTACCTTTGAAGCCCTTTTTCACAAAACTGTATTTTTTGGTATTGCACACATTCTCATTTAAAAACTAATTATCATTGTATCTTGAAATGTTGCGTATGATTAATTTTCATGTATGCTTTTATGCTGAACCTAAATTTAGCCTGATTTTTGTCATAGAAATTTTTTATTGAAAAATTAAATCTAAAATTTTTGGTAAATTTATTGAATATCATTATAAAAGCTATTAATTATGCTAATAAATTTCAATATACTTTCAAATTTAGGTTCGGTGTAAAATATAGTACTATAAGTAACAATAAATAAAATATTAAGTATGTGTCTGCAGTAGATTTTTTAAAATATTGGGCACAAAATGCATATTTTAGTATTTATATTTTTATGAAGCTATTCTTGTCGTTATAATTTAATTAATTAATACTTCTAAATACACATATAGTTTTAGTATTTTTTTTAACTACAAGAATGTGTGAAATTAAAGTAAAAAATGTTGTGTATCATTCATTGGTTTTAAAACTACAGAGCCTTTCTCATTGGTTTAATTATTGTCACTTTCAGGCATTTCAAAGTGATCTGCCCCCTTAAAATTAATTTATAATTTTATAATTAATTTCTAAAAATATTAAAATATTGTAATATCATCGGAAACACGCATATGATTTTTTTTTTCTATATATATATATATATTTATATACAATCTAGAATATCAGGAAGTGAATGAAAAATCGATTACAAAATTCCATCTTTACATACTACAAAATCCAAGTTGAGTCAAATAAAAAAGTGTATAAGTCCATAAGAACCAACCCTTACTTTGAAGAAAGAAATTCATAACTGGCCGTTGTAAATTAATACTTCAGTAGGAATTCCTATATAAATAATTTACAAAATGATGAATGCTGTTTACGCGTGAGAAAGGAAGAAACATCTATAGAACATAAAATATGGCATATTTTTTATTACCACTCAGGATAAAGTAAGGCGAAATAGATCAAAGTTATGAATTGCGATCATCTTTTCTTCTCGTACGTGTAATTGATGTTGTTTGATTACCCATCGGAAGAACATTGTGCGGCAGAAGAAATATGTAGCTTCAAAGAAAGTTATACAGATGATTTATGGAAAATATGTAAAATAATGCAAAAATAAATCCTAAAGCTTCGGTAGAACGTTTTTAAGATAAGATAGAAAAAAATTCTACTTTAAAATTTAACTGTTAGTCCAAGTGCTACACGACAAAAGTAAGGTGAAAACTGCACATCGTGATACAGTTATACCGATTGGTCAGTATCTACTCTATATTAATACAAAGCATATAAGAAGGGGAGGCATCGCGGAAAGTGCAGGGAATTCAAGATGGCGGCCGTTATTCAAAATGGCGTCATTTTCGGGAATTAGTGCAATTTTGTTTCTATTCATCGTATAAAAGCATGTTTAATGGAAATTTAGATGTTTTTATATAAAAAAATATTATTTGTAACACTTTACAGCACAGTCTAAAAGTATTTATGAATTCAGTTTGCCTGTTTGTCTGTCTGTCTGATCGTTTGTCTAGTCGCGCACTAACTCAAAAAAAAAAAAAAAAAAAAAAAAAAAAAAAAAAAAAAAAAAAAACTGGATAGCCAGATAATTAAAATATGGTATTGTAGTATACCGTAACAAGTTCGGTATTCATTTTCAAGTGTGCATCATTCATAGTTCATTTACAGGGGCAATCAAAAGTATTCGGTTACATTATGGTCTGTAGACGAAAATCGCTTGCAATGTGTTTTAATGATGTTATACTCTTTGTAATATATTCAAATTAATACACATCAGTGCGGTGCAGTACAAGATATTTACTGTAGAATAAGCAGTGCATAGCAGTTTTCGTTCATTTACAGGGGCTCACAAAATAATACGGTTTCCGTTACATTAATGTCTTCGAGCACAGTGCCTTTATAACTTGTATATAAATTTTATAGATCATCAGCTAAATCGTTTGTTATTAAGGGAGGTGCTAGATATGAAATAATTGCAATTTTTAATAATAATATCCCTATTGGTCAGTATCTTTTTTATATTAAAACAATGCATATAAGAGAGGCATTATGAAATGTCTTAGGAATTTAAGATTTAGGCTGTTATTCAATTTTTTCCGTTTTCGTCATATAAAAGTGTCTTTGATGTCATTTTTATCAACAATTTTCTTTTTAATATCAGAAATATGCTTAAAATGAAGCTAGTTCAATTATTAAAGTATTTTTTATTGTATAGTGAGTAAAATGAATGGAATAAATAGATAATAAAAATTCATTTTACTAATGCCTTACTTATACAACATATTAAAACTAGTCGTTGGGGGCCACCGTAATACTTACCCATCATGTATATGTATAATGTAAAATATTAAAATAAAAATGTGTAAACTACTTATAAAATGCATTGATATTCAAATAAAATCGTGGCTTGATGACGTCATAAAAAGGCTCGATTACTGAATTGCTTGAAAGAGGTTTTTCCTTATAACTCCAAAAATAATACGCCTATTAACTAGCGGTTTATTGCATCTGATTAAGCGTCAATTTTCCAATTAAAATATATATTTAAAGTGAAATTTGGATGAAATACAGGGTCATGAAAAATCGAAGAGTGTGGAAAATAGGATTCCAAATATCTTGGCAACTAATTATCTGATCGACTTCATGTTTTATGCAAAATTTATGTTTTTTTATTGTCTTTTATATTTATTCCTTAAAATAAACAATTTCGAAAATTTTTATATACCTTTCATCAGAACGAATATTTCGAGAGTCCGAAAAAAAAAGTTCCGGTTAATCGAGGTTATTGAAATGAAATAGGCTTCTTCCCATTATTACATACTAAGTACATACCAAATTGCAAGTCTCTATCTCAATTTGTTCGGGAGATAGAGCGTTTACAGACACACACACAGACACACAGACGCACAGACACACAGACACACAGACGGACGGCAAATTTTTTTTTTCTAAAAATGTGTTTTTCGGAATCTCCAGTGTCTGAAACGTGTAAATCCGTCAAAAAAAATTTTCGATTTTCAAAACGATTACAAGACTTACCCTATACTACGTATGATGGGTAAGTAAAATGAATGTTAAATAACAAATGAATGACATAAAATTGCAGAATATAGAAACTTTAGTTTGTAGCATATTATTTCTCATTCACATTCGTTTTTACAGTTCCACAATAATGTGCAAGAAAGACCAACCTTCCTACAACTACACTTATTTTTGCAGATTTTGCACATACATTTTATTAGTTCTTTGCAAGAATCTGCAATCTCGGGCAGCTCCGACCATTTTAATTTCCATTAAAAATCATCCAACCACCATCCCCATTTGTTTGGAGAGGGGGAACATATTTCCCGCTCATGTGCTTGTCCCCAAATGTGTCCAGCTTGGAAAGCACTCCGTAAAATATATTGCTCTACAGTGCACTCTTAGTTGGTGGAAGATGTTCAATAGGACGGTTTTTTGTCATAAACAATTCCTGTCTAGCACCATTTACACTTATGCTGTTACATGTTGAATAGTACAACAATACTATGAATTTTTTTTTTTAAATATTTAGAATATCGTCAGGTATGGAAGTTTGCGGTTTTGATAAAAATGAAAATGCGATAGTAGCATCTTTATAGAGAATCCATGTCTTCCAAGCTGACTTTTTTGTTTTTCCTGTGAAACCAGGATTGCTGTCGTAGCCTGTGAAAGGATGGAATCCTAGTAACGACATTGCTTTTTCTTTTCCAATTGCTGCAGCTACAGTATGGACGGGAATAAGTCTGTAATTCTTCCCTGTTCCAAATGGAATCCAAACAGTTTGCAGGTGTCTATCTGACAGAGTAAAGAAATGTGCAATTGCTAAAACTAATCATATCTACAGAGCGTATAACAATATTTTTCAATCCGTTTTCTGCTATGTCTTTGAGGTGCAAGATTATCCTTGTATCAGCTTCTTCATGACCAGGGCAAGTCATTGCAATTAAGGAACTTAGTGCAATATTATTTTATTTAACTTCTTCACCTGAAGTGGTTATAACTTGCGTATTTTTTATGGTATTTATAGCTAGTGTTCCAAGCAGATTAAATAACTTTTCTTTATTACTTGAATTTCTTAAGAAATCTTGCCAATTTTTAGTTAGTTTCACATGCGATAGCACTTGCCGTCTGGTTCCTGCACCGCTTTTTTTTCTGGTTTCACCTATAATGCTTGGTGTAATGTATCTATCCCATATCAAATCTATTCTTTGGCAGCTAAAACTCTCAATGTCGTTACATAAATGGGGTTGAAATGTATTAATGTAGTAATCATTAAAGATTTTTGAAGACTGGTGAGGCTTTAAAATGTTAATAAGAACTGGCCCATCCTAAATTAAAGCATCGCATGTTCCTGGAAAGGTGTTTCTATTCTTCTCAATAGTTTCCTCTAAAATACGTGCTAAATCACTTTTATGGCTGGGTCGAAATTCACCGTTACTAGAAAAAGAAGGGGGAAATAGTTGATTTTCATAGTTGAAAAAATTTCGCAGGTCTAACTGACGATTCTGTGCAACTATTAAAACCCTGGAAAATAGCTGGACGTCTGTTTTTAAAACCTTTAGGGTTGCATTTTTCTGGCTGATGTTTTTAGCCGGAGTACTAAAGAGAGAATTTTTTTTTTTTTTTTTCAGAGGTTGAAATATTGGTGAGGAATTAACATGAAAACGTAAATGGTACAGATACTGACACTGAATATTTACAGAATTCATCTTTATCACGCGTTTCAGTATATAATCGTGGATCGCGCGATAAACTATATATAGAACAAATCTTTCAAAAACAAAAATATTTTCATTTCAATTGTCAGATTGATCGTCTGCGCACCAAAGAGTCTGAGAGTAGAGTAAGAAATTGCAACATTAAAATGAAATATGTTTTGGAATTTTGAAACAAAACCCCATATTGAATACATCTCATTTTGGGTGGTGCCTCGTCATCAGAATTACATTGTAATAAATACATAAATACACGCTACATTGTATATTTATATAAAATAAAATGTTCATATGACAATTTGCAATTCTGTCATATCTAACAAAGTTAGTGCGCGACTAGACAGACGACCAGACAGACAGACAAACAGGCAAACTGAATTCATAAATACTTTTCGACTGTGCTGTAAAGTGTTACAAATAATATTTTTTATATAAAAACATCTAAATTTCCATTAAACATGCTTTTATACGATGAATAGAAACGAAATTGCACTAATTACCGAAAATGACGCCATTTTGAATAACGGCCGCCATCTTGAATTCCCCGCACTTTCCGCGATGCCTCCCCTTCTTATATGCTTTGTATTAATATAGAGTAGATACTGACCAAACGGTATAACTGTATCACGATTTGCAGTTTTTTCACTCTTAGCACCTGGACTATGTGCCTTTATTGGAGTACTTATTGTAGTTAATTGTACTTAAATTGTGCTTTTTGGATAAAGTAAGGTGGGATGGATTTAAGTTATGAATCGCAATCATTTTTTCTTATCGGACGTGTAATTGATGTTGTTTGATTATCCATCGAAAGAACATCGTGCGGTGGAAGAAATGTGTAGCTTCAAAGAAAGTTATACAAATTATTTATGGAAAATATGGAAAATAATGTGAAAATAAATCCAAAGCTTCGGTAGAATGTTTTTATGATAAATGTAATTGTGTCTTTATTGTACTTTTGTACTTATTGTAGTTAATTGTACTTTAATTGTGCTTTTCGGATAAAGTAAGGTGGAATGGATCTAAGTTATGAATTGCAATATTTTTTTCTTATTGGAAGTGCAATTGATATTGTTTGATTACCCATCGGAAGAACATTGTGCGGCGGAAGAAATATGTTAGCTTCAAGGAAAGTTATACAAATGATTTATGGAAATTGTATGTAAAATAATGTGAAAATAGATTGAAGATTCGGTAAAATGTTTTAAAGATAAGATACAAAAAATTGTACTTTAAAATCCGTACTTTTATTGTACCATTGTGCTTATTGCACTTTTTTGGATAAAGCGAAGCAAAAAAGATCAATGTTGTGAATTGCGAATTATCTTTTCTTATCATACGTGTAATTGATGTAATTTGACCACCCATCAGAATAACATTGTATGTTAAAGAAAGTTATACAAATGATTTACAGAAATTGTATGTAAAATAATGAGAAAATAAATCAAAGCTTCGGTAGAATGTTTTTAAGATAGAATACAAAAAATGTACTTTAAAATTTAATTGTGATTTTATTGTACTATTATTACTTACCCATCATATGCAGTATAGGGTAAGTCTTGTAATCGTTTTGAAAATCGGAAAAAAAAATTGACGAATTTACACGTTTCAGACACTAAAGATTCCGAAAAACATATTTTTAGAAAAAAAAAATTGCCGTCCGTCTGTGTCTGTGTGTGTGCGTGTCTGTAAACGCTCTATCTCCCGAACAAATTGAGATAGAGACTTGAAATTGAGTATGTATTTAGTATGTAATAATGGGAAGAAGCTTATTGAATTTCAGCAACCTCGATTATCCGGAACTATTTTTTTCGGACTCTCGAAATATTCGTTCTGATAAAAGGCATAAAGTAATTTTCGAAATTGTTTATTTTAAGGAGTAAATATAAAAGACTATAAAAAAACATAAATTTTTCATAAAGAATGAAGTCGATTGGATAATGAGTTGCCGAGATATTTGTAATCCTATTTCCCACACTCTTCGATTTTTCATGACTATGTATTTCATTCAGATTTCAATTCAAAGATATATTTAAATTGGAAATTAGACGCTTAATCCGACGCAGTAAACCGTTAGTTAATATGATTATCCATTTTGGAGTTATAAGGATGTTTCTTTTACGCAATTCAATAAAGTTTATAACGTCATCAAGCCACGATTTTATTCGAAATGCAATGCATTTTATAAATAGTTTACACATGTTTTATTTTCATATTTATATTATGCATATCCATGATGGGTAAGTATTACGGTGGCCCCCAACGACTAGTTGTACTTAATGTAGTTAATTGTACTTTAATAGTACTTTTAGGATAAAGTAAGGTGAAATAAATCTAAGTTATGAATTGCAATATTTTTTTTTCTTATCGGACATTGGTGTTTTTTGATTACTCATCGGAAGAACACGTTAAAAAAAGTTATACAAATGATCTATTGAAATTGTATGTAATATAATGTGAAAATAAATCAAAGCTTCGGTAGAATGTTTTTAAGATTATATACAAAATTTGTACTTAAAATTATACTTAAAATTTAACTGTACTTTTATTGTAATTAATTGTGCTTTAATTGTATTTTACGGATAATGTAATGTATCGAAGTTATCAATTGCGATAATTTCTTTTCGTAATTAATGTTCTTTGATTTTCCGTCGAAAGAGAATTGTACGGCGGAAGAAATATGTATAGTTTCAGATAAAAGTATACTAATGATTTATGGTAATTGTATGTAAAATATTATGAAAATAAATCATATCTTCTGTAGAATTTTTTTAAGATATGATAAAAAAATTGTAGTTTTTGGATTCAAATGTGTCTTTGCATAAGATAATTAAGTTTAGACAGAGAACTTCGTTGTCAGTTGATTGTGAGAAAGACATTTTATGTTTTTTAAGCAATAAAAGAACTTTTGACTTTCTCACACATTTTAATTCAATTAAAATAACATTAATTATCTCTCTTTTTTTTTTTTCCTAGATGACTGAATCTGTCTGAATAATTACATATGTTCGACGAATATAATAAAGTTCACCTTTGTGGAAACAAGTTGTCTTGAAATAAATGCATATAATAATTTCTCTGTAATTATTCAGCTGTAGCTTTATTACGTACACTCATCTTACAATGAGATTCGGTAGAAAGGTTTTAAGGTAAGATATGAAAAATTGTACTTTTTGGATTGAAATATATGTGTATCTTTGTATAAGATAATTAAATTTAGAAGAAGAATTTTTTTGTCAGTTGACTTTAATAACAAAAAAAAAAAAAAAAAAAAAAAAAAAAAAAAAAAAAAAAAGACTTTAAGAAGTAAAATAACTTTTCACTTTCCCTCAATTTCTAATTGAATTAAAATAACATTAATCATGTCCCTTTTCTTATAGATGATTAAATATTTCTGAATAATTAAATAGCTTGAATGCATATAATTAATTTCATATATGTGTTCAAGTTCTCTTGAAATAAATGCATATAATAATTTCTCTGGAATTATTCAGCTGTAGCTTTATTACATACATTCATCTTACAATAAGCTTTGGTAGAATGTTTTTAAGATAAGATACAAATTTTTTTTTCTTTTTAGATGCAAATAACTGCGTGTTTGTATAAGATAATCAAATTTAGAAAAGAATTTCGTTGTCAGTTCACTATGAGAAAAAAAAAATGACTTTCAGAAATAAAAGACCTTTTTACTTTCTCCCAATTTCTAATTAAATTAAAATAGCATTAATATTTTCTCACTTTTTTTTTCTACATGACTGAATTTTTCTGAATAATTACATATCTTTGGACTTGTATAATGAAGTTGATCAATGTGGGAATAAGTTGCTTGAAATAAATGCATGTAATAATTTCTCTGGAGTTATTCAGCTGCAGCTTTATTACATACACTCATCTTACAATAAGCTTCGATAGAAGTTTTTTAATATAAGATACGAAAAATTGCACATTTTTGATTCAAATAACTGTGTTTTTGTATAAACTAATTAAATTTTGAAGAATTTCGTTGTCAGTTGATTGTGGGAAAGAAATTTGAATTTCTTCAGAAATAAAAGAACTTTTGACTTTTTCTCACATTTTAATTGAATTAAAATAGCAATTATCATGGCTTTTTTTTTTTTTTTTAAAGATGACGGAATCTTTCTGAATAACACTTACATATCTTGGAAGCATATAATAAAGTTCATCTATGTGGAAATAAATTATAACAATTTCTCTAGAATTATTGAGCTGGAGCTTTATTGCATACACTCATCTTACAATAAGCTTCGATAGGACGCTTTTAATGTAAGATACGAAAAAATTTACTTTTTGTATTCAAATAAATGTGTCTATGTGTCTTTGTAAACTTTTATGTATAAGATAATTAAATTTAGAAGGAAAACGTGTCGTTGTCAGTTGATTGTGGGAAAGAAATTGGATTTTTTTTTTTTTCAGAAATGATAGAACTTTGGACTTTCTTCCACATTTTAGTTGAATTAAAATAGCATTAATGATGTCTCTTTTTTTCAAGAAGACTTAATCTTTTTGAATAGTTACATATCTTCGACACATATAACGTAGTTCATCTATATTGAAATAAGTTGCTCGAAATAAATTATTATAATTTCTCTGGAATTATTGAGCTGCAGTTATATTGCATACACTCACCTTACAATATGCTTCAAGAGGACTTTTTTAAGGTACGATACGAAAAATTGTACTTTTCTTTATTCAAATTAATGTGTCTTTGTCTAAAAAAATTTTGACAGAAAATTTCGTTGTTAGTTGACTGTGAAAAAGAAGTAAAAGAACTTTTCACTTTTTCCGAATTTCGAATTCAATTAAAATAGCATATAATTATGTCTCTTTTTTTCAAGATAACCTTAATTTTTAAAAAAATTATATATCTTCAACACATATAACGTAGTTCATCTATATGGAAATAAGTTGTCTTTAAGTAAATGCATATAATAATTTCTCTGGAATTATTGAACTGCAGGTTTATTGCTTAACACTCATCCTACAATAAACTTTGATAGAACGTTTTTAAGGTAAGATACGTAAAAAATGTGCTTTTTGACACTTTCTCCTGTGTCAGATTGTTGGAAATATTATATAAAACACCATTTTCTACTAGGATTTTTCTTCGTTGCCAGTTCTTTCCCTATATATTTTTCTATTAGCTGTTTTCTGTAATTGCCCGTAATTCAATTGGTCAATAAACACATCCTTCTAATCCGCTTCTCCTCCATATATATGGACAAAATTCCACCATTTTTTTTCACTGATGACGGTACGCTAAATGTTACCGAAACCAGTCTTAGTTAAAAGTTCATGTGCTTAAAACGTTGTTTTAACTGTATATATTGTACTTCGCCAAGTATCATCTCAATTATCAATATTTACCATCTTATGGTAGTAACTTTTTTTGTTACTATGTTTTGGTGAATTGTTAAGCCAAATTTTTAACAGTGTACTAAACGAAGAAATTAATAATTCAGACAGTTTTCATAACAGATAAAGAAAAATCTCGAAACTTTTATGTTCATATGAACCTTAACATGTTTTGTTTATTTTTATGGAAGGAAGTATACGTAAGCTGTTTTTCTTCATCATTTGCTGTTACATCATTTTACACAATTGTAAAATTAAAAAAATGTATTTCCTCTAGTTTTCTCTTATGAATAATTTTTTGTAGCGTTTTTAAAGATTTTTTATTTCTAAAATGTAATTTCCAAATGTGCTATAATTGATATCATAAGCGCTGATAGAAAATTTTTACGATGAAGTCAATTTTTCATATTTGATTCAGGAAAGGCGGAGTTACAAAATAAAAATATTTGTGTTATTCTTTAAAATAACGGATTTCCTGTTAATTATGACATCTTGATCTCGAATTAAAATGGAAAATTTTAGTTGAGAACAGAAATATAGAGTCACTTAAAAATGGTTCATGTACTGCATTTAACGCACTAACGTACGAAAGAAGAAAAAAATCCAAGTGTGGAATGCATAAATCTACTTTTTTATTTTGTATGAAAAATTATACTACTAATAAGACTATTTTTCATATTTGATTCAGGAAAGGCGGAAATGCGAAATAAAAATATATGCGTTATTCTGTAAAATTTTGGATTTCCGGAAGTAAATATTATTGTATTCAAAATTTAATTATGACATCTTGATCCCGAATTAAAATGGAAAATTTTAGTTGAGAACAGAAATATAGTCACTTAAAAATGGTTCATATATTTCATGTAACGTACGAAAGAAGAAACAAATCTAAGTGTGGAAAGCATTAGTCTACTTTTTTATTTTGTGTGAAAAATTATACTAGTAATAAGACTAAAAGTTAGTAAGTCTACTTCTAAACGTTTTAGCTTATATCACTTTGGACCGAAATTCCTTGTTCACGATTTGTTATGTTACTATTATCATTAAATTTAATTGAACAATCTCTAAATATACTTTACTTACAGAGATGGTCGAGTAACCGTGGAACCCAAACCAACGAACACACATATATACTTAATTAATAAATAAGAAATTGCTATAAACTTCAACAAAATTTTGAAATCCATTTCAGTAACTATTTATTTATTCCACATTAATGCTCGCCTGTTTATCTAGTGGTTAGGGCGCTGGCTGCTATACAAAAAATGTCGGATTCGAATCCTGACTCAGGCATGTATGTTTGTAGTAATTCGGATTTCACTTTAATCGGAAGTCCCAATCCGTTTAGCCTTCATGTGCAAGAGATGACTATAGAACCCTCAACGAACTGAACCTTCCACATTTACAGCTGAAAACATCCTCAACACAATTAAACATTCATTACTCACTCAACCAACCACACAAAGACATCCCCACTGTCTAGAATTGACACAATAGCCCACTATTGCATGAAATACAGCAAACTCGAACGTTCGCCTATCACAAAAAAAAACTTACCTAAGGCCAACATGCAATTCACATCTCAAATCGGGAGGTCTCGTGAACGTATGCATGAACGCATGAGACACGTGGCATGCACACTTTTGTTAGCGGAATTTTGCAGATGATGGCTGAGGCGAGAGGTTTCTGTGTCGGGCTCCATAACCGCTTCAATCTTTGATGTTCATAGTCGATCGGATTCCACTTTAAAAGAAGATCTCGTCCGGTTTAATCCTCTTGTATAAAATATATTGATAGAATATGAACAAGAATCCACATTTACATTTGAAAATATCTTGAATACCTATCCTTCATTACTGAGTTCAATCGATCAGTCAAAAATATCTCCATCCTGCTAACCAGAATTGGTACAACAATAAGACAGCGTAAATAAATAATAAACTGATATATATTATAATCCGCCAAATATAGAATATTTACGTTACGAGTGTGAAAAAAAAAATACTAGCGTGAAAAGCCCAGCTAGTGTATGTATATACTTATTTAAGGGATTATACTTACCTGCAAACTTTCAAAAAATACTTTTTTTTAAAAATTGTATTTTCGGAAAGTACAATTAGTAAAGAATATTCAGTTACAATATCAAGTCGATCTGATAAAAATTAAGAAAGTTATGCCGCTTTAATTTACATTTTTTCTATCATACATAAATCATGCACAGTCCGTCCCAAAATTTCCCGGACTCGTTAAATTACCGGCCAATAGATGGCGCTGCGTGTCCGCAGATGTTATTAAAAGCACGACTACACTTCGTTTTGTAAAGCGGTACTATTCGCGTTTCTATGTGTTGTGTGATGTTAAGTGCATACGGTTTGTTGAAACAATGTAACGTGATCATGTCGGAGCTCGCGAAAGTCGAACAACGAACGAACATAAAATTGAAGGTACTACTCTTACTGGGCGTTGCTATTTGGAAGTGGTGAAGCGTTTCATGAACCGAGTACGCAGAGTTTGTCCTCGCACCAACAGCAAGGTAGTTGGTACATCTTGCACGACAACGCACCAGCACGCACTTCGATCATTGCCCGGAAGTTTCTGGCTTCTAAAGGGGTCGTTGTGCTCAACTATTCTTCTTACTCCCCAGATTTATCCCCCTGTGACTATTTCCTGTTCTCCAAGTTGAAATTACACCTAAAGGCAACCATCTCAAGCGATTGCGACCAACTATTTGACGCACATTGCAAAGGCGCACTGCCAGAATTGTTTTGATGACTATTACAATTGTTGTAAAAAGTGTATTGAGTCCAGATAGGTAAAAATTTTCATTTCAGTTCTTAATTTTTTGTTTATAGGAACAGTCCAGGAAAGTTTGGGACACACTGTGTAACTTGAATGTTTAAATTTGATTATCTCAAAACTATGTTGTAAAAGTCGTTGATCACGATTCACGATAACTCGAGCAAATCTCCCAAGATCTTCAAATTTTGACCTATTTTTAAAAACAATATTATCTTGAAAGTAAATGTGTTTTTTCTATTTTTTATAAAAAATCACAGTTCAATTTTTTTTGTGAACTTCTTCAACTTTGAACGGCCGCCATTTTGTTCAAAATCCCATCTTCCAAAATACGAAGAATTACTCTGTAGTTTTAAGCATTTGGAGTAAAGACATTACACTTTTTATAATTTCAGATAAAATTTAACAAAGTTACGGTGGTCACCGTAGACAGTTACCAGAGCGACACCATCTCCGGGGAACGGGTCTCTAGGGGACACCCAAATTTATTTCGTCATTACAAACGAAAATTTTTTTCTTTAAAATGTAATGAACAAAATACAAAAACTGTTTTTCAAATAACCTTTTTCATTTTCTTGAAAAAAAATCCCCCAAAATACACGTTGTTTTCGATATTGAAGTTTGTATAACCTGAGAATCTGGAAAAAAAAAATCATAAATACCAACAACATTTTTACTTCCTTTTCAGTGAATATTTCTTTCTTTCACATTTACCCTCGACACAATTAACTCTTCATTACTCAATTTAACCCACCACTCAAAACTCTCCCCACTGCCTACATTTGACACAACAACCCATTAAAGCATGAAATGCACTAAACCAGAACTGTCCGCCTATCACAAAAGGAATTCACCTAACGGTCAACACGCAATTCAGATCTCAAATCGCGGGGTCTCGGCTGAACACATGCATGATCGAATAGACACGTGGCCTGCACACTTTTGTCAATTGAATTCTCTCCAAAGTGGATTCAGTGATTTATTAGATATTTGACAAGCTGGACAACTGCCCACGCACTCCCACCAATGTCCAGTAAGCCGGAAACGGGAAATATTAGATTAGGACCAATGGTCAATCTCTTGGGATGATGGCCGGCGGGAAATATTGTCCGTTTGACTGGAGGGAGGGTGGAATTTTTTCTATTTCGTTTTTGTGTTGGTCGTCGTTGAATGAGATTGTAAAGATGTTATTGAATTTTCATGAGGATGTTCAGAAAATCAGTCAAAACTTGTCGTTTTTCAAGTTGTTGTGTTTTTCTTCTTGTTCTTTTTTTGTTTGGAGAGATGCGATTAAGTTTGGACATGATTTATGTATGATGAGTGTTTTATTTATATAAGATAATGTTTTGGTTTATCGAAAAAGTCAATTTTTTATATTTTTTGCTGCAAATCTCTTCAGGGTCTGTTAAAATGATATCATAGTGAGGTTTAAAAACATTTTAATGCATTTAAAGAACTAATATATTTGTTTGATGCTTTTTCTTTTCTATTTCTTTTCGTGGTTTTGGGCGTTGAATGAGATGATATAGATGTTATTGAAGTTTTCTATGTATTTTTAGAAAATCAGACAAAATTTTTAGTTTTTTCAATTGTTATATATTTTTACTTTCTTCTATCTTTACAAGAAGAAAGTATTGGATTCATGAAAATTTTCGATTTTCGGTTTTCGACGGATTTATACGTTTTAGAAGGTCTTGAACACGATTTGACTGTTTTTAGAAAATGTCTGTCTGTGAGTCTGTGAGTCTGTCTGTGTGTCTGTATGTGACACAAATTTTGTGGGCGCTCTATCTCAAGAACTAATGCACGAAATTTAATAAAACTTTTTATTCAGTTAGAATTTGATATGAATTGGTGCTGATTAGTTTTTGGTGAAAATCGCAAAACAGATGGCGCTGCTATGCTGCATTTTTTGGAATTTCCGCAATAGCTATATCTCAAGGACTAATGCACTCATTTTCATCAAACTTCTGATTCAGTTACACCTTGACATAAATAGATGCTGATTACGTTTTGGTGTAGCTATCCCAACAAGTGGCGCTGCTAAACCACTTTTCTCGTGATTTTTACGAAAACTATATCTCAAGAACGAATGCACGGAATTTCATCAAACTTCAGATTCTGTTAGACCATGACATAAATAGATACTTCTTTCGTTTTGGTGTAAATTGCCCAACAGGTGGCGCTGCTATGCTACTTTTTTCATTATTAACACGATAACTATATCTCAAGAACTAATGCACGGATTTTCATCAAACTTCAAATTCAGTTAGACGTTGACAGAAGTTGTTATTGATTAGGTTTTGATCTAAATCTCTCAAAAAAGTGGCGCTGCTATGCTGTATTTTGCAGGATTTACACGATTTTAGCAATAGTCATATCTCAAGAAATATTGCACGGAATTTAATAAAACTTGAGTTTCAGTTAGACGTTGATATAAATTGGTGCTGATTCTTTTTAGTGTATGCGAAACCTGTGTGAGATAGAAGAAATTTTGAGATTGACACATCCGACTAGTTCTCTTTTTAGTGTATGCGAAACCTGTGTGAGATAGAAGAAATTTTGAGATTGACACATCCGACTAGTTCTTCTTTGTTTTTGTTTGTATATGATTGATGTATGTTGGCTGTTTTATTTATACAGGGTGATAGGAAAATAACTGACAAAATTTAAATGGGTAGTAGAGGGAACCCGAAACAAGCATTCTTTGTCATAGAAGTTCAGGGTTCGTACGCCTTTACAACAATGTTTTAATGGAATTTTTCTATTTAATATTCAAAGCAAAAATTGTAGACGCCTCGTTTAATTACAGGATTTGTAGCACTTTTCTGCATTTAAATAAGGCGAAAAATTATATTAAAAAATTGTGGTAAAAGCGTTTTAACCCTGAATGTGTGTCCGGAAATGGCGCGTTTAAATTCTGGTGACGAAGAAAAATATGAAAGGTACAATGAAAGATACGCGTAATTTCCGATACATATTCTATGACTAAAATGATTATTTTGGCCCCTTTTACACCTTTTTAAAATTTTGCCAGAAAAATTAAACTTATATTTTTGTAAAAATAATATAGTTTACTAATTTCAAAATAAATAAATAAATAAATAAAAACAGCTACATTTTTTATGATAGAAACTTCTTCGTCTTTTCTTTAATAGAATTTCTCTAAGGCTCTGTTATAATGATGCAATTGTCAGATTTGGAAATTTTTAATGTATATGGACAAAGATTATAGTGATTATTTTTATTTATTTCAGATTTGGATTTGTTTGAGGTGTGTTTTTTAATCTGATTATAGATATTGTTTTTTTTTTCCAACTTCTTCGTTGTTGTTTACAGGTGTGCGATTATGTTGGACATGACTTATGTATTTTGAGCATTTTATTTTTCTGAGTTAACGTTTAGATTTATGGATAAAAACGTTTCTTTAGTTATTTTTGAAGCAAAAGTGTAATTTAATTATTTCCAGAGAACGATTAAATGTTGCTTTACAAAATTTCTCCAGGGTCATCTGAAACTGATTCCAAAACATTTAAAAAATCTAGACAACTACATTTATATACAATATTGGAAAGTACAGATGGTTTTCTGAATTTTTTTTTTCGCATTGGTAATTGTTAAATTATAATAATCATATAAATATATATATATAAGGATGTTATGAAAATCAGCCAAAACTTGTAGTTCTTCTTGTTGTTTTGGTTTCATGTTTTCTTTTTCGTCGTTGCTTGGAGAAATTATATTAGGACATGATATTTATATTTTGATTGTTTTATTTATATAAAATAATGTTTGACTTTATCGCGAAAGTCCACATTTTTATCTTTTTTTCTGCAGAATTTCCAGGGTCCGCTAAAACGATATTAAGGTAAGTCTGGTATAGTTGCCCTACTTAAGCTCCCCTTCATTTTTATTTTTTATAAAAATGATTTTTTTAGTGCACATGTAACCTATATATTCCAAATTTTATATCTAACATCATAAGAAATATTACTTTAATATAAATACCGTATAAAATAGTGTTTTTATCAAAAACTTAATGATTTTGGTCATTTATTTCGGACCTCAGGGTTAGATACCCCACTTGATCGGGATAGATGCCCCATTCTTAAAAGAATAGGAAGTACAAGTAATTAACATTTATAATTCAAAATCTCGATTTGGATTTGACATAATATACTATTTACATCCAATTTACGATTTTTATAAATGAGTTTGCTCTGTATACCAATCCTGCATCACTCTCCAACATCAAATGATATTTGCTATTCCATATTCTTCGAATGAATGGGTATATACAAAATTTGAAGCCAATCAAATAATTCTAACGAAGGCTAAACTTGTTACATCTAAGCTAAGAGGGATTACCGTGCCCCCCCCCCCCCTCTTCTTATATTCGATGTACAAATTCTAAAAAATAATTCGGGAAGCAAATTTAATATTCTGAAATTAAATGGGTTAGATTTTTATTTTTGGACAGTTGACATTCAAAATCACGAAATGCGACTGAAAAATCAATTTTTTGTATTTGGAGAATTATGAAACTAGATGCTCAAATTTATCTGATGCAAAAAGAAATTTTCAATTTTGATGCTTTTTCGCACATATATGATCTTTTATATTTGTAACAACTCTACATATTTATACAGTTTTTAAATTAAAATACTGTTTTATCAAAATTAAAAATTTCGCTCATTTCTTACTTTTGAAACGTTCTATGCTCATTTCTAATTATCAAATTCTTTTGAAATTTATACTGTATATCCTCTTATATATTAATAAATAAATGTTAGCAGAAAAAGTAGTATCTCAGACGTATTTTCATGTTGAAATATGTGCGCATATTAAAAAAAAAGGAAATATGTATTTTTTCTTTTAAAAGCAATGCATAATTATGAATATGTATTTTTTCTGATTATACATTCAGCGAACTTTTACAATTCATGCCAACTTCCATTTTAATGTATAAAAAGTATCTCGTAAATAAATATTGTCTTATTTTAAGCGAAAGCGCATGGAGCATTTTAAAATACGACAATTATTCGTTAATTTTAAATTTAAAATTGAATAATTTCGAAACTTTTTATTGTTTTAACACCAAATTTTGAATATGACTATTTGAGCTTGTCATTAGCTAGTCTCCCAATTTTCAAATGGATCCCTTCAAAATTCTAGAATTTGTTTTTTAATGTCCACTGTCTTTTTAATGAATACGTTCAAAATATTTCTCATATTCTACGGAAGGTTCAACTTATGTAATTTAAATTAGCGTCGGTGAAAGAAAACCTGCCAAGCCAACAATTTAAAAAAATATATTTCTTTGATGATTAAAACAGTTATTTCAAGAAATAAATCGCTGTAACTTCGTCTGCTACTCTTGTCTATAACAATTGATAATAGAAGAACATCACTAGCTCCGACATATGTCCAACAGCTGAAATACAGTGACTAGGGGCAACAAACCCTATGGAGCAGCTAACCTGGATTTACCCTATAGTGTAGTTAGTTATAAAGCTTTTTAATTCCCTTTTAACAACTAATATCTTCGTTTGTGTTCTAATTTAATGTTATTTTCGTAGTTTTGATTTAAATTTTTTTTTTATAAAATGTCTTAAGTAATCAAAGCTAGATAGATTGCTCCTAAAATATTTAAGCAATCTAATTGCTTATATTCCGTGCTTTTCTTTCCTTCTTCGTGAATATTTAAAGAGATGCGATTATGTTTGAACTTGATTTATGTATGTTGGTTTTATTTATATAATATAAGATAGCGTTTGGGCTTAGTGAGAAAAACAATTTTTTTTTATACTTTTGTAGAAAAAATGCAGTTCAATGATTTCTGAAAAGCAGTTAAATGATCTTAGAATCTTTTATGGCATAATCTCTCCAGGGACATCCAAAATGATCTCATAGTGAGATTTAAAAAATTGTATGCATTTGTACGACTAACAATTTTTTTCTTTTAGATTATTGTAATGATACTTTCTCGGTTTTGATATTTTTTTCTCTATAAAATTGTATTTAAAGCTGAATTGATTGCTGATGCATCATTTAAATCAGCCATACTCAACTTGCGGCCACATGCGGCCCGGAGACCTTTTATGTGCGGCCCGAGATACATAATCAATAACCTCTATTTATTACATTAATTGAGATGTGCATAAAAAAATTTAAGACCTTCACTGTTCTTTTATATATTTTCAGGGGAAGACAAAATCTGTCCTGTTATTTAATTTAAAATTATTTTAAATATCGTTTACTTAGTCAAAATCAAAAATTCTTTTTACATGTAGTTCTATTTGTGCTATAGTGGTGTATACATTTCTTAATCTTCAACACTAAACCAATGTTATTCCAAATTTATTACATGTGCACTATACATTTCTACATTTAAAAAAAGTTTTTGTATTGAGATAACGATTAAATTATTAAAACAAATCACCTGATTTTTTTCTTTAAAACTTGAAAATGCTACATTATTATATTATTAAGTTGAACGAATAAGGCTTTTTAGGGTTGAACATTTACCGCGGAAAAAAATTGACAGCAAAATGTTTTATACATCTATTTCTACATCATTTGCAATTGAAATCTACCACAAAGTTTATTGTTTGGAAATAGTGGTGGTAAAAGTTTTTAGTAATATTTCTTTTGCGACAAACGTTTAATCCTACTGATTATCTTAACTTTATTATATAGGTTTGTTATACTACTTATTATAATGTTACTAATTAAATTATAATTTTGTTTTACTTTATAATATAATTGTGTTGCGGCCCGCCGAACGTTCCAAACATGTGTTTGCGGCCCGCGAAAAAAAAAGGTTGAGTATGGCTGATTTAAATATTCTAGTTGCTTACATTGTATGTTATTATTTTTTCTTGCTTTTTTATGTTCGGAGATATGCGATTATATTTGGGCATGTTTATGTATGGTGAATCATGGAGTGTTTTATTTATATAAGATAAAGCTTGGCCTTATTGAAAAGAACAAATTTATAAAATCAATCAAAACATCTTAACCCTATACTTTAAATATCGTACAATAGCAAGACGTATTAATTAAACATACATTTTTTGGCACTCTTCAAAAATAGAATTTTTCACAAATCCCAAATTCCGGACCAATGAACCAACGTTCCACTTTCTTTTAATTTTGTTAACTATTTTTCGAACAATCCCCATAAAAAACAACCATTGCTTGTTATTCAATTCATTTTTCTATTTAATTCTATTTACATTGTAACTCTATGAAATAAATATAATTTTTTTGCTGAAAATAAATCAAACATCTCAGCTCCACATTTTAAATACTTGTGCAATAGTACTATAATTGCAAGCCAGACTTATTAATTACGCATCAGATTTTTTTTTTTTCACTATTCAAAAATATAATTTCACAAATCGCAAATTTCAGAACAGTAAACCAGCGTTCCACTTTCTTTTAAATTTTTAAAACTATTTTTCGAACAATCTACACACAAAACAACCATTGCTTGTTATTCAATTCATTTTTCTATCGACCATTTTATTTCTATGAAATAAGTCTTATATTTTGCTAAAAAAATTAATCAAACTCTCAACTCCTCATTTTAAATACATGTAAAATAACAGTACAATTGCAAGCCAGTCGTATTAATTACAAATAAGGTTTTATTTTTACTATTCAAAAATAGAATTTCATAAATCAGAAATTACAGACCAGTGGAGCAATGCTCCATTTTTTTAAATATTTGTAATTATTTTTAAAGCAATCCCAGCAGAAAACAACGCTTGATTGTTATTCAATTGATTTTTCTATCGAGCACTGTAAATCTTTGAAATAAATTTCGTTTTGCGCTCAGTCAGCAATCATATCATCTCAACCCTACATTTTAAATACCCGTACAATAGCAGTACAATTTTAATCCAGACGTAATAATGACACATAAGGATTTAAGATGACACCCTTAAAAATTAGAATTTTGCAGATCGTGCAAATTCTGGACCAATGAACCAATGTTCCATTTTCTTTCAATTTTGTTAACTATTTTTCCAACAATCCCCACAGAAAACACCCATTGTTTGGTATTATATTCATTTCTCTATTAAGTACTATAATGCTATGAAATAAATATCATTCTCTGCTGAAAAATCAATCAAAACACCTCAACCCCATATTTTAAATACTTGTGCAATAGCACTACAATTGTAAGTCAGAAGCATTAAATACACATCAGCTTTTTTTTCACTATTCAAAAATATAATTTCACAAATCGTAAATTCCAGACCAGTGAACCAGCTTTCCACTTTCTTTTAATTTTTTAAAACTATTTTTCGAACAATCCAAACACAAAACAACCATTGCTTGTTATTCAATTAATTTTTCTATCGACCATTTTATTTCTATGTAATAAATATCATTTTTTGCAAAAAAATCTAACTCCCAACTCCACATTTTAAATACATGTAAAATAACACTACAACTGCAAGCCAGACGTATTATTTACAGTTTTTTTTTCACTGTTCAAAAATAAAATTTCACAAATTGCAAATTCCAAACAGTGTAATAACGTTTCACTTTCTTTTAATATTTTAAATTATTTTTCAAACCGTCCCCACAGAAAACGACCATTGTTTGTTATTCAATTAATTTTTTTTACAGACCACTGTAACTATATATGGAATAAATGTTATTTTTTGTTGAAAGCGATCAAAACATCTCAACCACGCAATAGCTACAATTTGAAACCTGGTATATTAATGACATATAAGGATTTAAGACGGTGCCCTTCAAAACTAGAATTTCGCAGATCTTGCAAATTCTGGACGAATGAACTAATGTTCCATTTTCTTTTAATTTTGTTAACTATTTTTCCAACAATCCCCACAGAAAACATCCATTGTTTGGTATTCTATCCATTTCTCTATCAAGTACTATAATTCTATGAAATAAACATCATTCTCTGCTGAAAAATCAATCAAAGTACCTCAACTCCACATTTTAAATAACCGTACAATAGCACCGCAATTGCAAGCCAGACGTATTAATTACACATAAGGATTTGCGGCGCCCTTCAAAACTAGAATTTCGCAGATCATGCAACTTCCGGACCAGTGAACCGACGTTCCAGCATCCGGTCAGTTGCATTCGCAAAGGAGTGACCAGGGGCTAACGACATTCAGACGGTGATGCGGGGGCGGTACGCCATATGTTATTTATCGCGGTCACTTCAAGCTGAGAATCTTAATTATATGTATATTAGCACGTACCGTGTGAGAGCGGCTGCTAAAAGTTTATATTACGACCCTTTTCCTTATAGATACTTGAATAAGGGAACACCGGATGTCCGTTAACACTGTTTTGAGGAAAATTAATTGTAGAATATTTTAATAATAACTGTTTGTGTTTCAGATTTTAAGATAAATAGTTTTGGGATAGAATTATTTCATTTCTTCTTCGTTTCGCAACAAAAATATATTGATGAAAAATTAGTAAAAGTTATTTAAATGTTGACTAGGGATATACATATACATATACAGTGGGTGATCGGTTAACGAACACTTTCGTGAGAGATTTTTATGTTCGGATAACGAACACCTCACAAAACCCCAGCCAAGAATAAGCAATGCTGTGTTTTATATTTGCAGAGCTGTACACTGTTAAAAATTTGCAGCAAACTGTCCAGTCATTTGACCGTTTTTATAGAAAATGGTTACATAACTGTAATTTAACTTTATTCTGACCATATTATTGCCCATATTATGGTCAGAATAGAGTTAAATTACGGTTATGTAACCATTTTTTTATAAAAACGGTCAAATGACTGGACAGTTTGCTGCAAATTTTTAACAGTGTATTTAATTGCATCTACTATTATCGACTCGAACATTTTAACAGTTGTACACGTATGGTCTAATTAATTCAAGGGCTACCGGGGGTTCGGGCCTTACATTCTAGGGCCTTCGAATTGGAATGAACTGTACAAAAACATAAATTTTTATATTTTGTGTCCTTTTGAAAGAAATATTTTTAATTAGAAGTTAATTATTTTAACTGAAATTTAGTTCTTAAATTATTAACAGGCTCTAGGCTCCACTTGAGCTTTATTGGGCTCTGCAGTAAACACGATCTTTAAGAGAACTAATGGAGTTTCTAAGAGGTCAAATCGATAAACTGATATGATTTAATGCTGTAGTCAATGAATGTGTCCTAAAAGTTTTTACAAAGGGTATGTCATTTATTTTTTTTAAGTACGGCACGACACGGACATAAAACCACGAAACTGCGGTCTGTCCATATTAAATACGGACGCATATTAACCCTATTAAAATGGGAAGATTGAAAACTCCTCAAAGAAAAAATAAGCTTTTGTCAAATTTTTAATGCCCCACAAACTCAAAAAAGGCATGACTGAAGGAAGGACACGACCTTCTTAAAACGTATGTAAAGTAAGTTTTATTATTATTGAATTTAAATAAATTTAGGGAGAATTTATATTGATTTTTTTATAGATATTATTTAGCTTTTAAGAACGAATTATAATTGAATTTCCATACAAATCTATACTAAATCTATGATCGGTTAACGGACAATTCGGTTAGCGAACATTGTTTTGGAACGGATTAAGTTCGTTAACCGACCACCCACTGTACCTTATAACCATTTTTCCATTCGTTTCACCATACCTTTTTGCTACTAAAAATACTTGAATTAGGCAAAAACAGATACAAAACAATATTATTTGGATGTGATATATTGATTATAGATAAGAGATGGATCTTACTCTTGCTTATATTTTAGATTTTTAGAATTTTTAATCGGTAGCGTATCTTAGTTAGATTGCGCAGCTCATAAATTTAAAACACTGCGCTTCTTAGCTGTAACTTTATTCACACGATACCTTCTGAATTTTAGAATATTTGTTTTAAATGCCTTTTAAACTGGAAATTTTCAAAAAAGAAATATGTTTCCTAGAACACAAATTTAAATGTTTATCACAATGTCGATTAATTAAAAATTTAAAATTCTTTCTGCTCAGCAAATTATCTTGTGAAAAATATAAGCCAGAGAAATGAAGAACATCTTTGAACTCAATACTATGAAGTAGAATGTGCTCTTTTCCAATATCAATTTCCGTCTAACTTTTTCCACCCACCGCCTATCATAAGTATCAATAAAACTCACTCTTATATTTTTTCTCTTCACCACTTATCTGATGATTTTTCTTTCTTTTCGTTAGTTTCTGATAGGTGAGTTTGTTTTACTTTAGTTCTTCTTCTGGATTATCTCTTTCCTATTCTGCCCTTTCATCACTTTTTGACTTCTATAAAAATATAAAACAATAACAAAGTAAATTTTATTACATTATGCAATCACGATTATAAATGTATACTGAGTACACGAAATAAAATTTAATTTTTTACAAAATTTACTTGCGTTGTGAAAAATGTAAGAGGCAGAAATAGAAAATAATTGTTTAGTAAATACTATGTAGTAGAATGTTCTGTTATCCAGTATCAATTCCTCCTTAAATGTCATTTTAGGTGCGTTCGTAATTTTATAAATGCACAAATATACCTTCATATAAGGTAGTACATACATATTTATGTGTGTAATAAGTGAATATACGCACACACATATATTTGCACACTATGTCTACAATTATCTAAACTTGCAAAACGTGCATATACGTACAGATGAACAAATAAACTTACAGTACAAACACAAAACTACACGAAAATATACAGTACATCTATAAACACGCGCATACATAAATGTACTTGTATGCATACAATACACACACTAGTACACATACGCACATAGAAGCTTCTGTCGTAGACTCGGGTCTCCCCATTTTCAACACTTTCCAACCTAGTTGAAAAGTGCTTATGACTTCGGCTTGTCTGCCGTCTGGCCGTCTGCCGTCCGCAGTCTGTCCGTGCTCTAACTCGCGTAAATATACTCGTATTGCCCTGCAATTTTTGTATGTTACTGTCGTTTACTACAGCATGTTCTCCATTGCAAATAAAGTGTGTAGCACTTATAGGTTTTTTTTTTTTTTTTTTTTTTTTTTTTTTTTACAGGGATAGTCAAATGTATTCTGTTACATTACAGTCAATGGAAAATAATTGTTTCAAGTGCATTTTGATGAAAATACGCTATTTGAAAAATGATGAAATTGATATATAATTATGAAGGGCATTAAAACATGCTTTTTGTAGAATATGGGGTGCAAAGCATTTATTATTCATTTACAGGGTCAAATAAAATAATTCTGTTACACATTGTTCTACGGGAAAAAATCGTTTGCAGTGAAATTTAATGATGTTTCACTATTTCAAAGATAATGAAAATTATATGCATTACTGAGGTGCACTATAAATCGCTCATTTAAAATTATGGTGTCCATTGCGTTTATCGTTCATTTACAGGAACACACAAAATATATCGGTTACAGTATACGTGCGATAATTACAGTGTATGTGATAAGTGCGTTTACAAGTTTGGTTTGCGTAATTAAGTTTAACTAAATTTTTTCATATTAAATGGTGTGTATAAATTCGGTTTATTATATACAGATCTACACAAGGGAATTCGTAAGTACAGACTATGGGAGTGAATTGCTTTAGGGTAGCTTTTAATTGCGTTACGCATTTTTCTGCTCAACTATATTTGGCAGACTAATGTAAGTTTGTAGAATATAAATAAATTCATGTACAGGGCTACGCAAAGAACAAAATACATTGTCGTTTACGATTGGTAATTGCTGGAAGTGAGTTTTAAGTACCTTATGTGTTTTTTACATGAATTAAATTTTAGCTTAATATGCGGTGTACAAAAGTGTGTAGATAATATACAGGGCTGTACAGTGCATTTCCATCGATTGGCAAAAATTGTTAAATGTTAATTTTCTAACTGAACTAAATTTTATCATGTTATGTATCATATATCCAAATCTACAGATCATATACAGAGTTGCACAAAATAATTCGACTACTCTTATTTTACAATGGAAGGTAATTTTGAAAACTGTATTTTTCAATGTGGTATAAGTTTTCTAAATTGTTTATTTACATATCTTCTTTTACCTTATTTAACCTTGAAGTTTCGTTACAGTTTTCTGGATGTGTTGGAAAGTGTTTCATAATCTATGCATGACGCATAATTTTTCGTTCTTGTTTAATGATAATTAGCTTTGCAACATTTTCAACAGTTTTTTTTTTTTTTTTTTTTTTTTAAATCAGTTTGATATATTTCAATTTCAGTAACAAATTCAAAAAAAAAAAAAAAAAAAAAGAAAAAGAAAAAAAAAAAGAAACAAAATTTAATTTCAAATAACTAGAAAATCAATTATTTTCACAACTCTGTTTAGTAAGTGTTTATAGAATTTAAAATGTGCATTATTTTGCTTGTGTGTGATGAGTTATCTGAACGGTCGTTTTGAGGTTATTACATTGAGGTCCCCCTGTTCAAAGGGAAGCATACAGATGATGGCATCACTGCACGACATCCGTAGCGAGACATCCCTGCAACCAGGAGATAAATGCAGGTTTGCGTGCTTCTTTTTACGCCCTTTTCGTCACCTAATAATCTTCGGTAAACACCTTCTATTTTCTAGGAACTGCTACCATATTTGCCACCTGTGTTTTTTCCGGTTTATAGACAATACATGAGAACATTTTTCTGCTACATTTTCAAAAACTATTTCGGAGACCTTCTACTCTGTGAAATTAGCTCAAGTGGACCATTTTTATTTCTTTTAAAATTTAAATCTGCTTATGCGACAGTATAAAGAAAGGTCAGTATCGTATTTTTTGGCTTATAATCTGCGGTCCAGTTCAGACCCAGAATTTTATTTAGTAATTGAAGTCAAGTATATTCCGAGATCAAGAAAGTAGCTTTTTATCAAATACAATTTCTGGGTCTAAAATGAATTTTTTGAACCGCGGAATATAAGCCGAAAAATATGGTAAATATAAATATAAAATGTTTAATTAAATGTTTGATATTTCACTTAAAGCTGCTGAACCTATGACGCTTTAATGAGAAATTAAGCCACTAAAGCTCCCTAGCCAATGTGCTTACATTCTCAGTGTTTTGATTATGAAATCATATATATTATTTCTGTTGTCAACATTTATTTTATATAAAAATATATATATATATGTGTATATATAAAACGCACAACAAGGCATGATGTATCATTCGAATGGTTTTTGAATTGGCTTCTCATATAGTACACTCACCTTTCGTTAAAACAGGTTTTTTGACTAAAAATTGCAGTTAATTAAAAATTAAATCAGCATTGTTTTCATAAATGAAATGGAAGTTTTTTCTCAAATGAATGATGCACAAAAGTAAAAAGCGGATTATATCGGACTCAACAATGATTATATATATATATATATATATATATATATATATATATATATATGTAAATAGTACAAAAACGATAAAGTGGGACATCTCTGAAAAGGCTTATTTTATATTTATGAATAAAAAGCAAAATTCAACATTCAAATGTTTAGAAGAAAATACACCATTGATGGATCGAAGCTTTGGTATTTCACGTATAGCCTAAAATGTATGCTTTGTTATATTAAATTAAATGGTTTTTCATATGCATTAAATCGATTTTTCTTTGTCCTTTTTTATTCTAAGCGGATGACGTCAAACCTCTGATAAAGTTAAAATACGATTGCTATTATTTTTTCTCGCGCTTGCCATTTGCTATCTTTGGTCAGTTTTTACTGTAACTTTGATGGAATCAATGACATGATATTCTGGCTTGACTAATGTTGTTTTCAGATGTTTTTAGTCCTTAATTTTTCTTTAGAAGTTTAAACTTGCATCTGAAAAATATTAGATATCGGTAAAAAATATCAGATTGCAGTGCGAAATCCTCGCACCACGAATCAACTGGTATTTCCTTATTCTCAACATTAAATAACAAGAACGAAAAATTATGTGTCAAGCATAAATTATGTAACACTTTCCAACACGTCCAGAATAATTTTATAAATCTTAATACGGTGAAATATGATAAGCAAATAATTTGGAAAACGCATAACATATTTAAAAAACCCAATTTCAGGAATTATCAACACTATCTGGTAAAATATCCGAAATCTTTTGTGCAGCCTTGTATATGATCTATAAATTTGTATATATATATATTACATAGAATGCTAAATTTTATTTCATCTAGGAAACGCGTAGCAGTCTTTAAAATTCCCCTTTAGGAATTTCCGTCAATAAACGTAAATGTACTCCAGAACTTTTGTGCTGCCCTGTATATGATCTAGAGAATTTATATACACACCCAGAAATAGACAAAATCTGAGTTAATTTTAAGAATGCGTACAGCGACTGAAAAAGCATTCCCAGCAATTATTATTAGTAAGTAGTACTTTAACCGAATTCCTTTGTGTGTCCCTGTAAATGAACGATGAAAGCTATACACACAATATTCTATAGTAGGCTTCTTGTAATTATTTTAGTGATATATATCAATTTCAATATATTTGAAATAGTGAAAAAAATATTAAAATTAACTGCAAACGATTTTTCTTCATCGACCGATATGTAACGGAATTCTTTTGAGTATACCCGTAAAGGAACTACAAGCGCTATGCACGCCACATTCGACAATTAGTCTCATGTACTGCACCTCAGTGATATATATCAATTTCAATATGTTTAAAATTGTGCAACATCATTAAAATAAACCACAAACTATTTTCCTCCATAGACCGTAATGTAAAGGAATTGTTTTGAGTGTCCCTGTAAAAAACCTATAAGTGCTACACACTTCAAATTCAATACTGAACATTCCATACCACACTCTCAGAAATAAAACTCTCACTTTTGACGATTCCGCAATTCTTGAGCTATATTTCATCATTTTTGATAATCATTTCGTCTCAAAATTAAGTGATTTTTAATGAAATTTAAAATCTCAAATATTTGACAAAAATGTTTTCCCATTCACTTCCAGATTATTTTTGTTGTTACAAAATCGTTCAAAAAAAAAAAAAAAAAAAAAAAACTACGAAAGTACCAAATTTACAGTATATTAATGAAAACAGAAACAAAAATATTTCATCCTTGGGGGTCACTATAACACGAAATTGCTAAATTTCTCCTTTATTTTTCATATCTGATAATTTGCGTCGATCCTTTTTGTAACTTCAACATTTTTGTAACGATTTTATGCATTTCTATTGGTTATTCAAAGATAAATTTTTCTAAAGTTACAGAATTTCGTTAAAAACGCTTAAAAAATTCTTATAAAGTTACAGAGTTTCGGTTAAAATAGTAATATGTGAACATCATTTGGTTCAAGTTCAACCGAAAGCAACAACCATTTTCCTAATAGTTAAAAAAAAAAAAAAAAATAGGAGCTCTTTTTTATTTAAGAAATATATTCATATAACAATCAAATTTAAAATATGCATAAATCCCTTTCCCCTCTATAAACAGTAGTGTGTTAAAATCTTATCTAAAATTGATGAACTCTCCTCCAATGTGCACTTCAAAATTTATTATTTCTGATCAACAAATTAACTAGACCATATTCTAATCATTCATTGAACAAAGGAACTTTTTCTAATAAATTATATTAATCAAGCCATATTCTAATTATTTATTAACCATAGAAAAACCATAATAATAATCTAGCCTTATTAATTAAAACATGCTGAAAATACAATCTACCTTTTAAAAATATAAGCACACATCAACATCCCGTAGATACATTTAAAATCAAACTCATACAAGGCCCCATTGGCAAAGCAGGCAGCACGTCCGTCTCCGACGCCGAAGGTTGTGCGATTGAAGACTTGAGAAATGCGATGTAAAATTTTTCCCCTTGTCAATTAGAGATGCTTCTAAAATTGTCAATAGATGGCGCCATCAGTCTTTTTTTTCGAACAAGCAATTTGACGAAATCAGTTTCCTCAGTTTTTTGAGGATAGAAATTTACTGGATTTGACGAAATATTCGCTCGGAGCATTTCCCAGGAAACAGTTTCGTCAAAAACGAGGACAATTTCGTAAAATTTGAGTATACATTTTTAACAGTGCAAGCCTCATAACATATATCAATTGCATAACAACCCGTATATATTTACGCGAGTTAGGGCATATACAGACAGACAGACAGACAAACCGAATTCATAAACACTTTTCAACTTTGTTGTAAAATCTTCGCAAAATCTATAAGATAGATATTGTTCATAATAACGAGCAGTGCGAAATGCTTTTATTACGCCATTTTCCGATGCCTGATAATCTCTCAACAAACCAGGTATAAAATTCACTGTTATGTTCCATAAAATCATATTTCTGATTATGGTGAAATGTTCATTAGCTGGCGTCTCACAAAAAATTTCCTTTATGTATAATACCATAACACATTCATTACAACTTGCTCATCATTATTTGATAGCCAAATGGTAAAATATATCTCAACGACAGCAAACAGTGCAAGTTATAGCTTAAAAAAATAAATTCTCGATTCAAATAATAGCAAATTAGGATGTTTTGCATGCTTTGGATTGTTTTGGATTAAATAACAATAAAAATGATTCACTTTCAATAAATAGGGGGTCGCAATGTTTGGCACGGTTTGCAATAAAGTCCTTTGCACGGTCATGGTTGCAGTAAATGGCGCATTAGCGCACATTATGGCCGGGTGTTTATAACGGAAAAGTACTAAACTTTTGGTCTGGCAGTGGCTTTTTTTTTTTTTTTTTTTTGGGGGGGGGGGGGGTGGCAAACTTTACGTTTGAAACTGAATTTTCAAATATAGAAGAAATAATTATGTGGGAGAATATTTACGTAAAACAGCCAATGAAAAATAAACTGTCTAATTTATAAAAATTATTTACATTTTCATTAGAAAGAAGCATTTATTGTTTTGAGTTAGTTCAGTTTAAACCGATTAACAAGTTAAAGAATGAAACAACGGACAAACTTACATTTATGTTAAAATTTTTTATAAAAACAAATTATTTTGTGCTTAAAATGTTGTTCTATAAAACATAAAATTTTCCTTGATTCTTGTTACAAGATTCTATCTATCTATCTATCTATATATATATATATATATATTTTTTTTTTTTGGGGGGGGAGGGAGTGTAAAAAGTTAATTGTATCTGTTTTCAGTTAGTTAATCTACAATTTTGTTGCTTAAGTGAAAAAAAAGAAATAGACATTTAGAATATTGTTTTCATTAAGTTTTTATTCTAACAAGGAGACCGCCAAACATGATGCGCACAGATTTTGATGATTTTAAAGTATGTTGTAGGGATCATACCCCTAACTATTCAGGTCAAAGGTTTCCTTCAAATGGTCTTTAATTTTCGAGAAATTTCGTTTTAAAGTTAAGCATGCACTTCAAATGCCATTACTTCGCGATCTTGGACAATGTCTCAGTGGTTCCGTGGTAGCGTTCGCGATTTGAGAGCCGCAGATGGGTGTTCTGTCCTCTCCTGCGACTTTTACCTTTTTTAACAAATTTTATATATTTGTCGCGTTATAAGTTGTATGCAGAATTATGAATTCTGCATCTTTGAACTTTTTGATATTTTCCTAATAAATTCCATTTACATTTTCGAATATTTCGTAAAAATTTACGTTTTTTTTTCTTGTGCAGTTTTGAAATTAATATTTCTATTGACGAAATTCCAAACTAATTCCAAAAACATATCTTGAAAGGAATAATAAAATATTAAAGCAATAACGATTATATCCAAGTTTTAGCCAGTTATATATATATATATATTTTATGTTATTTAAATACATTTAACTGTAAAGTTCAAACTCACAGTCATTTTTGATTTGCACAAACAAAAAATAATGTATTACAATTATTTTTTTTCAGTCTAACAAGTCGATGCCATACAGAAAAATTCAACTAGAAATGAAAAATCGTTTGTAAATTACAATACATATAAAAAACATCTGAAAAAAATCGTCTGCAACGACTTTTACGGTAATATCAGAATAAATAAAATTTTCTTTTTATCAATTTCGTTTCGCTTCCTTTGCAGACAAATATCACGTTTGAAATAATTTCTTTTTCAAATTTAATGCATTTTTTAAATATATTTATCACAATTTAAGTCATTAAAGAATATATAATATGCTAATTTATACATTCTTCCAATATTGTTAAAACAATTATTTAAAGGCGATTTTTAATGCGAAATTTGTTTAGAATATTTTTGCGATAGGTATAACACAATTAGTTCCATATTTAATAAACTAAAAATGTCGATGTCGGTGATGATAAATATTTTAGTATTTCAGCAGTTAACATATTTCAATATACTTAGAACAAATCAAATATTAAAAGGATATATTATTTTGTTAATTTTTTTCTTAATCATTTAATTTCTTTTTAAATAGAAAATGTAAATTTTAAAAAAAAATGTATTATTTCATAAATAGAATAAATAAATAAGTAAATATACATAAATGTAAACAATAATCATTTTAAAAAGACGAGATATCAAGACATAAATTAGTTTAGATTTTCGTCAGCAGAAATATTCGAATAAAAATTGCGCAAAAACTATAAATTTTCACGCAATATTCGAAAATGCAAATGGAATTTATTAGGAAAATATCAAAAAGTTCAAAGATGCAGAATTCATAATTCTGCATACAACTTATAACGCGACAAATATATAAAATTTGTTTAAAAAAAAGGTAAAAGTCACAGAAGAGGATAGAACACCCATCTGCATATCTCAAATCGCGAACGCTACTACGGAGCCACTGAGACCACATCCAGGATCGCGAAGTAATGGCATTTGAAATGCATGCTGAACTTTAACCCGAATTTTCTCGAAAACTAAAGCCCATTTGAAGGAAACCTTTGACCTGAATAGTTAGGGGTATGATCCCTACAACATACTTTAAAATCATCAAAATCTGTGCGCATCATGTTTGGCGGTCTCCTTGTAAGTGCAACATGTTTCAGCTTATAATTTATATTAAATCTGAAAATATTTATAATCACCAATAAGTTTACTATTTTGAAAATATCGGATATAGGGTGAAACTCCCAAAAACCGACACTTTAAGGAATTTTTTCTTGTTCAAATCACTATTACAAAGTTTTAAATCTATTTTATACTTATCTTTGTTTTTGAAAGTATAGTAAAGATACATTAAAAAATTATTGTCGACAAAATTTTACAAAATAATACTTTTTATTGCTAAAAATTAATTTTTGCATTAAATATGGTCAATATAGCCAGTAACTGACACCATCCCTTTTTTGAAAAAACAATAGCTGAAAAATAAGTTATAACAACTAAGACAAATAATTTACCACTAGATGACATTACTGTGCAGAGTTTTACAAGAAAATGCTTTTTTGAGTTGATTTTTGCTGCGATGTCAGTTACTGGTTAGGTGTCAATAACTGGGGGTTTCACCCTATATGAAATCCGATATATATCCGATATATATAAAATATATCAATTATATATCAAAACATAGTATTTTTTTTATATTTTCGAAACTATCTTGATGAAAACAAACACTGATTAATATATAATATGAGAGCTAAACTTTTTATGGGCAGCATTATAAATGTCTAAATGAATGTCTAAGCATTCTCTAGAATCTATTAAAGATTTCTAGAAAAAACTAGTCGGATGTGCCAATCCCAAAACTTTCTTCTATCTCAGTCATGTTAATACTTCAAAATTCGCTATCACATCGCCAATAAAATCATTATTTTTCGTCATTCTGTTGTACGTCAGCTGCTTGCGAATCGTTGGGTTACAGGGATGAGAACAACCGATGTATACTAAACTACGAAAAGTCCTTCTGGCCTGAACCGACAGGAACAGATAGCCTCCCTACTCCTTGGTTTTACGATTTTAGCTAATTTTACTGGAAAACACGAAGCTCAAATGCGTGGAACATAAATAAAGAAGATTCAATCCCAGTTTTCGTCAACATTGAATTTGAATGAGGATATCGCCAAATTAGTCCTCTACAGCCAAGTTGGCTTCATTTATGGTAACTTTTGTTGGTCGCCAAATTTGGTGAAATTCCGCCAACTGTCGCCAAGTTTGGTGAGAATTCGACGTTGGCGAATATAAATATATAGTGATAAGCATGTAATAGGATGAATGGTTACAACAATGAAAGAAATTTTGCCGAAATCATGTTAACTAAAACTCATAAATTAAACCCGTTTATGGATGAAATTCCTCTGTCTTGTTTGAAAATGCCAGCCACCCTAAAATTTCAAACAGCTATATCTCAGCTATTTTTCAAGATAGAGGCAAAACAAAAATTGCTCCGGATTCTCCGGATCAAGGCCGAACGTTTAACATAAAAAAGTTCTAGGATTTCTAATTTTTTTGAATTTGCACATTTTTTTAATTTGAAATCTTTAAATGGCTAACACAGCGCCCCCTTTCGTCGAAATATCCCCAAATTCTAATAGAACCTGCTTGCCATAGCCAAAAACATAGAAAAAAAAATGTGGTTCAATTTGAAGTATAACTTTATACACTTTTCGATGATACAATAGTGAAAATGGAACAAAAATATCGATCACAGCGCCCCCTTTTGTCGAAATATCCCCAAATACTGATAGAACCTGCTTGCCATAGCCAAAAACCTAGAAGAAAAATGTGGTTCAATTTGAAGCATAACTTCATACACTTTTAGATGGTACAATAGTGAAAATGGAACAAAAATATCGATCACAGCGTCCCCTTTCGTCGAAATATCCCCAAATTCTGATAGAACCTGCTTGCCATAGCCAAAAACCTAGAAAAAAAATGTGGTTCAATTTGAAGCATAACTTCATACACTTTTAGATGGTACAATGAAGACGGACAGACGGACAGACGGACAGACGGACGGACGGACAGACGGACAGACAGAATTTTGTAAAAACATGTTTTTCGGAATCTCTGACCCCTAAAACATGTAAATCCGTCAAAAATCGGAAGTCGGAAAAAATTTCGATTACAATACTTTCTTCTATTATAGATAGAAGAAAGTAAAAATATATTACATTTTCTAGCTTCTTTTTCCTTTTATTTCCTCTAATTAAACTCCTAGGAATATCCTATAATGGCATTCATATAGTATTAAAATTCACCTCATCAGCAAATATAATTGACCTATACTCATTTGTTTAGTACATAACTGGAAAACTAATGTAAACACATTAAACTTCGAACAAATAAAATTAAAATTAAATAAAGTAATTTAACTGAAAGGATTTTTAACGATCATTTGTTTTATTGATTCCCGAATCCCATTTCAATTCAAACTGAGCATATACATAAGGACAACATAGCGTATTTTTGTTCTTTTCCGTCTCCGTTTATAGTCATTAAATGTCTTTTAAATCTTCCAAATGCCCTGCTATAAAAATTAATTACGGCTGTGATTCAACTTCTCGCAATAATAAAGTCAAACAAATAAAGTCTTAACCACTCATTTAAGACATCGTTAAAATTTCTCTAGAAATAGTCGCATAGTTATAGGATTAAACTGAATGCTTGCAAAGCTGAATGTTTTAAAGTTATAATGAGGTTTCCATTGCATTAGATTCTTACCTTTTCATTTAAAAGTATTTAAATTATGATAGTCATATCATCAAGATAATTATCAATCAAATCGAAAAATTGATGATAGTTATGAACACCATTCGTTTTAGTTTAGTTCTATTATACGTGTTTCGTTATTTAATTCGTTAAAATTATTTTCTTAACCTAATAGGCGACTGAAAACAAGGTTAAAATAACTGTGAGTTTTCGCTCTAATAACCAATAAAATTTTGTGTAGTATTAGCTGCCGTATCTTCGGCATGTAAGGTGCTCAAAATTTAACACATTCCTAAGGAAATGTCATGAAAGTAAAGCAATTTCAATACCTGTTAAGATTTTAATATTTCCGCTTTTTTTTCCAAACTTTCGTCATATTGGGTTGTTCGGAAAGTTCCTTCTATTTGGGAAAACCAATCCTTACCGGAAAATTCTGCCCGTTAATTATTAGACATTGGATATTGGAATTGATGTCTAATAATTAAATGATAGAATTTTCCGGTGCGAACTAACTTTCCCAAACGAAAATAAATTTCCGAACAACCCAATATAATAACTAAGAATCCTTTGGACATCCCAATCTAACAGAGTTTTCGCTCTAATAACCTACCAAAGTTTGTGCTATATTAGCTACCATATTTTCTGATATATAAGGCACTCTTTCGTAAAAGACGTTTTTTTAGTAAAAATCACGAAAGTAAATGAATTACAATATTTAATTTTTTTTAAACCGTTCGACATAAAACGACTAGAATGCCCTGGATATCAACAATCTAACAGTTTTCGTTCTAATAGCCAACAAAATTTTGTGCAATATTAGTACCGTATCTTCTACCATATTAGCCGCTCCTTCGTTTTAGTACACGCTACAATTTAACACATTCCCAAGAAAAAATTATAAAAGTAAATGAATTACAATACCTAATCAGGATTTAAATACTTTTTATGATTTTCAAACGTTCAACATAAAATAAGTGAAATCCCCTATACATCCACAATATAACAGAGAGTTTTCGCTCTAACAACCACCAAAGTTTGTGCAATATTAGTTACCATATTTTCCGATGTATAAGACACCCCTTCGTATAAGACGTATCCAAAATTTAACACTATTTTAGTAAAAATCATGAAAGTAAATGCATTACAATTACTAATCAGAATTTAAATACTTTTCTGATGTTCAAGTTCGACATAAAATAACTATAATTACTTGGACATCGACAACCTAACAGACGGTTTTCGCTCTAATAGTTACGAAAGTTTGTGCAATATTAGTTACCGTATTTTCCGGTTTATAAGATGTTCCGTCATATAAGATTCACGAATATCAAGAATTTCACGAATTTCATGACTAATTAACCTTTTAACTGGGTATGACAAAATATTTCGTCATACACGAACTACTACTGCAAAATTTTGAACGCATTACTTCCACCAGTAAAATTTTATTAGAAATTTTTGTCTTATTAAAACGCTCCATTCATGCAAAATTACGGCCATGAATAAGGAAAAAAATTCTATTATTTTTTAGTGGTGGAAGTGTGCCCCGTTGGTAATCAGGCATATCAGTTGAACAAAAGTTTATTCCCCGGTTAACAGGTTAAGAATAAAATTGATTTGTTTCATTTAGTTCAAAATTTTGCGAATAACTAAATGTAACCTTGAACACCACATTCCTTTTGTTCTAAAGACAATCGTACAGAATTTTCGGACAAACCGCTCAAACAGTGCAGAATGTAATTTTCATATGCAATATGTAATAATCATAACTGCAACCTTGGCATAATCATAATTGTGGGGGCCGCTATAACACGAAAGTACGGTAATTTTATTTTATTTATTTATTTATTTATTTATTTATTTTTAAGCTTTCGGAACATTTTCCCAATGGTTATTGTAATTTGTTAAATTATATTATTATTATTATTTTTTTAATATTGTTTCTCATTTCGTTTGCAGTTTCATGAGGTTCAATACAATTTATTTTCGGTTATTTGAATGTGACGTGCCATATTTCTTGATCACTATGCATTTCAGAGGCATGGTTAATTCAGCACTTCACCATATAATCTATGATGAGCAAGGTTTCTTGTTCTACAAAGTTTCTGCTGTGATAAGCGAACACCTCGTATTTTCCTTATTTCAACGTTCTTCGGATCATTTTTCTTCGGATTTAGATAAACAATGAATGCATTTATTAATGAATCTCTAAAACGTATAGTTATAATCATTTACAACGAATTCACAATAGATCATCATGATTTTAGTATAAATTGTTTATTTCAGTTTGTCTTCAGACATTTCGTCCATAATTTATTGAAATTTGAAATAGAGAAAGGTTTGGTATCATTCGCAAGGGCTAATTTCCAATAGGATTTGTCTTTTTCTGCTTGTTTAAGTCGATCATTTTCATGAATAACTAAGAAGATGGTTGATTTGCTTTCTATGATTACAAAACTTTGTGAATAACTAAACATTTACTTAGACACAGTATAAGTTCTTATATTATTCTGTTGTATAAGTTTCTTATTTTAGAAATAAATAGACATAAAATAAATACATAATGAAATTCTGATTAATTATCCTGTGAGGATAAATAGCATATTTATCTCTATCTTTACGAATTTCATCCATAATTTATTGGAATTTGCATTAGAGAAAGGTTTTGTATCATATAAATGTACTAATATTCAAGACATTTAGTTTATTTCTGCCTGTTTTAATCAGGCAATTTCATGAATAATTAATTAATTGTTCATAATTTTTTTTTAAACTTTGTGAATAACTGAATATGTTCTTATTACTTACCCATCATACATAGTATAGGGTAAGTCTTGTAATCGTTTCGAACATAGAAAAAAAAATTGACGGATTTACACATTTCAGACACTGGAGATTCCGAAAAACATATTTTTAGAAAAAAAACTTTTGCTATCCGTCTGTGTGTGTATCTGTAAACGCTCTATCTCCCAAACAAATTGAGATAGAGACTTGAAATTTGGTAGGTACTTAGTATGTAATAATGGGAAGAAGCTTATTGAATTTCAGTAACTTTGATAATCCAGAACTAATTTTTTCGGACTCACTAAATATTCGTTCTGATAAAAGGTATATAAAAATTTTCGAAATTGTTTATTGTAAGGAGTGAATATAAAAGACAATAAAAAAACATAAATTTTGCGTAAAAAATGAAGTTGATCGGATAATGAGTTGCCGAGATATTTGTAATCCTATTTCCAACACTCTTTTCGGTTTTTCCTGACCTGTATTTCATCCAAATTTCAATTCAAAGATATATTTTAATTGGGAATGAGACGCTTAATCCGACGCAACAAACCGTTAGTTAATAGGATTAACTTTTTTGGTGTTATAAGGATGTTTCTTTTACGCAATTCAGTAATGGAGCATTTAAAGTTTATGACGTCATCAAGTCATGATTTTATTCGAATTGCAATGCATTTTATAAGTAGTTTATACATGTTTTATTTTCATATTTTATATTATGCATATCCATGATGGGTAAGTATTACGATAGCTCCCAACGACTAGTTTTATTCTGTTAGATAAATTTGGCTTTTGTAAAAGGGATAAATGTAAAATAAACAAGCAATCCTTTTGCAATTTTAAATATATATATGGAATGGAAGAGATTGGATATGGAAGCTTAAACCAAACAAAATGAACGTCTAATCAGCCATTATTTAGTCATCTTTAAATACATTAATCATAACGTTTTCTTTTTCTTTATTTCAGCAAAAATTATAAATGCGTTAATTACCAAAGCTTCAATAGTTCCTATTTTCTCCTCCTTTAACAACATAATAGTTCTTTCTAATGTGAGGATAGCTATTTATTTCTCACCGTCTCTAAGAATTTCATCCATTTTTTATTGAAATTTACATAAGAGAAAGATTTTACATTATTCACACGGATTAATTCTGAACAGGATTTGCCTTTTTGCGGCTTGTTCAAATCGAGCATTTACAGGAATAATTTAGAAAAATGCTTGATTTGATTTCTTTTTTTCTAAAACCTTTTGAATAACTAAATATTTGCATAGAGACAGTATAAATACTTATTTTATTCTCTGTTATACTCGTATAAGTTTTATGTTTTAAAAATAAATTATTGAGGGACCCTCTGCAATTACAAGGTAAGTGAAAATGGCGTTTTCAGCTACAAAGCTTTTTAATTTACTTAATTTAGACTATAACTTCTTTGCATATATTCCTATTAAGAAGAGTTTCCTAGTATCTTTTTTTTTTTTTTTGCTTATGATCATAAAATTTGTACTTCCTTATATGCTGAGTAATACATAGATAAATCTGAAAATTGAACTACAAGGTAACTCCACTTGCCTTATTACTGCAGAGGGCCCCTCAATTATAAAATAAATAAACATGGAAATTTTGATTGATTATTCTGATAGAAGGTATATACTTTATTTCTCTGTATCTTTAAGAATTTAATCCATAATGTCTCTATATATTTCTCTTACGTGGAAATAAGGCTGAATTTCTAGCTTATCGTTTGGCAACAACCATAGTTTCCGGAGCTCAGACCAATGAATAGACTAGATTGGGTAAGTCAGCTCCGCCTTCAATATGGCGGTCAGAATGAGAGCAGTGAAACTCAAAGCAACAAACTAGCAATTATTAAAAATAAAATAACATGTACGTAATCCCAAAGCGTTTGGAATGATTTCTCATTTTAATCATGGGTAATATCGTTAATTTCAAATGAATTCTCAACTCTTATTTAGAATTTATTTACGAATTTCACCGACACGAAAATCGGAGAGAATGAAAATATCAACTGTCTAGATTGCACCTGCTGCCATCTGTTGCTGTCTTGATGAAGTAAAAAATAATTGCTTTTGAAAAAATCTACAATGAATTAGAAAAGTAAAATGTCAAACGAAATTTAAACAATGATTGATGATATATACCACCTAAATAAATGCATTTTTAATTGTGTTTTCAATTACTTTTTTTAGATTAAAAAAATTGTCAATTTCATATGTTAAAATGATTTATGGTAGTACTTATTCCGGCTAGAATTGCTACAAAAGCAAAAAGGGGCGAACGAGCGAAGTGAACTGGGACCGCGTGTGGTCCCACGTGTGGAATTGCTTCGCAATTCAAGGAGGTTGGCGAGCGTCAGCGAGTAGGGGGCTTAGCTTCCTAGTTTATTGAAATTTGCATTAGAAGAAACTTTGATATCATTTGCAAGGACATTCGAGAAAATTTGCCTATTTTTTCTGCTTGTTTAAATCGAATAGTTTCATGAATAATTAAGAAAATAAATGATTTTTTTCAAAACTTTGTGAATAACTCAATATTATTTTAGAGACTTGATACCTGAATATTTTCTTATTTAATTATTTTAGATAAATTAGATTTTTTGAAATATGGATGAATGGAAAATAGAAATGGAAAATTATTCCGTTTGAAGTTTTAAGTATACGGGATTTAAAACGAGACAAAATTGAGTTCTAATCAAACATTATTCCGTCATATTTAAATACTACAATCATAACTTTTTCTTCATTTTATTTCAGAAAAATTATAAATTTGCTTATTATTTAAGCTACAAGAGTTGTTTATTATAGAAGCTATCAACTTCTCCATTAACACAACAATAGTTTTCTTTCTAATGAGAGGATAGATATTTAATTCTCTTCGTATTTAAGAATTTCATCCATATAATTTACTGAAATTTACATTATAGAAAGATTTTTCGTCATTTGCAAGGATTAATTCTGAACAGAATTTGCCTTTTTTGCTGCTTGTTTAATTCGAGCTTTCTAATGAATAAATAAGAAGATAGTTTATTTGCTTTCTTTATTACCAAAACTTTGTGAATAAATAAATATTGGTTTAGAGATAGTATAATCACTTAACGTATGCTGTTGTACAAGTTTATTATTTTAGAAATAAATAAATAAGAAGATAGTTTATTTGCTTTCTTTATTACCAAAACTTTGTGAATAAATAAATATTGGTTTAGAGATAGTATAATCACTTAACGTATGCTGTTGTACAAGTTTATTATTTTAGAAATAAATAAATATCAAATAGACAAATAAAGAATTCGTGATAGAATGTTCTGTCAGAAGAATAGATGGTTTATTTCTCTCCATATATACGAATTTCATCCATAATTTATTGAAATTTGTGTTAGAGAAATGTTTGGCATCATTAGCATGATTTAATGTACAACAAAATTTGCCTCTTTTTTTTTTTTTTTTTTTTTTTTTTTTTTTTTTTTTTTTTTTTTTTTATTGCTTGTTTAAATTGAGCTTTCTAATGAATAATTAAGAGGATACTTTATTTGCTTTCTTTTTTCCCAAAACTTTGTTAAAATATAAATATTGCTTAACTTATTCTGTTATACAAGTTAATTATTTTAGAAATAAATAAATATAAAATAGATAAATAAAGAAATCATGGTAGATTATTCTGATAGAAGGTTAGATAGTACATTTGTCTACGTATTTACGAACTTCATCCATAATTTATTGAAATTTGTATTAGAGAAATATTTGGCATGATTAGCATGGTTTAATGTTCAACAGGATTTACCTCCTTTTTTATTGCTTGTTTAAATCGAGCTTTCTAATGAATAATTAAGAAGATAGTTTATTTGCTTTCTTTGTTTCCAAAACTGTGTTAATAAATAAATAATGGTTCAGAGAGAGTATAATTACTTAACGTATTCTGTTATGCAAGTTAGAAATAAATATAAAATAGATAAATAAGAAATCATGGTAGATTAGTTTGATAGGATGATAGATATTTGTTTCTTTTCGTCTTAAAAAAATGTCATCCATAATTTATTGAAATTTGCATTAAAGAAAGCTTTTGCATCATTTGCACGGATTAATGCTGAACAGGATTTATCTTTTCTGCTGCTTGTTTAAATCGAGCATTTTCAAGAATAATTACGAAGATGGTTGATTTGCTTTCTTTGATTCTAAAATCTTTTGAATAACTAAATATTGGTTTAGAGACGGTATAATCACTTAAAGTATTCTGTTGTACAAGTTTATTATTTTAGAAGTAAATAAATATCAAATAGACAAACAAAGAAATCGTGATAGAAGAATAGATAGTCTATTTCTCTTCATATATACGAACTTCATCCATAATTTATTGAAATTTGTATCAGAGAAATAATTGGCATGATTAGCATGGTTTAATGTTCAACAGGATTTACCTCCTTTTTTATTGCATGTTTAAATCGAGCTTTCTAATGAATAATTAAGAAGATAGTTTATTTGCTTTCTTTGTTTCCAAAACTATGTTAATAAATAAATAATGGTTTAGAGACAGTATAATTACTTAACGTATTCTGTTATACAAGTTAGAAATAAATATAAAATAGATAAATAAGAAACCATGGTAGATTATTTTGATAGGATGATAGATATTTATTTCTTTTCGTCTTAAAAAATGTCATCCATAATTTATTGAAATTTGCATTAAAGAAAGTTTTTGCATCATTTGCACGGATTAAAGCTGAACAGGATTTATCTTTTCTGCTGCTTGTTTAAATCGAGCATTTTCAGGAATAATTACGAAGATGGTTGATTTGCTTTCTTTGATTCTAAAATCTTTTGAATAACTAAATATTGTATTAGAGACGGTATAATCACTTAAAGTATTCTGTTGTACAAGTTTATTATTTTAGAAGTAAATAAATATCAAATAGACAAACAAAGAAATCGTGATAAAAGAACAGATAGTCTATTTCTCTTCATATATACGAACTTCATCCATAATTTATTGAAATTTGTATTAGAGAAATAATTGGCATGATTAGCATGGTTTAATGTTCAACAGGATTTACCTAGTTTTTTATTGCTTGTTTAAATCGAGCTTTCTAATGAATAATTAAGAAAATAGTTTATTTGCTTTCTTTGTTTCCAAAACTATGTTAATAAATAAATAATGGTTTAGAGACAGTATAATTACTTAACGTATTCTGTTATACAAGTTAGAAATAAATGTAAAATAGATAAATAAGAAACCATGGTAGATTATTTTGATAGGATGATAGATATTTATTTCTTTTCGTCTTAAAAATGTCATCCATAATTTATTGAAATTTGCATTAAAGAAAGTTTTTGCATCATTTGCACGGATTAAAGCTGAACAGGATTTATCTTTTCTGCTGCTTGTTTAAATCGAGCATTTTCAGAAATAATTACAAAGATGGTTGATTTGCTTTCTTTGATTCTAAAATCTTTTGAATAACTAAATATTGGTTTAGAGATGGTATAATCACTTAAAGTATTCTGTTGTACAAGTTTATTATTTTAGAAGTAAATAAATATCAAATAGACAAACAAAGAAATCGTGATAGAAGAATAGATAGTCTATTTCTCTTCATATATACGAACTTCATCCATAATTTATTGAAATTTGTATTAGAGAAATAATTGGCATGATTAGCATGGTTTAATGTTCAACAGGATTTACCTCCTTTTTTATTGCTTGTTTAAATCGAGCTTTCTAATGAATAATTAAGAAGATAGTTTATTTGCTTTCTTTGTTTACAAAACTATGTTAATAAATAAATAATGGTTTAGAGACAGTATAATTACTTAACGTATTCTGTTATACAAGTTAGAAATAAATATAAAATAGATAAATAAGAAACCTTGGTAGATTATTTTGATAGGATGATAGATATTTATTTCTTTTCGTCTTAAAAATGTCATCCATAATTTATTGAAATTTGCATTAAAGAAAGCTTATGCATCATTTGCACGGATTAATGCTGAACAGGATTTATCTTTTCTGTTGCTTATTTAAATCGAGCATTTTCAGGAATAATTAAGAAGATGGTTGATTTGTTTTCTTTATTTCTTTATTTCTGAAATCTTTTGAATAACTAAATATTTTCATAGAGACAATATAAATGCTTATTTTATTTTGTTATGTAGGTCCGTTATTCTAGAGAATTGTATAAACTGAAATTAATATATAATAGCCTGTAATTCGCAGATTTTAATTTTGTGGAAGATTTAAATAAATTAAAGTTGCGGTCTTTTATAAACTACTAGCAAAACCCGCGGCTTTGCTCGCGTAATTCTTGAAAAACGCTAAGTAGTATTCGTTGGCATATTTTCATTAGAGAAAACTTTACTGCCACAAATAATTCAGAAATTACTAATTAAGTCCCACTAATGTCGGAAAAAAATCGAAAATTTAGAACGTTTTTCGCTCTTTCACCCCCCCCCCCCCTGTAGTAGTGTCACCGATATAAAACATAGCCTATGTTACAGTAGGGACAGTTACCATCACTTTTGAAAATGGTTCTGTAGTTCCAGAGATTCCATAGAAATTGTAATTTAGAATGTTTTTAGATCGCTTTTCGCTCATCTCACCCTTTTAAATTTGGATTTTTTTAAGAATTTGTTCTTAGAGAGCATTTACATTTTATAAATAACTACCATGCCAAATTTCAAGTTTCTAATTCCTTCAGTATAAAAAAAATCGAAATTTTAGAACGTTTTTCGCTTTTGCACCTCCCTGTGGTAGTGGCACCGATTTAAAATATAGCCTATGTTGAAGCAGGGACTGTCACCATCAATTTGCCACCATCACTTTTGAAATCGCTTCAGCATTTCCAGAGATTACCCCCTACAAACAAACAAACAAACAAACAAAAAACAATCTTTACTACTTTATAATATTAGTATAGATTATTCACTCATCATTAAGTATATTAAACATAACACATCTTCTTATTCTTTTTATTTGAAACAAATATTATATATTTATAACTGAAGCTCCAAAACTTGGTATCATTGTTTCCTTTGACATTATAATAGATTATTTTAATGTGATGATCGATTGTTTTCTTTCCTCCGCCTAGAAGAATTTCATCCATAATATATTGAAATAGGCATGAGAGAAAGATTTGACATTATTCGCAAGGATTAGTGTTCAACAAGATTTGCCTTTTTTATTCCGATGGTTTACCTGGAGCATTTTCATGTACAAAATGGCTGATTTGCTTTTTATGTTTCCAAAATTTTACGAATAATAAATATACGCTGTAACACACCTTCCCTTTCGTTTGAAAAGCAATATTTTTTAATTTGTTAAAATTTAGATAAATAATAGAAACACTTATTATTGAATCTCTAAAATTAATCATTTCTTTAATTGCAAACACAGCCAATTATACAAATTTGAGGATATACATTTTATTGCTCTTTGCCTTCAAGAATTTCATCCGTAATATATTAGCATTAACCTTCAGAAAGGCTGTGGCATATTATTTATATCACTTGTTTACAAACTTTTATTTAACTTGCTTTGTCTGTTCGTTCGGCTAATATCTTGCAATCGTGTGCTATAAAACTTGTGCTGGTTTGACGTACTTCTGCTGATAAAACAATATTCTATTTTAAAAAATATTTAAAATTTGCCTTTGCCGCCCCTCAGGGGACAAAAACATTTCTCCAATAAGGATAAGTAAATGTCATCGTGCAAATGACGTAAATGTCATTGATTGCTTCAGAAATAAGCTGATGTTCTCTGACTGAACTGTAGCATGGTTGGTAAATGTGCCATCTTTCAGTTCCGTGAATGGACGTGGGTTCTATTCTCAGGTGGAAGTTGATTTTTTTGTTCTTTCCAGGAAGCTGGATTTAAAATTGTTTATCTATTTCTTTTTTAAATAAAACATTAAACAATCATTCACAATTTAATTCATTTCTTTTGAGTAAGATATTTTTTTCAATCAATTGTCTTTCAAAATTTTTTTTTATTTATTTAGTACATTGTAATGAAAACTTGTCTTGATTATTTTTTTTTACTTATAAATTATTTTGGTTCCAAACTTCCAAATGGCACCCAGAATTTCGGAAAAAAAATTAGCCTTTACAATATACACAAAAAAATAATTTATGTTTTTCAAATCCGTTTGTTAGTAAATTTTTGTGACATTCAATTATTTTCACAGTTTAGCAAGATAATTACTTTAAACTTGATAGAGTTGGAGTTTAAGAGCATAATTTGCATAAATCATACCTGTCAAACTTCCGCATTTTTTATATTAAATAAATAAACTTTGAACCAGATAATTTAATCAATTAAATGTATCTTATTTATGTGGTAGTTACTTGATTCTAATTTCATTCCATATGTAAAATAAAAATTCTGGTTCACGTATGATTGATTTGACTTGAAAAATGCAAAATTAGAAATGCTATGCATAGATTAATGTTCAATAAAATTAAAAAAATTTTTTGGCTGATTAAATTTTAATGAATATTTAATTAGATGGTTGATGCCTTTCAAAATTTGTTAAATAACTAAATATTTGTTCAAAGAATGTGTATTTACTTATTTTATTCAGTTATGTAAGATTGTTATCAAAATAAATAATTATAAAATAAACAAATAAGGAAATTGTAACAGACTATTCTGATGTAAGGATAAATAGTTTATTTCTTCCTTTCCAATAATTGCATGCATAATTTATTGAAATTTACATCAGAGACAGCATTGGTATTATTTGCATGGTCGACGTTCTACAGTATTTGCCCTTGGTTTACATGTTTAAATCAAGAATTTTCATCAATAGTTTGGATGATGGTTGATATTTTTTTCGAAACTTTGTTAATAATTGAACATTTTCTTAGAGACAGTGTAAATACTTATTTTATTCTTTATATAAATTTGTTTTTTGAAAACATGATAAACGTAAAAGACAAATCATGCGTTTTACAGTTTTAAATTTACGGAAGATTTAACCCCAAAACGATAAATTCTTATCAAACATTAATCCTTCCTCTTTACGTATAATTATCACAAATACATCAGAGAGAGCATTGGTATTATTTGCATGGTCAACGTTCTACAGTATTTGCACTTGTTTTACATGTTTAAATAAAGAATTTTCATCAATAGTTTGGATGATGGTTGATATTTTTTACGAAACTTTGTTAATAATAAAACATTTCCTTAGATACAGTGTAAATACTTATTTTATTCTTTATATGAATTTGTTTTTTGAAAAATTTATAAACGTAAAAGACAAATCATGCGTTTTACAGTTTTAAATTTACGGAAGATTTAACCCCAAAAAGTTAAATTCTATTCAAACATTAATCCTTCCTCTTTAAGTATAATTATCACAATTACATCAGAGAGAGCATTGGTATTATTTGCATGGTCAACGTTCTACAGTATTTGCACTTGTTTTACATGTTTAAATAAAGAATTTTCATCAATAGTTTGGATGATGGTTGATATTTTTTTCGAAACTTTGTTAATAATTGAACATTTCCTTAGATACAGTGTAAATACTTATTTTATTCTTTATATAAATTTGTTTTTTTGAAAAATTGATAAATGTAAAAAAAAAAATCATGCGTTTTACAGTTTTAAATTTACGGAAGATTTAACCTCAAAAAGTTAAATTCTATTCAAACATTAATCCTTCCTCTTTAAGTATAATTATCACAATTACATCAGAGAGAGCATTGGTATTATTTGCATGGTCAACGTTCTACAGTATTTGCACTTGTTTTACATGTTTAAATAAAGAATTTTCATCAATAGTTTGGATGATGGTTGATATTTTTTTCGAAACTTTGTTAATAATTGAACATTTCCTTAGGTACAGTGTAAATACTTATTTTATTCTTTATATAAATTTGTTTTTTGAAAAATTGATAAACGTAAAAAAAAAAAATCATGCGTTCTACAGTTTTAAATTTACGGAAGATTTAACCCCAAAAAGTTAAATTCTAATCAAAGAATTATCCTTCCTCTTTAAGTATAATTATCACAATTACATCAGAGAGAGCATCGGTATTATTTCCATGATCAACGTTCTACAGTATTTGCACTTGTTTTACATGTTTAAATAAAGAATTTTCATCAATAGTTTGGATGATGGTTGATATTTTTTTCGAAACTTTGTTGATAATTGGACATTTCCTTAGAGACAGTGTAAATACTTATTTTATTCTTTATATAAATTTGTTTTTTGAAAAATTGATAAACGTAAAAGAAAAATCATGCGTTTTACAGTTTTAAATTTACGGAAGATTTAACACCAAAAAGTTAAATTCTAATCAAACATTAATCCTTCCTCTTTAAGTATAATTATCACAAATACATCAGAGAGAGCATTGGTATTATTTGCATGGTCAACGTTCTACAGTATTTGCCCTTGTTTTACATGTTTAAATCAAGAATTTTCATTAATAGTGTGGATGATGGTTGATATTTTTTTTCGAAACTTTGTTGATAATTGAACATTTCCCTAGAGACAGTGTAAATACTTATTTTATTATTTATATAAATTTGTTTTTTGAAAAATTTATAAACGTAAAAGGAAAATCATGCGTTTTACAGTTTTAAATTTACGGAAAATTTAACCCCAAAAAGTTAAATTCTAATCAAACATTAATCCTTCCTCTTTAAGTATAATTATCACAATTAATTTCCTTTTTCTTTTAATTTCGGAAAAACTATGAATATGTTTGTTATTGAAGCTTCAAGATTTTGTATAATCTCTTCCATGAATATCATAATAAATATTTCTAATGAGAAGATAGGTATTTTGTTATATCTACGTCTCAATTCTATACTTCAAGAATGTTATTATTTAATTTATTGAAATTTGCATTAGAGAAAGTTTTCGAATCCTTCCCATTGATTAAGAGCCTACACTAGTCACGCGAAGAAACGCTCAAGCTAATGCTAAGTCTATGGGAAGGTTTTTGCGCGATTTCTCGCTTGCATTATAATATTTTTAAACGATTTTCTTGCATAGGATAGCTGAGGTTGATCTCTAACGTTGTTAGTTTTTACTTTTTTGATTTTGGTTCCAGTTTTTTTTATATAAGGGTACTTTCACTTTCAGAACCGATTCAAACATGTTCCAAAATTGAAAATGTCCGCTTATAAAAAAACTAACCAAAATAAAAAAAGTAAAAACTAAACAGCGTTAGAGATAGACGTCAGCTATTCTATGAGGGAAAAAAAAAAAAAAAAAAAAAAACATTTAAAAATATTAAAATGCGAGCGAGAAATCGCGGAAGAACCTTCCCATAGATTTAACATTAGCTTGAGCGTTTCTTCGCGTGACTAGCGTAGGCTCTTAATGATGAATATAGGATTTGACTTTGTGCTGCTTGTTCAAATGGGGCAGTTTCATGAACAATTAAGAAGAATGTTGATTTGCTTTCTTTGTTTTCAAAACCTTTTGTGAATAACCGAATGTTTGCTTCGAGATAGTATAAATACTTATTTTATTCTATTATAGAATTTTATTTTAATGAATTAATGTAAAATAGAAAAGGAAAATCACACGATTACAGATTTAATTTTATGGACGATTAAACCAAAGAAAGTTAAATTCTAACCAAACATTATTCCTTCATCTTTAAATACAATAATCACAATTAATTCAATTCTTTTTATAATTTCGGAAAAAATTATGAATATGTTTATGATTGAAGCTTCAAGACATTGTATCATCTCCTCGATCATGGTAAATATTTCGAATACGAAGGTAGGTATTTTGTTTTATCTCCGTATACAATAATATAATCCATATTTTTAGAAATTTACATCAGAGAAAGCTTTCAAATCATTCGCACGGATTAATGCTGAAAAAGATTTGCCTTTTTGTTGCTTGCTTAAATCGAGTATTATCATGAATATTTAAGAAGATGGTGGATTTGCTTTCTTTGTTTCCAGAACTTTGTGAATAAGTGAATATTTGCTTAGAGATAATGAAAATGCTCATATTATTTTGTTATACAAATCTATTATTCGAGAAACGGTTAAATTTAAATTAATAAGTAAACGCCTTCCTTTTGAAAATTTTCAATTTTTGAAAAATCTAACCGAAGAGAGAAAAATTTGGTTTCATTTCCATGGATACAACAAAATTTGCCTTTTTGTTGCTTGCTTAAATCGATTATTATCATGAATATTTCAGATGATGATTGATTTGCTTTCTTTGTTTCCAGAAGTCTGTGAATAATTGGATATTTGCGTAGAGACTATGCTCATATTATTTTGTTATATAAATCTCTTATTCCAGAAATGTATAAATTTAAATTAATAAATAAACGTCTTCAATTTGAATGTTTTAAATTTATGAAGGATTTAACCAAAGAGAGAAAACTTTGGTAATATTTACATGGATTAATATACAACAGGATTTGCCTTTATTTTCTGCTTGTTTATATTTAGCATATTAATTTTTAATAATCTGGTTCATTTGATAATTTTTTTGTTTCCAAAACATGTAACTAGATATTCGCTGTAACAAATTTTATCTTTTATTATAAGCACATTTTAAAAATTGATATTTAGTTAAGTAACAGAAACATTTATAATAAAATATCTAAAATTTATGTTTACCATCTCTTCCGTTGAAATCTCAATATATTATTATGATAAGAGTATAAATATTTTATGTGTCAGCGTCTTCAAGAATTTCATCCGTAATTTATTTAAATTTACACTAGAGAAAGCTTTCAAATCATTCGCACGTATTAAGCTTGAACAAAATTTGCTTTTTTGCTGCTTGCTTAAGTCGAGTATTATCATGAATATTTAAGAAGATGGTTGATTTGCTTTCTTTGTTTCCAGAACTTTGTGAATAATTGAATATCTGCTTAGAGACAATGGAAATGCTCATATTATTTTGTTATACAAATCTATTGTTCTAGAAATGGATAAATTTAAATTAATAAGTAAGCGCCTTCATTTTGAAATTTTGAAATTTATGAAATAATTTTACCGAAGAGAGAAAACTTTGGTATCATTTGCATGGATACAACAATATTTGCTTTTTTAATGCTTGCTTAAATCGATTATTATCATGAATATTTCAGAAGATGATTGATTTGCTTTCTTTGTTTCCAGTAGTCTGTGAATAATTGAATATCTGCTTAGAGACAATGGAAATGCTCATATTATTTTGTTATACAAATCTATTGTTCTAGAAATGGATAAATTTAAATTAATAAGTAAGCGCATTCATTTTGAAATTTTGAAATTTATGAAATAATTTTACCGAAGAGAGAAAACTTTGGTATCATTTGCATGGATACAACAATATTTGCTTTTTTAATGCTTGCTTAAATCGATTATTATCATGAATATTTCAGAAGATGATTGATTTGCTTTCTTTGTTTCCAGTAGTCTGTGAATAATTGAATATCTGCTTAGAGACAATGGAAATGCTCATATTATTTTGTTATACAAATCTATTGTTCTAGAAATGGATAAATTTAAATTAATAAGTAAGCGCCTTCATTTTGAAATTTTGAAATTTATGAAATAATTTTACCGAAGAGAGAAAACTTTGGTATCATTTGCATGGATACAACAATATTTGCTTTTTTAATGCTTGCTTAAATCGATTATTATCATGAATATTTCAGAAGATGATTGATTTGCTTTCTTTGTTTCCAGAAGTCTGTGAATAATTGGATATTTGCTTAGAGACAATGCTCATATTATTTTGTTATATAAATCTGTTATTCCAGAAATGTATAAATTTAAATTAATAAATAAACGCCTTCAATTTGAAAGTTTTAAATTTATGAAGAATTTAACCAAAGAGAGAAAACTTTGGTAACATTTACATGGATTTACACAATACAACAGGATTTGCCTTTATTTTCTGCATGTTTATATTTAGCATATTACTTTTAAATAATCTGGTTCATTTGATAATTTTTTTGTTTCCCAAACATGTAACTAGATATTCGCTGTGACAAATTGTATCTTTTTTTTATAAGAAAATTTTAAAAATTCACATTTAGTTAAGTAACAGAAACATTTATTATTAAATCTCTAAAATTTATGTTTATGATCTCTTCCATTGAAATGTTAATATATCATTATGATAAGAGTATAAATATTTTATGTTTCAGCGTCTTCAAGAATTTTATCCGTAATTTATTAAAATTTACATTTGAGAAAGCTTTCAAATCATTCGCACATGCTAATGTTGAACAAGATTTGCCTTTTTGTTGCTTGCTTAAATCGATTATTATCATGAATATTTCAGATGATGATTGATTTGCTTTCTTTGTTTCCAGAAGTCTGTGAATAATTGGATATTTGCGTAGAGACAATAAAAATAATCATATTATTTTGTTATATAAATCTGTTAATCGAGAAAGGGATAAATTTAAATTAATAAGTAAACGCCTTCCTTTTGAAAATTTTCAATTTTTGAAAAATCTAACCGAAGAGAGAAAAATTTGGTTTCATTTCCATGGATACAACAAAATTTGCCTTTTTGTTGTTTGCTTAAATCGAGTATTGTCATGAATATTTAAGAAGATGGTTGATTTGCTTTCTTTGTTTCCAGAAGTCTGTGAATAATTGGATATTTGCTTAGAGACAATGCTCATATTATTTTGTTATATAAATCTGTTATTCCAGAAATGTATAAATTTAAATTAATAAATAAACGCCTTCAATTTGAAAGTTTTAAATTTATGAAGGATTTAACCAAAGAGAGAAAACTTTGGTAACATTTACATGGATTTACACAATACAACAGGATTTGCCTTTATTTTCTGCATGTTTATATTTAGCATATTACTTTTAAATAATCTGGTTCATTTGATAATTTTTTTGTTTCCCAAACATGTAACTAGATATTCGCTGTGACAAATTGTATCTTTTTTTTTAATAAGAAAATTTTAAAAATTCACATTTAGTTAAGTAACAGAAACATTTATTATTAAATCTCTAAAATTTATGTTTATCATCTCTTCCATTGAAATCTTAATATATCATTATGATAAGAGTATAAATATTTTATGTTTCAGCGTCTTCAAGAATTTTATCCGTAATTTATTAAAATTTACATTTGAGAAAGCTTTCAAATCATTCGCACATGCTAATGTTGAACAAGATTTGCCTTTTTGCTGCTTGCTTAAACCGAGTATTATCATGAATATTTAAGAAGATGGTTGATTTGCTTTCTTTGTTTCCAGAACTTTATGAATAATTGAATATTTGCTTAGAGACAATAAAAATGCTCATATTATTTTGTTATACAAATCTATTATTCGAGAAATGGATAAATTTAAATTAATAAGTAAACACTTTCATTTTGAAAGTTTTAAATGTATGACAGATTTAACCAAAGAGAGAAAACTTTAGCATTATTCGCATAGATTAATTTTCATCAGGACTTGCCTTTATTTTCTGCTTGTTTATATTTGTCGTTTTAATACATAAGAAGGTGCTTGATTTGCCTTTTTTTTTTCAAAACACATAACTAAATATTTGCTGTAAAAAATTTTACCTTTGTTACAAACACAATATTTTAAAAATTCAAATTTTGTTTTGTAACGAAAAGATTTGTTGTTAATTTTTTAAAATTTAGGTTTATTATAGCTTCTATTGAAATAGTAACATATAATTATGATATGAGTATAAATTGTTTACATCTATAATTTATTAAAATTTATACTAGAGAAATTTTTATATCCATTCGCACGGATAAATACTGAACAAGATTTGCCTTTTTTTTACTTGTTTAAATAAGGTATTTTCAGGAATATTTAAGAAGATATTGATTTTTTGCTTTGTTTAAAAAACTTTGCGAATAATCACAATTAATTATCTTCTTTTAAATAAAAAAAAAATATAAATACGTTTATTATTGGAGCTTCAAGACTTTGTATCATATTCTCCATTAACATCATGATAAATATTTGTAATACGAAGGTAGATATTTTGTTTTATCTCTATCTACAATAATATTATCCATTGTTTATTGAAATTTACAACAGAGATAACTTTCAAATTATTCGCACGGATTAATTCTGAACAAGATTTGCCTTTTTGTTGCTTTCATAAATCGAGTATAATAATGATTATTTAAGAAGGTGATTGATTTGCTTTCTTTGTTTCCAGAACTCTGTGAATAATTGGATCTTTGCTTAGAGACAATAAAAATAATCATATTATTTTGTTATATAAATCTGTTAATCGAGAAAGGGATAAATTTAAATTAATAAGTAAACGCCTTCATTTTGAGAGTTTTAAATATGTGAAAGATTTAACCAAAGAGAGAAAACGTTGGTAACATTTGCATGGATTAATATACAACGGGATTTGCCTTTATTTTCTGCTTGTTTGTATTTAGCTAGCATTTTAATTTTTAAGAATATTGTTCATTTGATATTTTTTTGTTTCCAAAACATGTAACTAGATATTCGCTGTACCAAATTTTATATTTTTTTATAAGCACATTTTAAAAATTCACATTTAGTTAAGTAACAGAAACATTTATTATTAAATCCCTAAAATTTATGTTTATCATCTTTTTCATTGAAATCTTAACATATTATGATAAGAGTATAAATATTTTATGTTTCAGCATCTTTACAAATTTCATTCGTAATTTATTTAAATTTACATTAGAGAAAGCTTTCAAATCATTCGCACGTATTAATGTTGAACAAAATTTGCCTTTTTGCTGCTTGCTTAAATCGAGTATTATCATGAATATTTAAGAAGATGGTTGATTTGCTTTCTTTGTTTCCAGAACTTTGTGAATAATTAAATATTTGCTTAGAGACAATGAAAATGCCCATATTATTTTGTTATACAAATCTATTATTCGAAAGATCGATTTAAATTAATAAGTAAACGCCTTCAGTTTGAAAGTTTTAAAATTATGAAAAATTTAACGAAAGAGAGAAAATTTTAGCATCATTCGCATGGATTAATGTTCAACAGAATGTGCCTTTACTTTCTACATGTTTATATTTATCGTGTTAATGTATAAGAAGCTGGTTGATTTGACCTTTTTTGTTTCAAAACAAATAACTAAATATTCACTGTAACAAATTTTACTTTTGTTATAAACACAACTAGCTGACCCCCACCCGGCGTTGCCCAGGCCTGTGATAATAAATAAATTAAAAAAAAAATCAAGTTATTATTTTTTTATATCTTCAACTCGATTTTGTATTTTTAAATGAAAAATTCGCGGGAAAATATTGATATTTAGTGATAAAAGCGCTCATTTTCTTGTTTTTTTACCCAAGGTCATTTTATAGTTTTAAAATAAAAAGTTCTTTTTGTCCGAACTCTTTGAAATCCTTATTGGTGATAAGTAAAACGGTTTTACTGCCTGCGTAAAAATTTCGTGAAAAAATATTGTTATCTAGTTGTAAACGAAATGTTTTCTACTCGCTTTTTTTTTTTGTTTTCTTGATTTCGCGTCGGCTCCTTTAACATAGCAATAAAAAAAATAGTTCTCATCTTCCAAACTCTCTGACATTTCAATCGGTTATAAATATAACTGTATCCAAGCTTCCTTTAAAATTTTGCAAAAAAATATGCATATTTAGTAGTGAAAGCATGCGTTCTTTAAAAAGAGAAAAAGCTTTAGCTTTCAACCTCAGAGCAAAAATAAATTAGAAGGTCTATCTATGCTTTCAATGCAATGGTACGGCCTCATAAGTTTTCCATCAACCCATCAACCCTTTTCATTCCCCCGAGGCTAAACAGGTAAGGGATGGGTTAATCAATCAGGTTTCCCTTTTCTGAGGGTAGAAGCCTTGAAAAAAAAAATGTTGACGCATGCACAAAAAGACGGTTTTCATGTGGATTTGACAGAATGCGCTTTTCGTTTTAAATATATAGATATTTTAAAAATTGAAATTTAGTTTTGTAACGGAAAAAAATTATTATTAAATATCTAAAATTTAGGTTTATCATCTGTTCCGTTGAAATCCTAAAATATAATTTTAATATGAGTATAAATTGATTATTTATCTAAGATTTTCATCTATAATATATTTAAATTTACATTAGAGACATTTTTGGAACTATTCGCACGGATAAATGCTGGACAAGATTTGCCTTTTTTAAACTTGTTTAACTAAGGTATTTTCAGGAATATTTAAGAAGATATTGATTTGCTTTCTTTGTTTCCAAAACTTTCTTAAAGGCAATGAAAATAATTTTTTTTATTTTGTTACGTAAATTTGTCCTTCGAGAAATGGATAAATTTTATTTAATAACTAATAGCTTTTGTTTTTCCGAGATCAAATTTATGAAAGATTAAGCCAAAGTGACAAATTTTTTTTTTTTTTTTTTTGCATGGATTCATTTCATTTGCATGTAGATGTTTAACAGGATGTGCCTTTATTTTCATGTTTATATTTATCATGTTAATATGTAAGAAACTAGTTGATTTGCTTTTTCTGTTTCCAAAACATATAACTAAACATTCAACCATTGCACAGGGGCTAATGACTATCTTTGTAGATTTTCAAGACCCGGAACGCTGATACAGCAAATATGTGCCGGAGAAATCTGTCTTAAGGCTGCTCTTCAGTAAACTTCCCGATTTCCCTCGCTAATGTTATTCCTATGGGCGTAGGATGCATTCGTATTTTTAAAATATCTCCTTGGAAAATTAATATTTTTAACTTCTGTTTTCTTTTTATTGTTCTTAAAGAATGTCTCTTTTTTTCTTAGTTGTCAATTTTTTTCTAAAATATATACTTCATTTCATATGAAATGTTAAAATCGCATTCAGTTTCGCTAAGATTTTAACACATAAAAATATAAATTAAGCACATAGTTTAGAAATATTTTGATAACTAAGAAAAAAAGAGAAATTCTTTAAGAACAGTACACAGGAAACAGAAGTTAAAAATATTAATTTCCCGAGGAGATATTTTAAAAATACGAATGCATCCTACGCCCATAGGAATAACATTAGCGAGGGGAATCGGGAAGTTTACTGACGAACAGCCTTAAGGCTTAGGGACCAGCTCCTTACTGTGTGTCTGGATCCTGAAGCTGCTGGTAGACTCTGGTACGTCCCCAAGAGCTGCGCGGTGGTTACCCTTGGGACACGGGTTCCACCATCGTATGTTGTTGCAATGGGCAGGTGGTTGTGCCCCCAACGACCGTAGAGTACACTGGACTCATCCTGGTCGTGCTCGTATAAAGTTCCTCAGAACTTGGGCACGGTGGTTGACACGCTTAACGGCGGTGCTCAGTTTTATAATTAAACATTCGCTGTAACAAATTCCGCTTTGTTCTAGTTAACATATTTTTTATTTAATTCATATATAGTTAAATTACAGAAACATTTATTGTTAAATCTCTAAAACTTACGTTTATAACCTGTACCATTGAACTCCTAACAGATCACTATAATATGAGTATAACTGGTTTATATTTCTTCGTCTCCAAGAATTCCATCCATAATTTATTGACATAAATTTGCATTAGAGTAAGCTTTAGCATCATCCGCATGGATTAACTTTCAATAGGATATGCCATTTTCCTGTTTGTTTAAATTTTCTGATTATTAGCATTTTCTTGAATAATTAAGAAGATGGTTGATTTGCTTTCTTAGTTTCCAAAAGTTTTTGAAAAATGAATATTTCCTGTAACACTACATTACTTTTATTCTAATCACAATACGTTTTATTTAATCCAAATTAAGATAAATAATACAAACATTTATAGCTAAAACTCTTAAACTTACGGTTATCAAGCAGGGCGGTCGCTCTGCCAAGCCAAGCTTAAAAAAAAAACGCCACACAAACAACGCCAAGAACTGGAATAAAGACCGCTAATGCTTATATACAGAAAGCAACTTCGCAATGTTAAATCGACAAAACATGCCAGATTAAAATATCAGATATCAAACAAACCAAGCGTCGTAGAAAAAAAAACGAAAACTAGAAGAATCTAAGGAAGAATTTCTTCAATTTAAGACCAAACTCATCTTCATAAGTGATTTATAAACAGAGATATAGCTTTTTTTAAAAAACGTCGAGTTACTTAAAATGATCACTATTTTCTTCGTCAAACTTTTTTTTTCAAACAAGCTACAGGCCTTAATATTGGACAGAATAAAAAAAGGATTGCATTTTTGGACAAGTAATTACGTAATCTATGTTCTTTTATAAAATTCAGTGTAAAAAAAATTATTTTCTATCCTTAATTAGCAAAAAACTGTTAATTAACTTGGCGATTAAAAAATTATGCCAACACAGAGATAAAACCCGCCAACGACCATGTACCATCTGTATTAAAATAGCACAAATCAGTTACAGGTTATAATATAACCACATCAAATTTCATCTGCAAGTCAGCCATTTTCTTCTGAAGATATTTTTTTTTTAAATAAAACTTCACAATTATAAGAACACATATTTTATCAAATAATTAAATATGACTGCAAACTGTGGCAGATGATTGTTTCTAACATGAATAAGTATGAGAAATTGCCGGTTATGGATATGGATCTGGGTAGCTCAGTCGCAGAGCGTCGGCATGGTACGCAAAAGGTCCCAGGTTCGAGTCCAAGCCCAGGTCTATTTTTCTCTCATGTTTGTTTAGTGTATTTAATTGTCTGATAAAATGCGTGTTCTTATAAATATTGTAAAATAAAGTAATCAGACGCAGTGTTTATGCTTTAAAAATATTTTAAATATATAATTTACGTTTTTAGAAAGATCTTTAAAAATAAATTAGTTTTTGAGGGAAGATGTACCTTCTAAAATGTATACATTAAGAGTTATCGCCATTTAAAATTTCTTTCCAAACGTAAACAAAAATTTTGAAATGAATTAAATGTGATACATTTATTTCTAAAAATAAAAAAACACGGTAAAGGACAGGCATTTCGTTCGCAGGAATACCTTTCACGTCATTTTCCTATAAATTAATGAAATCCAGATGTTAAATTATTTTTGTTTTAGAAGTGAAGTTTCCATTTAAATTTATTGTAACAGTACAATGTTTAATTGAATAAAATAAGGTAAATCTAAGAAATTGCTAAGAAATTCCAAACATGCACAGGGAAACGCAAAAAAATATAATAATAATAAACAAAAAATAAAAAATAGATAAATAAATAAATAAATAAATAAAAATCAGCTTTCAGAAATTCTAAAAATTGTTCCGCTATTCATATTATGTATCTTCGGGGTCCATCATCCCACTTTCAGCCCTCCCACCCAAAGGGGGCACTTTTCTAAATTTTGCCGACACCTCTCATGTGTTATATCGTTGGAAAAGTCTGTGAACGCTTAATCATAATATGCATGGGGGGGGGGGGGGTATTTTCTAAATTTTGCACATACCCCTCATGTGATACATCGTTGGAAAGGTCTGTGACCGCTTAATCCTATTATGCATCTCCGGTGTTCATCCCCCCTTTTGCCCCCAAAGCGCGATTAGCTTTCACCACCAGGGGACGCTTTCCTATATCTGTTCCTACGAGTCGGATCACGACGGGGTATGGCTCATTCGACTCAACATCAATAGAGCTTTCCAATTTTAGTTCGTTTTTTCACCACCAGGGGGTACTTTTCTATCTCTGGTTCTATGGGCTAGATCACGACGGGGTATAGCTCATTCGACTCGACATCTATAGCCTTAACGATTTCAGTGCCCGAGGTTCATACAGAACAGATTGCGCTACCTGGTGGTGGAAGATGAAACTTGAGCGTGCGCAGCACGACTGCTATACTGTGCCGAAGGCAGCGGGGACCCGTGTCGGAAGTTAGTTTGGTTAGAGGTTTATGCTATTCGATGTGCAAATTAAGGGATTATCCGGTGCCGAAGGCAGCGGAAAACCAGGTCGGAGGTTCGTTCGGTTCGAGGTTTATCTTATTCGAGGTTTTACAAGATTCGAGGCCCCGATATAAATTAGGGGTCCGCTAGCGGGCGAAGCCAGCTATAAAAGGGCGTGATATCACGTTTGATTTCAAATGCAGCGCTGACACGCTATGTACGTATTGCATTTTTATTCATTTCATCGATAAGTCAGTGATATTTTTTAACGGGGAATAACAAGTATTATAACAAGCCACATTTAGTATGTTGTTATTAGTTTAATTGAAAAATCTACTGGTATTTCTAGTTAACCTTTTAAACAATGACTGAAAGTAAAATGTAATTTTAAATTATTTCTCATGTTTAGATTATTTAAATTATGTTTATTCTGTTTAAAAAAAAAGAAATGATATCTACAAAAACAACTTTTCAAAAGTAAAAAAAAAGCCAAGCGTAAAAAAAAAAAGTTGTGGCTAAAAAATGGTGTGATATCAAATTTCCAAGCTATTATATTAATTTTTTAACTTTTTTCCATTAAATAAGCTATCATATATGTAAGTCGAGTGCCTACGTATATGTTAATAGAAATCGTTTTCTCCTGTAATAAATACATCCTAACGAGTTTCTGAAAATTCAATTTTTTTCAAATTATGCATGATGGGCTTGGCGGCCATCTTTTCATATTTCTAAGCACCCAAATTTCTAAAGTAAAAGCGTAATATGTTTGCAATGTAATATGTTTATAACAATTTCGAACTTCAGATTTTAACTACGGACAGATAAATTAGATAAGACTGATATTTTGAGAAATTGATTTTTACTAGTTTGAAATTATTAATTACTGTAAAAAATAAATCATAAGATGAAGCTTTAAGATAAGTCATCATTATCTTAAGACACAATTTTCAGATCATACAAATCTATAAATGAAACGCTTAAAATATTTGCTTAAATAACAATTTTGAACTTCGGATTTTAACTACGGATTTGGATGCTTAGAATTTTGTGAATAATATGCAAAGATGGCCGCCAAGCCCATCATGCATAATTTGAAAAAAATTGAATTTTCAGAAACTCGTTAGGATGTATTTAGTACAGGAGAAAACGATTTCTATTAACATATACGTAGGCACTCGACTTACATATATGATAACTTATTTAATGGAAAAAAGTTAAAAAATTAATATAATAGCTTGGAAATTTGATATCACACCATTTTTTAGCCACAACTTTTTTTTTTTTACGCTTGGCTTTTTTTTTTACTTTTGAAAAGTTGTTTTTGTAGATCATACCTTCTAGTGCAAACATGATAGATAGTTTATTTCTCTCCGTCTGAATGAGTTTCCCCTATAATTTATTGATATACATTTGCATTAGAGAAAGCTTTTCTATCATTCGAACGGATTAATATTCAACAGGATTTTTCATTTCCGTGCTTGTTTAAATCTAGTATTTTTAAGAATAATTAAGAAAATGTTTTATTTGCTTTCTTTGTTTTCAAAACTTTGCAAAAATTAAACCTTTCCTTTAACATTACTTTTCCTTTATTCTAATCACAATACTTTTATATTAATTTCAAATTAAGAGAAATAACAGAAACATTTATAACTATAACTCTAAAACTTACGGTTATCATCTTTTCCATAACAATCAAGGTAGATTATTTTGAAGCCAAGATAGATAGTTTATTTCTCTCCGTTCGTAAAAGCTTCATTCATGATTTATTGACAAACATTTGCATTAGAAAAAGCTTTTCCATCATTCGCATAGATTAATATTCAACAGAATTTGCCATTTTTCTACTTGTTTAAATCAAGAATATTCATGAATAATTAAAAAGATGATTCATTAGCTTTCTTTCATTCCAAAACTTTGCGAAATCTATGCCTTTCCTTTAACACTACTTTTCCTTTCTTCTAATCATAATACATTTTTATTAATTTCAAATTAAGATAAATAATAAAAACATTTACTATAACTCTAAAACTTACGGTTATCACCTCTTCCATAACAATCAAGGTAGATTATTTTGAAGCAAAGACAGATAGTTTATTTCTCTCTGTTCGTAAAAGTTTCATTCCTGATTCATTGACATACATTTGCATTAGAGGAAGCTTTGTTATCATTCGCACGGATTAATATTCAACAGGATTTTCCATTTTTCTGCTTATTTAAATCTAATATTTTCATGAACAGCTAAGAAAATGGTTTATTTGCCTTCTTTTTTTCCAAAGCTTTGCAAAAACTAAACCTTTCCTTTAACACTACTTTTCCTTTATTCTAATCACATTTATTTATTTATTTTTATTTATTTTTATTTTTTTTTATCAATTTTAAGTTAAGATAAATAATAGAAACATTTACTATAACTCTAAAACTTACGGTTATCACCTCTTCCATAACAATCAAGGTAGATTATTTTGAAGCAAAGACAGATAGTTTATTTCTCTCTGTTCGTAAAAGTTTCATTCCTGATTCATTGACATACATTTGCATTAGAGGAAGCTTTGTTATCATTCGCACGGATTAATATTCAACAGGATTTTCCATTTTTCTGCTTATTTAAATCTAATATTTTCATGAACAGCTAAGAAAATGGTTTATTTGCCTTCTTTTTTTCCAAAGCTTTGCAAAAACTAAACCTTTCCTTTAACACTACTTTTCCTTTATTCTAATCACATTTATTTATTTATTTTTATTTTATTTTATTTTTTTTATCAATTTTAAGTTAAGATAAATAATAGAAACATTTACTATAACTCTAAAACTTACGGTTATCATCTCTTCCATTACAATCAAGGTAGATTATTTTGAAGCGAAGATAGATAGTTTATTTTTCTCCGCTCGTAAAAGTTTTATTCATGATTTATTGACATATATTTGCATTACAGAAAGCTTTGTCATCATTCGCATGGATTAATATTCAACAGAATTTTCCATTTTTCTGCTTGTTTAAATCTAGTATTTTCATAAATATTTAAGAAATGGTTTATTTATTTATTTTTTTTTGTTTTGTTTCAAAAACTTTGTAAAAACTAAACCTTTCCTTTCGCACTACTTTTCCTTTATTCTAATCACAATACTTTTTTATTTAATTCAAATTAAGACAAATAATAGAAACATTTATAACTATAACGCTAAAACTGGCGGTTATCACCTCTTCCATTACAATCAAGGTAGATTAATTTGAAGGGAAGATAGATAATTTACTTCTCTACGTTCGTAAAAGTTTCATTCGTGTTTTATTGACATACATTTGCATTAGAGAAAGCATTGCCATCATTCGCACGGATTAATGTTCAACAGAATTTGCCATTTTCTGCTTGTTTAAGTCTATCATTTTCATGAATAATTAAGGAAATGATTCATTTGCTTCCTTCGTATCAAAAACTTCGAGAATAACTAAATATTTCCTTTAACACATTATTTTCTTTATTTTAATCACAATACTTTTTATTTAAATCAAATTTCGATAAATAATAGAAACAGTTATTACTAAAACTCCAAAACTTAAGGTTATCATATTTTCGATTAAAATCATAATAGATTATCCCGAAGTGAAGGTAAATTGTTTATTTTTGTCCATCTATAAGAATTTTATTCATAATTTATTGACATACATTTGCATTAGAGAAAGTTTTTGGTATCAGTCCCAGGAATTAATATTCAGCAGGATTAATATGCAGGTGCCTACCTATGCTTGTTTAAATTGAACATCTTCTTAAAACAAAATCTTTCATTTGTTTTCTTTGTTTCTAAAACTTTATGAATTACTATACCAGTTACTTAGCGACTGCATAGAATTTTTTTTTTCTGTTTCACCTTTTAGTTACTTTAGAAAAAAAATAAAAAAATAAAATCATGATAAGATTAATCTGATGTAAAGATAGATAGTATATTTATCTTTGTCTGTAAGACTTTCATCCGTAATTTATTGAAATTTGCATTAAAAATAAATGCTTTAGTATCAATCGTACTGTTTAATGTTCAACAAGTTTAGCCTTTTTTTTTTCTGCTTGTAATATCGAGTATTTTCATGAATAATTAAGAAAATGGTTGATTTAATTTCATCTGTTCCAAAACTCTTCATATAACTAAATATTTCTTTTAACACTTTATTCTGTTTGTTTTGTTATAAAGCAGATGAAAAACTGTAACAAAAACGCTTTTTCCATTACATTTTTCCGATGTTGTTTATAAGAAGTTTATACAAAACGCGTTGCGTTTGTTTTATCGTTTATTGAATTAGAAGTTTCTACATTTTATTGTTAATTACATTAGTTTTTATAACATCTTATTTTAATTTTGTTGTGCAATTGTTACTTGTTATTGCGCATATAAGGAGTTTTTACAATTTTTTTTCTAATTACACCAGTTTTTATAACATCTTATTTTAATTGTACATTACTTTCTTATGGTGTTTATAAGAAATTTCTGCATTTTACTCGTATACTAGTTTTATACGTTACTAGTTTTATACGTTTAATACTAGTTTTATATCGTTAGGATGTAAGTATAAATTGACTGTTTCTCTCTTTTTCCAAGCATATTACCAACAACTTATTGAAATTTGTATTAGAGAAAACTTTGGCATCATTCAGGCGGATTCACGTTGAACAGGATTTGTTTTTTTTTATGCTTGTTGAACATTTTCATGAATAATTAAGATGATTCATTTGATTTAGTTTATCCCAAAACGCTGCATATAACTAAATATTATTTTTAACACTTTATTCCATTTTTGTAAATCAGATGCAAGACTGAAAGTAAAACGTTTTGTTCATTACTTTTTTATGGTGATTATAAGAATTTTCTACATTTTATTATGAATTCCACTAACTTTCATATCATTACGATATGGTAATAATATATATATATATATATATATATATATATATATATATATATATATATATATATATATATATATATTAGAAAGTTCAAAGTTCAAATGATGAAAAAAAGTTCTGAAAAGTTCGAAAGTTCAAAATTCAAATGAAAGTTCAAATGATATATATATATATATATATATATATGCTATTAGCTTTCGTTGCTACTAAATATATTTTTTTAAACTTTTTATTATCTGTATTTAAACATAATATATTTTTTTTTTGTTTCAAATTTAGAATGGATTGATCATGAATGGATTTCTTATTGATATTCTAAAAATTGCGGCGGTTATAATATCTTCCATCGAAATCATAACAAATCATTATGATATGGGTACAAATTGTTTATATCTCACCATCCTCAAAATTATTATCCATTATTTATTGATTTTAGAGAAAGTTTTGGAATCATTAGCATGGAATAATTTTGTACAGTATTTGCATTTTTTCGGCTTCTTTAAATCTATTATTTTCACGAATAATTAACAGAATGTAACGCTGACCACATAAATCTAATTTTCATAAAAATCAGATAATTATAACCAGATATTTTGATTAATATATTTTATTACATTGATCGCAGAAAAAGAATGGATTTTAACATGTCATTTCACGCCAGATACAGTGGCTTTGATTGAAGGGAGTAAAGTATAAAATACGGAATTAAAAATTGAGTGGGATTATTATAGGGTATATATAAAATTATTAAATAAACTGGATTATTCGATTGAAAAATTATACATCCCTGCTTAAACTTGGCTTGGGATTAAAATTTTCTAAAAATTTTGAAAACCGGCGGTAATTTTTCATTATAGCTAAAACCTGATGTTTGAATAGAAAAATAAATAAAACGCGAATGGACAATGCATTTAATAAAGAATCGTTGCCAAATGCGAATAGGGATTATTAATACAGAAAGGGAGAGGGGGAGATAACTTTTTATTAAATATCGCATTTATTGTACTTCACCGCGCGTCCCCTGGCGGCGGTTTTTTAGTTATATGTCATCCTTTTTAATACATACATATCCACTGCTCTGATTTCGACAGAACTAATCCCCTTCAAAAAATTTAATATTTTTAGCTTCATCCGTAGCGTTTAATTGCTGTTAAGTATGGATAATTACCACTATTTTTGAATAGTAACTTCAGCAACTTTTTCTTTTCAGTTCCAAGCTTTGCTATGAGTCCCATTCTTTGAACATGTACTCCGGTACTCTTAATTAGATATTTGACAAAAATCTGTCTCCCCTCTCCTCCCTTCTCGTCCCCCCTCCCCCTTCGTTTTTTCTCTAACTATGGCCCGTTTCCATAATTCAGAAACTATCTTTCAACGAAACTGATTCCAAACATTATAATTAACTTAATAATCACCCTTTATAACATTAAAATAAATGTACGAGTTGTATATACTCCTCTATTCGAATAATAACCTCATGTATTTTTCTATTTCATTTCAAAGTATCTCGGGTTCTATTGGCCCGATTACGACCGGGTTTGGCTCATTCAACTATATATTGATAGCCTTAGATATTTTAGTTTCACCTTCCACCGCCAGGGAGCGCATTCTAATCTCGTGTTCAATGGGCCCGATTACGACGGGATTTGGTTCGGTCGACTTTATTTAGATAGCCTAAGAGATTTTAGTTCCACTTTCAACCGACAGAGGGCGCATGCAAAATGTTAATAAATTTTAAGTAATATTTTAATGGAATATAAATTATTAAAAAATAAATACATGATTTTTTAAAATTTTATGAATAAGTAAGAATATGGATCATAATTACAGTACTTTGTTGATGAATATATAAGCATTATCGTTTTAAGTTTTATTTAAAAAAATAATTTTATACAAAATCGGGTTAAAGATATAAAATCATACAAACTTGAGGTTTAGTTTAATTTATAATCACAGGCCCGGGCAATGTCAGGCGAGACAGCTGGTATATACAGGGTGATTATAAAAAAACTATCCCGATATATGAGCCTTTAACTATCATACCGTTCACAGAAACTGAATGAAATTTTGGTTTAAAGTATTTTGAGGTATGCGCTCAAGAATCATATGAAAGACAACAGTTAAATTCTAACAGTTACGGTTACAGTGATAAAATTTCGAAAATTGCAAATGGCAACACCTTCTTTTTATTGGAATGTGATCTTGATAGTGAAAAACCATAAAAAGCGTTGGAACGGTACCTGTAGTTACGAAAATTACCGGCGCTAGATATATTAAGAAGAATAGTGAAAACAACCAATAAGGACAGAGAAACAACAGAAAACAAAACATTTTATTGTGTTTCATACATTTTCCATTTCACACACGACGACACTTTACATGCGGCAGATGGTGGATAGCACTGAACAATAAAATGTTTTACTTTCTGTTGCTTCTCTGTCCTTTATTGGTTGTTTTCACTTTTCTTCTTAGTCTGTCTAGCGCCGGCGATTTTCGTGATACAGGTACCGTTCCAACGCTTTTGATGGTTTTTCACTAGGAAGATCACATTCCAATAAAAAAAAGTAGGTGTTGTCATTTGAAATTTTCGAAATTTTGTCACTGTAACCGTAACTGTTAGAATTTAACTGCTGTTTTTCGCATGATTCTTGAGCGCATACCTCAAAATACTTTAGACCAGAATTTCATTCAGTTTCTGTGAACGGTATGAAAGTTAGGGGCTCATATATCGGGATAGTTTTATTTTATAATCACCCTGTATATATATATATATATATATATATATATATATATATATATATATATACTGTCTTTCGCCGGTGTAGCTTTAATGTTATAATGTTGTGTTTATAGTTAATAGTTAATAGTTACGTAAAAGTTTTATATACTTCTTCTTTCATGAAATTTAAATATTTCATATTTTGAGTAACTATATACAGTGTCTCACATAAGTGATGGGACACTTGTGCTTTACAAAAGGAAACTAATCAAATAAATTAAAAAAACATGTACACATTTTTTTTGTGGGTGTGTTTCATACTTAAATTTAGTAAAGATTATTACATAACATACATTTTGTCAAAATATTAAAATATTAATTTAATAAAAATACAAATGTTTAGAACGGAGCAAAAAATAGCTCACATAAGTGATGGGACACCATTATATATGCAACAAAAATCGCCTGAAATAAGCAATAAAAATATTTTTTGGGGTTTTATTTTTACTTAAAAGCAATTGGCAATAATTTATAAAATCGTCTGCAGTATTTCTCTCCAGTTTGTTTTGGAATTTTTGTGTTTTTTAGCTCTGTGTAGTCATGAATGCTAAACGAAAAGAAACTTCGCCTGAAATTCGAAAATTAGTTATTAATTTGCATATTGAACGTGGAAAATCTATTAGAAAAACTGCTGAAACAGTTAACTTGAGTCGTTCAACAGTTTTCAATATCATTAAACGATATAAAAAGAATCATATGATTCAGGATAAAAGAAGACCTGGCTGAACATCAAAGCTATCCAATGGAATAAAGCGAATTATCGTTCGAAATATTAAAAAAAATCCAAGAATTAGTGCTTCAAAAGTTGCTGCTGATTTACAAGCATTATATGGAATAATTGTTAATCCTGAAACTATTAGAAGGGTAATTCGATCTGCTGGATATCACGGTAGAGTAGCCAGGAAAAAATTCTTCGTAAGTGAAAAGAATAGAAAACTCAGACTAGCTTTCGCAAAATCCAACATAAATAAGAATTCTGATTACTGGAATAAAGTTATATTTGCTGATGAGAGTAAATTTAATATATTTGGTTCTGACGGTAGAATCTTGGTGTGGAGAAAACCCAGGGAAGAACTTCGCAAACAGAACTTGGTACCAACAGTAAAACATGGTGGAGGAGGAGTTATGGTATGGGGGTGTATGTCGTCCGCTGGAGTTGGTAATTTTGTTTTTATTGACAGTATAATGGATCAGTACAAGTATATTGATATTTTAAAGCAAAATTTGAAATCTTCAGCACGAAAATTGAACCTTTATAACGATTTTAAATTCTACCAGGACAATGACCCCAAGCACACTGCTCTGAACGTTAGACTCTGGCTGCTATATAACTGTCCTGAAATAATAAAAACACCACCACAATCTCCAGACTTAAATCCCATAGAGAATATTTGGCAAGAATTGGAATCAAGAATTCGCAAACACACCATTTCTTCAAAACAACAACTAAAATCGGTGCTTCAAGAAGAATGGGGTAAAATCACTCCAGAAATCACAAAAAAATAGTCGAATCCATCCCAAAAAGATTAAATCATGTTTTAAAAGTAAAAGGAAATCCAACAAAATATTAAAACCTTTTAAAAAGTAAAATTTGTGGATAAATATTTGATGGAAAAGTAAGTGTCCCATCACTTATGTGAGCCATTTTTTGCTCCGTTCTGAACAATTGTATTTTTACTAAATTAATATTTTAATATTTTGACAAAATGTATGTTATGTAATAATTGTTACTAACTTTAAATATGAAACACACCCAAAAAATTTTTGCACATGTTTGTTTATTTATTTTATTGCAGTTTCTTTTTATAAAGCACAAGTGTCCCATCACTTTTGTGAGACACTGTATATGTATATTGAGTTCGAATCTAATATTATTTCCTCATCTTTGCACAGAATAAACACAATCATGTCTCACGCTTCTGTATTTCAGATACGTTGAGAATGTATTTATTACTGAACCTTTAAGAGTTATCAACTAACTCATTAACATCACAATAGATTTTTCTAACTTGAATAACAATAGTTTATTTTTCTACATCTTGAAAAATTTCATCCATAATTAAAATTTGCATTAGAGAAAGCATCGGCGTCATTTGCATGGTTTCTTGTTAAACAGGGTTTGTGTTTTTTTCTCTGCTTGTTTGAATTGAGTATTCTCGTGAATAATTAAAAAGTTGGTTGATTTTCTTTATTTATTTCAAAAATTGGTGGATAACTAAATGTTTGCTTGTAGAAAATGTAAATACTTATTTTAATCAGCGATATAAATTTGTTATTCGAAAAATGGATAAATGTAAAGTAAAAAGTGAAAATCATGCATTTCGCATTTTTAACACTTTCGAACATAGTTGAAAAGTGTTTATGAATTCGGTTTGTCTGTCTGCCTACCGTTTGTGTATCTGTCCGTGCTCTAACTCACATAAATGTATTCGGATTGTCATGCAAATGATATATGTTATTGAGCTTTACTATGGCATGTTCGATATTGAAAATGAAGTGGGTAGCGCTTACAGTTTTTTTACAGGGACACTAAAAAAAATTCGTTTACATTACGGTATAAGGGGAAAATCATTTGCAGTTTATTTTAATGATATTACACAATTTTAAACATATTGAAATTGATATATATTACTGAACTGCACTACAAGAAGCTTACTATAGGATATGGTGTCCATAGCAATTATAGTTCATTTACAGGGACGCTCAAAAGAAATTCCGTTACATTACAGTCTACGGAGAGAAATCGTTTGCAGTTTATTTTGATAATGTTTTACTATTTCAAACATATTGAAATTGATATATATCACTAAGGTGAATTACAAGAAGTTTACTATAGAATATTGCATGTATAACATTTATCGTTCATTTACAGGGACACACAAAAGAATTCGGTACTGTCTGTTGACAATAATTGCTGGAAGTGCGTTTTCCGTTGCTGAATTGCGTTTTTAAATTTAACTCATTTTCTTTCATTTCTTCTCGAGTACATTTCTGTTTATTGGCGGAAATTCCATAAGGCAAATTTAAAACTGTGGCATGCGTTTCCATATTGAACTACAATTTATCATTCTATGTAGTATATATACAAATCTATAGATCATGTATAGGGCTGCACAAAAGAGTTCGGAGTGTTTAGTTTTGTTAATTTCTGAAACTGAGTTTTTAAATATGTTGTGCGTTTCCCAAATTGTTTACTTGGATATAATATTTCACATTATTAAACGGTAAAGATTTGTGCAATTATTTTGGAAGTGTTGGAAAGTGTTACATAATCTATGCTTGACGCATGATTTTTCTTTCTTGTTAAATTTAAGTAAGATTAAACCAAGGAATTTTAAGTGTTATATTAGGTTATATATAACTTAATGTATAACAATAACTATATATAGGTATATAATATATATAAAGTTGTACCAAATATTATTGCCTCATCTTTAAACAAAATAACACAAATATTTTCCTTCTAGTTATATTAACACTTTCCAATACAGTTCAAAAGTGTTTATGAATTCGGTTTGTCTGAGCTCTCACTCGCGTAAATATACTCGGATTTCCATATAATACATATAGGTTACTCGGGTTTACCATGGCATGTTCGGTATTGAAAATGAAGTGTATAGCTTTTATTATTAATTTACAGGGACACTCAAAAGTATTCCGTTAAATTATGGTCTATGGAGGAAAATCATTTTCTGTGTAATTTAATGGTGATACGCTAATCGAAACATATTTAAATTTATATGCATTATTGAGGTGAACTACAAGATGTTACTTTAGAATATGTAGTCCGTAGCATTTACAGTTCATTTACAAGGGCACTCAAAAGAACTTCACTATATTATGGTCCATGAGGAAAAATCGTTTGCGATCTATTTTAATGATGTTACACAGTTAATAGTTAATGAAATTGATATGAATTTCTGAGATGCACTAAAACAGGCATTATGTACACTATGAAGTGCAAAAGAATTATCATTCATTTACAGGGTCACACAAAATAATTCGGTAATATAATGGTGTACGGGGAAAACTGTGTGCAGATTATTTTAAATTATGTTGCAATATTTCAAACATGATGAAATTGATATACATTACTGAGGTTTACTACAAGAGGATTGCTGTAGAATATGACGTGCAACAATTTATCGTTCACTTACAGGTACACACAAAAGATTTCGGATAGAGTACTGTATCCGACCTATTGTCTGTTAGTGATAATTGCTGGAAGTGAGTTTTCAGCTATTATATGAGTTTTTAAGTTTAACTAAATTTTGCATGCATACGTGGTGTGTATGAATTCTATAGATCATATATACAAGTCTACTCGTAGGCATTACAGAGCATGTGAGTGAATTGCTTAAAGCCGTTTTTAAAATTAGTTATGCCTTTGCAAGTTAATTAAATTTGTATACTTAAGAGATATTTGTAAGATATTAATAAAATCACATGCAGGGCTATACAGAGAACTAGATACATGACCGGCTATGAATAGTAATGCCTGGTAGTGTGATTTTAGTAGTTTTGGGCGTATTTTTGCGCAAATTAATTTTTAGCTTAATATGTGGCGTGTATAAAAATCTGTAGGCAATATACAGGGCTGTACAAAAGAATTCAAGTACGTTTCAGTCTATTGGTAGAAATTGATAAAGGTGAATTTTCAATTGTGTTATACGGGTTTTTTTTTTCGAAATTTAATTTTAGCATACTATGTTAAATATATACAAATCTACAGATCATTTGCACGGCCTCCCAAAAAAATTAGAATACCTTTCCGGTTATGGACAGTAATTGCTGAAATCAGGTTTTCAAACGTGTTATTCATTTTCTAAAATGTGTACTTAGGTATCTTCTTTACCTTAATAAACCGCGAAGTTTCGTTAAAGTAGTCTCGAAATGTGGAAAAGTGTTTAATAATCTATGCTTGACGCATGATTTTTCTTTATTGTTTCAGAAACATCGTGAATACGTTTATTACGGATGCTTCAAGACTTATGATCTCCTCTATTAACATCTTAATAGATTTTTATGATGCGACGATCAATACTTTATTTCTCGTCGTTTTAAAAACTGTCATCCATAATTTATCGAAATCTGCATTAGATAAAGCTTTAGTATCATTCATGTGGATTAATGTTCAACAGGATTTGCCTTTTTTATGCTTTTAAATCCAGCACTGACATGAATAATTAGGGAGATAGCTTATTTGCTTTCTTTGTTTCCGAAACTTTGTGAATAAATAAATATTGATTTTCAAGACTTATGATCTCCTCTATTAACATCTTAATATATTTTTATGACGTGACGATCAATACTTTATTTCTCGTCGTTCTAAAAACTGTCATTCATAATTTATTGAAATCTGCATTATATAAAGCATTGGTATCATTTGTGTGGATTAATGTTCAACAGGATTTGCATTTTCTCTGCTTCTTTAAATCCAGCACTGACATGAATAATTATGGAGATAGCTTATTTGCTTTCTTTGTTTACGAAACTTTGTGAATAAATAAATATTGATTTTCAAGACTTATGATCTCCTCTATTAACATCTTAATATATTTTTATTTACGTGACGATCAATACTTTATTTCTCGTCGTTCTAAAAACTGTCATTCATAATTTATTGAAATCTGCATTATATAAAGCATTGGTATCATTTGTGTGGATTAATGTTCAACAGGATTTGCCTTTTTTCTGCTTCTTTAAATCCAGCACTGACATGAATAATTAGGGAGATAACTTATTTGCTTTCTTTGTTTCCAAAACTTTGTGAATAAATAAATATTTATTTAGAGACAGTATGATTGCACATCTTATTCTGTTATATAAGTTCTTTATTTTTGAAGTAAATAAATATAAAATAGGCAAATAAGGAAATCATGATAGATTATTCAGATGTGAGGGTAGATATACTTTCTTTCTCTCCATCTTCAAGATTTCATCCCTAATTTATTGAAATTTGCATTAGATAAATCTTTAGGCACATTCCCATGATGTATTATTTAACACAATTTGAATTTTTTACTTACTATCCATCATACGTAGATATACGTAGATAGACGTTGATATACTTAACCATCATACGTAGTATAGGTTAAGTCTTGTAATCATTTTGAAAATCGAAAAAAAAAAATTGACGGATTTACACGTTTCAGACACTGGAGATTCCGAAAAACATATTTTTAGAAAGAAAAAAAATTGCCGTCTGTCTGTCTGGGGGTCTGTGTGTGTGTCTGTAAACGCTTTATCTCCCGAACAATTGAGATAGAGACTTGCAATTTGGTATGTACTTAGTATGTAATAATGGGAAGAAGCTTATTGAATTTCAATAACTTCGATTATCCAGAAACTATTTTTTTCGGACTCTCGAAATATTCGTTCTGATAAAAGAAATATAAAAAGTTTCGAAATTGTTTATTTTAATGAGTGAATATAAAAGACAATAAAAAAACATAAATTTTGCATGAAGAATGCAGTCGATTGGATAATGAGTTCCCGAGATATTTGTAATCCTATTTTCCACACTTTTTGATTTTTCATGACCCTGTATTTCATTAAAATTTCAATTCAAAGATATATCTTAATTGGAAATGAGACCCTTAATCCGACGCAGTAAACCGTTAGTCAATAAGATTATCAATTTTGGAGTTATAAGGATGTTTCTTTTACGCAATTCAGTAATGGAGCATTTAAAGTTTATGACGTCATCAAGCCACGATTTTAATCGAATTGCAATGCATTTCATAAATAGTTTAAACATGTTTTATTTTCATATTTTATATTATGCATATCCATGATGGTTAAGTATTACGGTGACCCCCAACGACTAGTTCGAATCGCAATGCATTTTATAGATAGTTTACACGTGTTTTATTTTCATATTTTATATTATGCATATCCATGATGGTTAATTATTACGTTGGCTCCCAACGACTAGTCTTGTACTTGTTTAAATTGAGCATTTTCTTACATTTACGAATATAGTTGATTTAGCTCTTTTGTTTCTAAAACTTTGTGAATTAATAAATATATTTTTTAATCTTAATCTGTAATACGAGTTCATTTTATTCGAAATAAATTAATATAAAATAGATAAATAAGAAAATCACGATAGAATATTCTGATATGAGGATATATAGTTTATTTCTCTCCGTATTGATAAATTTCATCCATATTTTATTGAACAGTGCGTTAGTGAACGTTTTGGCATCATTCGCATGGTTACTTGTTCACCAGGATTTGCCTTTTTTTGCTTGCTTAAATCGATCTTTCTAATAAATAATTAAGAAGATAGTTTATTTGATATGAGGACAGATAGTTTTTTTTCTCTACGTATTTAAGAATTTCATACATACTTTATTGAAATTTGAATTAAGAATTTCATACATACTTTATTGAAATTTGAATTAAGAATTTCATACATACTTTATTGAAATTTGAATTAAGAATTTCATACATACTTTATTGAATTCAAATGTCATTTTTAGCTTCATAGCTTTACTTTATTGAAATTTGAATTAGATAAAGCTTTGGTACCATTCGCATGGTTTAATGGTTCGCACGGTTTTCCTCTGCTTGTTTAAATCGAGTAGTCTCATGAATAATTAAGAAGTTTGTTGATTTTCTTTCTTTGTTTCTGTAACTGTGTGAATAACTAAATGTTTACTTTGAAATAACATCAATATTTCTGAATACGTTTATTACGGATGCTTCAAGACTTATGATCTCCTCTATTAACATAGTAATAGATTTTTATGACGGGAAGATCAATGCTTTATTTCTCGTCGCCTTAAAAACTGTCATTCATAATTTATTAAAATCTGCATTAGATAAAGCATTGGTATCATTTGTGTGGATTAATGTTCAACAGGATTTTCTATTTTTCTTCTGCTTGTTTAAATCGAGTATTCTCATGAACAATTAAGAAGTTTGTTGATTTTCTTACTTTGTTTCTATAACTGTGTGAATAACTAAATGTTTGCTAAGAAATAACATAAATATTTCTGAGTACGTTTATTACGGATGCTTCAAGTCTTATGATCTCTTCTATTAACATCTTAATAGATTTTTATGATGTGACGATCAATACTTTATTTCTCGTTGTCTTAAAAACTGCCATCCATAATTTATTGAAATCTGCATTAGATAAAGCATTGGTATCATTTGTGTGGATTAATGTTCAACAGGATTAGCCTTTTTTCTGCTTCTTTAAATCCAGCAGTGATATGAATAATTAGGGAGATAGCTTATTTGCTTTCTTTGTTTCCAAAAGTTTGTGAATAAATAAATATTTATTTAGAGACAGTATAATTGCACATCTTATTCTGATATACAAGTTCTTTATTTTTTAAATAAATAAATATAAAATAGGCAAACAAGGAAATCATGATAGATTATTCAGATGTGAGGGTAGATATATTTTCTTTCTGTACGTGTTTAAGAATTTCATCCATAAATTATTGAAATTTGCATTAGATAAACCTTTAGACTCATTCACATGGTGTAATATTTAACACAATTTGCCTTTTTTTGTACTTGTTTAAGAATTTCATCCATAAATTATTGAAATTTGCATTAGATAAACCTTTAGACTCATTCACATGATGTAGTATTTAACACAATTTGCCTTTTTTGTACTTGTTTAAATTGAGCATTTTCTTAAACATTTAAGAAGATAGTTGATTTAGCTTTTTTGCTTCTAAAACTTTGTGAATTAATAAATATATTTTTTAATCTTAATCTGTAATACGAGTTCGTTTTATTAGAAATAAATTAATATAAAATAGATAAATAGGGAACTCACGATAGAATTTCCTGATATGAGGATAGATAGTTTATTTCTCTTCGTATTTATGAATTTTATCCATAATTTATTGAAAAGTGCGTTAGAGAACGTCTTGGCATCATTTGCAAGGTTACTTGTTCACCAGGATTTTCCTTTTTTCGCTTGCTTAAATCGAGCTTTCTAATAAGTATAATTAAGAAGATAGTTTATTTGAGATGAGGATAGATAGTTTTTTTTCTCTCCGCATTTAAGAATTTCATACATACTTTATTGAAATTTGAATTAAGAATTTCATACATACTTTATTAAAATTTGAATTAAGAATTTCATACATACTTTATTGAAATTTGAATTAAGAATTTCATACATACTTTATTGAATTCAAATGTTATTATATTTCGAATAAAGTGGAAAGTCAAAATACGTCCATTAGAATTAACTTTAAAATATACATTAAAACACTTTTTATTTTGCTTAAAAGACGTCAACATATCAATATAAACAATAAAGATGTTAACATTTAAAATTTACATGTTTCGATTTGTTCATCAAATTGTCATCAGAATATACACAATCCACAAATACAATGTACATAAAAACCAGAGATTAAATTAATTAAAAACCAGAGAGTCTGAACAGTCACTATGTGAAAGAAGGTACAACGCCCTCTATACTTTTAATTTTAACACCACTCTTTGATCCATCTACAGACAGCATTCCACTATTATTCAACCACTCAACCCGAATCTTCGGAATATTAAATGACAATGTATCATTACATGCTTTCGAGCATCTTAAATAAATTTCAATAGATTCCCTCACAAAAAGTTGAAAATAAAAACTGGAACTATAACAATTTAGCTTCATAGCTTTACTTTATTGAAATTTGAATTAAATAAAGCTTTGGTACCATTCGCAGGGTTTAATGGTTCGCACGGTTTTTCTCTGCTTGTTTAAATCGAGTATTATCATGAATAATTAAGAAGTTTGTTGATTTTCTTTCTTTGTTTCTATAACTGTGTGAATAACTAAATGTTTGCTTAGAAATAATATAAATATTTCTGAATACGTTTATTACGGATGTTTCAAGGCTTATGATCTCCTCTATTTACATAGTAATATATTTTTATGACGTGGAGATCAATACTTTATTTCTCGCCGTCTTAAAAACTGTCATTCATAATTTATTGAGATATGCATTATATAAAGCTTTTCTTGGTATCATTTGCGTGGATTAATGTTCAACAGGATTTGTTTTTTCTCTGCTTCTTTAAAGTTGTTTTGTACAGCCCTGTATATTGCCTACAGCTTTTTATACACGCCACATATTAAGCTAATTTCTTCGAACACTAATATGATTAATTAGGAAGATAGCTGACGTGCTTTCTTTGTTTCCAAAACTTTGTGAATAAATATTTATTTATTTAGAGACAGTATAATTACATATCTTATTCTGTTATACAAGTTCTTTATTTTCGAAGTAAATAAATATAATGTAGATAAATAAGGAAATCATGATAAATTATTCAGATTTGATTGTAGAGAATTTATTTCTCTCCGCCTTTAAGATTTTCATCCATAATTAATTGAAATTTGCATTAGATAAAGCTTTGGAATCATTCGCATGGTTTAATGTTTAACAGGATTTGTCTTTTTTTATGCTGATTTAAATCGATTATTCTCATAAATAATTAAAAATTTGTTGATTTTCTTTCTTTGTTTCTATAACTGTGTGAATAATTAAACAGTTTTTTAGAGATTATATAAATACTTATTTTATGCTGCTAAAATATTTGTTATCTGATAAATGGATAAATGTAAAATAAATAAATAAGTGGTTGCATTTCGCGGTTAAATTTAAATATTACTGAAATTTTAAATCGAAAGAAAGTTGAGAGCTAACCAAAGTAATGTAAAAGAAAAGAAAATATTTTCTTGTTTTTATAAGATTATTTTTTTAGATGTAAGTGAATTTTGATTTTAATGTTTTTATTTTGCCCTCTTGTAACAGAAGTGTTTATCAAAAGGAAATTAATATTATCGAAATCCTAAATTTCGCTTATCTAAGATTTTATATAAGTTATTTTCTCTGATATTAGAAACTGTTGTTTAACTCTAGACCTAAAGATAGAATTTTGAAAAATTGTTTTTCATTGATGTTTATTTTTAAATTTTATTTATAGAAATCTAAAATGAAAATAAGTTTAGTTTTATACCATAATTTTCCTGTTTAGAATTTATAATGTTTAATCTTGAATTAAGGATAACTATACTTTTGTATTTTCTTTTATATGTACCATATCTATCGCTATTTTGTAACATTTGAAAAATTATCCTTTATATACTCATATAAATAATCGTATAAAAATACTCACACTTTATATACTACTTATAAACAGCTGTGTTCAGCTGTTTGTAGTTTCTTTTATGGAGGATTAAGAGTACATTTAACAGTATTACAATATCAGACACTATCAGACACTCCGGGCGTTGTCCGTGCTAACCATGGGTAGAAGGAGAGCGGTGGTCTTCCGGTAGAATAAAATAAATGTAAGGTAAAGCTAGGAGAGTCTGCGCACAATTCAAAAGAATAACAATAAAAAATCTAAATATTGCTTTTTTGCTAAACTATCCATGAATAATTTTTACTTCATTTGTTTTTTATGCATTTCCATTGCTATTTTCTTGTTATGTTGCAATTTAATAGAACAGTTGTAATAAAACCAAGACAGTTATTTTGCGCAATCTGTCCTTACAGGGTTGGTGTGATTGCGCACATGGGTAAGAGATTGTTACTAATAATAACTACAATTAAATTGTTAACAATAATAATTACACTTAAAGGACATTGTTGTAAGGTTTTTGTGAACAAATATTATTGTATTAGGAGTGAATATTTCAACCTAATGATTAAAGAATCAGAAAAGGAGATAATTTTAAAAACGATTGAAAAATTTTAATTAAAGGAAAAAGAATAAAGAATCAGAAAAAGCAAGTCCAGATAAGATTACAAAATAACGTTAAGTTACTTGCTCACATGTTTAACTTATAATTAGTCAATTTTCATTTTAAATTTTTTTATGCAAATTTACCAATAAACTGCGTAATCTCTCCTAGCATGGAAACTAATGGGAACAATGCGCCATCTCTCCTAAGTAGCAGATGCGCAAACTCTCCAATTTCGGTAGGAGATATTGCGCGGCCTTTTATTTAAACACGGCCGCTACTAAAGCGAACCGTTGATGCTCACATTGTCTGTCTAGATTAGAAACTTATGAGAAATAGTTTAAGTTTAAAATATTTTGTATTACTGACATTGTATAGAAATTCTGATGAATAGCTATGAAAATTCAAGCATTTACTTTGGGAAAACAAAACAAAATAGAAATGCTTTAATATAGACGCTCAAAACAATCAACGTGCACTTTCAAGTAGACACTCCAATACTACTGTTGTGCAACTACCTGGAGTCGCTGCGCGTTCACTCTACTCCTTTCCCCTGAACCTCTATGTGCGCAATCTCTCCGACCGCGCCATCTCTCCTGGCTTTACCTTAATATCCTAAAAGTATAGCGATCACACTAACGCAGCACTGTGAATTCGCGCTATAAATCGTTGAAATGACAATCAGAAAAAAAATGACGTTACTTTGAAGCAATCATAGTAAAATCTTTAGCTTTATAAATGAGTTAAAACATTTTCTTTGGCACATGTAACAGGAAAATATACGGTTTCTTTGATAATACCCCGAAAAAATACAATAAATACATACAAATGGCGTACATTTATTGAAACTCTATTTTGTATGTATTTGAAATAAAGCCTTTACTTTAGAGATAATGAACGTTAATTTTAGAAAAGCAAAAAGCCTACAGTGATGATAAAATATCATTTTTAAATGGAAACTTACTTTTTTTTTTCATTCATAAAAAATAGATCTACAATGTTTACATAAAAATTACATCATTTTTTCTCCGTTTTCTAATTATTGCAGGTTTGAATTATACATATAATCGTGTAAGTTGTTCTTACATATATGATTGGAATATGCATTAAATGTTTTCCTATAGAAAGTGATGTTATATTTATAAAACTATTAATTTTTTTTTTCATGAAAATTTTCCTTTATGTTTATTATATCTTTTTTGAAACTGAAATAGCTGTATTATAGTAGGTATTTCGGTTTCAGACGTATTTGAATGAAATTACTATGTCATTTTAACGAAGTTATAATAAAAATTTTAAAGTTTTGTAGTTTTTAATATTGTGATGGCTTAGTGACCATCAACTTGGTTCTTTCTAATGGGATTAAAATAATTCCAGAATAATGTGAATAGTTCTTGTTTGACACCTATTGAAAGAGGATTATCCTGGAGAAAGGAAATTCTTAGTTCATTTCAATAAAAAAAAAACAAGTTTTTATGCCTTGAATAGCCTTGCTAAATGTGTATGAACTTTATTTATAACAAGATCATCTGAAGGAGTTTAAAATGTGTCAGGGAGGTATTTGTATGAATAGCAAGACCAAAGAACTGAATTTCGTGTACTCTGAGAGTAGAATTGGAATTGGGAGGAGGGAGAAGGGTGTGTATCTCGAAGAAGCTCAAAAGATTATGCAGTGGGGAAGAGAAGGAGCTTTTCTAAGAAGAAGGAAATTCTTAGTTCATTTCAAGTAAAAATAAAAAGCTTTTATGCCTTGAATAGCCTTGCTAAATGTGTGTGAACTTTATCTATAACAAGATCATCTGAAGCAGTTTAAAATGTGTCAGGAAGGTATTTGTATGAATATCAAGACCAAAAAACTGAATTTCGATGTACTCTGAGAGTAGAATTGGAATTGGGAGGAGAAAGAAGGGTGCGTCAATCAAAGAAGATCAAGAGATTATGCAATGGGGAGGAGAAGGAGTTTTTCTAAGAAGAAGGAAATTCTTAGTTCATTTCAAGTAAAAATAAAAAGCTTTTATGCCTTGAATAGCCTTGCTAAATGTGTGTGAACTTTATCTATAACAAGATCATCTGAAGGAGTTCAAAATGTGTCAGGAAGGTATTTGTATGAATAGCAAGACCAAAGAAATGAATTTCGATGTACTCTGAGAGTAGAATTGGAAATGGGAGGAGGAAGAAGGGTGCATCAATCAAAGAAGATCAAGAGATTATGCAGTGAGGAGGAGAAGGAGTTTTTTCTCCAATATGGGCAGTTTGGTTTTTGAGTTCTAGAGAGAGAGTAACCTGGTCTTATGGGGTTCCTGAAATTGTACAAAAATCTCTTGTAAATATCATCTAAATTTTCACCATCATGTCATCTTTACAATTTTTGTTTTGAAATAAAACTTTGTCGTTTAATACGATATGATACGTTTAACCATATGTAGGCGACCACGATATCACAATATTTTTAATTTTTATGTATGAAAAATATACATTATCTGCTCAGTATGACGTCAATTTCGGATGCAAAAATAAAGCAAATGATTCTGAATTTTTATTGATTTATAAGTTCTTGTACCGATCGTGTATAGAGTGTGGCATCAGAAAAAAAAAGTACCATTGAAAATTTAAAAAAAATAGATTTGTATATAGAAAAATTGCGGCTGGTTGTTGAAAAAAAGAGACAAAGAGTGAAACGGAAATTTTTTTAATAAGTAGCCAATAATTTTCACCGGATCCTAAAACATATGTTTGTCAAGTTTCGTGCAAATCTTTCGTGCAAAAAATTTTAGATTTATACAACGAACATATACACATACACCACTGATGGGATACATAGATTAAAATTTAATAAAATTACTGACAACAGTGTTTCAAACTAGAGATGAGTCCGGGCTCACTTTTCAGAGCCTGGGCCCGCCCGAGCTCGAAACATTTTGTGTCATCAGAGCCCGAGCCCGATACCGAAAAAAATTGCATAATATTTAAAAATTGTTTTAAAAGTAATATCTCATTTTTAAGAAACTTCGTACGCGAAAATAAATGCTTATCCCGTGCATATAATTAATTTTATGGAAATTTACATTCAATCTTATAAAAAGAGAAGTTTGGTATCAAATATAAATATACTTCCTTAAAAGGATGTAAATATTTTTCTCTCCCAACAAGCAAATCTGACGGCCAAATTAACGAAATGCGTTTTATGAGTAAATGCATGCAATTTGCAGAAATTACTATTTGTATGCTTAAGAATCGAACAACGTTTTCTATTTCTTATAAAAGGTGTATATCGTAACTTATAATTGATTCCTTAATTAAAACAACATTTCGTTTTTCTGAAAATCAGCTTAAATTAAAATTTTGAATCCGTTATCTGAAAGATCCTGTGCTTTTATAGGAAATTTGGAAACACTCTTCAATTTCGGATTCAATTGCTTTCTATCGGAATAATAATACATGACAATTATATCTACTTACGAATGAAAGTTTCTTCGTAAATGTGTAGAGCAGAGCTTTAGCATGAGCAGAGTTCATGATTAAAAATAGAATCACTAACATTATTTTCATACGAAGAGGGAGTATCACTCGCACACAATAGAAGACTAAAAATTTGCAAACCTAAGCTAATGCTCATGATCTATCATGATCATGGGCTAAAAACAAAAAATATATATTCATGTCGCATTAGATCTCTAAAAAATAAAATAAAATAAACGTTCCAAATAAAAAATATCCTACTGCCTCCATAGAAAATCTAGCAACAAATATTATTCGCGCCATTTCGTACTAGCGCCATATCACCCAGGCGCCAGCCAGTCGCAAGTCACATTCTAATACTAGAAAAGAAAAATAAGATTTCTTTTTCCCCTTTATTTCATTCTGATCAAAATAACATTAAAATTACTTGAAATGGAATATGTAATTTTTTAAGGGAAAAGTTATTTTTATTTTTTCTATATGAGAATAAATAAAGTTGTCAGTTTTAGAAAGAATGAGCCCGAGCCCGCCCGGGCCCGAAGGCTGGTATAAAAATCGAGCCCGAGCCCGTGTAGGGCCCGGGCTGGGGCTCGGGCTCAGGCTTTCGGGCTCGGGCTGAGCCCGTCTCATATCTATTTCAAACATTAAGTATTTCTATCTTATTCTGTTGCAAAAGTAATTTACAAGCGAAAATTCCATTGATATATGCAGTAAAATACAAGGTTGCCGAAATTAAACTTTTTCAATTCAGAGGACCATATACGACTATATGTAATGCTAAAATAAAATATGGATAAAATACACTTTAGATCGTGTGCTCTATATTTGTTAGACAAGCGAAAACACTCACAAGCTAATGTTAAACCTACGGGAGAATTATTTTTTTAATTTCTCGTTTGAATTTGAATATTTTTAAATGATTTTTTATTTTATTTTTTATTTTTTATTTATTTTATTTTATTTATTTATTTATTTAATTTAATTTAATTTAATTTAATTTAATTTATTTTATTTTATTTTATTTTATTTTATTTTATTTATTTATTTATTTATTTATTTATTTATTTTATTTTTATTTATTTATTTATTTATTTATTTATTTATTTTTTTTTTTTTTTGGGGGGGGGGGGGTATAACATAGCTGAAGTCAATCTTTAAACTGGCCTTCTTTTACTTTTTCAATTTTGGTTGCAGATTTTTTAAAATAAAAGTACTTTCCCTTTTGTAACCGGTTTTGAAAGGGAAAGTACCTTTATTAAAAAAAATTAGCCAATAATAAAAACACTAACTACTTAAATATAAGAATTTACTCTAATATGCAGATAGGTTATATGTTCATTTTTGTCTCCTCTTTTTTAAAAGTTTTTATTTATTTTTTTATTATTTACAGTTTGTTTTTGAATTTTTAAATAAATACTTTATTTGTCTCTTAAAGATATATTGGTATGATTATTTGTGTCTAAGGATTCGATTATAGAGCTTTTTAACTTCCTATTGGCAGTGCTTCAAACTGTCCGTTCGCCATGGCAGACGACGGATTAAAAAAAAAAAAAAAATCTTTTGTATTAGTCCAAGGAGGTGAGATTAAGTACTTCCGTATCATTAAGCTAGTGGAAGTAGGGGCGATACATTCAAGAACTGGGTAGAAAATACATTTTCTCCCTTTCTTTGAATTTTCTCTACCGCAGATTGTGATCTTTGAACGGATTTTTTTTAGCATTATAAATGTTCAGTTTCTGCTGAATAAAGTTAGCATGATTTTGTGTATGTTCTTCACACGTTATCGATCTGTTTATTAATGTATGTTTTAAGCAATTCTGAATTAATATTCTTTTATGCTTGGATATCACATCGTCGCTACCATCTCAAACTATTAAATGTGAAAAAACGAATTTCTCATTACTTTAGAAAATGGGCCGATTGTCACCACTAAATTTAATTACAATTCTTCGCCTAGTAAAAATACTAATAAAATTTCTGTGAATAACAGAGTTGCCAGTTTCTTCTTGCCTTCTTTTTTTTTCAGAGATGTCGAATTCATACCGGAAATTTTGAGAAAGATTTTTTTTTACTTAGTACTACTTTTTTACTAAGTAATCACGAAACGTCTACCATTAAATAAAGCAAAAATTTCTAGTTGAAATTTTTGGTATGGTTTCGAAATTTCTGAAACTGGTAAACCTGGAAGAATACTATTCTAATTTAGAGGTGACAATCGGCCCATTTTAAAAAGTAATGAAAAATGCATTTTTTCATATTCGATAGTTTGACATGGTAGCGACGAATATTAGAGTGTAGTAGATTTTATGTTGGAAGGTTTGATTATGTAGTCTTTTCCTTTCTATTGGAATGTTTTAAACTGTTCTCTTGATATGGCAGACGATAGATTAAAAATGAAATATTAATTCTTAGGTGGGCGGTCATAACAATACAAGGTCGAAATTGAAATTTTAGAGGAAAGTGAAAAAATTGTGCACGCCTGATTTTTTGGTTTAACTGACTATAGGCTGTTTTGGTTAATATTAATGTATTTAACCGTGAAATGGGTTGAATTTTCTCTACCGCAGATTGTGATCTTTGAACGGATTTTTTTTAGCATTATAAATGTTCAGTTTCTGCTCAATAAAGTTAGCCTGATTTTGTATATGTTCTTCACACATTATTAAATACCAATTTGTTTATTAATGTATGTTGTAAGCAATTCTGAATTAAAATTCCTTTTTACTTGGATATCACATATTAAAGTATAGTAGATCTTTATGTTGGAAGGTTTGATTATGTAGTTTTTTCCTTTCTGTTGATGTATTTTAAACTGTTCTCTCGATATGGCAGACGATAGATTAAAAATGAGATATTAAATCTTAGGTGGGCGATCTTAACAACACAAGTCCGAAATTGAAATTTTAGAGAGAAGTGGAAAAACTGTGTGCACCTGATTTTGGTTTAACTAACAATAGGCTGTTTTGGTTAATATTAATGTATTTAACCGTGAAATGTGTTTTGATAGTGTAAAGTATTGGGTTGTTCGGAAAATTCCTGTCGTTTGGGAAAACCAGTTCGTACCGGAAAATTTTGCACATCAATAATTAGACGAACAGTTGATGTCGGTTAAGGGGCTTCAGAGTTGCAATCAACTTAACGCCCAGTCTATTGCAAGTAGAGTGTCTCGTATTAAATTGAGCCGTTAGGAAAAGTTAAGATGCAGTATTAACTATATGATAAAGGAACAATTACAGTTTAAAGGATAGATATAAAATTAAGAAATAAGATGATAATAAATTTGGAATAATAAAGTAAGGCGAAATAGATCAAGGATAGAGTTTAATAAGAATTAATGTCTAATAATTAAATGATGAAATTTTCTGGTACGAACCAACTTTTCCAAACGGAAAGAATTTCCGGGACAACCCAATTATAATTGTTACTGTTTGGTTTTGTGCAGTGAGTAGTGTAATATTTATAATAGCAAGCATTTCTAACTTCTACTGTTATTATCACTAGCTAAAACAGTACATTACCTTCCACTTTGACTTATACTCTTTTAACCGCCCATAGATATAAAAGTTTCACTGTTATATATGCAAATATACTGATTTGGCCAAAAACTTATTGTACTCTTTTAACCGCCCATAGATATAAAATTTTCACTGTTGTATATGCAAATATACTGATTTGACCAAAAACTTATTGTACTCTTTTAACCGCCCATAGATATAAAATTTTCACTGTTGTATATGCAAATATACTGATTTGACCAAAAACTTATTGTACTCTTTTAACCGCCCATAGATATAAAATTTTCACTGTTATATATGCAAATATACTGATTTGACCAAAAACTTATTGTACTCTTTTAACCGCCCATAGATGTAAAATTTTCACTGTTTTATATGCAAATATACTGATTTGACCAAAAACTTATTGTACTGTTAAGACCGCCCAACTAAGAAATGCTTCCGTACGAGTGAGCTAGTGAAATATTTAAATGGGATAGACATAGATTAAACGAAAGGGAGAAAATTCTGTAATGCATATTGTGATCTTTGAACGAAATTATTTTAGTATTAAAAAATGTTCGGTTTTTTTTCAAAACTTTTAGCCTGATTTTATATATATTCTATTGTTAAATACTGGTGTATTTATTAACGTATGTAGAAAGAAAAATGGCAGACGACATATTTAAAAAAAATGTATCAGTCCCAAGAAAGAGCGATTAAATACTTCTGTTCCATTGAGCTAGTGGAAGGTTTAGGATTGATAGATTCAACAAAAGGGACAAAATACATTTTTTCTGGTGTATATAGAGGTCTTTGAACGAAATTAGCATTATAAGTGTTTGGTTTCTGTTCAATAACTTTATCCCGATTTTGTATTTCATTATGCTATCAAACACTGATGTATTTATTAATTTATTTTTTAAACAATTCTGAATTAAAATATCTTTTTACTTGGCTGTTACAGATTAAAATATTTGAGTAAATCTTTTTGTTGATATATCTGATTCTGTAGCCTTTCATTTCTTACCCATCATACGTAGTATAGGGTAAGTCTTGTAATCGTTAAAAAAAAAAAAAAAAAAAAAAAAAAGACGAATTTACATATTTCAGACGCTAGAGATTCCGAAAAACATATTTTTAGAAAAAAAAAATATTGCCATCCGTCTGTCTGTGTGTCTGTAAACGCTCCATCTCCCGAGTAAATTGAGATAGAGACTAAAATTTGGTATGTACTTAGTATGCAATAATGGGAAGAAGCCTATTGAATTTCAGTTACCCCGATTATCTGGAACTATTTTTTTCGGACTCTCGAAATATTCGTTCTGATAAAAGGTATATAAAAAATTTCAAAATTGTTTATTTTAATGAATGAATATAAAAGACAAAAAAAAAAGCAACCCATAAATTTTGCATAAAGAATGAAGTCAATCGGATAATGAGTTGCCGAGATATTTGTAATCCTATTTTCCATACTCTTCGATTTTTCATGACACTGTATTTCATTCAAATTTCAATTCAAATAGGTATTTTAATTGGAAGGGAGACGCTTAATCCGACGCAGTAACCTGTTAGTTAATATGATTATAATTTTTTTAGTTATAAGGATGTTTCTTTTACCCAATTCAGTAATAGAGCATTTAAAATTTATGACGTCATCAAGCCAGGATTTTATTCGAATTGCAATGCATTTTATAAATAGTTTACACATATTTTATTTTCATATTTTATATTATGCATATTCATGATGGGTAAGTATATGGTGGCCCCCAACGACTAGTTTTTATTGCAATGTTTCAAACTGTTCTCTCACTACGGCAGACAATAGGTTAAAAATAAAATAGAACCAGCCCATGAAGGAGAGATTAAATACTTTTATTCAGTCTATCAAACTCTCATTCTATTGTATTAGTGAAATATTTAAGTGGGATAGATTCAACGAATGCGATAAAATATTTTCTTTTGTGCATATTGTGGTCTTTGAACGAATTTATTCTAGCATTATAAATGTTCGATTTCTGATCAATAACTTTAGCCTTATTTTGTATATATTTGGTTATAAAACTCTGGTGTATTTAATAACATGTGTTTTAAACAATTATGAATTTATTTTACTTTTTACTTCAATATCACATATTAAAATAATAGAGTAATTCTTTGTGACGAGAGGTTTGATTATGTAGACTTTTCCTTTCTATTGCAATGTTTCAAACTGTTCTCTCGATATGGCAGACGACATATTAAAAAAAATGTACCAGTCCCAAGAAGGATAGATTAAATACTTCTGTGCCATTGAGACAGTGAAAGTTTTAGGATTGATCGATAAAAAAAATATTTTCTCTAATGTATATAGTGGTCTTTGAACGAACTTATTTCAGTATCATAAATATTCGGTATCTGTTCAATAACTTTATCCTTATTTTGTATATATTCAGTTATCAAACTCTGGTGTATTTAATAACATGTGTTTTAAGCAATTATGAATTTATTTTAATTTTTACTTGAATATCACATATTAAAATAATAGAGTAAATCTTTGTGACGAGAGGTTTGATTATGTATACTTTTTCCTTTCTATTTAAATGTTTCAAACTGTTCTCTCGATATGGCAGACGACGTATTAAAAAAATGTACCAGTCCTAAGAAGGATAGATTAAATACTTCTGTGCCATAATACTGTGCCATTGAGTTAATGAAAGTTTTAGGATTGATAGATTCAACAAAAGGGACAAAAAAATATTTTCTCTAGGGTATATGTGGTACTTGAACGAATTTATTCTAGCATTATAAATGTTCGGTTTCTGTTCAATAACTCTAGCCTTATTTTGTATATATTCGGTTATCGAACTCTAGTGTATTTAATAACACGTGTTTTGAACAATTATGAAATTCTTTTACTTTTTACTTGAATATCACATATAAAATAATAGAGTAAATCATTGTGACGAGAGGTTTGATTTTGTAGACTTTTCCTTTCTATTGCAATATTTGAAACTGTTCTCTCGATATGGCAGGCGACGTATTAAAAAAAATTACCCGTCCCAAGAAGGATAGATTAAATACTTCTGTATCATTGAGCTAGTGAATGTTTTAGGATTGATAGCTTCACCAAAAGGGACAAAAAACATTTTTTCTAGTGTAGGTCTTTGATCGAATTTATGTTAGCATTATAAATGGTCGGTTTTTGTTCAATAACTTTAGCCTTATTTTGTATATATTCGGTTTTCAAACTCTGGTGTATTTAATAACATGTGTTTTAAATAATTATGAATTTCTTTTGTTTTTCCTTGGATATCACATGTTAAAATAATAGATTAGAACTCTCTGTCGAAAGGTTTGATTATGTAGTCTTTTCCTGTCAATTGCAGTGTTTCTAACTTCTCTCTTGATACAGCAGATGATATCTACCCTATATATATAAAATCCTAATGAAATGAATTTGTGAAACGATTTTATTAAACGAATTTATGAAACGATTTTATGAAACGACTGATTAAACGACTGATTATGTTTCAGGGCTATTTTAAATAAAATATTAAACGCTTGATGGTGAAATTAATAACAATTGTCCATAAAAATCCGCGGATGTCGAAACTGGTAATAGAATTTTGAAATTGGAATTAGTTTTCGAGATATTAATTTTTTTCTAATTTTAATGACATTTCTGTAATGATGGCAACTAATTACTCAGTTTTTTTGTGACAAAAAAGGGAAAAAAATTGAAAAGGATCCCGATAGGGATTATTGATTTCTTTTTATTTGTCATTTTCAAATTGAAATTGAATTTATCTTTTATTTCAATCGATAATGAAGACAAGATTGTGATTAAATTATGTTTTTCAGGAAAATTTGAAAAAAAAAATCACATTTCTATCGTCAGGATTCAATTGTCTGTCAGCATTTAATTTAATTTATAAACTGAACATATTTTGAATAAATTCGTCCAAATGACGTCATTTATGTAAACGCAAAAGAAAGGGGGGGGGGAGGAATTAATAGTAATTATTATTTATTGATATCATTTTGTTATTTTTTTGTAAAATTTAATTAAACGAATTTATAAAATCACTAATTCGGATATTTGTAACGAATATATAAAGTAATAATTGCCTAACTGAACGGAAGGAGAATAAAATATTCTGCTTGGTTTTCTATCCTGCTTGGTTTTTTCCGCCAAGCTTTTTAAAAAAGCGTCAAGACCCCTATAATAGTAAAGCACCAAAAGTTCATTGGGTTTGTTTTCATAACTTTTGGCAACAAATCTATGTATATTAACGAATCTATCCGTTTTTGAAGCTCGAATTACGCCAAACCTAAAAGCAAAGGATCCTATAATGGAAAAGTACCCGATTTTCTTATGGACAATATTCAAGTGACATAACATGGTGTAAAATTATCGCGGATCGCAAATTTGTTTAAATATCTCATCAAGTGATGCCGAATAAATGCAGGCATGCATGCACATAATATTTAATTAATTTTGTATGATAAATAATTATTAGAAAATTCGTATATACATATTAATTAAAATAAATAATTTACATATTTAAAATAACATGAAAATATGCATGATGATACACTAAAATAGAGAGAAAATTAAAACCTGTTACTGAAAATGTCTATAACATAGTACTTTTCAATACCGTGGTTCTTAATGTTATTCACAAGCAGATGGAATTTTCTCATCCTTAAACGCAAAGGAAGAATAGAATACAGATCGTTGTTATAAAAGTCCGAGATGTAGCCACAATTTAAACCTAACCATTTTATACAAGCTGGTTTTCAAGTTGTAATTGATTTTACTTATCAATCCTGAAAACAGTCGTCAGTTGTCGCAACAGCTCTGTATGAGGCCATGATAATCAAAAAATGCCTCATTAAAACGTTAAAAGCATAGCATCCCAATTACAGATTTTCCAATATTTTTAAAACAAAGCACGCTGTCATGTTTTTAGAGGCCTCGAAGTCTGAGCGGGGGTTGGCGAGCGTAGCTCGCAGGGGGTAGGCCCCCTAGTATATATATATAAAAAAAATGTGGCATTTTGATTTACACAAACGTTTGATATTATACATTTTATAATGGACTGTGATAAGATATTTTTATATGTATATTAATTTAGTTATATTTGCATATTCATTATTTATTTAATTTAAATGAATTTATATTCATTAATATTAAGAATGTTTTTGATCTAATGCATTTGGATTAATGCCTACGGTGGGCAATATCATATTAACTACTAATATAATGTATACTTTTCTAAAGTGTTAATATAATATATGTTTTAATTTTTATTAAACGTTCTACCCTTTCCACTTAAATTAAGTGCATATAATTTTTTAACTTTGTATGAAGAAACATTATATGTTATTAATTTTAAATTAAAATTAATATTAATTATAAATCCTTTGTATCTTAATTCAAATATTTTGTATTTTATTTTAATTTAATTTATGTGATGTTGCATTTTTGGCACAGCTATTTAATAGTTGCTATATCATTTCATGGTACATATATTTTTATGTTGCTTTAATTATTAATTTTTCCATCTTCCATCTTATTTTTAACACAGAATTATTCATTAATACATCTATTACTTTAATGAAATTGGATATTCTATTTATTAATTCATTTTATTTATTTATTATTTAACTAATTGCTATCATCTTTAGATAGTATATGGTTTAATTTTTAAATATTATTTTTCATGCAATACTCTTTTTATTCAGTGTATATTCACATTTTAACATTATAGATGGCAGCACCAATGTTCCTGTTGCTTTACAATAATATTCATATTATTCTAAAATCTTTTCTAGCAACATAGTAAAATCATTTTCTAAATCTAAATTTGGCAACATGTAATGATTTTTTGCAATTCATTCCCTTGTTTTGGTTGTGTTCATGTGTGGTTCATGTGGTGCACAGGTATCTATTTTAATCCAAATGAATTATTGACTTTCTGACTCTATTTCATGTTTTATCTGTTTATTATAGGTATGGCTTCTTTCCTTTTTAATATTGTATTTTTTTTTCACAGGTTTGATTCAATGTTTATGAGTAGGTAGACCCAAAATCATGTTTTTTAGTAATGTTTTGGCTAATATGATGATGAAACCATTCATTTCATTTTATTTGTGGTATTTAGGCATTTGGGACTTGAAAATTCTGTCTTAATTCCACAAATTTCATTTCATTCATTCAATTCCATTTATTCAATTTTTAATTTAATTTATTATTCTTTTAAATACGTTTTTGGTATCCATATTCAATGTGTTGGGGAATACTTTCATTGACAACTAATTATTACACACTTAATCATTGTTTCATAGTTTAAGTTGGTGTTATGGTAATGTTTCATTTATGGTTATATATATATATATATATATATATATATATATATATATATATATATATATATATATATATATATATATGTACCAGTTCCAATAAAGGGGAGATTAAATACTTCCGTACTATTGAACTAGGGAAAGATTTAGATGGTATAGATTTAATGAAAAGAGGGAAATATATTTTCTCTAGTGTATATTGGGGTCTTTGAACGAACTTGTTTTAACATTAATAATATTCGATTTCTGTTCAATAATTTTAGTCTGATTTTACATATAATCTATTGTTAAACACTGGTGTATTTATTAAAGTATGTAAAAAAAGAAAAAAGAAAATCTGAATTAAAATTTCTTTTTACTTAACTATCACAGATCACAGATTAAAATATTAAACGAAATCTTTGTGTTGAAAAATTTGCTTATGTAGCTTTTTCCTTTCTATTTCAGTGTTGCAGGCTGTTATCTAAATACGGCAGACGATAGATTAAAAGAAGAACGAAAAATCATGCGTCAAGCATAGATTATGTAACACTTTCCAACGCTTCCAAAATACTTTTACAAATCATTACCGTTTAGGCTGAAATATAACATCTAAGTAAACAATTTCGAAAACGCATAACATATTTAAAAACGTAATTTCGGGAATATCCAATATAAATTTCCAACATATACAATATTCGGAAAAATATCAGAATACTTTTATTCAGCCTTGTATATGATCTATAGATTTGTATATATACTACATAGGATGCTAAATTTTAATTTAGTTAGGAAACGCGTAGCACAGTTTAAAATTCTTCTGGAGTTTCTGTCAATAAACGGAAATGTGTTCGCGAACTTTTGTGCTGCCCTGTATATGATCTACAGAATTCATACACACCAAGTAATAGACAAAAAGTGAGTTAAATTTAAAATCGCGTTCAGCAACTTAAAACGCACTTCCAGGAATTATTGTTAACAGACAGTAGAGAATTCTTTTGTGTGTCCCTGTAAATGAACGATGACTGCTATGCACACACTATTCTGTAAGTAAGCCTCTCTTAATGCACCTTAGTGATATACATAAATTCTAATGCGTTTAAAATAGTGAAACATTATTTATTTAAACCGCAGACGATTTCTCTCCATAGACGTAATGTAAAGGAATTCTTTTGAGTGTCCCTGTAAAAAACTATAAGTGCTACACACTTCAGTTGAAATAGGGAACATGCTATAGATAACGACAACAACATATAAAAATTGCAGGGCAATCCGAGCATATTTACGGGAGTTAGAGCACGGACAGATGGCAGACGGCCATACGGCAGACAAACCGAAGTCATAAACACTTATCAACTAGGTTGGAAAGTGTTAAAAAATGTACCACCTCCAAGAAAAAGAGATTATATACTTCCGTACCATTGAGCTTGTAAAAATTTTAGGTGGGATAGATTCTACAAAAGTGAGAAGATACATTTTCTCTTGTGTATATTGTTTTCTCACTACGGAAGACGATAGATTAAAAATAAAAAGGAACCAGTATAAAAAAGAGAGATTAAATACTTCTATACTATTGAGCTAGTGAAAGATTTAGGTGGGATAGATTCAGCAAAAAGGAGGAATCACATTTTCTTTATTGCAGATTCTGGTCTCTGAATGGACTTATTTTAGCATTATAAATGTTCGGTTTCTGTTCAATAACTTTATCCTGATTTTCTATATAATATGCTATCAAACACCGGTGTATTTATTAACGTATTTTTTAAACAATTATGAATAAAAATACCTTCTTACTAGGCTATCACAGGTGAAAATATTATTGTAAATCCATTTCATCTACACTGTAAAAAATTTTCAGAAACGTTTCTGAAAGTAACGGAGACCTGTGCTGCACGATACTAACAGAAAGGTTTCTGATTCGATCAGAAAAATGTTTCGGCTAAAACACGGAACCTTTCCGATTCGTAATGAAACCTTCCTGAATATATCGGAAATCTTTCATTACGGATCGAAAAAGTTTCTGAATATATAGGAAATCTTTCAAAATATATTGGAAAAGTTTCTGAATATATCGGAAATATTTCATAATATATCGGAAACTTTTCTGAATGTATCTAAAACCTTTCTGAATATATCTGAAGTGTTTCTGAATATATTTTTATCTATTTTTATTATATATTATCTGAATTTTAAAAGAACACTTGAAAAGATTAGAATTTCTGTTCTTTTAAATATTCTAATCAAACTTTTTTTTTTTTATAATGATTCTTTTTTTTTAGGCGAAATTATTCGGTATATTGCGTGATATTTTTCAGTTTGTATCAAAATTTTATCAAATATGTTTTAACCATAATATTTAAGAATATTCACGCAGTGAATATTGGGGAATGGAGATATTTACCTTGTTTTTTAACAACATATCATGAAAAAAAATATGGGATTCATACAGCTTCACAAATCAAGTATTTATTTTTAAAAATAAAAAAAAAATAGCATATATACTTAGAAAGAAAACTTTCAAAACTTTTCATTAACATGAAATAGACAAACTAAAGCTATACTAATATATTTTCGATACATTTCAAATAATCTAACTCCCAGCAACACAAAATGATTAAAATTTATGTATGAGCTTTCCAAAAGCAATGCAGCTTCAGAGATCTGTTTATCTGTTAATTTTTTCGGTCCTTAAAAGGTGATTTTTCATATTAAAACATTTCACAAAAATTGTCATCTTAAAACTGGGCCTTTCACAAAATTTTTCATTCCAAAACAGTATCCTTCACAAAATTCTTTGTCTTGAAAACAAGACTTTACCACCTCAAAAACTGAACTTTTCACAAATTTAATGATTTAAAAATAAAATCTGACATATCACAAAACAATTGAACTTATCAAAGTGCATAGCTTTTTTATGTGTAAAGGATAGATACAAAGGAACCTGATATAACGATAATTTCAAATTCACAAAATTATGACCGGAATTTTTAAAAATATTAAAAAATACTTCAGTTTCACAATAACAGGACCCTGTGAGAAAAATCTGGACATAACCCTGAGATTAATAAAAACACCTAGGAATATTTTTTTTCAGAATTAGAATAAAATAAATAAATATAGTTTGTTTACTTTAAAACGATATTTTTAAAGTCAGATAAGTCAATTTTCAATATATAGTATTGTAAAAGTTAGAGTTCTGAAACATCGTTAAAAAATATATATAAACAAACACACAGTACCGCCGGCAGATATTATTCTTTAAGAGATAAAATTGCTACTAAATGGTATTAATAAATCATATTTATTGAAGCAACATTAAAAAAAAAACTTAAAATGAGAGACAAAGGATTTGTACTTTTATATTTTAGAGTATATTTTAATAATTATCCTTCCAACTCAAAGTATCTAAATGCTCATGTAAATAGTCCTAAATGTTAGGGTTAAGACATTTGTTAAAAATATTGATGTAAACTGAAAAATTTCACGCCATGTATGAGATAATAATGAATATAAAACAGAATCATTATAAAAAATATTATTAGAGTATTTAAAACAGCAAAAATTCTTACCTTTTCAAATATTCCTTTTTTAAAATTCTCTTTTTGGACCGCTCGAATAACTAACATAATATTTTCCACAGCCAACAACGTGCTGTTTTAGCTTTGCCGTTAACAGGGTAACTGCTTGAAATAGTTGAGAAGAGAAATATTTGGAATGTGCACAAACTGGTTTGCTATAGAAGAGGGTTGGTTTCAATCACCTAAACCTAAACATTCGGAAAGGTTTCTGATGGTTTCAGAAAGTGAAAATAGCTCTCAGATATCCGATGGTATCAGAAACATTCCTGTTAGAATACTAAACGTTCCAAATATTTTTTACAGTGTAGAGGTTCGATTAATTTTTTTTCTTTACTGCTAGTGATGTTTCAAACCATTCGTTTAGCTACGGGCAGACGATAGACTGAAAAATTTTTCTGTACTCACCTCAATATAATGAGATTAAATATTTATCATTAATGTAGTTTAAATAAGCTGGTATCATAAAGTTAATTAAAGTTTTAGGTGAGATCGATTCAACAAAAGCATCATGGATGTTGCATGCCTGCTTAATAAATATAGAAATATTTTATGCAAATTTGTCAGATATTATTCTAAATTAAAATACTTTTAATTAATATTCCTCTCTTCCTTCCTAAATAGAAATCTTATTTTCTTATCCTTACTTTTCTTATATCGATATTACTAACCAATCAGTGTACTCCATCTAATTTTCTGTTACGATTGATACATAATAGGAGAAATGAGTGATATATTTTAAGAGCCATTTCTTGTTCCACATCAGCTATAACGAATTCGTAATCCTGTATCAGAAAAAGTAAAAGAAAGATTGTGCAAATAAACATAGACATTCATTCTACAAAGTTTCTAGTTTAAATCTGCATTTATATTGGCAGGATTTTCTCCTTCAATCGAGCATCGATAAATAAGCTATAATTTATACATATTTGTGACATACCACTCTATGTAAAAATACTGTTAATTAATATTCTTCTCCTTCCTTTCAAAATCAGGATCTTATTTAGGAAGGATTTTATTAATTCTCTTATTACAATTTTTCTTACGTCGCTATTACTAAACAATCAGTGTATTCCATCTAATTTTCTGTCACGATTAATTAATAAGATAAATGAGAGAGATTGTCTAAGAGCCATTTTATGTACCACCCCAGCTTTAACAAGTTCGTAGTCCTGTATCAGAAGGAAGATTGCGCAAATAAACATCAAGGTTCATTTTACAAAGTTTCCAGTTTAAATCTGTATTTATAATGGCACAATTTTCTCCTTCAATAGAGCATCGATAAATAATCTATTTTTTATACAAATTCGTGACATACTATTCTAGGTTAAAATACTTCTAATTAATATTATTTTCATTCCTTCTGAAATCAGGATCTTATTTAGGAAGGATCTTATTTATTCTCTTATTATTATTATTCTTACATCGCTATTACAAAACAATCAGTGTTACTCCATCTAATTTTCTATTACGATTGATTAATAAGCGAAATGAGACAGATTATTTAAGAGCTATTTCATGTTCCACCTCAGCTGTAACAAGTTCGTAATCCTATATCAGAAGAAAGATTATGCCAATAAACACAGACATTCATTCTTTTAAGTTTCCAGTTTAAATCTAAATTAATATTTGAAAATATTTCTCCTTCAATAGAGCATCAATGAATAAGATATATTTTATACAATTTTTTCACATACTATTCTAGGTTAAAATACTTTTAATTAATATTCTTATCTTTCCCTCTTAAATCAGGATCTTATTTAGGAAGAGTCTTATTAATTCCCTTATTACAATTTCACTTACATCGCTATTACTGAACAATCAGTGTATTCCATCTAATTTTCTATTACGATTGATTAATAAGAGAAATGAGACAGATTATTTAAGAGCTATTTCATGTTCCACCTCAGCTGTAACAAGTTCGTAATCCTATATCAGAAGAAAGATTATGCAAACAAACACCGACATTCATTCTTTTAAGTTTCCAGTTTAAATCTGAATTAATATTGGAAAATTTTTCTCCTTTAATATAGCATCAATAAATAAGCTATATTTTATACAAATTTGTCACATACTATTCTAGGTTAAAATACTTTTAATTTATATTCTTATTTTTCCTTCTTAAATAAGGATCTTATTTAGAAAAGGTCTTATTAATTATTTTATTGCAATTTCTTTTACATCGCTATTACTAAACAATCAGTGTATTCCATCTGATTTTCTGTTACGATTGATTAATAAGAGAAATGAGAGAAATTTTTTAAGAGCCATTTCCTGTTCCACCTCAGCTATAAGAAGTTCATAATCCTGTATCAGAAGAAAGATTGTGCAAATAAACACCGACATTCATTCTACAGAGTTTCCAGTTTAATTCTGCATTTATATTGGTAAATTTTTCCTCTTCAACCGAGCACCGATAAATATAAGCTATATTTTATACAAATTCGTCACATTACTATTCTTGGTTAAAATACTTTTAATTAATATTCTTCTCTTTCCTTCCTAAATCAGGATTTTATTTAGGAAGGATCGTATTTATTCTCTTCTTATTCTTCTTCTTACATCGCTATTACAAAACAATTAGTGTATTCCATCTAATTTTCTGTTACGATTGATTAATAAGAGAAATGAGAGAGATTGTTTAAGAGCTATTTCATGTTCCACCTCATCTATTACAAGTTCGTAATCCTGTATCAGAAGAAAGATTGTGCAAATCAACATCGACATTCATTCTACAAAGTTTCCATTTTAAATCTGCATTTAAATGGACAAAAAGTTCTCCTTCTATAGAGCATTAATAAATAATCTATATTTTATACAAATTCGTCACATAGTATTCTAGGTTAAAATACTTTTAATTAATATTCTTCTCTTTCCTTCTGAAATCAGAATCTTATTTAGGAAGGATCTTATTTATTCTTTTATTATTATTATTATTATTACATCGCTATTACAAAACAATCAGTGAATTCCATCTAATTTTCTGTTACGATTGATTAATAAGAGAAATGTTAGAGATTGTTTAAGAGCTATTTCATGTTCCACCTCATCTATTACAAGTTCGTAATCCTGTATCAGAAGAAGGATTGTGCAAATCAACACCGACATTCATTCTACAAAGTTTCCATTTTAAATCTGCATTTCATTCTGCATTTCCTTCTATAGAGCATTAATAAATAATCTATATTTTATACAAATTCGTCACATTACTATTCTTGGTTAAAATACTTTTAATTAATATTCTTCTCTTTCCTTCCTAAATCAGGATTTTATTTAGGAAGGATCGTATTTATTCTTTTATTATTATTATTATTATTATTACATCGCTATTACAAAACAATCAGTGAATTCCATCTAATTTTCTGTTACGATTGATTAATAAGAGAAATGAGAGAGATTGTTTAAGAGCTATTTCATGTTCCACCTCATCTATTACAAGTTCGTAATCCTGTATCAGAAGAAAGATTGTGCAAATCAACATCGACATTCATTCTACAAAGTTTCCATTTTAAATCTGCATTTAAATGGACAAAAAGTTCTCCTTCTATAGAGCATTAATAAATAATCTATATTTTATACAAATTCGTCACATACTATTCTAGGTTAAAATACTTTTAATTAATATTCTTCTCTTTCCTTCTGAAATCAGAATCTTATTTAGGAAGGATCTTATTTATTCTTTTATTATTATTTTCCTTACATCGCTATTACAAAACAATCAGTGAATTCTATCTAATTTTCTGTTACGATTGATTAATAAGAGAAATGTTAGAGATTGTTTAAGAGCTATTTCATGTTCCACCTCATCTATTACAAGTTCGTAATCCTGTATCAGAAGAAAGATTGTGCAAATCAACATCGACATTTATTCGACAAAGTTTCTATTTTAAATCTGCATTTATATGGACAAAAAGTTCTCCTTCTATAGAGCATTAATAAATAATCTATATTTTATACAAATTCGTCACATACTATTCTAGGTTAAAATACTTTTAATTAATATTCTTCTCTTTCATTCTGAAATCAGAATCTTATTTAGGAAGGATCTTATTTATTCTTTTATTATTATTTTCCTTACATCGCTATTACTAAACAATCAATGTATTCCGTCTAATTTTCTGTCATGATTGCTAATAAGAGAAAAGAGAGAGACACTTTTTAAGAGTCATATAATGTTCCATCTCAGCTATAACAAACAGTCCTTAATTATGTATCAGAAGAAGTACAATAAAGAGAACAGATGTCGCAGACGCACTGGGCTTGGCGTGATTTTTCTTTTTGAGCCATTTGGGCGAGAAATTCCCGTTTTTTGAATACCTGTTTTATAATAGTGTTTTATAACGCCTACCCTCTAATTGCAACAGTATTAAACAGGCCTAAGAACATTATAGTATTTTTTATGTGATCGGACTGAACAAAAGTCCAAATGCCCCCAAAAGAAAATAAATCAAGTACTGCAGTAATTTTCCAATTTAAATTTTTCAGGATCGATTTTTTTTTTCAATTTGCGAGAAATACAATTTATAAATTAATATTATTAAAAATAGCTATCTAAATTGCAAAAAATAAGGCTTACTGAAATTTTAGAAAAATGTCATTTACTGAAAACTCACGGATATAGTTATTTAGCATGTTATTCACATGACAATAAGAGCAAAGAAGAATTTTTGAAGATGTTTGGAAAATGTCGCTACAACAGTATTAAACAGGCATACGGACTTTCTCGTATCTTTTATGTTTTGTCACAAATTATTTCTTCGTAAAATACACCCTGTTTTAAATTTCAAGAGTGGAACATGTATTTTAAATAAAAGACAACAGTGTAAAAAGAGTTAAACAAACTTTTATTATTATTATTATTATTATTATTATTATTATTATTACTAAATGCTAAAACATAATTGAAGTCATAACAATAAATGCATAGTCATATACTATCATTATTACATACAAATAATAACAAAAAATATTGTTAAGACTAAATAATACTTAATGAAAATACATGTCCTATATTAATAGGACGCCAGTCCCGAACTGGATAAACCAGAAGGGAAAATTCTATCATAAAAATGAAAAATAGTAAGTGAGTTATTTGCGAGAAAACTCTAATAACAAAAAATAATATTTTTCTTTAAAAAAAATAATAATCATTTTTCAAAACATTCTTTTAATCATTTTTATACAGTTTAGTCACAGAATGCAACTATGTCATAAATTTTCCGAATCAGTAAATTTTCTTTTTACTAAATGTATTACAGTTTTTCTCGAATGATACATATTCTTCATCACAATAAAAAGCGTATTATAGATCAAGACAATTTTTTCTGATCTCCACAGAATTTTTTCCTGTTATTGACAATATTTTCGAAATAAGACAGCAAATTCATCATCCTCATAATTATTCATAAACATGCTCGATTTAAACAAATAGTAAAAAAAGTAAATCGTCTTGAATGCTAATTCATGTCAATGATGTCATTGCTTCTCTAAAATATATTCAATAAATTTTGTATGAATTTCTTGTAGGCGTATATATATAAACAATCTATCTTTATGACAGGGTAATTTATCATGATTTCAGTGGAAGAAATAACAAGACAAAGTCTGTTGATACTGCAGTAAACAAATGCATGTACTATTTATGTAAAAGTGATTAAAAAAAAAACATACATATATATATTTAATTTCTGTCCTTTACAAATATTTTATTTCTATTATAAATGAGTAAATACAGTTACTTTTTAATATATATATCGGGAATTTAAAAATAAATAAATTCTAATATTTCTGTAATTTTTTTTGTCTAATATCTATCCCTTTTAAAAAAATATATATATATAAATACAATAATAAAAGACGAATTTTTTTAAGGTTTCCATAAACATGCTTATACTTTTTCACAATATTTTGAAACGATACTTCAAATCCATCATCTTCGTAATTAATCATGAGTATGCTCGATTTTTAATTCTTTGAAGGGCGTTGATACATTTTTTTACCAATAAATTTTAATCCCCAACTGCCAAAAGTGCACCAGAAATTTTTAGTTAAATTTTTTCTTTTATAATGCTTGTAAAGTAAATGCTACATTTATATTTTTTTCTCATGGCTCCTCTGATGTGATATACAATTAATCATATACAAGAAGTGGAGTTGTTTACAACTGGGAATCCCATTGTAACAATCAACTGTTTCAGTCTTTCTGTGCTGTGTGGCACACCATCTTCAAGTCTATTTCATGCAAACACCACCACAGGACTCAGTGACCACCGCTGTGATGCACAGTAATTAAGCCAAGCTAAAAATGAATTGAAGTGAAACTGCAATGCAGTAAAGAAAATGCAGTTGGAAGACTGTGTTGATTTGACATAAATCCATGCAGTTTTTTTGAAGTCGACATAACTACAAATTTACTGCAGTTTATAACATATTATACTACATAATTTACTACAGTTTATAAACTGCAGTAATTTTGCAAAAAAATTATTTTGCTTTTCTTTCTTTTTTTTAGTGGCGCCGTCTATGAGCCATCTTAGAGCCTACACGAGTCACCCGAAAACACTCGCAAGCTAATGTCAAGTCTACGGGATGGTTATTTTCAAATTTCTCGCTCACATTTTAATATTTTTAAATTATTTTCTTGCATAGGATCGCTCAGAACAATCTTTAACGTTGCTAGTTTTTAATTTTTTGATTTGAGTTTCAGATTTAAAAAAACTACTTTAAAAAACTACTACTAAACTACTTACTTAACTACTAACTTAACTACTTACTACATAACTACTTACTACTTAAATACTTTTACTTACTACTTAACTACTTTTACTTACTATTTAACTACTTAACTACTTACTTAGCTACTAAACTACTTAAAAACCTACGGAACCGGTTGGAACCAATTCTGAAATTTTAACTATCCTAATATAAAAAAAAAACTGTAATCAAAATCGAAAAAGACTTAACATTAGCTTGCGTGTTTCTAAGTGTGCATGACTAACTGTAGGTTCTTAAGAACTTTAAATAGACTCAAATATAATCGCCCATGAGCTTCATCATCGTTCATACCTCACTGTTTAAGCTGCAAACATGTTGCTTAGTGATCTCATTCTTGCGAGAATTCGATCGCTTTCATGTGGTAAATTGGTCTGTTTAATATTTGATAGCATCTCTAGCTTGTCTAAAGATCAGAAGTCACCCGGGGACATCTCTGACAGGTTTATTACTGCCACTTTCTTTTGTTGAGCTTTACCTTCCTTTTGTTGATGACCACAGAACATTTGGAAAAAGGCAAGACGGAATGATTTACGATTGCTTAGGCAAATGTTGTCTATACACAGCCATACTTTCGCGAGGGAGATATATTCTCCGTCAGAAAGAGTCTTGCTTTCTATATATTGCCAACAGGCATTTTCTTCTCCTTTTGTTTAGCGGCTGGTTCAGTACCAGTTGAACACTGTTTTTTTTTTCAAAACCTTAGTAAAAGGGATCGGGAGGTCCATCTATGCTCTACAGACTCGGCCTCTTCATCTGAGCAGTCCATCTCAGGCTATCAATGTTTGTGAATAAATCATTTATTTATTTTCAAATCGTAATTTTTTATGACATTCAATCATTTTGAGATTTTAGCTACACACTTACTTTGTCCCTCAAAGGGTTAAAAAAAAGACAGAAACAGAAGCATATACTCTTGAATTTCTCCATGAAATTTCCTATGAATGATGCAATTGCTTTCTCTAATGAGAAATACATTAAATTAAGGATAAACCTTTTGTAGGCGGAAAGAAGTAAACGACAGTAAATCAAATTATTGTCTCAGTAATTTTAAAGATTTTCGGCTGATTTCAGCAATTGCATTTCATTAGCTGAATCAGTAAATTTTGGAACACTGAACTTTTTGGATTTTGGAACTTTGAATATTTTTCATTTTTAGTTTACTATTATTTTACTACTTTATTATTTTATGCTATTTCACAACTTTATTAATATAATTAAAAAAAAATCCGTAAATTTTGAAAAATTCATTTTATATATTTTATTTTACTAATACTATTTTATTATACTATTATACTATTTTATAAGTGCAATTTCCAAGAATCAATATTTTTTTGAAAAATTGCTTATATTTATTTTATTTTACTATTTTATTTTATTATACTATTTTGCTATTTTGGTAATGTATTTCGAAGAGTATGTATATTTAAAAAAAATGCTTTATTTATTTTATTTTACTGCTTTATAATTATTTTAAAACTATATATTATTTTAATAATTTCTAAGGCAATTTCCAGTATTAATTTTTCAGTAAAGTGAGGTGAAGGTTTGATTTTAAAAATTTTCCAGATTATTGTGAAAACTTTTAATGTCTGATTCCAGAAATTAGACGTTATTAACAGAATCAGTAAATTTGCAAAATTTGTTTTTATTTATTTATATTTATTCAAGTTATTCTCAAATTATATTTTTATGTAAAAAAAAAAAAAAAAAAAAAAAAAAAAAAAAAGTGCTTTGTTTATGATTTCTATGTGAACGCTTACAATTATTCATGATATTTTGTAAACAGGACAGACATATCGATCATATTTATAAATATTCATAAACATGCTTTATTTAAACAAACGGTTAAAAAGCAAATTCCCTTGAGCACCAATTCGCGTGAATGATGCCATTGTTGTCTTCAATACAATATTTAATAAATTATGGATGGATTCACAATCTATCATGATTTCAATGGGACAGCTAATAACAATAAGTCTCTCGAAGCTGTAATAATAACCAACCCATGCATCATTTTTGCACTCTTATTTAACTTAACTTGGTTTTTATAACTAATGATGGAATTATGTAATTTATTTTCATTCACTTCCTGACATGCTAGAATTTACAAAATTATGTACAAAGGTGTGTTTTCGATGTCAATAAAATATTTTAAAATTTTTAGAGTTTAAGTTAATAAGCTAATTTTAAGGCATTTCTTCGCGAGCCGGCCACAAGGTGATAAATCGCCAAATATTCTTTAGGGTTACAGCTGTTTATGAGTTAAGGAAACTAACGCGTTAATGATGCGCCAAACCACTCTCATCAAAATAGACCAACTGTCTGTAAAACTGCAACAAAAAAATATTTTAAACACTAAAAAGTAGTAAAAATATATAAAAAATCGTAGTAATTTTTTTAAATATTCCTTTATTATTTAATAGTTTAATGTTAATTAAATTATGATTATACGTTGAGATAACAATTTAGAAATCCTGAATATATTGTTTAAATAATGTTTTTATTTTCGTTGCTGTTGCCATATCTAAAAAGAATACGGAGCAAAAAATATAATTTTTAAAATAAATTCACTTGTTTGCGCTTTATATAAAGCGCGATTCAAAGTGGGATTTTTCAATAATCGGCGCAAAAACGGACTTAAAAAAAAATGAATTACAGTTATGAAATTAGGCGTGATTTTTAGGATAAATATTGAATTCTTATAAAAGAGTGTAACTTTTATATTTATTTTAAAGCAGAATGAAATAAAAGTGATTCTGAAATAGTATTTATTGCGTTTGGAACAAAGAGAGTAAAGTTTTTAAATAACATATATATAAATTACATAACCCGCTATGTAAATGCTGAATACCTTAAAATGTATTAATTAATTGTCGAATGCAATTTCCAAGATAAAAAAAATGAGATAAAAGTTTATTTTTGTGCAACTCAAAAACCATTTTCAGTAATATGAATTAATAGCAAAACCTTATTATTAGCAGTTATATTTTATTAATACAGAAGAAGATAGATTTAAATTTTAGATAAAATATATTAGGTTGATGCAAAAGGTCTGTCGTATTTTAATACCTTTAATACAGGTGAAATTTTAACACCTTTAATACCAGTAAAATTTTAATACCTGATAATTGTATTATACCTGCTTGCTTTGAACTGAGGGAAAATTATCAAATATTAAAAATTTACTGTCATTAAAGGTATTAAAATAGACAGAACTTTTGCATCAACCTAATATTAGAGTGATTAGTTTTGAAATATCTAGAATTTTTTAAAATAATTTTTTTCAAATATTTGTATAGAATCTGGAATGCTGTTGTCTAGAAAATGGATTTTTTAATAAAATACAGAGTATAACAAATGGGAATTTTTCCTGATCTCCGTAGAAATATTTACACCTATTCACAATATTTTGGAAGCAAAGTAGTAAATTCACCATATTCATAATTATTAATAAAAATGCTGCATTTAAACAAACAGCATAAAATCAAATCATCTTGAATGCTAATTCACGTGAATGATGTCACTGCTTTTTGGACAATAAAATATTCGATAAATTACGGGTGAATTTCTGGGAAACGCAAAGAAATAAATCATCTAATCCTTATAGCAGTGTAATCTATCATGATTTTAGCAGAGGAGATAATGACAGAAAGTCTGTGGAAAATTTCGGTAATAAATGTTTGCATTATATTTGTAAAAGTGATTAAAAATTTAAAGTTTACATTATTTTTTTTTTACACTTTCCAACATAGTTTATGATTTCGGTTTATCTGTCTGTCTGTCTGTCGTCTGTCCGTCGTCTGTCTGTGCTCTAACTCGTACACTGAATTTTTTTTTTGATTTTACAGTATATTACTGGCATTCCAGCTGCCGGTATTATACCGTAAAATTAACTGTAATAAACAGTAAAATAAGCAGTAATACACTATCGCACATGCGCGGCAATGCTTACTACTTATTTTACTGTTTAATACTGTTAAGTTTACGGTATAATACTGGCAGCTGGGATGCCAGTATTATATTGTAAAATCAACAATAACTACATTGTTCCAACTGATAGGGAAAATGATCAAATATTAAAATTTTACCGTTACTAAAGATATTAAAATACGGCAGAACTTTTGCACCAAACTTATATTAGAGTGATTGAAATTAATTTTGAAATATCTGATTTTTTTTTTTTTAAATATTTGCATAGAATGCGCGGTAGTGTATTACTGCTTATTTTACTGTTTATTACTGTTAATTTTACGGTATAATACTGGCAGCTGGGATGCCAGTATTATTCTGTAAAATCAACAATTTATTTATTTATTTTTTTTATTTAATTTATTTATTTATTTAATTTATTTATTATTATTATTATTATTATTATTATTATTATTATTATTATTTTATTATTATTATTATTATTATTATTATTATTATTATTATTATTATTTTCTTTTTTATTTATTTCTTTTTTTTTTTTGCAGAACATACTCGGATTGCCTTGAAATTGATATAAGTTATTGGGGTTACTACGACATGTTTTTTTTTTTTTTTTTTTTTTTTTTTTTTGTTATGGTTATTTTACACGGACTTTCAAAATAATTTCGTTACATTGCGGTCTATGGTGAAAAATCGTTTGCGAAGTATTTAAAAAATGTAATACAATTTTAAACATATTAAGACTGATACATATCACTTAGGTGCACTACAAGGCAGAGTATGGTGTGTATATAATGTATTGTTCATTTACAGGGACACTCAAAAGAATTCCGTTATATTACAGTCTATGGGAAAAAGTCGTTTGCAGCGTATTTTAACGTTGTTTCACTATTTTAAACGTATTCAAATTGATACATATCACTGAGGTGAACTATAATGCGCTTACTGTAGAATATGGTGCGCATAGACTGTATCGTTCATTTAAAGAGATACTGAAAAGAATTTTGCTCAATACTGTCTATGAACAATAATTGCTGATAAGTTCGTTTTCAGTTGGGGTACGCGTTTTTAAATGTAACTAATTTTTTACATATTAACTGATGCATATAAATTCTATAGATCATATACAGGGCTGCTGAAAAATCTCACGTACATTTACGTTTATTGACGGAAATTACTGAAAGGGAAATTTTAATAGTAATGTGAATTTCAGCATACTGTGTAGTATACACACAAATGTATATTGATCATATACAGAGCTGCACTAAAGAATTCGAATATTTTGCTTGACTATTGGTAGTAATTTTATTGATAGTAATTGCTGAAATTGGTTTTCTAAATGTGTTATGAGTTTTCTAAATTGATTACAGTGAGGTTTTGTTACAGTATTCTGAATGTGTTGGAAAGTGTTTCATAATCTATGCTTGACGAATGATTTTTCGTTCTTGTTTGCATTTCATGCTCCTACGCTATGTAAAGAACTGACAAATTAAAAATAATTCATTCATTTACAAATTCAATATCCAAGACCTATTTTAAAACAAGAGCGAAAAATCATCAGGCATACATTATGAAACACTTTCCAACACTAACAGAATATCATTAAGAATCATGCAATGAAATACGATATCTAAATAATCAATTTAAATAAAATGCACCGCAAACGATTTTCCCCTTAGACCATAATGTGAAAAAATTCTTTTGTATGTCCTTCTAAACTAACTATAAATGCTACAAACTTCATTTTCAATAGCGATGATTCTATAGTAAGCCTCTTTAATGTATAATAATTACATATAAGTCAAAATATATTTACGCGATTTAGAGCACGGACAGTAGACGAACAGACAGACGGGCAAAGCGAATTCATAAACACTTTTCAACTACGTTGAAAAATGTTAATGAGATAAAAGATACATATTTTCTAATTTAATTGAAAACAATTTTCCTTCATTATAATTATTTTCGAATTCTGATTTTTTTATCAGTTGCGTTTTACTATTAGAGAGTAAAATAGATTTAGAATTTAGATTAAATATAATTAAAGCCAATAGAAATATTTTTCAATGCAAATATCTACAAATATTTAAAAGATGCTCTGTGTAATATTTCTGTTGAAATACTGATGCTAATGTCTAAACTATGAAACTAAAATAAAATATCCATTGTAAAAAAATACTTAATTTTTTATTCTTTGTGTACACGAGTACTTACAAATGTTTATTTAGACTTATTGTTATTATTTTAGAAACAAGATAGAAAATCCATCATCTTTAAAATTATTCATAAACATGCTTCATTAAAAAAAAAATCAAGATCTATGTTAAATAAGTATATAATTTAGAGAAAAGCAAGTGCACACTCACATGAATGATGCCTTTGCTTTTCTCTAATACAACATACAATAAATTATGAATGGTATTCTTTGGAGAAGAAGAGATATAAGGAATCTGTCTTTATAGAAGATTTATCAAACATGATTTTAGTGAAGGAGATAATGACATATATCTTGAAGCTGCTGTAATATGAATTCATTATTTTTCTGAAACTGAATTAAATGAAATGAATACGAGACAATATTATTCTTAGAAGCAAAAAGAGCAGATTGAAGATATGAAAAAAAAGACAAAAAAAAGTGATTTTGTAAATTACTTTTTATTTTACTTCATTTCTTTATAATATACAGATGAATAGCAAGTTAACTAATACTTTACAACATAATTTTGGGCTTAACAGTTTTTAAGAACGCACAGAAACAAAAAAGAATCGTGCAAATAATTATTTTACAATCAGTGATAGTAGAACAGATTGCAGTATAAAATTAACAAAAGTTAACTAATACTTTACAACATAATTTTGGGCTTAACAGTTTTCAAGAACGCGCAGAAACAAAAAAGAATCATGCAAATAATTATTTTACAATCAGTGATAGTAGAACAGATTGCAGTATAAAATTAACAAAAGTTAACTAATACTTTACAGCATAATTTTGGGCTTAACAGTTTTAAGAACGCACATAAACAAAAAAGAATCATGCAATCAATTATTTTACTATCAGTGATAGTAGAAAAGATTTCAATCCATATAATTAAAGCTAACCTGCTTTTTAGTTTTTCATGCAAAAATGCCTTTTATAAGCATGCGCGAGCATTCAGCTAATCAGCTAGAGGCTTTTACTATCTTCAGACGCGATGTTTCAGCCAATGATGTGAAGGCTTTTTCCTCTCTCTAGAAGCGTATGTGGATTACGACTCCATTTGGTTGTTCGGTTGTTGAAACTTTATGGATTTCTTTTATTAAGGTATTTTTTCATTTTACCGTATTTATTTTCTTTTTAAGTCGTATGTATTTTACTACTTTGAATTTTTTATAACTAACCCTTTTTTTGAGAGAGAGAGAGATTTCGTGGCACGAAATTCCGCGAATCGTTTCCGATGTAAACAAACTATTAAGATGCAAGTGTAAAATTTCAGTTTTTTAAACTTTTAATATGTAATTATGTGTGATATGATTAAATTCAGGTTTTCTCAGCGACGATCACAGTATTTTTACCAAATAATTTTTGTATTAATCAAGCTTTTTTGGTTATTAAGCATAGCTAAACACGAAAGAAAACTTTGTTATTTTAAGATTTTGATGTGAATTATTTGCGTACATTTATAAGGCGAGTTTCACTGAATAATTCAAGAAAAAAAAAATCTCATCATTATACATATTTAGTTATGCATTATTAATTATTTACTTGGCCTTTACTTTTAATATTTCAAACTTACAGCTGAATGTAACTATTAAAACATTTGAAATACTGTATTCGTAAAATGAAATTTCAGCTTAAACACTCGACAATTACTTTTACTTATGCATTATTAATTATTTACTTGGCCTTTACTTTTAATATTTCAAACTTACAGCTGAATGTAACTATTAAAACATTTGAAATACTGTATTCGTAAAATGAAATTAGCTTAAACACTCGATAATTACTTTTAGTTATGCATTATTAATTATTTACTTGGCCTTTACTTTTAATATTTCAAACCTACAGTTGAATGTAACTATTAAAACATTTGAAATACTGTATTCGTAAAATGAAATTTCAGCTTAAACACTCGACAATTACTTTTAGTTATGCATTATTAATTATTTAATTGGCTTTTACTTTTAATATTTCAAACTTACAGCTGAATGTAATTATTAAAACATTTGAAATACTGTATTCGTAAACTGAAATTTCAGCTTAAACACTCGACAATTACTTTTAGGTTAAATTCAGGTTTTCTCAGTGACGATCACAGTATTTTTACCAAATAATTAAAAGTACTACATGCATGCATCTATCTATCTATCTATCTATCTATATTAGAAATTGTGCAGGTTTCTGGTCACTGTTTTGTTTACATATTTTAAACAAAAATTTCAATTTAATAATGCACTGAAAATTATAATGAATGCTTACAATTAAACACAACAACACAAAACAAAAAATTTCACAAAAACACATTATTTCCCCGATATTTTCCCACAACTAATCAATAAATTTCATGATATTTTATTGCGATTTTAAACCATGAACTTTAGTACTTTTCTGTTATACGGACACTATGCCAAAATGTATGTATGTATGTAAATGTATGTATGTACGTTTGGCGACAATGGTGTACGTATAACGGAAAAGTGCCTGAATTATTATATATATATATATATATATAAAATATAAACATAATTGGCGACACAGCAAGTTTTCTGGATTTCTCCCTGGCTCTCTAACCACATTGTTAACAAAACAAAAAATTCACGAAAAACACATTATTTCCCCGATATTTTCCCACAACTAATCAATAAATTTCATGATATTTTATTGTGATTTTAAACCATGAACTTTAGTACTTTTCTGTTATACGGACACTATGCCAAAATGTATGTATGTATGTATGTATGTTTGGCGACAATGGTGTCCGTATAACGGAAAAGTGACTGAATTATTATATATATATATATATATATATATATATATATATATATATATATATATATATATATATATATATATATATATAAACATAATTGGCGACACAGCAAGTTTTCTGGATGTGAAAGGCGGAGATGAATTTCATTCATTCAATGACCTTTTTAAAAGTTTCAAGTTTGGATTGAGTGCACATGAACATAGAAACCGATACCTATTTCTATGTTCATGATTGAGTTATTTGGATATCTTTTCGTATAGCACAGAAAATCATTTCTCCCGCTTTCGTAATACAGATAAATTCTGGTGTATTTTTTTTTCTTCTTTTTATATCATAAGTACTTTTCTACTTTAAATTTTTTTAACCTAATAGTAATTGTCGCGTTTCTAAGCTGAAATTTCATTTTTCGAATGCAGTATTTCAAATGTTTTAATAATTACATTCAGCTGTAAGTTTGAAATATTTAAAATATTAAAAGTAAAGGTCAAGTAAATAATTAATAATGCATAACTAAATATGTATAATGATCAGAATGACATATTAAAATGTGTACAGAATGGCTTGAAAATTTTAAAAAACTGAAATTTTGCACTTGCAACTTAATTGTAAATTTCATTGTTTACATTGGAAACGATTTGTGGATTTTAAGAATTTGCGGAACTTCGTGTCACCAAATTACTAAATCTCTCTCTCTCACTCTCCAAAAAAAAAAAAGGGTTAGTTTAAAAAAATTCAAAGTAGCAAAATACATACAACACAAAAAGAAAATAAATACGGTAAAATGAAAAAATTACTTTAATAATAGAAATCCATAAATTTTCAACAACGACATCAAACGAACGTATCTCATCTTTCGTTTGTGATAAGGAACGCTCCTTTGGCCCCCTCCACTCATTGGCTGAATTGTAAAGGGTAAAATTGGGGGACAAAATGACTACAGCATTTCAGAGAAAAGAAAAAATCAGAAAATTCACAGAATTTTCTGAAAGGGAGAGAGGACAGGGAGAGAGGGTAAATGCTCTCTCGGCAATAATTATTTTTGTTGCAAGTTGGGTTAACTGTCTTTATGGTTCGAGTCGATTTCAGACTGAGTGTAGATTTCTGCAAGTTGGATTTGGGTTAACCGGATTTTTCAAAAGTTAGTTCAAGTTCAGTATATTATTTCAGATTAAAACTATACCTATCAGGGCTTGAATTTCAGGGCGGGATTCGCGCCGAAAATTTTGAAATCCCGCCCCAAAAAGATCATGAGCGGGAGCCTCCCGCCCAAAAAATTTCAGCATTTTTGGAGAAATTTGCATTATTTAATTTACCTGCAACCGAACGATAAATTTCGTGATCTTTTTTCCCCGCAACCGATTGACGGACTTTGTGTTTTTTCCGCGACTGATCGACGAACTTTGTGGTTTTTTCCGTGACAGATCAACGAACTTTGAGTTTTTTCTGCGACAGATCGACGAACATTGCGTTTTTTAAGCGACTGATCGCCGAACCTTGCGTTTTTTGGGGACATGTCGACGAAGTTTGCGTTTATTCCACAATCGATCGACGAAATTTTTCTTTTTTCCCTGACTGATCGACGAACTTTGCATTTATTCCGCAATCGATCGACGAAATTTGCTTTTTTCCGCAACTGATCGACGAACTTTGCGTTTTTTCTGCGACAGATAGACGAACATTGCGTTTTTTAAGCGACTGATCGACGAACCTTGCGTTTTTTGGGGACAGATCGACGAACTTTGTGTTTATTCTGCAATCGATCGACGAAATTTGCTTTTTTCCCCCGACTGATCGACGAACTTCGCGTTTTTTGGTGACAGATCGACGAACTTAGCGTTTTTTTCCGCGACAGATCGATGAACTTTGCGTCTTTTCCACGATCGATCGGTGAATCTCAATCAAGTAAAATCTAAAGTCAGAAATTTATTTAACAACCTAATTGTTAAGGGTCCCTAACACATTTAATGGAACTTGAAAAATACACTGCATATATAAAACTTAACTTTCTTCCCTTTTTTATAATAAAAATAAACATTTTACATAATCATTCTCAGTTGACTTAATTTTTTCAATGGTATTTTGTCATGTCTGCATTAATGTAATTCTTTAAATAGCACGTAAAATAATAGTGGGGTTTAAAGATTTTTTTTCTCCCTCCCAAACATTACAACTCCCCACCATTTAAAAATGTTGGTAGGGAGACTCCCGTCCTTGGAAAATTGAATTTCAAGCCCTGCCTATAATATGTTTGTGTGTATTGAGGTTTGTATAGATGTTTGTGTGTGTGCTGTTTTTAATAAAGACAGTTTCATTTTTCACACGAACCTTTCAAAAAATTCACATTCTTTGCGCAATCCTTTAACAAAATTCGCATTTTTTTCGTGATTCTTTAATGAAATTCGCATTTTTTTCTGTATCTTTTTTTTGTCGAGATTCACAATTTTTTCAGCTATCCTATGACGTAATTCGTGTTTTTTTTTCAGCGATAATTTGACGAAATTTGTGTTTTTTCTGCGATTTTTTTTTCACGAAATTTGCGTTATTTTCCCCGATTCTTTTATGAAATTTGCGTTTTTCTGTGATCCTTAGACGAAATTTTCTTTTTTCGCAATGCTTTGATAATAATCACATTTTCTCTGCTGCCTTTTGTTAAGATTCATGAATTTTCAGCAATCCTTCGATGAAATTCGCGTTTTTTCAGCAATCTTTGAAGAAATTCGCATTTTTCTCGCGATACTTTAACGAAATGTGCGTTTTCCAGCGATTTTTTGATAAAATACATTTTATTCCGCAATTTTTAGACGAAATTTGGCAAGAAAGCGCTATCTTTTGGTGAAATTTCCTGTTTTGCGATTCGTTGACAAAATTTGCTCATCTTTTGCGTAAATCGCGTTTTTCTGTGGCCTTTTAACAAAATTCACGTTTTACATGATCCTTTGATGAAATTAGTGTTTTTCCCGTGATCATTTGACGAAATCTAGAATTTTTTTCCCGCGAAGATTGATTATATGTGTTCAGTCTGCAGGTGCCTTAAAAAGTTTGTGACGCCTGTCGCTGCATTGCACGCATTCTGCCACGGTGTATCAAACAAAAAGAATTATTGTTTTGTTTCTGGAAATGAACAACCGTCAACTCATTGGCTGAATTATAAAGGGTGAAATGTGTAGGCACTGAGTATCATCTATACTATTAATGTCGGTAAACGTCTGTCTGTGTGTGTGTTGTTGTGTCTGGCGTCTGTAAGCACAAAACTCTGCATGCAGACGACGGACATAGGTGCTTTTGGTATAAAAAAATTCGGAAGGGGAGTTTTTAAAATTCACAACATTTTGCGGGAGAAGAGGGGTGCGAACGAATTTAAAAAATGAGTCCGCATCAATAATTATGGCGGCGAAGGGGAGTATGTTTTGCCCACACGGGGCGGAGACTTTTCTTTGCTGATACCACTCATATGATATATCGTTCGAAAGGCCTGCGACTGCCTTTTCATGTTATGCATCTGTGTGGTCCATCCCCCCCCCCCCCCCGCCAATTGGGGCACTTTTCTAAATTTTGCACATACCACTCATGTTATATATCGTTAAAAAGGTCTGTGACCGCTTAATCATATTATGCATCTCCGGTGTCCATCCCCCCACTTTGCCCCCCCCCAAGGGGGTACTTTTGTAAATTTTTCACAAACCCTTCATGTTACGTATTGTTGGAAAGGTCTTTGACTGCTTATTCATGTTATGCATCTCCGGGGTCCATCCCGCCACTTCCCCCCCTTAAGGGGGGCACTTTTCTAAATTTTGTTGACACCCCTCATGTCATATATCGTTGGAAAGATCTGTGACCGCTTAATCATATGCATATCTCCAATGTCCATCTCCCCACTTTGCCCCTCCCCCAAGGGGGTACTTTTCTAAATTTTGCAGACAACCCTCATGTCATATATTGTTGGAAAGGTCTGTGACCGCTTAATCATATTATGCATCTTTAATGTCCATCTCCCCAATTGCCCCCCCCCCCCAAGGGGTCAATTTTCTAAATTTTGTTGACACCCCTCATGTCATATATTGTTGGAAAGGTCTGTGACCGCTTAATTATATTATGCATCTCCAATGTCCATCTCCCCACTTTGCCCTCCCCCTCCCCCAAGGGGGTACTTTTCTAAATTTTGCAGACAACCCTCATGTCATATATCGTTGGAAAGGTCTGTGACTGCTTAATCATATGCATATCTCCAATGTCCATTTCCCCACTTTGCCCCCCCTCCCCCATGGGGGTTCTTTTCTAAATTTTGCAGACAACCCTCATGTCATATATCGTTGGAAAGGTCTGTGACTGCTTAATCATATGCATATCTCTGATGTCCATCTCCCCACTTTGCCCCCCCCCCCAAAGAGTTACTTTTCTAAATTTTGCACACAACCCTCATGTTATATATCGTTGGAAAGGTCTGTGACCACTTAATCATATTATGCATGTTCCGTGTCCATCCCCTACTTTACCTCCCCCCCAAGGGGGTACTTTTTTAAATTTTGCACACACCCCTCATGTTACATATCGTTTGAAAGGTCTTTGACTGCTTATTCATGTTATGCATCTCCTTGGTCCATCCTGCCATTTCGCCCTCCCCAAGGGGGCACTTACCATTTACTTGCACAACAGCGCTAAATGTGTCAGATGAAAGAAATTCCGCGAGTGCATGTGCCAGTGAAACTTAGCCAATTGCTGTTCTTCAACCTAGCTTTAATTCAAAGTGGGTTTTTTATTTATTTGAATTATTCTGCAAAAGTTTCAAACATTTTAAAGCAGCTATGAATTTTATTTTTATGGTACTATCAAGTTTTTTGCCGTCAAATTTTGACGGGTTCCATCTAGTATACAGTTAACTAACATATTACTACATAAAACAGGGCGTAACACATTTTAAGAACGCATAGAGACACAAAGAATCATGCAATCAATTATTTTACAATCCGTGATAGCAGAGCAGATTGCAATAGCAAGTTAACTAACATTTTACTACATAACTCTGGGCGTAACACTTTTTAAGAACACACAGAAACACAAAGAATCATGCAATCAATTATTTTATAATCAGTTATAGCAGAACAGATTGCAATAACAAGTTAACTAATAATTTACTACATAATTCTGGGCGTAACACTTTTTAAGAACACACAGAATCACAAAGAATCATGCAATCAATTATTTAGCAATCAGTGATAGTAGAACATATTGCAATAGAATGTTAACTAATATTTTACTGCATAATTCTGAGCGTAACACTTTTTGAAAACACACAGAAACAAAAATAATCATCCAATCAATTATTTTCAATCAATAAAGAGGTAAATCTGTAATTTACAAAAATTCTGTAAATTACAGATTTACCTCTTAATGAAGCAGGTGCAATCCCGAATGAATACTCCGTGTTATTATAACTGTAACTTTGGCCTCGACATTGTGATACGTTGCATTTTCTATTTGTTGATATTTTTGAACTCTGACTTACGTTAAGAAAAATTTTTGTTGATGAGGGATTTTCATGTAAATCCGAAACGTCCAATTTTAATATGTTTTTAATGTTTTATGTAAGTGTAATGTAATGTCTGTAATTTTAATGATTTTAATATAATCATACAGTGTTATTTAGTATTTTTGGCATAATTTATCATTCTTTACTCTATTATTATTATTCATTCATTATTTTTCATTTAGTACTTACTTCTATTCCTTATTATTATCTACTTCAGCATCTTACAGTATTAGTACACGGTAGTATTATTGCTCAGTATCACATAGTAGTATTTAGTATTTCTCAGTAGGATTGCTAAATTGTATTTTCAGAATTTGTATTTCAATATTACATAGTATAATTATTTCTCAATATCACAAAGTATGATTCAGTAATGCTCAGTATAATTAGGTAAACAAACTTGCTTGACGGGGCTAGTTGAGCTTAAGCTGAAAGGTGGTCTCCCCGCCTGGTTTGACTTTGACCTTGTCTAGATATCAGTTCATATTTGGGAGGGGCTAATTGAGCTTCAGCCGACGTGTAGGCCTATCCGCTCGGTTTGACTTTGACTTTGTCTAGACATTATCTTTCACCATATCAAAATGTGAAGTTTTATTACAGTATTCTGAATGTGTTGGAAAGTGTTTCATAATCTATGCTTGACGCATGATTTTTCTTTCTTGTTTACATTTATGCAAGTTGTTCACGAATTATGCATATTCTTTAACATAATAATATAATCATTGTTCATAATATCCATGCAAATTTTGTTGCTCATTCCCAAATGGATATCTTCTATTCAAACAAACAGAAAAAAATCTTCTAAAATGCAAATTCAAGTGAATGATGACATTAACTACCTCTAATGCAATATTCAATAAATTATGGATAAACTTCTTGGAGACGGAGAGGTATAAACAATCTATTATTATAGCAGCGTAATCTATCATGGTCTCAGTGGAGGACATAGGTTTTAAAGCTATTGTAATATCCATTCATAATTTTTCTGAAAGTGGATTATATGTAGAAAAAAATGCTGAGTAATATTATTCATAGAGATTAAAAAACATATATTGATTATTTCATTTATTTAAAAATAAATTTTACAATTTAATAAAATGCTCAATTTTCCCGATCTTCATAGAAATGTTTATACTTATTGTCAAAACAAAACAGAAAATCTCTCATCTTTATAATTATTCATGAATATGCTCCATTATAAAAAAAAATTCAAGGTATATGTTAAATAAATATTTAATTTAGAGAAACGCAAGAGCATATTCATATAAATGAATACCCTTACTTTTCGCTAATACAATATTCAATAAATTGCGGATGCAATAGTTTGGATACAAACAGATATAAATAATCCGTCTTTATAGAGAGTTATTTATCATAATTTTAGTGAAGGAGATAATGACATATATGTTGAAGCTATAGTAATATGTACCTACAAAGGTTGTTCGCACATTTTTAGACGATTTCGGCGTTTTTTTTTTTTTTTTTTTTTTCTTTTAATGTTTAAAACATGAATATTGCTTTCTGAAATATATCTATATGATAATCTTATTTCTTGATTCTAATTCTGCGTAATGCTTTCGATGGTAGAAGGTTTTTTGTAAAATTTACAGGGTTATTGCTTCCCATGCCTCTTTAAAAAGTTTCCAGATTCGATTAATCGTGGTGGTTTTGCGCTTTGAAAGAGCTCTTTCCAGCAGACCAAATGCACAATAAACCATAAGAGAAACGTCAGGTGACTTCTTAGGAATATGTTGAAAGGTATACATGCAATACCTGTGTGAGTTTTTAATGTTTTCAACGAATACAGCGGTAGTTTTTGAAGTATGAGCGGTAGCTTTGCTTTCGTGCAGTTTCACTCTTTAAAAGTCGTTGAAATAAAGAAAATAGCATTTTTTCTGTAAATATCGGATGTAACACATTCTTTTAATAATATAATGAATTGATTGTAACATTTTTGTCCAATATTCTTATTTTTATTTTCCCATTGTCAGATAAATTTGCGACAGTCATAAATCCTTACCCGAAACTTCGTTTTCAGCCTTGAAGGGGGCTCTTTTTAGGTGCGTTCGTAATTATATAAATACGTAGCACCTATAGTCGTCGCTTGGTCCGTCCGTCCGTCTGTCTGTCTGTCTGTCCGTCTGTCTGTCCGTCCGTCTGTCTGTCTGTCCGTCCGCATATAACAACGCAAAAACTACCCAACCAAATGGTTTGCAATTTAAAATATATTATCTTTGCAGAATTTTGTCGAGACATTTCAAATTTTATTAAAATCGAATCAAAACTTTAGGAGATATTAATAAAAATATTTATTAAGAAATTTGATTTTTTTTAAAATCGGTGCTTTTTTGTTATAGGAGCTTCCGATGGATGTTAAATCGTCAAGCGACCGAGATACTTATTTTATGACAGAAATTAATCTGCAGACGATATAATTCATTTCACAGAATTAAAAATCATCAAGATCTGAATATTTATATAACTAGCTGATACATATATATCTGAATATTTATATAACTAGTTAAGATATTTGTATGAACAGTGTCATAAAATATATACTTAACTAGCTGTTTAACCCGTTCTACGCACGGGATATCATGAATTTAATTCTAAAACGTGCGTACGAACGCACCTCGTTTGTAACGTTTGACGTACAATTTCCAACTTGTTTTAATGTATTTTTTTTTTCATTTTGAGTCTTTTTACTAAGAATAAGTACTGATTTTCGATATAGCTCTTTCCAATTAATACTGATGTTTATTTTGCGATTAGAAATTTTTATACTATGCGCTTTACAATCATTGTAAACTTCCGAATAAGAATATTTCTTTTCGGAAAACAAAACAAAAAGTATCCTCTGATTCATAGCTTGTTTGAATGCGCCATCTTGTTAGAAGAATAAATTAGAAAGCATCAGACAATAATATGAATTGCAAATAATAAGTTGTTGAAAGAAAGTTTTCCTCTAAAATAATTCCATTTTTTAAAATCATTTATCAAATTTGTCTAAAAAATGTGCGAACAGCCTCTGTATTCACGATTGTCATGAAAGTGATATAAACGAAAAGAATACTGAATAATAGAGACTAAATAAACAAAATTTGATTTTTTTAAAAATAAATTTTTATTTTAATTCATTTGATTTTATTATGCAGATAATTAAGAAATTACTAATATATTACTACATACGAGCAACTGGGCTTAAAAATTTCACAGAACGCACAAAAACAAGGAATGTCATACTATCCATTATTTTGCAATCAATGATGTAATCAATTGTAATCAATTATGTTTCACGAGGCATTATATCGAAGGTACAACCAAACGGCTGCCCAGTTTCTTAAAAAAAAAAATCGATTAATGCAATAAATCCGTGATATAAAACATAACAGCAACAGAGTTATTTGTTAGAAAGATCTAATAACAATATTCTTTTAAAAAATAATAATTTGGTAAAACATTATTTTCTTAATTCAATTTGTTAAGGGAATGCAACTGAATCAAGAATTTTCAAAACCAGTTTTAAAATAATGTTTTATTTATTTTTAAATTTATTCCCAGTTCCATTGAATGATACATTTTTTATAATAAAATAATGATAAAATGTGCATTTTTCATAATGTGAAAAGAATTTTATTTTTCAGTTATTCACAATATTTTTAAAGAAGACAGCCACATCCATCATCTTCATAATTATACATGAGCATGCTCGATTTAAACAAAGTAAAAAACAAATCCTCTTGAATGCTAAATCATGTGAATGATGACGTTGCTTTTGTGCAATAAAATATTTAATACGTGGATAAATTTCAATTATGGATAAATTTCTTTGGAGACAGAGAAATAAACAATCTATCCTTATAGCACAGTAATCTATCAAGATTTTAATGGAGGATATAATGTCACAAAGTCTCTTGATATTTAGTAAAAATGCATGCATAATTTGCATTAGAATGCCTGGCTACTCTTTTATAAGTATACTCTTTTGTACCACTGAGTTTCTGTAGTTATGCGTACGATCATGATATCCTGTATCGCTATATTTGTCCGTTTTTAGAAAAGAGAAGTGTTTTAGAGACATTTTGAATTTTAACGTACATCTTGAATTTTATCGAATGAGATTGAAGTCTTCTTACGTTTAAAAGTAAACTTGTTACCTCAGTGCTCGCTCTCTTTCAGGCATTTTTTTCAGTTTTTCACAATATTTTGGAAACAAGACAGCCTCATCTATCATCTTCATAATATAAATGACCATGCTAGATTTAAATAATGTAAAAAACAAATTATCTTGAATTTTAATTCAAGTGAAAGATGACGTTGCTTTTGTGCAATAAAATATTCAATCAATTGTGGATAAATTTCTTTGGAGACAGATAAATAAACAGTCCAGCCTTATAACTCAGTAATCTATCAAGATTTTAATGGAGGATATAATGTAACAAATTCTCTTGAAGTTTTGTAAAAAATGCATGCATAATTTGCATTAGAATGCCTGGCTACTCTTGTATAAGTGTGGTCTTTGTGTGTACCATATAGTTTATAAGATTTTGCGTACGATCGTTGTCCTGTATCGCAATATTTGTCCGGTTTTTTAGAATCGAAGTGTTTTAGAGACATTTTGAATTTTAACGTACATCTTGAATTTTAGCGAATCAGATTGGAGTCTTCTTACGTTTAAAATTAAACTTGTTACTCCAGAGTCCTTCCTCTTTCAGGCTTTTTTTAACAGTTTTTCACAATATTTTGGAAACAAGACAGCCTCATCTATTATCTTCATAATATATATGAGCACGCTAGATTTAAACAAAATAAAAAACAAACTCTCCTGAATGGTAATTCAAGTGAAAGATGGCGTTGCTTTTGTGCAATAAAATCTTCAATAAATTATGGATGACTTTCTTTGGAGACAGATATATAAATAATCTATCCTTATAGCACAGTAATCTATAAAGATTTTAATGGAAGATTTAATGTCAAAAAGTCTCTCGAATTTTAGTAAAAAAGGCAGGCATAATTTGCATTAGAATGCCTGGCTACTCTTTTATAAGTATACTCTTTTGTACCACTGAGTTTCTGTAGTTATGCGTACGATCATGATATCCTGTATCGCTATATTTGTCAGTTTTTAGAAAAGAGAAGTGTTTTAGAGACATTTTGAATTTTAACGTACATCTTGAATTTTATCGAATGAGATTGAAGTCTTCTTACGTTCAAAAGTAAACTTGTTACTCCAGTGCTCTTCCTCTTTCAGGCATTTTTTTCAGCTTTTCACAATATTTTGGAAACAAGACAGCCTCATCTATTATCTTCATAATATACATGACCATGCTAGATTTAAATAATGTAAAAAACAAATTCTCTTGAATTTTAATTCAAGTGAAAGATGGCGTTGCTTTTGTGCAATAAAATATTCAATCAATTATGATGACTTTCTTTGGAGACAGAGATTTAAATAATCTATACTTATAGCACAGCAATCTTTCAAGATTTTAATGGAGGATATACTGTCACAAAGTCTCTTGAAATTTAGTAAATAATGCATGCATAATTTGCAGCAGAATGCCTGATTACTATTTTAGAAAGATACGTCTAATATAATATCGATACGATAATCGCTAATGTCGATAAGAAGTCTAGTGTACAAGCGATTTTTTGCGATTTTTCGTGTGATCGTGTTGTGCTGTATCGCTAACATTTGCACGTGAATGAGAAAGCTATAATGTATTTTATAAAATTTTGCATAGTGCATATGAATCTCCGAAATTCTCAGTTATTTTGCAAAGATATGTTAATTAGGCAACTGTGGCTGTGTAGTGGCTATATATAGTGTGGTGTTAGTTGGAATCTCTAGCTGCAATCAAAGGGCTTCCGTTGAGGTTTCCCGGGATTGAAGTACTCAGAAGTTCTCGCGTGGCACTTAGACAGTACATTTTCTTCAACAGTACAGGTGTGTTGGTAAGAAATAGTGTTTTCATCTACTCAGACTTAGTTCCTTAACATTAAGTAAGGATTGTGTTTCTAGAAAAAATAAGTGTTTTATAGACATTGGGAATTTTAGGGTAGTACTTGAATTTACCGAATCGGGAAGGAGTATTAATATGTTTAAAATCAAACTTGTTACCCCACTGCTCTTTCTTTTTAAAAGTGATTTAATAAATTATTTTTATTGTTAAACTGTCATTTCTCATTTCAAGTTAACAAGCCACAGAGGCATGTTAAATTGTATTTGTAAAAGTGCTAAAAATATATAAATATATATTCTATTTCACTATTTGGAACAAATTGGAACAAATGAAAAAAAATTAAATTTCATTACGATATATTTTAATACCTTCAAAATTTAAGCAATTGACAAATTAATTAAATGAATTAATTAATTCACAAATGCATTATTTAAGAACCATTTCTTTTTAAAAATGAGATGAAAGTTCTAATTTTATGTTTTAAAAACAAATTTTATTAATGTGAATTAATTTTAAAATGTGATTTTTAGCAGTCATGTTTTGTTATAGGGCAGTTAAATAGTTTTAGATTTTAGATCAGATAATTTTAGAATGAATAAATAGATTATTTAATACCAATTATGCAAGTTTGGAAAAGATATTTTTCAGTTTTTCTGTAGAATTCCTGTTTCCAATATCTAATATATATATTTATATATTGTTTAGCTAAAGTATACAAGATAATAAAATATGTATAATATTTTGGAAACAGGACAGCAAATCCATCATCTCCATATTTGTTTTTGAACATGCTCGATTAAAAAAAAAAAAAAAAAAGAAAAGGAAAGAAAAGAAAAGAAGACAAGTCCACTTAAATGCTGATTCACGTGAATAATTCATTTGCTTTCTTTAATACAACATTCACAAAATTATGGGTGAATTTCTTGCAGACGTATAGAAGTAAACTATCCCCGAATTAATGTGATCGATTATGATTCCGTTGGAGCACATAATTATACAAGGCGTCCTGAATATTCAGTAATAAATACATGCATTATTTTTGTATAAGTGATTAAAAACATTTGTTCTAAAATACAAAATGGCCATAATTAAACTAACAAGGAGAGGGATAAGCTTGGTAATCACAGATTTTGATTATTTTTATATATGTTGTAGGGTAGAAACCCCTTAGTCTCAGGTGCAATGGATTTTATACAACGCTCCTTAGTTCTTTATTAGTTCTCTATAATTGCAAACGTTGTAATATTTTTCTGCAATTAAATAAGGCGTTCTATTAAAAAATTGTGGTAAAACTGTGGTGGACCTTACTGAACTGTCAGCTAGAAAAGTAGCCATGCACTCTAAGAAAAAACGCCTAAAATTACAGCAAAATTTGCTGTAAATGTATGTACCCAAATTGTCAACATATTTTACTGTAAATTGACGGGGAAATGGGCCTTAAATAATATTATGTTTGGAATTTTACAGCAAAATGTGCTTCAAACATGCTAATTTTACTGCAAATAGGACTGTAATCATACTAAATGTTACAGTAAAAAATGCTGCAATTTGGGTGCATAAATTTACAGCAAATTATGCTGATATTTTTGCCGTTTTTTCTGATAGTGTGACTCAGGATTAAAAATATAAACAATTTACTTAAAGCAATAAAAAAGGGTGTATGGAAGTGGAGCGGGCAGTTTTATTCTAACGATGATAAAAAATAAGCTTGAAGAACTGAAACTGAGAGGGGGGATGCTATTTACAAGAAATTCACTAAATTTAAGCTCCAGCTTAAAACGAGATAGTTACGCTGATCGTTTGCCGAAACCTAAGAAATGTTCGCTTTAGCTTTACTATAAATATGTCACTATAAACACAGTAGTTAGCACTATAAAATGACTTTTCAAAATGTTAGAATATTTTTTTTTTCAAAGCAATAGCACTTAGACAAACATCTATACACTATTATATGCCACCAAACCAATTGAAGAATAAACCGAACAACAAACGAAACAAGAGAAAACCAAACTTTAGAGAGAAAAAAAAGTCAACTGTAAACAGCGAATACAATCAATTAGGCTGATGTTCTGAGGTCCTCATTAATTCCCTGGCCTCCCAATATCTGCCAGATATACTGTTACTTGATAGTGCGGGGCACAGTGGTAAATGCTGTGCATTCAAGATTACATCCTCTCCACAAATAGGGCAATTTGGACTTTCAAGAATACCAAATCTGAAAAGGTAATTAGGTAGACAATCGTGTCCCGTGGCAAGTCTAAATAAGGCAACACTTGTTCTTCTTGGTGCTGTAGGGACATGAGATTTTGCATTTTTCCATTCTTTATTTTCGATTTCACTTAGTTTTCTCCTTTCATATTGAGAAATCCATTTTTCTCTAAATGTTAGAATATCACAATGTAAAGAGAACCACGTGGGTTTCAATACTCTTTTATTTGAAATACTAAATTTCAACTCCTCACTAAGCTGACGAATTCACAGTCGAACATTCTACTCCAAGAACAGCTCACTTGAAAACTTTACTGGTATACAGCACGTGGAAGGCTCGACGATGCTCGAATATTGTCTTAGTTACCACTCAGGTCAGGATGCGACAGAATCCACTGGATATAACTCCTACCGCCCTATATACCAGCTAGACGACCACAGATGCCAAATTAAAATTTCATTTAACAAAATAACAGAGAAAATCAGATTTCCGGAGATTTAGACACACTTTGCAAAATTTAAAGGTTGACAGAATAGGTAGTTCATTCACGCACAAATGTTAAAATTCAAGACACCACGATTGCATGCAAAACTAAAAACTGAGATGACCATAAACTACCTTCATAAGAGAGTAGCTAGGCACTTATGCTACAAAACTGTACGTACTCTGGAGTCACTTTCTAAAAATCTCTGATAACATATTTTTTTTTCAAAGAAATAATTATTTGATAAAACATTATACCTTTTTATTCAATTTGGTCACAGAATATAACTCGTTATAAAGTTTCTGTAACAGCAAATTTTGAAAAATCGTATTTATTTATTTTTATATTTATTAAAGTTAATCACGAATGATAAATTTCTTTTAACACAATAAAATGAGTATTTTTCTGATCTCAATAGAACTTTTTGCAGTTATTCACAATGTTTTGAAAACAAGACTGCCATATCAATCATCTTCAATGATATTCATGAGCATGGCCGATTTAGACAAACAGAAAAATGTAAATTCTTTTGAATGCTAATTCGCGTGAATGATGCCATTGGTTTCTTTAATACAATATTTAATAAATATTGCATGAAGTTCTTGAAGACGGAAATAAATAAACGATCATTCTTCCCATCAGAGAAATCTATTATGGTTTCAATGAAGCAGATAATGACAAAAAGTCACTTGAAGCTTCGTTAATAAATGCATGTCTGATATTTTTTAAAGCTGAATTAAATAAAAAAAAATGATGCAATAATATTTATTGCGAAGGAAAAGAAATGGAAAATGGTTAAAATTTCATTTACAGGCATCCCCCGACTTACGTAATTAATGCGTTCCGCAGACTTTTACGTAACTCGAATTTTACGTAAGTTGAATGTGTAATTTGCTTAAGTAACATTTCGTAAAAAACTGCAATATTTATTATATATATATAGATAGATAGATTAGTTACACAGTATTAATTTTTAAATAAAGCATCATGCAGCAGTACTTACTCGGATATAAATTATACAAGTTTGGAAAAATATAAAGGTAAACTGGAAAAACACTTTTCAAATAAAAAATATCTTGTGGAATTTGGGATTTATAAATTTAACATGGATGGAGTGATTTATAACAATTTTTAGATTACTTCAAACGACTATAAAAATAAGAAATAATTAAAGGACTTACCTCTTCTCCACGAATTTTCGATGACAAGACAAATGAATAGCACTCACGAAATGAAATAATTCTTGATAAGCACAAATTATATTTATTAAGAATAAGATGACAACAATGACTAACGAACAATAAAGATTCGTTGGTATGATAATACTGTATATTCCCAACAAAAATATAACTCTTTCTATTACATAAAACTATATTATAATAGTTATAATTTTTATCTACATATTTTATTTATAAAATAATTATCAAAAGTGTGCAAACGCGTATCAAATGCGCTAATGAGTTCATAAATGTAATTTTCAAAAATTGTTTACGCAACTGCGAATTTACGTAAGTCGCAGTATACGTAAGTCGGGGGATGTCTGTATATACATTTTATATCTTTTTAGCATGTAAATTAAAAAGTTAACATGCATTAACTCATGCATAAAGGAAATTTCTATAAGATCATTTTTAATAAGTGATACGAAATTCTAAATGTTATATATTTCAAAAACCAGTTACCAGTTACCAGTTACCAGTAATTTGATTATAATTTTTAGTAGTTCAATATTAGCAGTTATAATACAGAGCAGTAAAATATTCCTTTAGATTAAATATTGCTATAAAGTTTCTCAAATAACAATATGCAGAAAACATAACAATAAAAATATTAATAATAGAAAAGAGTCAATAATTGTTATGTTCAACAACGAACGGTAACAATGCAATATCCACTGGTTGACATTTGAGGCGAATTTAGCGACCTTCATGGCGATTATTTTGACAGCCAAACATGTACGCAATTTTAGAAAAACAGAAACTGAAGAATAAAAATTTCTACAACTCTCTAGAATTTTCTAATACAGAAGATACGTCATAACTGTTAACGTCATCATCGAGGAAAGCTATATGTAGAGCTTATATGTAAATAGAATGGCTAAGAAGAGTCGGTTAATTCTAGTCTACAGATTAGATGGCGTATTAGGATATAAAGTTACTGACTTGTATCTTAATATTTAGTAATAAATTAACAGAAAGTCCCTTTTAATTTTTAAACTTAATACTTACAAAATGTTTCGCAAATAAAAAAAGTCCTTCCGGCCTATACCGGGAGGAAAAGGTAGCTTTCCTATATCTTCGTTTTAAAATTTTAGCTAATGTTACTCGAAAACAGCAAGCTAAACTGCAAAGAAAACGTTTACAAAGGATTCGTTAATACTGAATTTGAATAAGAAATTCGCCAAATTATTGAGCTATAGCCAAGTTGGCTTCATTTATGAAGACTTATTATGGTCGCCAAATTTGGCGATATTTCACAAAATGTCGCCAAGTTTGGCGAGAATTTGGCGCTAACGGATATGAATTTTTAGTTTTATGCGTATGATTGGGAAAATGATTACAACAATGAAAGAAAATAATTTGCGAGAAATCGCGTTCACTAAAACTCATAAATTAATCGTTGTTTTTTTGCAATGGGCTGTCTTGTAATGTGTTAAAAATGTCAGCCACCCTAGAATTTCAAACTGCTCTATCTCAGCCATTTTTTAAGATAGAGGTAAAGCAAAAAATGCTCCGAAATCCTTGTACCAAGGCCTAACAATAAATAAATTTGAATTTTAAACTTTTTTGTAAATTTATTTTAGTTTTAAATCTTTAAGTGGCCGCCATCTTGAAACAAGATGACGGACCAAGCTGGCCAACGAACTCGGTCGAGACATTGGTGAGCTTAATACACACAATTAGTTTCATCCAAATTGATTTATCAATACGAGTGTTATCGTATGACATAGGTCAGATATATATATATATATATATATATATATATATATAAATCCGCATTTGAACGGAGGGTGGTTTTGGGGTCTGGGGTGTCATGATCGGTGAAAATATACCAAAATTTTCCGGAATTGCTTTCCTCCGAATGGCTGCAATAGGTATTGAAAGCTACCTAAAAGCTAAAAAAATACAGTATTTTAGATGGTTGGTTGGTTGTATAGAGTTTAATGGCACAAGGTCCCATTGGGGACAAGCTGCGCCAAAGAAAAAAAAATTATTAAAAAATCCACAAAATGTAATGCTAACAAAAACCAAAAAGGAAACAAAACTTAATGAGAAAATTATCTGGATGGCGTTACCCATCCAGATATAGTCATACAGTGTATAAAATAAATATGAATTCTTAAAAAAGTAAAGTATAATAGTAAAGTAATACATTAAGTAATACTGTATGGATGGGGTTACTCATCCAGATGTCAAGTTAAACGAGTGTAAACTAACATTGTTAAGTAATAAAATGAAGGATATGTAGAAAACTATATCTCAAAATAAAAGTCAGCCAGTATTTTAGAAATACACATTCAAATTGTAATAAAAATAAAATTACCGAAATTTGTTTTCTATCTTATAAGTCTGAAAAAAGCAAATAAAATGTATTTCCGCAGAAAAAAAAGTCTTATTTTAAAATTTTATGAAGGTATCAAGATGAAAACGAATTACAAATGATATCATAGCCACAATTAAAATTTCATAAAAGCATCATTTTTTAAGCGAATTTCATCATTTTTTAAGCGAATGAACGGCTGGCAGCACCATCAGCTGTCACCCAATTTTACGAGAGATAGGTTCACTTCTCTACCTCATACAGTAGTCTTTGGCAATGCGAAAAGATCACAGAAAAAATTATACTTGTTATTCACCCACCTGCACTAGGTCTTCCAAACAACCATATAACGCTCAAACTGTTATTTGATTCCAAATAATCGTTGTTCTTTAGTAAATTATTTTTAAAGGGTCTTTCTCGAAGATATTGTAGTGTATTCTCATAAATTTAAAATTCTAAAATGCGGTATAACTCAATTTAAAATAGAATCTTAAACTACATAATGAATATCTTCGATACTACAGAACGTACTCATTTTCAAAAAGACTACTTCTCGCTGGCCGAGATAAACAGAACTCTTGTTTTTCTGAGTTGTTTAGTTACATAAAGAATTAAAATTGACTTGTTGCCAAACTACAAAAGGGAATAAACAAACATGAAATATAAACTTAGTATAATTGCGAAACGCTTGCTTCAACAATCGTTATTGTCAATTTTAATAATGAAACTTAGCTCGTTCAATGTGAAGTAAAAGTTATTTTCACAGCGATATAACTAAAAAATATGCAATACTTTGGACTGATGTATATAATTGCGTAAAATCATTTAAATCGCTAGGGTTCTTATATAAATATAAAGGAAAAAAAAGTTCTTTGGTAATAGATATGCGAGGATGGAAGGAAGAGTTTTAATTTCGATCGCATTGCAGGTTAGAAGAATTAGTGCGAGTGACATATTTAGTCACAGATATTCTGCATTTAAGTTTCTGGTGTAGTTAGCAAGCGTTGTTATTTTTTCAAATTTGTATATTTATAAAGGATAGAGTTTGAGGATTTAATTTTCTATTTTTCTGATACAAGATTTTTTTTCTTGATCCATGTATCTTTATTTTAATTTATTTTTTACTTTTTTTTATTACTGCTTTTTAAGTAATCGAGATTTATAATTATTTTTTACCCTGAGATTATATTTTACTGTAACCCTAAGAAAAAGCATCGTATTAATTGTGCGGACTGTTAATTTATGTACAATTGCAATCAATTAAAAAAAGAAGTGTTGAACGAATTCATCCAATAGTTTTTACAGTTAATACAAATGCAAAAAAAAAAAAAAAAAAAAAAAAAAAAAATGTAAACGACGATTTTTTTTTCACAGTTCATTTATCTGATTTCCAAAAGAAAATATTTTAATTACCTTTAAAAAGTTATTACCTCTAAACTAAAAGTATCAAAAAGATTTTACTATTGAATGTTAATTCATTTTTTATAAATTATATTTTTGCATTCCATAATGTTATTAAAATCATACCGTTAATGGACCGTTCGATTCAAATTTACAGTTAAATTTACAGGCATGCGAATTTATGCTAGAGGTAAATTTAGTTGAATATATGATTTTTCACCCAAAATATGTTAAGATTAGTTTTAGAAATGGCTTCATACAGGAACTGATGACATTTTGAATCATAAAGAATTTCAAATACAATAAACGATAAACGAGAAGAATTTTTTGTTCTCTTTTCTGACGTATGTATTTTTTCAGATACTAGTTGAGGCTATATTTCTTAAATTTTTTGCCGAGCAAGTAAAGAGATGGAATGTGAGAAGTTTAAGAATATGAGAATATCGAATCTGGATATGAGTCATATCTAGATCATCTGCATTCAGTAAAGAGGCAATTCAATGTTATTTTAAAACCACAGACCATTAAAAATGCTTTTAAGAATCGATAAATAAAGCAAAATTTATGTTCTCTTAAGTTTAGTTTCTAATTGCCCGTAAATTAAAATTTTTTGCTTTCAGTTTGGAGATTTCTTTTTTAGAATTTTAATATTTAAAAAAAGATAGAAGATGCAAAATATTACTCAAAATTCCAAAAAAAAATGTCCTTCAAGTATAAACCAAATCACGTAAACTTATAAAAATGTCCAACACCCCTAAAAAAGCCTTAAATAATTGTTTTTTTTTAAATAAAAAGAAATGTAATTTGGTAAGCTTGAATAGCCATAACAACTTTGCGTCTCTAAAATTAATTTTTTTGTGAATTAGGTGCATCATTAAGCCAAAATAAGCTTCGAGCTTTCTCACCCACAAATTTCTGGATGTTTTAAAAAGTTTTTTAAGTTTTTGAAAATGCTCTATTACAATTGGTTCATCGAGTCCGTCAATATGTAATAGAACAGAATCTTTCTTCGGATGTCACTGCGATGCCCATATTGCCTATGAGTTCAGATTTGTCACTGATAAAAATTACATATTTCCCTGTGTGTTGCGATGCAAACAAATGCATTGCATTGATTTGAATTTGTTTTCAGCATTTTTAACAATATATTTTGTAACAAAATATAGTATAAATTGGCTCTTATCGAGCCTTCTTCTTTCATTTAAATTTTTTTCGTGCGCAAATGCTTCAATGTTCAATAGAGTGTGATTAGTAGCCATATGCTTATCATGAACATAGAAAAGAAAAGAGAAGAAAGAAAAACAACTTCAAAAACCACAATTTTCAGTGGAATAATTCGATTTACTCATATTTACTAGAAATATATTGCACACAAAGTTTCCACTAGCCTAATGATGCAGAAGTATTTAATCTCAACTCTTTGGAACAGTGCAAAGGATTCCTGTTAATCGTCTGCTGAAGCTAAAGAACGATTTGAAACATTGCCAGTGGGGGGAAAAAGCACATAATGGAATCTCTGAAACTGAAGATTTTCACCAATATTGTAATATTTAACAGACGAGTAAAAATGTATTTAAATCCAAAATTATACCAATGTTTACCTGTATTCCTCGGTAAAAAAAGGAGTAAAAGGAGTAAAAGCTGTCTATGTTCTTAAAAGTTTATTTGAAAAGAAAGAAATTTAAATAATTTCACGTACAATGTTTTTCTGAATAAAGCCAAAAGTACTCAAGAATGTATGAGAAGTATCTGAAAAATTTATTTCTGAAAGTTTATCACCCATTAAAAAAGAGAAAAAAAGAGAAAAAAAACTTAGAAACCACAATTTGAGGGAGAAAATTCTATGTTCGAACTTTTTTCTACGCATTACTTATAAAAGTCTGCTAGCCTAATGATACAGAAGTTTTGAATCTCAACTTTTGGACAGGTTCAAAAGATTTCTGTGAATCGTCTGCCGCAGCTAGAGAAGATCTTCATTAGAGGATAAAACATATAATCGAACTACTCAACCTAAAGATTTTCACAATTTTTTTATCTCTAATAGACAAGTAAAAGAACATTTTTATCCAAAATGCTAACAAAATTAATTTTTATTTTTCGAAAAAGAAAGAAAGAAAATTTAGAAAGTTTTAATGGATAGGTTATTTGGAAAAAAAAACTGAATAAAGCTAATTAAAAACTAGTCGTTGGGGGCCACCGTAATACTTACCCATCATGGATATGCATAATGTAAAATATTAAAATAAAAATGTGTAAACTACTTATAAAGTGCATTGCAATTTAAATAAAATCGTGGCTTGATGACGTCACAAACTTTAAAGTCTCGATTACTGAATTGCTTGAAAGAAACATCCTTATAACTCCAAAAATAATAATCCTATTAACTAGCAGTTTACTGCATCTGATTAAGCGTCAAATTTCCAATTAAAATATAACTTTGAAGTGAAATTTGGATGAAATACAGGGTCATGAAAAATCGAAGAGTGTGGAAATAGGATTCCAAATATCTCGGCAACTAATTATCCGATCAACTTCATGCTTTATGCAAAATTTATGTTTTTTTAATGTCTTTTATATTCATTTCTTAAAATAAACAATTTCGAAAAATTTTATATACCTTTCATCAGAACGAATATTTCGAGAGTCCGAAAAAAATTGTTCCGGTTAATCGAGGTTATTGAAATGAAATAGGCTTCTTCTCATTATTACATACTAAGTACATACCAAATTGCAAGTCTCTATCTCAATTTTGTTGGGGAGATAGAGCGTTTACAGACACACAGACACACAGACACAGAGACACACACACAGACACACAGACGGACGGCAAATTTTTTTTTTTTTCTAAAAATATGTTTTTCGGTATCTCCAGTGTCTGAAACGTGTAAATCCGTCAAAAAAAATTTTCGATTTTCAAAACGATTACAAGACTTACCCTATACTACGTATGATGGGTAAGTAATAAATAAATAATTTTCACTTAAAACTTTTCATGCATAAATGTAATTGGTGTAGTTTTGTATTTATGCTCAAAATATGACCGGTGACCAAAAAAAAAAAGAAAAAAAAATTGTAATTTAACAAATTACAACAACCATTGGACAAATGTTTCAAAAGCTTTAAAAAAATCAAATTAATTAAAAACATTAATTATTAAAAAATGTTCATTGGAACCATCTACAAATAAACGCATTTCCCATTAGTAGAGTTGAAGAGACACTGGCATTCTATGTCCTCTCAAAAATATTCATTTGAACCATCGCCGCAGTTATTGAAACAAATTTTCCATTACTATACCTTATCCTTAATATATACCTTAATATTTTGTCGGGTACTTCCTACAATAACTTTAACTCTTGTTTAGATTGATGTCTGAGCTAAAGGTATTGCGAGGACATGAAAGTTGAAGACCACTTTTTTTGCTTTATAAGACGATTTTTCATCCGACGTCAATTTTTGAATCCGGTTTCTTTTCATATCTGATAGTTTGCATCTATTTTTTTTTTATAAATTTAACATTTTTGTAATGATTTTATGCATTTCTATTGCCTATTCAAAGAAAAATTCTTCTAAAGTTCCAGAATTTCGTTAAAAACGCTTTAAAAAGAATTCTTTTAAAGTTACAGAATTTCGTTAAAAACGCTTTAAAAAGAATTCTTCTAAAGTTACAGAATTTCGTTAAAAACGCTTAAAAAATAAAGTGACGACGCCAAGAGGTCCATTCTCGACCGAAAACAACAACCATTTTCCCAATGGTTAAACAAACAACAAAATACTAAAGTAAAAAAAAAAACCTTTCAGAGACTACAATTTCCAAGGAAAAATTGGTATTCTATCACTTTTGTTCGATGTATCAAGCATAAAACTTCCACTTGTCTCTATTGTATCTTGTGTCTTTAGCTCTATACAGGATAATTTAATCTCAAATCTTTGGATGTGTACAAAATATTTCTGTAAATTGTATGTCGTAGCTGAAGAACATTTTCAAATTTACCGGTATAGGAAAAAATACGCATATTAATATTTTAATCTTTAATGGACAAAAAAAAAAAGGATTCTAAAATTCTAATAAAAATTTACTTTTATTCCTCTTTGAAAGAAAAAAAATATTTCCTGAAAGTTCTTTTGAAAATAGGTTATATGAATAAAATGTTGAATAAAAAAGCTAAATTAATTTCACTTAAAAACTTTTCGTGAATAAAGGCCTCAATGCTCAATATTGTTGAGAAATATCTGAGTTCTGGACGCTCATCATCCACATAAAAAAGAAAAACAGAAACCACTAATCGCGGGAAAAATCTGTTTCCTCTCTTTTCTATACGATATTATTGCATATAAAATTTCCACTTGCTTAATGATACAGAAGTATTTAATCTCAACATTTTTGTAGAGGTGCAAACGATTTCTGTACATCGTCTGAGTAAGATTAGCCTTAAGATTTTCACTAACAGTTTAATCTTTATTAATAATACAAGCAAAAAAGCCTATGGATACAGAATTCTAACAGGTAATTTTTATTTTTTTTTTTTCGGAGAAAGAAAAAAGGAAAACAACCGGAAAGTTTATTTGAAAAAGATAATAAAATAAAAAATCAATTACGTTTCGCTTTTTTTTTCGGGAATAAATACATCACTGTTCAATAGAGGGTGATGAGTACATAAAAAAGAAAGTAATGGACGTTTATTACGCCCATGAAAAAGAATTTGATTTGATTGCCTAAGAGGGACTACTCAAACAAGGAAACCAAGTCTGTAGAGCATAGTATCCCTCCCGGTCCCTTTATTAAGGTCTTAAAAAAAAAAGGTTACAGTGTTCAGCCCCAGCCCATGAAAAAGAATTAAATCACTCAAAAACTACAATTTTTTGTTAAAAAAGTTCTATTTCAACGCTTTTGTACAATATCTTGCACTTAAAATTTCCACTTGCCTAATGATACAGTATTTAATCTCAAATATATTTCATCTCAAAATTTTTGAACAATCGCGGCAAAAAAAAAAAAAAAAAAAAAAAGCGAGATAGTGTAAAAAGAGAACACACCATGCATTTTAATCACGGAAATACCTCGACTGGAAATTGTCTTTTTTTAATTTGTGATATTAATATATATATATATATATATATATAGTAATTTAACAAATTAAAACAACCATTGGAAAAATGTTTCGAAAGCTTAATATATATATATATATATTAATTATTCAAAAATATTCATCGGAATCATCTACAAATAAACGCATTTGCCATTACTACAGTTGAAGAGATCCTGGCATTCTCTGTCCTCGCAAAAATATTCGTTTGAACCATCGCCGCAGTTATTGAAACGCATTTCCCATTACTATACCTTATCCTTAATCTATACCTTAATATTTTGTCGGGTCCTTCCTACAATAACTTTAACTCTTGTTTAAATTGATGCCTGAGCTAAAGGTATTTTGAGGAAATTAAAGTTGAAGGACCACATTTTTTGCTTTATAAGACGATTTTTCATCCGATATCAATTCTTGAATTCGACTTTTTTTCAAATCTGATAGTTTGTATCGCTCCTTTTTGTAACGATTTTATGCATTTCTATTGCCTATTCAAAGAAAAATTTATCTAAAGTTACAGAATTTCGTTAAAAACACTTAAAAAGAATAAAGTGACGACGCCAAGAGGTCCATTCTCGACCGAAAACAGCAACCATTTTCCCAATAGTTAAAAAAAATAATAAAAAATAGAGGAAAAAAAATTCAGTATTAAAAAAAATTATACTGAAATTCAACCAATTTTTGAAATTTTCAAAATGAACATCTAATTTGACATCATTTTTTTCCTAAATTTTTCTTTAGGATACCTAACGGGAAGTCATTCGGTCAAATAGTTTAGGAATTACGAAGATTTAAAGTTTGAAACTCCTAATGTTAAATTCATTTGTAATCGTTGCAAAACAAATTGCAATGGGAGCAGTTTTTTAAGCATAACTCAAGAACTATATATCGGAACGATCTCTAATTTTGGATTCGTGTATTTAAAGTTTCTAGAAATTGATTTTTGTTTAAAAAATCATTGGTGACTGTCGGATTCCCTTTAAGTCCACCCAACTTTGAAGAATAATCCGGTATTTTAATATGCTGCCACCACCGATATGATTACGTGATATCGGTCACGTTATGAGAGGTATGTTGAGAAAAAGACGACTTCTTTCAATTAAACTTAAACGAATAAGTTATTTACGCAGTCTTTACAAATAACAAGACAATATTTACAATTACAAACTCGGATATAGTTGATCCGGTTCCACATTAAATAAATTACAGAAAATACGTTCGGTGTACTGCTAAACTACGCTAATTAACTCAGATACCAGAGATTACTATTAATCTCACAAACACTTTATCTCTTCACTCCAAGAGATCTCTTTCCACACACGTGTCCCAGAGCTCAACTCTCTGCTACGACCAACACGTTTCGCACCCACGTTCAAACTAACTCTCTCTCACCGGTCAACCCAAAAGCATTCTTTGTCAACGGGGCTCGTCCCCTGTTTGCAAGGGTTCATTAACAGAACGTAATCCCCTTATGATGGATCTGTCTTCTTAGGGAATGGGTGAAATCTGTCTTATCTATGGGCTTGCAATCGAAAAACTCCTTCTACTATACTAAACCTTCTTTCAACACAAATCATGTCACTCACCTACACAGATTAAGATTTCCAGATAGGAAAGGAGCGTCAGTTTAAAGCTTATAGTACACAGTAGATAAGCACACAAAAAGATAATATCCCATAACAATAGTTCTAAGCCTGCAGCTGCCAGGGAAAACCTGACAGTGACAATTCATATTTATTTTGAAAATTAATTTAAGCTATACTTAATTTTGAAAAACAAAGAAATGAATTGTAACTTAAAACTGTTTTGTGCATTAATGCACCAATGTTCAAAGGATAATTATTTATGAGTAGTTTGGATGTTTATCATGCACATGAAAATAAAAAAAAAGAACCTCCAAAACCTCGATTACGTCTAGTAACCTAATGATGTAGAAATATTTATTGTCACCTCTTTAGACAAGTTTTTATGAAACATCTGCCATACGTAAGAAGTAACGTAAGAACCTTTAACTATTTCCTTCTTTTGTATCATGTTTTCAAATAAAACTCCCACCAGTTTAATAATATAAAAGTGCTTGATCTCAACTCTTTTGTCAGGTACAAAAGATTTCTGCAAATCATCTGTCGAAGCAAAAAGGACGTTTTAAAACATTACCAATGGAGGAAGAAAAAAAAAACATAAGTGAACCTCTCAATCAATATTTTAATCTGTAATAAACAAGTGTTTAATCAACAAGTGCTTAAACAAGTGTAAGCAATTTATTCCAAAAATTGGTACTTCTCTACTATCCCGTCGACCACTTTTCATAACAAAAACTATCGCCAAACTGTAACGCCTAATAAACGGGAGAACGTTGCCATTGGAATATAAAAAAAATAAATAAATAAAATATAATAATTTAAGGACACAGTTATTATTTTAATTAATGAAATAACTAATAAATCAGTAAAACATATTGAAAAATACACGCAAATGGCGAATTAAAAACTACTTGATGACATAACAAACACGTATAATGCTTCTGACATCCAGTAAATGGGACTGCATTTTTGACGTTTAATCATACAGTTTGGCGATAGTTTTTTGTTATGAAAAGTGGTCGACGGGATAATAGAGCCCAAAAATCTAACAAGGTTTATTTTTGTTTTTCGGAGAAAGAAAGGGAAAGATTTTACGAAACGATTATTTAAAACAAATAAATACATAAATAAAAGAAAAAAATTAAATAAATTTTAATTAAATATTCTTTAAGCACAAAGACAGCAATGCTCAATAAAGTGTGTCCCTTAAAAATAAACTGTTGGATGAAATATCATGCATATATATATTAAAAAAAAGGCGAAAACTACAATTTGCGATAGAAAATTTGTATTTTATCGCTTTTAATTCATGTAGCGCACGTAAACCTTCCACTAACGAAATGACACAGAAATAGACACAATAGTTTTCTGTAAATTGTCTTCCATAGCAAAGGAACACTTTGAAACGTTGCCAGTCGGTAGGATAAAAAAAAAATCGGACCTCTCAACCTACTGATTATCACCAATATTTTAATTTTGAACGGCAAAAAAAAAAAATAATAATAATAATTTGAACAGGACTTTTTTTTATTGTTCAGAGGAAGAAAGGGGGAAATCGGAATATGTATGTGAAAGCGTTTTTGGAAAGGAAATTTTTACAAAAATAAATAAATAAATAAATTTCACTTAAATACTATTCGCGCATAAATGAATCTAAAACAAATTAAGCATAACTTACATATGAATAATAAAGTGATAGATAATTATTAAAGATAAATTATTATAAGTTATACATTTAAAAAAAAACCCTCACGTGATCATTTTCTGTGGAAAAATTCTATTTCTTCACCTTTGTTCGAAGTTATACACAAAACTCCATTTGCCTAATAATACAGAAGTATTTAATCTCAACTGTTTGGATCTACCAAATATTTCTGTAAATCGTCTGTCGTAGTTAAAAAAAAGTTTTGAAACATTTCCAGTGGAAGGAAAAACAAAAACAAAATCAAACATTTCAACCTAAATAGTATTTTCACCGATATTTTAATCCATACTAAGCAAGTAAGATAACAAACATTTTAATCCAGAATTCTAATTGGGTTTTCTGTTATACTTTGACGAAAAGAAATAAAAATAAGGAAGGTTCTGGTGAATAATTTATTTCAAAAGAAAAAGAAATAAAAATATTAAAAGTAAGTAAATTTCTTTTTAAAATTTTTCCTGAATAAATTGAATTAATGCACAAAAAAATTTGATGAATATCTGAAAAATAAAATGCTAGCTATAGTTATCAAGCACATAAAATAAATATTAATAATAACTCAAAATTCCACTACTTGTGGTGTAAAAATTCTATTCCCTCATATATTGCACATAAAATTTGTACTAGCCTAATGATACAGAAGTATTTAATCTCAACCCTTTGGACAAATACAAAAGATCTCTATAAATCGTCTGCCACAGAAAAAGAACGCAAAAGCGTTTTGAAACATTGCCAGTGGAGGAAAAAAAAAAACCCGAACCTCTCAATCTAAGGATTTTCACCAATATTTTAATCTCTAATAGCCAAATGAAAGAGCATTTTAATCCAGAACTCTAACAGGGTTTATTTTTATTCTTCGGAGAAAGAATGGGAAAAAAAATCCGGAAAGTTTTTTCAGCTTAGTGAGAAATTTTGAAGTGTTTCCTTAATCGATAAGATGGAACTGTTAATCCTTTTGCTTTTTCTATATTTTTTCTCTGGTAAGCTAATTCGGATTTAATCGATATGCTGACGTCATTACTTTTGTGTCGGGTTGTTTCAAAAGAATGTCTAAGCTGCGATCAAATTTCCTGATTTACATACTTATGGGTTTTTGCGGATAAGTTTTACAGTATTTTTTTTTTGTTGTTCGGGTTTTATTACAATGTATTATTGGTTTATCTTGGTTAGTTAACAGTTTTAGCTGATGGAAAGTTGAAGTATAATAGAAAATGTATTTGCATAAGATGCATCCGATTAAGATTGTTAACGCGATAACAAAGAATAATTTCAAATCAATCCCGGAACATACTTTTTCTATTTAATTTTACCCTTTTATAAGTATCTCGTCAATATTTTGAGCTTTTAGTACTTAATGCTGAAATATAATTCAACATGAATAGATAAAATAGTTTCATTGTTTAGTATTTGGGTATAGAATGAATGGTCGATATGAAGTTACTTTTTTAGCTGACAGGCTATCAAAGCCTGAGAGCTAATGTGCCCGCCCGTTCTGTATGCACGTAACGCGATAACTCTTGATATAGAAATATCCGTTTTGCTTAAAATTTTGTTAATAGGTTCATTGTGATAAGGTGCTTCCCTGATTAGTTTTGGAGGTTCATTGGTTAAGTATAAAGGGAGGAATGGAGGGCTAATCCCCCTTAACTTAGATAAATGGGTTTTCCATGCGGAATTATTTGATTTGCTTCAAATTTTGTATATATGTTCATTGTAATAAGGGGCTTCCCTGATTAGTTTTGGGGGTTCATTGGGTAACTATAAGGGGGAGCGAAGGATGATCCCCCTTAATAGATTGTCGATTTCTTTATTTTTCGAGGGGCTTATTTAAAATTCTTTGAAATAAAAGTATAATATACAATTAGAGTGAATCAATGCCCTCAGTTTAACTGGGCAGTTTTCTTTTTAATTTTATAGTGTTTTACTTTACTGAAAATAAAAACTATTTAAAAGCATGATGATCAAAGCATTTTCAACCCTTTATAGCATGGTTCCTGTCTGTTTTTTACGAAAAAGAAATAATATATTGGTGTTAATGAAGGAAAAATATAATTTTGAACAATTGCTTATATTTTAAGTCTATAGATTATATACATTATATTTAGACATAGTTTATACAAAAAATATTCATAAAAAGAAAGGAATAAAATAAAATGAAAAATATTGTTGGTGTGGAACTATTTTTATAATGTTAGTATTTAAAATAGTAGAAAAAAACAGTATTTAAAGCGTGATGATCAGTGCATGTTTACCCTTTTTGTATAAATTTTACTCTTAGCAATACTTAATGAACTTTAAGTGGTTAAAAAAAAAATAATTTTAAAATATTGCTTACATTTTTAAGTCTCTAGATTTCCATAAATAAATATATAAAAAGAAAAAAAAACTAAAAATTGTTGCTAGTAGAGCATTATATTTGTAGAGTCCTGGAAATATATCATTTAAAAGCTATATGAACAAAGTACTTTTAACCTTTTGCTGCATTATGTTTATTTGTTTGTTACGAAAAATTACTTCATGCTGTCTGAGTAGTAGAAAATAATAATAATAGTAGTAATAATAATAATAATAATAATAATAATAATAGCTTTTAAAATATTGCTTACATTTTACGTCTATAGATTTACATACAAGTCAAAAAAAGAAAAATAAATAAATAAATAAAGAAGAATTAAATAATAATAATAATAATAATATTGCTTTGCTACCAGAACACTGTTATTATAGTACTACAACTTTCTGAAAAATACCATTTAATGGAATAATGATGATATTACTTTTAACTTTAATCGTTTATTGCACTATTTTTGTTTGTTTGTTAGGACAAAAGAAATACCTGATGCTCTTTGAGTGGTGTAAAAATAAATAATTAAAATATATATTGTTTATATTTTTCAGTCTCTTGATTAAATAAAAATCCATAAAAAGAAAGCAAAAAACTTTTGAAATACTGCTAGTAGAGTACTTTTTTTTATAGTGCTCAATCTATCGGGATAAAATACCATTTAAAATAACGATAATCAGAGTACTTTTAATCATTTACTTCATGATTTGGGCTTGCTTGTTACGAAAAAAGAAATAACGCCCTTTCAGTGGTTTAAAAAGAAACAATTAAAAGATATGGCTTCTATTTAACCCGTCAGCACACGCGCCTCTTTCCATTACGTTACTACACGCACGGGATAAAATCTACCCCAATGTTTTTTTCTTGTGTCAATTTCCCACCGGTTTGATTATAAACAAATACTTATATTTTGAAATAAACAGTAAATCAATAAAGAACATAATTTAATTGAAAATAAGAAGTTATTTTATATTTAAAGCAATAAATAAATAAATAAATAAAACCTAGCACTAAGATTTTTTTCTGCATAGCATTACATACAAAGTTTTTACAATCCGAATTCAGCCATGAAAATACAAAAAAATATAAAACTGATATAGCGAAACTGTATGTGAAAGAGTTGTAAACGTTTAAAACGTAAAATTTTCCTATCATTATGCATTACGTTATAACTAGAGATCGACCGAAATTTCGGTTTCGGTTTCAGTTTCGGCGCAAAATCGTAGTTTCGCCGAATATTCGTTTTCGGCGAAACTGCTTCCAAAATTTCGGCCTGACCGAAACTATCTGTATTTCAAAATCTCGTTCCTTCTTTCGGAAATTTTCAACTTTACTCATTGATATGAGTTGTATCGGCTCAAATGAGAGACTGTTTATTGCTGAGAACTCGACTGTTTATCATTATCGGTCATGACTGATCCATGATGCGAGTGTAAATCATAAAGCAAGCAAAGTATATATGACTAAACTTAAAAGACGTTTATCACTTGATCTTTAAAAGCTGAAAACGTAACAGTAATAGAATTTTTTTACTTTATAACTCCAGAATTTTTCAAATGGTTTATGAGAAAGGTGCTGTTAAAACATATAAAGATTTACGAAATTTATTATAAAAGATATATCGAGGTATGTATACTAAAAATAATTTTTTATTAGATGAAATTCGAATAATTGGAAATCATTTCTGTCTTATTGCTAAATTAATTGCGTTTTATTTTATATGAACAAAAAATATTTTTGGATAGAGGCACAGAGAGTCAACTTGGCACCGGAGATCAAATTTTCAAACAGGGGTGCCATTTCAATACTTTCTTAGGGAGGCAGGGAATGACAAATATTTTTTTTGGAGAGGGGGGGGGGGGGTGATCAAAGATTTATTTTGATCTTATTGTGCACATCCTAAAAGAAAATTGACAACTGTTACATTTTTATCCTTATATATATATATTTAAAATTAGCTAAAGTATAAAATGGTGTTAAACATGTCTCACTTCGAGAATATTGAAATGGAAAATAAAGTTTATATTTAATAATTTCTAGGCTTAAAATGTTGTCTTAATGCTAATTTTCCTTTTTTAGTCAATTTAAACAAATTAATTTAGCTTTTGTGCCCTTTACTTATGCTTTTACTTAAACAATTACTTCTACTTAACCAATACTTAACTCTATACTTAAACAATTTAAATACAAAATATTAACGAACAGAAAATATGAATTTATTTAAAAATTAAATATTCATTATTGAATTTGTTTTACATTATTTAACTACATTGTTAATTAATTATTGATAAATGCCTATAATTATTGGTTGTTATAAAATAATAAAATATAAAAGTTGTATTACTCATGTTTCATTTTTGTTTGAAACTTATACACAAACATATATATGTACGTTTGTTTGTTAGAAATGTGGTTCAATGCACGTATAATTAATAAATTAATTAGTAACGTAATTAGTTATTATTAAGTAATTATTAATTATTTATTATTAATTAATTAAATAATTAATAATTATATGCAGTTATGTATGTATTAATCAGTTTTTAAATTTTTTGACACTTTCGGTTTCGGTTTCGGTTTCGGCCGAAAGTGGGAAGATCACCGAAATCCGGTTTAGGTTTCGGTTTCGGTCTTAAAACCTGTTTCGGTCGATCTCTAGTTATAACACGCGTGGGGTAAATTTCCTCCCACGTGACAGTTTTATAACAAAAGAATAGAAAATCCACAACCGGTGGTGAATTCCTTTTGTCCACATCTTGATATATTTCAGCTTGAAAGGTACTATGAAGCTCAGAATGCTCACAAACAATTTTCGCACATTTTTAAGTAATAGTTATGAGCTGTGGTGGATTTTATCCCAGCGCGTGTGCTGACGGGTTAAGGGTTAGAGTATCATAGTTGAGGTCAGGGCTTTACAAATTTAATAAAATCTGGTAGCCAGCAAAAAATTCTAGTCGCCAGTAAAAAATATTTACCCCTCCCCTCCCTCATCACCTATTTTTAAAAATTACATAGTTTTTTTCCCCTTATGAATTAATTGATAAAAAATAATAACAAGCATAGTTTAGACTTATTAGTTACATAGTTTTGAATAGTATATGATTTAGAAAGAAAATACAAACTAAGTTTTCTAATAAAACTTATCAAAATTATATATTTCTGAAAAAAAAATAAAGAAATGTTTGTTGTAAAGCGGAATTAACCGGAATGTTCGGAAAATGCTGATTGCCGAATGCTTTAAATGTCCAGATAGTTGAGTGCTACAAAATAGATTTCTAATGAGGGGGTTATCAATGAAATGGTGAAGCAGTAAAATTATTTGTGGCCTATTTTCCTGTCGAAGTCAGTCAAATAATTCAGATTTTTTATTTTAAAATTTACATTTCATGAACTTATTTTTGCTATATTAATCGAAAAAGTTAAAAATATTTCTTGTTGGAATATGATTTCTATATTTCTTAATATTTTGTAATTTTGCAAAATTTATAATGAGATATCTTCAAAGAATTACGAGGGCAGAGAAAAATAACGTTTGTACTTATTTCTTAAGTCAATTGTGTACAAAGAAAATTGACATATAACTTGGTCGCCAGATGAAAAAAACTTGGTCTCCAGTGGCGACCTGGCGACCGCATTTGTCAAGCCCTGGTTGAGGTTTATTCCAACATAGCAAAAAATGCCGGGCCAGGACTCGAAGCTGGGTATCTTAGCTTGCCTTGCCAATGCTCTTTCTCCTGAGCTACCCCAACGATATGCTGGCTGACATAATTCACTCTTATTTGTTGGACATGGCTACGAGCTGCAGCGCAAATCTCATTCATCCAAGCTATAACTATAGCACTTACGTGATGAAAGTGATATAACATGGAAACTCCTGTATACCATTTAATTAGGTCATAATGAACAGAGGAAAGTATATTCAACTAGGTAAATACTGCTAGTAGAGCACTATTTTTATAGAGTCACAAACTGTCTGAAAAAAAAAAAAAAAAAAAAAAAAAAAAACATATAAAACAATGATTACTAAAGTACTGCAGGGTATTTGTTCGTTTGTATGTTTACAAAAAATACTTGATGCTCTTTGAGTGGTGTTAAAATAAGGGAAAAAGTAATTTAAAAAATATTTCTTACTAAAATTAAAATGAAAAAGTGCACACAAAAACATGTGATTCCATTACCTAAAATATGATTAAAACTTTAATTAGATTTTAAAAGATTAAAACCGAGCACTTTCGGCTGTGAACCCAGCCTTCATCAAGATTTATAATAAAAAAACAATTGTTAAAACACAAACGTCCAGATCACATTCTTGTAAACAATGTCTCTGTACTGCGTGCCTACGGGGAAGTTTAAATCATTCACATTCGTCCAACGATCGGTCGGTATTCTTGTAAACAGTATGTCTTTGTACTGCGAGCCTACCGAAGAGTTCAAATCATTCACGTTCGTCCAACGGTCAGTCGGTTGATTTGAACTCTCTGGTAGGCTCGCAGTACAAAGACATACTGTTTTACAAGAATGTGATCAGGACGTTTGTGTTTTAACAACTGTTTTGTATTATAAATCCTGATGAAGGCTGGGGTTCACAGCCAAAAGTACTCGATTTTAATCTTTTAAAATCTAATTAAAACTTTAATTAGATTTTAAAAGATTAAAATCGAGCACTTTTGACTGTGAACCCAGCCTTCATCAGGATTTATAATACAAAACGGTTGTTGGAATCACATGGAATCACATGTTTTTGTGAGCACTTTTTATTTTAATTTGACAAAGATGAATTTAAACATTCTGAACTTGATTTAATATTTCTTACATTTTTACGTTTTACACAGAAGTCTGTAAAAAAAAAAAAAAAAAAAAAAAAAAAAAACCTTTAAATACCGGGTGGTTACAATATAAGTATCTCTATTTGGAGCTGTCTGTAGCTCGAAGGAATAACCCGAATGAAACCAAGATCGGTACACTTACTAGTTGAGAAGGGGGAAGAAGAATGGAACAATAAAAAAAATTAATTGCAATAATCGCCGACAGATGGCGCTTTTCAGTGTGAAATGTAAAGTGTAATATTGTGTATCATGGAGTTGGAGCTGTCACAAACCTGGATGACTTTATCGTATATCACGACACGTGCGAAACATCACTCCTCGATGCGTTACAATCCGCAGTTGAGCACGTCGGTCGTGCACCGCCTGGATTGTAGCCTGCAACACAATGGGTATGTGGCACCTGAACATGATCAGCACCGCCATGCGAAAGCGTTACCACATTCATTGTGACATTTTCCAATAAATTAGGTGTGCCATCCGGTTTGACGCGTTAATTCTTTGTTCTTGTATTACACATTAAATTTCGCACTCAGAAGCGCCATCTGTCGATGATTATTACAATTATTTTTTTTATTATTCCATTCTTCTTCCCCCTTTTCGAATAGTAAGTGTACCGATTTTGGTTTCATTCGGGTTATTCCTTCGAGCTACAGACAGCTCCAAATAGAGATACTTATATTATAACCACCCTGTATATTGTTTGTATAATACGCGTTTTATATTATCTACTTTTCTGAATATGATGATGAGAATATTTTTATCCCTTTACTGTATGCGTTTTGTTTGTTTGTTATGAAAAAAATACTTGACGCTCTTGAGTGATGTATAAAAGTTAAAAATTAAATAAAAATATTACTTAATTATTAATTATAAATAAAGACTTAAAAATTAATTTTTAAGTCTATAAATTTATGCAAAAAGTCATAAAAAGGAACGGGGAGAAAAAAGCTAAAAATATTGCAAGTAGAAAACTATTTTTAAAGCGCTCTACTTTTCTAAATAAATAAAAACATAAAATAAATAATAATAATAATAATAATAATAATTAAGTAAAAGCCTTACGATCAGAGTACTTTTAATCTTTTACTATATGATTTATTATATATTTTACATATATTTTATTTTGTTTTTTGTTTTGAAAAAAAAAAAAAAAAAGACTTGATTCGCTTGTGTAAAAAGGGTAAAAATAACTTTAAATATAACTTTAATTTTTCATTCATTATATTTCCATTAAACTCCACAGATTTACACAAATTGAGCTTTGTGCTGTGTGAGCAGTAATTAGTCGTATCAATTAATATAAATTATGTCTAATCAACGACCCTGCTATGTAAATTATTACGGTTTAAAGAGGAAAACAGAATCAAACGTTAAAACCTTCACTGTATGATACTTTTTGTCTGTTTGTCAGGAAAAAATTTATTTGATAAAGCCCTTATATATTAAGCCTTAACAGATGAGAAATTTAGCGAGTTGAAAATAGCGCCTTCTATCAACCGATTGTACAAAACTTAGCATTTGATGCCCAACTATGAATTGTCGTAAAATATTAATTCCTAAAAGTAAAATATTAGTTATTGTTAATACAATCTTAACATCTGTAAGATAAAATAAAATAAAATAAATCCAGTCTGCTTATTTAATTTTTTTGATTAATCTTTCAATTTTCATTATAGCTTTAGTATTAATAGAAAATACTTCAGTAATAAGAAAACTTTAAAATAGAAGAACGCGAAAATAAACACTGCTTAAAACGGAAAAAATTCTTAACTACTACTCTAGAAACTTAGGATTATTTACATAATATAAAGGGTGTCCCAAAAAAACTTAAAGGCGCTTTAATTTTCTTACCTGTTGGAGCTATATAGGCGATGTAAATGAAAAAAAATTCCTGACGGCTCGGCTTACAGGCACATGTAGATTTCGAAGACGCAGACCATGGGGCGCCTGTTTGTTGGGAATTGCGGAAGAAATGACCTTTTTGCCATGATGTAGGAGTTGAAACCGCCTACTTCAAAAAGTAACTTGCTTGCAAGCGGAGTCGGCAGGGAGTTTTTTTTTTTTTCTTTTTTTTTTCTTTTTTTTTTTTTTTTTTTTTTTTTTTTTGCTATAAGGGTTGGTCCTATAAAAAACTTGTCAATATAAAAGTTTTAGATAATATTAAGAGGATTTATAATAAATTTAAGCGGATTTGATATCTTGTGAATGGACGAAGTTTTGAATATTATTCTTCTAACCCCTCCCCTTTCTTCCCCCCCCCCTTGGGGCCATTTTTAATGATATCAAAAGTCTGTCATCATAAATTTTCGGCCCTTTTCCTAGAAGTAATAATAACTTTAAACGGTTTCGATACGTATCATAATTAATAAATTATGGTTTTTTTTCTGTTTTCACAAAAAGCCCCCACCCCCCGGGTTCGATTTTGCCCATTAACGAACTTGACCGAGATTTTATGCCCCTTGATTTTATGTATCAGTTTGGAAGAGATTTGAGCCGAATTATTGGAGTTATCGTGTCCATAAAAAAGTGACATAGATAGATAGATAGATAGATAAAGTTTTGAACTGGGCGTGTTTTTGGGTTCTGGGAGTCATAATCGGCGTAAATCTGCAAAACTTTTTCAAAATTTCCAACTTAGGGGAGAATGTAATAGGTAGTATTTCTTACGAAATCTACCTAAAAGGTGTTCAAAATAAGGCAGGAAATAAAACTATGTTGGCGAATTAGCTCTTGCTTCAACTTTCAAATTATTACACTTTTTATAATTTATATGCTCCGTGAACACTATGTTTTATATATAAGAAACCCATTCTCCATGCTCTGAAAAAAAAAAAAATAGTAAGAAATCCATTCTTCTACGACACAAATGACACGTAAGAAGTACTAGTAGCTGGTTTCACTGCAACGCATTTCTGTTTTCCCAACCTGCCGCAGGAAAGGAAACTGGTGCTTGTGAGCTAACAAATTTAATATATACTGCGCACGTTCTAAGTATAATTGCTCTGCTTGATACTCTTTAAGGGGTGTAAAAAAGGGTAAATATATGTTTCAATATTTCTTCCATATTTAAGTCAAACTGAATTTGATTGTCCGTGACCCAAGTGGGAAAAAAATCAGATTATCCATTCAAATCAGTTTGACAGATGTGCCACATGAAAAAATATTGAAAAGCATGATTAATAAGTACCAGGTGCACTATAAATTCGTTTAAAATTTAAAAATTCATTAAAAAGGCACAAATGATGCCAAAAAATTATGGTTTGCACCAATGGGATTAGTGGAAAATCGGGCTTTTTTTAAATGACAAAAAAGCTGTGACTCAAAAAATTACCGATAGATGGCGCTAAAAGGCATAATATGAAGCAGATGCAAGTTTCCTCCCACTTCGTGGACGATTTTCTAAACGACGCGATTCTTCGAGGCGTCTGACAAGCTTCAGAATCCCAGCACATGAAACTTTTGAGTGGAATTTTCGTAATGCGCCGGTTGCATAACGCTTGGTCGGGTAACGATTGCAAAATGAAAAATCTCGAATGAAATCATCGAATGAAAAATCTTGTGCATCGAGGTGTTTTATTGACAGACTGATTTGTATAAAACTCCTTCATATTATGCACGCCAGCACCCTGTATCGGTAATTTTTTGAACCACAACTTTTTTTTATTAAAAAAGAAATCCGATCTCCCTCTATTCTCATTCGTGCAAACCGCAATTTATTAGCATCATTTGATCATTTTTAATGAATTTATTGCGCACTCAGTATTATTGGACTTAATCCTACCCGTGACGCCATGAACTCAATTACTGTCTTTTGTCATGTCTTTTTATCCTTTCGATGCAATTTTAATTTCAAGTGATTATAAAAGGACCTGTTTCACAGCGGTGTTGTTTTCAAACTTCTGATAGCTGTAAAAATAATATTAATAGTTTAATTTATAAGTTATGTGCCTTTCCATGATCTGAATTCAATATACAGGGTGTTCCCAAAATTCGACCGACAAATTCAGAGGGATGATAGAAGGCATCAAGAGGATGAAAACTTACTACAGGACATGAGGTAGCAAACCACGTTCAGTGGGAGAAAATTGCAAAAATAGTTATGAAGGGTGTGACGTCGAGTGGAACAAAAAGCGCTAATAATAAGTAGAAAAAACATTTATATGACGTCAAGAATGATTACAATGCATTACAGTTCAATATTAGAAAGGAGACGACGACACATTTTTATGGAAATTGTTCAAAGTTTCGGCCACGAAAGTTATTGCACAATCGACGCCCACGGACGAAAGATTGCCGGACGCGTTAAAACATATTTCTATGAAAATATCTCGTCGTCTCCTTTCTGAAGTTGAACTGTAATGCATTGTAATCATGCTTTACGTCAAATGAATGTTTTTGCTATTTTTTGCCCTTTTTGTTCCACTCGACGTCACACCCTTCATAAATATTTTTGCGATTTTCTCCCACTAAACGTGGTTTGCAACCCCATGTTCTATGGCAAGTTTTCATCCTCTTGATGCCTTCTATCACCCCTCTTAATTTGCCGGCCTAATTTCGGAACACCCTGTATACATGAGATATAAAATCATTGTTTCTACAAAGGACAGGGATAGTGACTAAAGAAGAATCATCTATTACCCTACTCCACACCACAACGGTTGTTATATCATTGATTTTCATGATCGGGGTGTTTTTATAATAAGGGACATGGTGGATTTTCAGAGATCGGAAGCAACAAGCTTATTGAGCATATTGCATTTTATTTTACATTGTGCATTATATTGTGAATATTGCATTATTAAATATATTGTATATTGTATATATTTAAGCATATTACTTAAATAAATGAAAAAGAAACATAGAATCAATAAACTTTTTTTATTCTTATTCATAAAAATAGAAAACAAAGATTCTCCTGTAGTAAGTACTATACCAAACAGCCTTTCAACATTTTCGCATTTAGAAAGTATCTTTTCAAGACAACGGTGTTCATTAATATTCACCAAGTATCCGTTTTATTCTCAAAAATAAGAAAAAAAGTCAGAGAAAACCTCTCTAATCTTGAAACAAATTGGAGGCGGATCTGTCTTCAATTAAGCACCTCCTACCCGTGATGTCAAGAATTCAATTACTGTCTCGTCATGTTTTTTAATGTTTGAGATACAATTTTAATCCCAAAAGATTATAAAAGCACCTGTTTCACAACGGTGTTGTTTCTCAAGCGTCTGACAGCTATAAAAATAACATTAAATATTAATCCCATTAAATATGTAAGTATTTTTAAGACAAAAAAAAATATATTTGGAGCATCTTTCTTCTTCGCTTCCTTTTTTTTTCTTTTTATTTCTCTTCTTGAATTGAAGATAAAAAAGGAATAAAAATATTTCAGTATTGCTTTAAAATAATGTTAAAATGGGATTCTGAATCATTCTAAAAGTGTATCTTGAAAACTATTAATGTTACTTCATTTAGGAATAACTTTAGTACGCTACATTAATTTGTAGCAAATAATACGCCAATTACTAGAAAAATAAACTACTTAAAAGTTGTGAAATACTTAAAAAATATGTTTTAATTTCCATATGTTATGATAATTTTCATATGTACAAATGATTCAGAAATGGACGTATTTATATGGGTACGTAGAAATTATGTGAACACCAACGGACACACACTTTGGTGACTTTTTTGGCGATAAAGAAAAAATGTATTTTATCGCCAAGTACTTATTTATAAATTTCGAAAAACGGAAGGCGTACAATCCATAGGAGCCGAAATATCCAGAAAGTACAAAATGAGATAATCAGATTTGTTACCAAGAGAGAGAATGAAAGTAGACAGCAAAGAATCTAATAAAGTACACAGTGAATGTATCCTATCTGTGATGCTGAGAACTAATTCACTTACTGTCTCGTCAAGTTTTTAATGTTTGAGATGCAATTTTAATCTCGAAAGCTTAAAGAACATGGTTTATAGAATGGTGTTGTTTTTTAAGCTTCTGATAGCTAAGAAAATGTCCGCATTATCTGGAGAGTGGTTTGCTAGATATGAGTTAAGGCTTCTTTTTCGGAGCCCGACCATCCCTAGACTTGAACTCCCTACTCGCCCGAGCCAGAAAAATTTTGTGTCACCATAGCCTAAGCCTGATACATAAAATACGTAGTAGAAAGTTGTTAAGGTTGTCCTCAAATCCAAACAGGCTACTTTATGATACATTTTATAATTCATTTTTGTCCGCAAATGCAGAAATTGGCAATCGTTCTTATTCAGAAACTATGTAAGCGAAACACGTTTTTCATTTTTTGGTAATGGCAGAAGATCTGTCAGAAAAGACTGTCAAAGTCGGCGTTTTGAACCAAATTACCATCGCGGCAGCCAGAGAAGCGCCTAAAACGTGTTGTCACGTGACCCGAATCTCTTATAACTCGATAAGTAATCTATTTACCAAAAAACGGAAAACTAATTTCGATTCCAAATCACTTCCATAGTCAGGCCTACAATTTTTATGCCTTTATGGATAAAACTGAGTCTGAAATTGTGTCAGATAATTTCGCCTTGTTTGGCAGATCTTTTGAAAACTACCTTAATAAAATTTAAAATTGCTTTAAGATTAATTTTCTCATTTAAAAATCTCTTCTTACATAGAAATAAGTATATTAATCCTAAATACATCCTCATGGCAATGTTTCTTGATTTTCATGTCCCTGAAAATCTGTTTAAAATTGCAAATTTCTTCACTGAGCCCGATAACGAATGCACGCAATGGAAAATTGTTAGTAATATTTTTAAATTGTTTCAAGAAAAATTTTCTCTTTTAAAAATATATTCTTCATAGAAATGAGTATTAATTATACATTTTTCCGTATGACAACGTTTTATGATTTTCATAACCCTGAAAATCTGTACGAAACAAATCTGCATGTTCGGAAAATGCTGATTGCCGAATGCTTCAAATGTCCGGGTAGTTGAATGCTACAAAATCTATATCTGTTGAGGAAGGCATCGATAAAAGTGTGAAAACAAGTTTTTGCCTATTTTTTTTTTCGAAGTCAGTAAATTGATTTTGATTTTATTGCTTTAAAATTTTCATTTGATGCACTTATTTTTGCTAAAAAAAAAATAAAAGTTTAAAATATTTTTGTTTGAATATAGTTTATTTCTTAATATTGGTAGTGGGGGGATGCCTTTTGTGCTCATTTCTTAGGTAAATTTTTGTATAAAAAAAAAAAAAAAAAAAAAAAAAAAAAAAACATTAATAATTTGGTCGACTTGGCCACCGTATTTGCCAAGCCCTGAACCTCCACATCTCACCTTATGAAGGGATTCTTTTAAGTTTTTCTTCAAGAGTTGTTAAATGATAAATTTTAAAGTTATTGAAGGTGAGGCTGCATGCATATAAAAAGTTTTGCTAGAAAAGTTTGAGATAAACATAATCAAAATTTATGGAGATATTTAATTTTTAACCAAAAATCAAAATATACTTTTAAAATCCACATATTTTCCATTTTATATCATATGAATATTTGCAGCAGAATTAGCAGGGGGTCATCACTTTTTATTGCAGTGCAGCACTTATAATAACACTTTTAAGGACTTGACTTGAAGCTGAAATGTTCACACGTGGCTTCTTTTACGGAGATCATCTGAAAGTTGAAAACTACCGTACAACAATTTTAGTAGATCAGTGAGTTTAAAAAAAGTTTTAGTGAAGGTTTTCTATCAAAAAAAAAAATTAAAAAAAATAAAAAATAAATAAATAAATAAAACGTGCCTGCTTCAGATAAATTAGCAAGGGTCATCCCTTTTTATTGCAGTGCAGCACTTATAATAACACTTTTAAGGACTTGACTTGAAGCTGAAATGTTCACACGTGGCTTCTTTTACAAAGATCATCTGAAAGTTGAAAACTACCGTACAACAATTTTAGTAGATCAGTGAGTTTTAAAAAGTTTTAGTGAAGGTTTTCTATCAAAAAATAAATAAATAAATAAATAAAACGTGCCTGCTTCAGATAAATTAGCAGGGGTGATCACTTTATATTGCAGTGCAGTACTTATAACAACACTTTTAAGGACTTGTGTTGAAGCTGAAATATTCACACGTGACTTCTTTTACGCAGATCATTTAAAATGTTTTAAACTACCGTACAACAATTTTAGTAGATCAGTGAGTTTTAAAAAGTTTTAGTGAAGGTTTTCTATCAAAAAAATAAATAAATAAATAAATAAATAAATAAAACGTGCCTGCTTCAGATAAATTAGCAGGGGTCATCACTTTTTATTGCAGTGCAGCACTTATAACAACACTAGTAGTATATGGCACCTACTCTGGAACACTTTTCATACTCCACTAAATGCAAATATTTAACGATTTTTGTAAGATTTTTCATCAAAAATTTGTCTGTTTAAAATATCGAGGATGTAACGATTTTAGTACGATTTATCGAGTAAATGATGATAAAAAATGCATGATTTGCATTGGTTGGATATTTTTTATTTTTCTACTAAATTATGTAAAGACGAAGAAAGGTTAGAGAATAAAGAGTCATGATTATAAATAATAACGTAATCAATGGAGATTAAATATTTATCAATTTGAAATGCTAATATTTAATTATTGTGCTGAGAAATTTTGACTGCCGCATTTTCTTAATAGTCTACGAAATGCTAATAAACAATCTTCCTCTGGGATAGTCTTGATATGAATAAGAAAAGCAAAGAGCAGCGTTATATAGTAAGTTATCGGCATTATATTGAAGTCTGAAATAAAAGTTAAATGATTTTTATCAAATGTTTTTAATAGCTAACCGATTCTTTCTTTTTACTTACAATTATCAATACTATTCTGGTAGTTCGATAAAATTAAAAAAATAGTTTGGTGTGTCGAAATGAACACGTCATTGACAGAAAAAAAATTTGTACTTAAAACCGATATATTCAGTAAATATTATTTAGGGAATTCGATAAATGTCCATCCGATTATTGTAAGATTGTCCAAATGATGATTATAAAATAACCCTTGAAAATCCAATGGAATGCTAATATTTTTCATCAAACTTTCTTAATCGTCTATCAAATGCTAATAAACAACCTTCCTCTAGGATGATATTGATAGGAATAATGAAAGCAAAGACCAGCGTTATATAATAAGTTATCAGCATTATAACCAATCCTAAAATCTTTAGTTGCATTAAAAGCTATAGAATAATATAAGTCATTAGCTCCAGGAATATAAATATCAAACCATTCTTTTGTTTCTGGTATTATATTCCAATTGTCATCACATTTACTTTCTATCCAAAAATAAATTCCAGGTTGAGAAAATTTAGAGGCTTGATCCATTTTGTATATTTTTGCGGTCAAAGTTAATTTTATTGTATCATTGAAACTATTAAATATAGTATAATTATTAGAGTTATCGATGCTATAATTTGTAATAACGGGGTCAAATTTGAAATAATGAAAGGTAGGCGAAAGACAATTAAACAGTAAAGTACTTATCACAAAATATTGTAGCATTTATTTAGAAAAAAATTTGACGTCAAATAAAGGATATAATCCTTCGGCTTAAAATTGAAATGTTAATTAAAAACCGTAGATATATGATATCCATTCCCAGTCAACTTTATCTTCAAATTCTTTTCAAAAATCTTTGGATAATACCTGATGATAGGAGATCCCTTCCCAGTTGACTTTATTTTGAAATTCTCTAATAAAATCTTCTGATAGTGCCTGATGAAATGATATATAAAACCAGTTGACTTTATTTTGAAATTCTCTAATAAAATCTTCTGATAATGTCTGATGAAATGATATATAAAACCAGTCAACTTTATTTTGAAATTCTCTAATAAAATCTTCTGATAATTTTTCATTCTGTGATATACAATTCCAATCAAGTTTATCTTTAAATTTTCTTATAAATTCCAGGGGTAATTTCATAATATTTTTACTTAATTGAAGATAAATTTTATTCATATATAATGAAATAAATGTATAAAATGTTTTATTATGGGCTAAATTGATAAATAAATGATTGTGTTTATGAATTATAATATCGTCTAATCTTTGAGCTGACACCATTTATACAGAAGCATTTTTATAAACATTTTTATTTTTCATATTTATTCAAAAGTAGTCTCAATTCATTAATAAATTGTATTAAAATATTTTTTAATTCGAAAATTTCATCCATTAATCTTTCTCTATGAGGTTCTTCTTCTTCATAATAATGACCAAATTTTCTATTTAATTCACCCAGTTGAACGGAAAGTATTTTTTTCCAGTTATCGTTATAAAAATTATCTGGTAATTGATCAAACTTATATTCGATCAGATTACAAAAATCTAGTCTATGCATATATTTTTCTAAAAACCTTTCACCAAATGTTTGAAAACGAGCTATTTGCAACCAATTTAGTCCTTCTTCCAGTTTGCACATAGTGTTTTCTGAAAGTTTTTGAAACATGGATACTTTATGTAAATCTAATCTTTCATGATAGGTTTGAATAAATTCGTCACTTAAAGTTTGATATTGAGATATAACAACCCAATTTATATAATTCGAATGTTTTAGTATAAATCCTTCAGACAGCTTTTGATTCTTAGATACTAAATTCCAATCGAATTCTTCTTTATATTTTTCTAGAAATTCTTCTGAAAGTTTTTGGTGTATACATATAACATTCCATTCAATATAATCTATGAGTTCTTCCATAAAAGATTCGGATAATACTGAATATCTACAAACTAACTTCCAATTGAGTTGATCTTTCAAATTTCGTAGGACATCTTCGGATAAATTTTTAGTTTTAGAAAATTCGTCCCAGTTGATATTCATTTAATAACGAACCTATTTTAAAAAGCAATTTTTTCAATATGTATATAAGGTTTTAAAGTGACTGGAAAGTGTTCCCTTCTGGGTTTTATCCACAATGTAACGATGTCACCGCGTTTTCCATTGGCAAAACAAGTTTTATAATTATCACTTATTTCTATTTGTAAAATACTTTTATCTTCGATTTTAAGTTCTATTTCTGTATCAAAATATCTACTATTATCTATTAAATATATAGTAATTTTGATATACATATTTGTAGATAATCTCATATCCTTATTCAATAAGTTAGAACTCATCAAGTCGAAATTTACTTTGGTAAATTCTTTTTCTGGAAAAGTCTGAAAATCATCTTTTATAGTAACCCAGATATCTTTACTGTCTACATATATTTTATTGACTACGTCTTTATCGTTTTCGGGTTCTGAAACATTTGTAATTATTTTGTTTTTTGCATCAAATTTATCATTCTTTAATATTAACGCGTTTTTCTCAAAATATCGCTTATTCACAACATTTTTTGCATCTAATGGGTCTGCAACATTGCCTATTCTTTTTCCTTTAGCGTCGTAAGCTTTTCCTTCGATTAGATGTAAAGTATTTTCATCGAGTTCTTGTATTCTTTCAGCCGTTTCTTTTGTGAAAGTTACAAAATTACTGTCATAATTAGTATTATTTTTGTCTATAAAATCTCTTAATTCAAAATGATTATTCTCTATTTTATTCAAAACGAAACGTTTAGTGGATAAATCTAAATCATCGATTGGATCTGAAGAATTTTTTAATATTTTATTTTCCATATCGTAATGACCCTCGTCCGTTAATTTAAAACCTATACCGGGTGGTCCGATAGGGCCTTTTCGCACAGGATTATCATACGGCGGATAATAAACAGCCATTTATAAAGACTAAAAAATGTTATTCTCCTAAGGTTTTAATCATAGTAATTTCTTTTTTATTCATATTTAATATACATTTCTTTCTTACTTCTAAAATATAGTAAAATACATATTCTTTGGTTGTTTCTTTTTCTAATTTCCAATTGAATTCTATTCTCAAATTTTCCAGAGTAGTATAGTTTACATGATTTGACAAATCAAAATGAATTATAGGATATAATTTACCGAAATCTGAGTAATTTACCATACAACCGGTTTCTGTGTTTAGATTATTGAGACCTGATTCCAGAAAAGATTCATATAATCTATTATATTCCTTTTTACCAAAATCCATAGTATATCGCTCTGCTGGTAACGGCGATCTGTTAATCATCAACCAACATTCGATCATATCCAAGTTATCAAATATCATATTATTCTTTTTAGGATTTTCATTTCTTTCAAAATATTGCGGTATTACGAATAATCTTAAAACTTCATCGGATGTAGCAGATATAGAATCAGAACCGCTTTTATATTTATTAATAGGACTAGATCTGTTAATTTCATACTGATTCCAGTTTATTTCTATATCCGTGTTAGATAATTTTAACTCATTATAGAGAATCTCCGCACCATTTTTAAAGTCGACGTATCTCACCCACAGTGCTATGTCTTCAATTTCTACTTTATAATCTGGATTTGCAGCGTCTGTATAGATCATATTTCTACTATCGTCTCTTTGGAATTCCAGTCTTATTATGAATCCAGAAATGGCTTTTTTATATTCTGCGACGAAATCAAAAATTTCCTTTAAAGGCGTCCATGTTGTAACTGTATTGCTGTTTTTCGACAATTCCCATCTTTTTTTAAATCCTTTATTGTAGTTTTCATTTTTTACAATTTTTAATTTATTGACGATATCTGTTATAGGGGTGGTAGCAATTATCGTACCATCGTCTTGAAGTAAACTTTTATTTCTATCAGCACTATCACTGGTATCTGGATAAAAACCTATATTGGTAGCTTCAGATGTTGAATAATCTCTGGTATAATCCTTCAGTCTCTTAACCTGTAGAATGTAGGAGTGATAGTCTCCAACTGATTCGATTATTTGTTTACCTATCTGAAGTTTTACACCTTTCATAGAACATACAGCTGCGACATTTTCATCATTTATAGATGCGCCACTGGATTTTACAATTTTCCACTTTGTCTCCAGATAACTCTCCGATAATGAAACAGGATCATTGGTATCAGTAATTTCGAAATGAAACGTCGTATTTTCTTTTTTGTCATTATGGCTTGTACTAGGCAATCTTATTTTTTTTAATTCGCTACTTTTTATATCGTTATTATAATAATAATGAGTATCTCTCAGATCATAAATTTTTTCCATTTATTTAGGAAGAATTTTCAGACCTGTTCCTTTCATCTTTTTTGAAAATATTTCTTTCAATATGTCAGCATCCGTCAATTTGTCATTCAAATCTACGTTTTCATTCAATTCTACTTTTTTAGCCTTAAAAAATCCTTTTCCTTGAATTCTTTTACTTTTCCTATATAATCTGTGTTGATTCATTTATTTATTGAGAAAATTTTAGTTAACATCAATTGATATATTTTTTCAACATAATCTTCTTTTTCACCTACGACTCTAAAATTATACTCAATTAAACCTTTATTTAAATCAATTAATTCACCATTTTGATTCGTAACTCTCATCCTTATTCTGCGAATAGAATCCCTATTCACAGGATAATAGATTAAATTATTGAATTCTTTCGAAATGATAACACCCGGTACATCCCTCGGTGTAAAAGAATAAATAACTTCTGAATTATTCTGGTTGATTAAAGATCCATTCACTACATCACAATGAATATATATAATATCGTTTCCGTTGGTTATATCCGCTATATTTTCACCTTCTATTACAGTCTCTTCATCATGACTTTCGTAGACCTTTTTTTCAAAGCCTATTAACTTATGAAAATCGCTTTTTGTTAAGTCGATATTCCAACCTTTAGTTAATTTAATAAGCATTCTTAGTCTAGATTGTATTCTACCAAATTTTACCGGAGGATCGTCTGAACCAAACGCTTTCATCACATCTATATTTAAATCTTCAACATTTTTATTACCGTAAGGAATAGTGATAGATTTAACATTATTCTCATCTGTGTATACGTCAAACATATTAGTTTTATCTGTTATGTTAAACCATGAAACTGTCATAGTAAAAGATTGCAATGCTAATTTTTTTAATTTTAGAGGTTGAGGAAATTCAACAGTGAAGTCCTCTGATTTTTCATGACTTTTTGGTTTCAATTTGATCATTTATTAGACAGTAAAAAATCTTTAAAGATGAAAAACAAACTCTTCGTTATAATCGCTAGGCTGTTGAGTAAATGAATTAAGTACACATTCTGGACATTTACCTTTATTTCTTTCCTTTATATATTTCATACAAAATAATCCACAATTTACAGAAGTAGGTTTTTGTAAAAAACTATCATTGTGAGCTATATTGACTTTTTTATTGGACAGTTTAAGAAATTTCATAATATTTTCGGGAATATATTTTTCTTTGAGTTTAATATTTTTATATATATATTCCCCAAAAGGATCGAAATATTCTACATAGTTATATTTTGGATCATTATAGTAACAAACCCAATGTGTTCCAGGACCCGTCGAAATATCTAAATTAATAATCCCGCTTTCAAAATTTCCAATCTTTTTAGGAAGTAAATCGGAAGTGAAAACACCCCTGAATCCTCTTTCATCTTTCATATTTTCTTTAATCGTTTCATCGGATATACCCAATTCTGTTACCGGGATTTTTTTTTTTTAGACACTGACGCTTTTAGACCCGATCCTTTGTTTTCCCAAGGCTGAAAAACTCCAGATCCCGATATTTTATCTAGGATTTTTTTAGTTCCCCAACCCGCCGCACCGCTCGCAGCACCGAGTCCTAGTGATGTTAAAATAGGAATTAAAAAGGGTAAAAATCCACCGTTTTTATCTAATTGAGTTTTGCTTATATTTATTCTTTTACCTTTGCTAATCTGATTTATCTGTGTTTTGGTCAAATACATCTCATAATTGGGAGTTTTAGAATTGTCTATCTGCAGTGTCAGTTCTTCTTTTTTTCTGAGCGCTGATTTCAGTTTACTAATCTGCCCGTCACTCAAATGAATCTTCTTTTTTACATAACTCATTTATTAGACAGTAAAATCTTTAAAGAAGAAATTGATTGTATAATCGTTCTTTATCTCCGTTAGTTATTTTTTTAGCTTTAATGAGTTTGTCTATTAGCAGTTTGACTTCATTTCTTAATTTTTTCGACTTGCTACCTTGACATATTTTATCCAATAATTCAGATAATAAATCTAATCCTTTTCCCACTTTCATTACTTCACTACCTTGAATTGTAGTTAATCTACCCAGATATCTTTGTAGTTCCTCTTCGTTATTTTTAACAGCGTCTAATTCAACCTTTTTCTGACTTAATTCCTCCTCTGAAAGATTTCTAGCCCTATTAATTGTACTTTGTAAGTTGCCTTTTTTCCTCGATAATTCTTCTTTTAACTGCTTTGCCTTTGCATACATTTCATTTAATTTTTCTTTATTGTCTAGGAGTTTCGAAGGTTTGTATAATTGTACAGATTTTAAATAATTAATATCTAAATTTTGATCAACATTGTAAGTAAGTGGTGGTTCTTTATATAATTCTTTGACATCTTCGATCGCATCAGGAATAATTCTAGATGATTCTGCAATAGGCTGTAAAGATATATTTAATTCGTCCAATTTATCATTGATAGCTTTAATATTTTCTTTTCTACTTTTATCCTGTTCTTCTAATTTTTTAGTGACAGGTTTATGAAATTCAGTTAAACTTTTGTCTATACCTAGCTTTCTATCACGCTGTTCTTCATTATTTTTTCTAATATCTGCTTGTAATTTGACAAGTTTTATTGCATTTTTTAATTCTTCTTTTTGTTTCTTATTTCGATCTTTTTCTAAATCGTTTATTTTATCCATTTATATGATTTGAAAATAGAAGCGACAGCTTCGCCGTCTATTTTTTACTGACAGCTAATATGCTTTTACTGGCAGTAATTTTATTTTTACTAGCTGTAAATTTTCTCAGTAAATAAATGATTAAAATTAAAGATTACACAGAACCGGAAGAATTGCCTGACCCTAAACAACATCGTTTTTTACCCAGACATCCTTTCAGATTATTAATAATCGGGGCATCAGGTTGCGGAAAGACAAATTTACTAATAAATTTATTAAACGGTTTTGAGAATCCTAGTAATTTAAGATTAGATTTCGACGCTTTATATTTATGCGCAAAAGACATTTCTGAGCCAAAGTATTCTAAATTGCAAGAAGATTATACACTGTTTGAAGGTGTTGAAAGAGACGATATTTTAAAATGTAAAAAAATAAGTAAAAATAAAATAAAGGAATTATTAAAACAGTATGATAAGTATAAAAAGAAAGTACTATTTTCTTCAGATTTGAGTGAATTTATTACTGTTGATGATCTAGATTCCTCAGAAAAAAATCTTGTTGTGTTTGACGATTGTGTTACAGAAAAAGATCAGAAAGTTATAGAGGATTTGTTTATAAGAGGTAGAAAGAAAAATGCATCCATTATTTATTTAACGCAGTCTTATCACTCAACTCCTATAAATATTAGAAAAAATTGTAATTACTTCATATTTTTTAAGCTACAGCCTAGGGAAATTAATCAGATAATCAGAGAAATAGACGGAAATCTTACAAAAGAAAAATTTCTAGAAAAATATAATTCTTGTAAAGGTAATTTCTTTATGCTAGATTTAGTAAATTCTGAAATGAGATACAGAAAAAATTTTGAACCTATATAAATGGAAGAATATTTAGAAAAGAGATTATATATTTATCGGAAAAGTTACAATTTGTATCAAAAGATAAGTATTTCCTTATCAGTTAGCAAATTTATGTTAAGTGCTTCGGGATTATCAGCTTTTGCGTTCATACCCCTCGCTGCTTTGAGTTTAAGTTCTGGAATTGTAGAAGTCATTGAGAAATCTTTAAATATTTTGGAACGAAAAGAAGAATACAAGCAATGTTATAATTTTTATAAACAGCAGTTAAATTTATTGAAAGCTAAAAAAATTTCAGAAGAAGAAGTGTATGTCAGAGAACAAGATTTTATAAATAATTTAGTATACTTCCCAATCGAAAAGTATGTGAAAAAAGTACAGTTGAATGGATATAAATATTCTTCTTAGAAAGCGTCAGCTTTTTGCTGCCTAATAAATGAGTTGTAAAAGTAAAAAATTTGGTGTTACATCTTTAACTAAAAAAGGTAAATTTAAAGGCGGATGTTTAAAATGCGGACAAACTGGATCGGGTCTTCTGAATAAAGTCATTAGTAATTTACCTTTCGAAATGCATTTACCTGGCCATAATTTTACAGGCCCGGGGACACAATTATTATGGGGGAAAACACGATTAAATCCAGATTTAACGTATAAAAATTCGTCTAAACCTGTTAACAGAGTAGATGAAATTGCATATAAGCATGATAAATGTTATTTAGAAAATAAAGATACAAAAAGTAGAAATGAAGTATGCGATAAGAATATGATTGATGGACTAGATAATATTCAAAATCCTACGATGAGAGAAAGAATTGAAAGGGGGATTGTAAAACCGATTATTCAAGCTAAAAAAACTTTCGGTATGGGAAATACAAAGATCTATTGTTTAAAATGTAAAAACCATACAGAAACAAAAGATATTAAAGATGCAATTTCTAAAAATAACAGGCCAATGATGAAAGGTATTTGTCTAGATTGTGGTTCTAAAAAGAGTGTTTTTTTAGGAAAACCTTAGGTCCTAAAAGTATCTTAGAAAAAATATATTATCATCCTGAAAGTGGTTATTGTGGGATCAATGAATTAAAACGGAAAACAGGTTTCAGTCAAAATCAAATTACAGATTTTTTACATAGCCAAGATGTTTATACCAGACATAAGCCTTTAATTCGTAAATTTAAACGAAGACGTATTTATGTCAGTCATATCGATGACCAATGGCAAGCAGATTTATTGTTTATCAAACCTTTTAGTAAATATAATAACGGAACTAATTACTTATTGACAGTGATAGATATATTTAGTAAATATGGGTGGGCCATACCGATAAAAAGAAAAACAGGACAAGAAGTAACTGAAGCATTTAAAAAGATATTTAAAGAAAGAATTCCTGAAAAACTGCAGACAGACAAAGGATTAGAATTCGTAAATAAATGGACTTTAAAATTATTTAAAGATAATAATATTCAGTGGTTTACAACAGAAAATGTTGAAATAAAATGTTCTGTAGTCGAACGATTTAACAGGACAATTAATAAAAAAATTAGAACCTATCTAGCGGCCAACAATACTAAAAGATATATAGATGTATTGGACCAATTAGTTAAAAATTATAATAATACCAGACATAGGTCTATTAAAATGACGCCTAGCGAAGCGAGTAGAGCGGAAAACGAATCTGAAGTTTATAAAAATTTATACGAAGAAAAAATAATAAGAAAACCGAAATTCAAGGTTGGCGATAGAATAAGAATTTCGAAATACCAGACTGCTTTCACCCGCGGTTATCAGCCTACTTTTACGGAGGAAATTTTCATCGTTTCAGAAATATTAAACACTGATCCGATTACTTATAGAATAAAGGATTTGAACGGCAACGAAATAAAAGGAACTTACTATGAACCGGAATTAGTTAAATATAATAAAAAAGACAATGTGTATAAAATTGAAAAAATAATAAAAAAGAAAGGCAATAAATGTCTAGTTAAATGGTTAAATTATTCCGACGAATTTAACTCTTGGGTTGACGAAAAAGATATCAAGTCAATTTAGTTTTTTTCCATTTTTAAATGATCGATTCTGTTAAATAAATTAACTGAGTTTTTTATTTAAATAATAATAATCTTCCATACTTTTTATGATGAATTAAATAAGCATGATATTATATAAAATTGCTTTTACATAACTTTATCGATATTAAAAAGTCCCCTGCTTTAAGTGATCTAATTTTAATAATCGGCTTTTTATTATCGAACGGAATTTGTTACTCCGTAAGTACAGCGTAACTTTATCAGGAAGGTCAGCTGAATGAAAGCGGTGACCTCTAAATGAAGATTAAATTGGAGCGCGCGTCAAAAAGTGAACTTGCTCGTCAAATTTTGTACTTAGAAGGAAATGACGTCTTTGGTAGAAAAAAGGTCTGCTTTAATCGACGTATTGCTAGAATATAAGATTAGAAAGCGTCAGCTTTTCGCTGTCTAATAAATGAATTACGACTTTTTTAAAGACATTCTAATAGATGATACCGAATCAAGCTTAACACAAACTTTTGACAAAGTAAAAAAATCTGAAATGCCTGAAAACTATCTAAAGATTTATGACCAGATGAAAAAAAGTGAAATAATGTACGATTCGGACGGTGAATATTTTACATATAAAAATATAGATTTTTTTTAAGCGAAAGACGCAAATCCCGAATAAGTCGTTTTAAAGCATTGAAATGGAAATTGAAGTTAAATATTCCATATAAAGCTGAAGAAATGTTTATTCAGCTTTTAGATTTAGTGTACTATAAAAAGTCGATAAATTACCTATATTTCATAAAGAAAATATTAGATTATTATAATATTGATAATAATTTGAAAGTAAAATTTAATAAGAAAAACGAAGACATTTGGAATAGCTTTCTAAAAATATTTCTTAATAAATGGAGGAGTCTTGCAAGCATTGTCAGATGACAAAAAATTTAGACCAATTTTATACTAGATTTCGTTACGGTAAAACAGAACATTACGCTAATTGCAAAAGTTGTCATTTAGCTATGAAAAATCAAAAATTAGATTGCGAATGCGGTAAAAAATACACTTTAGCTCATAAAAAGAAACATTTAAAAAGCAATTATCATATCAAACGAACGTCGAAATAAGTTTATGATATTGAATGTCGTGTTTTTATTCAAACATATTTTATTTATTATTTTAAACAGATTATAAGATATTGAATGCTGTATTTTAAATTGAACATATTTTTTAGATGAAAATATTATATTAAATGCTGAGTATTTATTTGAACGTATTTTGAATGAAAGTATTATACAGAATGTTGTGTTTTAAATTGAACATATTTTGAATGAAAGTATTATACAGAATGTTGTGTTTTAAATTGAACATATTTTGAATGAAAGTATTATACAGAATGTTGTGTTTTAAATTGAACATATTTTTTAGATGAAAATATTATATTAAATGTTGAGTATTTATTTGAACGTATTTTGAATGAAAGTATTATACAGAATGTTGTGTTTTAAATTGAACATATTTTGAATGAAAGTATTATACAGAATGTTGTGTTTTAAATTGAACATATTTTTTAGATGAAAATATTATATTAAATGTTGAGTATTTATTTGAACGTAAAATAGAAGTGCCTGATTATGACAGTGATTTTTCGGCTAAATAAATGGGTAATTCAAAAAGTACAAAGATTTTGACAGGTAATTGTACAACTGAAAGAATAAATGTAGATTGGAATCATACCTTTAATGTTCATCCTAATGTTCATATAACGCCTGTATGTAAATACAGCGAACCATTTTTTGTTAGAATAACAGAAATAGATAAAAACGGATTTCGATTTGAATGTTTAAAATTGAATGGCGAACCTGTAGAAAAAAATTCAGATTTCTTTCAATGGACAGCAATTAGTCCTTTTGAGTAAACGATCTTATTTTTGCATTTTCAGAAATTATTCAATTTTATATCATCATTAAAATTTTCATTTAAAAGATCTGACATAGTCTGTTTGTTCCAGCTTTTTAATATTATAATTTTTAGACCTTTTTTTTAATTTTCTACATCTTTTTGCCGATTTTAAAATTTAAATCCGAAATGGACCTTTAGTTTCTTTTAACATTTAATTTTTTAACAGACTTTCCTTTATAGATCTGCTAATTAGAAATGTGTAGCAAAAAGTATTGATAAAATTCCTTCTATATAAATGGAGGAATCTCTAAGATCAATACCTATATCTAAATTGAGACACGCTGTAAAACTTTTAAATATAAAACAGCCTAAGGGGTGTAAAAAAGAGGAATTAATTAGATTGATAATAAGATATGTAAAAAGTACAGGGGAATATAAATACGTTTTAGTAGATTTATTAAATCTAGATGTAACAGATTATTTAAATGAAATGAAGAAAAAGTTTATCGAAAATCCTAAAAAAAGAAATAAATTGAAAAAAATATTCGATTCTTTTGATTTAAAATTTAACAATAACACAGTAGAATTTAATCCAAAAAATAATGAAGAAAAAAAGATAAAAACAGAAGTAAACCTTAAAAAATTATTTCCCGATTTAAATGAAAAATTGAAACAATTTATAAATGAACCAAAAAACAGGTCAAAACTTAAGAAACTCTTTGATTATTATGGATTGAAATATAAAGATGAAAAATTGATTAAAAAGACAGAAAAGAAAGTAAAATTACAAGCAAATTTGGAAAATCTGTTTAGACCCGATTACGAAATTGTTGAGAAAGAAAAAAAATTTGTAAAAAAATTTAATACCTATAGACATGTTTATAAAATAAGACAAATAAACAAACTCACACCGGGCCAGTATTATAGTATCTTAAAAGATTTATTCAGGAGAGCAATTGGAAAAATTGAAGGGTTGGGTTGGGTTGATTATTGACGGCCAATTATCGACACTAGGGATATAGGCCCCGGAAAAATTGAAGGAAAGGTAGATATAATTGTATTCAATCCCTATTTGACACAGCCTTTTCATCCTAAAATGATGTCAACGAAAGAAGCCTATGAGACCTATTTAGATGTTTTAACGCATAAAATTGAATACAAAGAGTTGGATATTAAAGATTGTGAATTTATTTTTACGGTTGTTGATTTACCCAAAGGCGGTAAACGATTGAAATTACTGAACGATAATGATGTTGCTGATAAAAAAAGTATAATTCAAATTAAAAATGACGATAATATCTGTTTGGCTAGATCCATCGTTACAGCCTTAGCTATTCTAAATCGTAAAATTTTATGCGAAAAATTGAATCTAGAAAAACTTACAGATTTAGATGTTAAATACATAAAAATGGGTAGAAAATTACAAAAAAGTTTAGCGATAAAATTGCATGAAATGTGTGATATTCCGTTAGAAATGTGTAATTTAGAGCATGTTAAACAATTCGAAATTTTTTTAAATATTCAAATAACTATATTTTGCAGAGAAAATTTTAACGAAAGAATATATAGCGGTGCCTATAAATCTAATTGTGTTTACATTTTAAAAAATAGAAATCATTTTGATGTCATTACAACGGTTACAGGATTTTTAGGAAAAAAGAATTATTGTGATTATTGTAAAGTCAGTTATTATAGAAGTGATCAACATAAATGTCCTTTAAAATGCAATAGATGTTTTAAGAAAGAGAGTAATTGCGAGGGAGATGATATTCAGTGTAATGATTGTTTTAGATCTTTTAAAGGAAAAAACTGCTTCGAAAATCATAAAAATCACTCAGTCTGTAAAACACTGTGGAAATGTTTAAAATGTAAGAGAATTATCAACAGAAGTGAAAGAGAACCGAAAGATCATAAATGCGGAGAAAGACAATGTAAAAACTGCAGAGAGTGGGATATGGAAGATCATAAATGTTATATACGTAGGAAAGAATCTAAGGGAGGAGCTTGTAAAAACATTTGTCCCAAAAATATAGAAAAGAGAGAGAAATGGTGTGAGAAATGTAAAAGGTCAGGATTTACAGAAAAATATATGTTTTTTGACGTTGAAACGAACCAAGAGACAGGAAATCACCAAGTCAATCTAGTCATAAATCATGATTTTAACGGAAAAGAAAAAATATTTCAGAATGAAAATGAATATTGTAAATGGCTATTTCAAAAGAAACATAGCGGTTATACGGTATTAGCGCATTATGGGAAAGGATTCGATTTTCAATTTCTAGCTAAATACTGCTTTAAAAATAAAATTAAAGTGTTTACAATATATCAAGGAAATAAACTCATATATATGCAAGCAACCGCTTATAATATAAGGTTTATCGATTCTATTAATTTTACGCTGATTCCGTTAAGAAAATTTCCTAAAACATTTGGACTAACGGAATTGGCTAAAGGTTATTTTCCTCATTTGTTTAACACTAAGGAAAATCAAAATTATGTAGGGAAATATCCTGAAAAATACTATTATGGTTATGATACTATGACTTTAGATCAAAGAAAAACTTTTGATAAATGGCATAAATCGGCAAAAAACGAAACATTTGATTTTCAAAAAGAAATTATAAAATATTGTAGATCTGATGTTGATATTTTAAGAAAAGGATGTTTAGAATTGCGAAGGTTATTTCTAAACATTGCTGATATTGACCCTTTTAAATATGTCACTTTAGCTGGCGTTTGTATGGCTATATACAGAGATAAATTCATTCCAGTGAATACAATAGCGATTGATGAGGAGTTTATTCCAAAGGATCAATACAGTAAGAAATCGATCATTTGGTTAGACTATCTGTCTAAAAAACACACTATCAAAATACAGCATGCTTTAAACGGTGGTGAGAAAAAACTGAAATTAGGGGATAAAACTTATAAAGTAGATGGTTTTTATAATAATACCGTTTATCAGTTTCAAGGCTGTCATTGGCACGGTTGTCCTCGCTGTTTTACAGAATCCACTGTCAATCTTCAAAATCAGATATGTATGAAAGATTTGTATGACAGAACTCAAAAAATAAATAAAAAAATAAAAGATAAAGGATTTGAATTGATTGAAATATGGGAATGCGATTTTGATAGTCACAAAGAAATTAAAAAATATATGAAAAATGAATGGAAAAGAGATTTTGTAGAACCTTTAAATCCTGGAAACGCATTCACCGGAGGTCGGTGTGAACCTACCAAATTAATATACGAAATGAAAGAAAACGAAAAGGGTAGATATGTCGATGTTTGTTCACTGTATCCAACAGTGAATTACTTTGATTACTATCCTGTTGGTCATCCGGTAAAAATTTATAATCCGGAAAAATATGATAAGAATTGGTATGGTTTGATACAATGCAAAATACTTCCACCTAGAAAGCTCTACCATCCTGTTTTACCTTATAAAGGAGAAAAATTAATATTCAGTTTGTGTAAATTATGTTCAAAACCTATAAAATGCGAAAAGAAACAATGTAAAAAATGTTATGAAATGCGGAATAAAGAATGTAATCATACGGATGAGGAGAGAAGTTTTACTGGTACGTGGACAACTACCGAAGTTGAACTGGCTATTGAAAAAGGTTATAAGATTTTAAATATCTATGAAGTTTGGCATTTTGAAAAAAAATCTAATACATTATTTAAGGATTATGTTAAAATGTTTTTGAAAATCAAATTAGAAACAGATGATAAATGGTCTAAAAATTTCAAAACTGAAAAAGAATATAAAAGGTGCGTAGAAAAGAAATTGGGTATAAGGTTAGGAGAAATCAAAGAAAACCCAGGAATGAGATTTATATCCAAAATTTGTTTAAACTCTTTATGGGGAAAGTTCGGACAGAGAAAAAATATGAAACATACAGAGAATGTTACAGAATTGGCAGACTTTTATAGAATTATACTGAACGACCGCATTAAAGACTTGAATATGATATTTTTAAATGATGAGTGTGTGCAAATGGATTATAAGATGAAAGATGAATATGTCCAGAATAACTTTAATACGAATAATTATATAGCAGCTTTTACAACCAGTTCGGCTAGAATAAGATTATATGAAATGCTTGATAAATTAGGAGATAAAGTAATGTATTACGATACAGATAGTATTGTTTATATCGATGATGGCTCCAATAAAGTAAAAACGGGCTGTATGCTAGGCGAATGGACCGATGAATTAGGAGAAGATAAATATATGAAATCGTGGATATCCGGAGCTAGTAAAGATTATGGTTATATTCTGAACGATGGTTCTGTAAAAGGAAAAGTAAAAGGATTTAAAATGAGTTATGAGAGCGAAACTAAGCTCAATTTTGACGAGAGAATGAAAACAATAACGGGGGAAATTGACCATATAGATGTAGAAATAAACCAATTTCAGATACAAAAAGATAGAAATATTAAAGTGAATAAAATGAATAAAAGATATATGTTTGGATATGATAAAAGAAGAATTTTAGATAACTTTGGTACTGTACCCTTTGGATTTTAAGCCGAATTTTTAATTTATAAAAATTGTTTTCTAATAAATGGACGATGTGACCCTTATCATAAATGTTCAAGGTTTTATATTTCCTTTTAAATCTATAGCGAGAGAAATAAGCTGGGTTCATTTAAAACAAGAAATAGGTGAAACGATTTCTGTGTTTACACCTAACTATGAATTAGCTGATCAAGACCATGGAATAGTTCGTCGATGTACTAACGATGTCCATGGTTTAAGATTTAAAAGATATTCAGATAATACAGGCTTATGGATTAGTAGTGACAATGTAAAAGATTATTTCATACAATTGCATCAGATATACGGAGGGACATTTGCTTTTAAGGGAGGAGTTTTTCTGAAAAGTACCTTTGAAGAATGGGGAATTCCTATAAAAATATTAGATGTACCGAGATGCGTTAGAATATTAGGACCTGGATGTTCTATGTACAGATGTCTATACTATAAAAATTGTCTTTCAAAAAATGTTTCTGAATAAATGGAAGAATTCAACAGCCTCAGATCGTTCCCTGTAACTCATAAGTTAAAAGATTTAGAGACAGGGAAATACAAACTGATTTCGTTGAAGAAAATTCAAACAAAATTTGGTAATATGACTATTGCGAGATTGGAAGTTAATGATGTAGAAAAAGATTATTTTCTTAAAAAGAGTCATGGAAAAATTTCTGAAAATGCAATAACAAAACTGAATAAAGGGGGTTATATTTTTCATTTTAAAGGAAAAAATAATGACGGCTATTATGATTATGAAGTAGAAAAAGCTTAATCCTACAATTTGTTTTAAATCTGACAATAATAATATTCAACATTTATCGAACTATGAAAATTTCAAACTCCCTAAATAATATTTACGAAAATACAAAATATTTCTGTTTTAACTACAAATTTCTTTACTGACATACATGGGTTCAGTTCGACACAAACTATTTTTTTATTTTATCGAACTAACAGAATAAATAGAATTGTAAGTAAAAAGAAAGATCTATTAAAAATTTAAAACATATTATAAAAATTATTTAACTTTTATTTCAGACTTCATTGTAATGCAATTGATAATAATATACGCAGCTCTTTGCTTTTCTTATTCCTATCAATATTATCCTAGAGGAAGGTTGTTTATTTCTTAATTGCCTGCTATTTTTTAATACTTACGCCTCTCAGGAAGACTTTAATTAATTTCCGTAAGAGGAGATGCGATAAAACCGATATATTCAAGGCCTTAACTGAATTTCGCTTCGAACTCTGATAAGAGATTCAAAGATTGATTGGAGATATAACAGCAGCGCGATTTACAGGAAACAGAGCGGAAATGCGTTCCAAAAAAACTTTGATTTCATACCGTGCGTCCATCCCCGGCGTTCGTTCTAATCGAAAATTCTGGAAGCTCTGACGTTGCCTTGATGACGTTGCGCTAGACATAAATAGAAAATGAATATTGATAAAGGTGTTATTTATCATGACGGAGCAACAGCAGCAACAACAACCAACAAGTCCAGTTCACCAAAGAGTTCAACATTTTTTAGAGACTATTTATAATGAAACAGCCTCAGCAAATGCGTTAGAAAGAGAGCTAGCAGCTGAAAAATGTAAAAAGAGAAGGGCAGAAGAAAGAAGACGCAAACTAAAATTCAGAATTAAAACTTTACTAGAAGATTTAAAAGCTGTTGAATTATCTATATTTCAATCTGAAGTAAAAATTTCAAACTTCGAAAATAATCTTTCTATAGCTGTTGGCAGCCTCAGATAAATAGCCCGGTTTAGCCTACGTCAAGGTTCTCCAGAAAGACAAAAAAAATATATAAAACTTTTGAAAAATGACAAAAAAAATATAAAAAACTTTTGAAAAATGTCAAAAAAAAATTGAAAACTTTTGAAAAATGTCAAAAAAAATTGAAAAAAGGGTGGAAACGCCCGCTAAAGCAGCCGTAGCTAGGTCTCAAGCCCTGGTTGTGAAATGCTGAGAGGCGGGATTCAGGTATGTTTTTTTAATTGTAATTCTTATTATTGTTTTTAATTTAGGATCCATTAATTTATGATTCCATACGATATAAAGATTTTCAAAGGTATTTTATTAATGATTTTATCATAGTATTATTTTATAATCATCATTTGCTTGATCTTACAATAGATATTTGCATTTGGCAAATTATGATTATTTAATCTTACAATTATCGTTACAACGCTCAAACTTTTTGATCTCATTAAATATTACCATCGGATGTCTAAAAATTGTTCAACAATTAAACCTTTGGATCGTTAAATATTAGCATTGGATCTCTCTAAAAATTGTTCCACACTGATAAAAAAATCTTTATAGAGTAATATTCTAAAATTTGTTCAAAAATGCACACATTTTGAAGAATCAGTCAAACTTTTTGATGAAAATCTTACAATAGTCGATATTTTAAACAGACAAATTTTTGATGAAAAATCTTACAAAAATCGTTAAATATTTGCGTTTAGTGGAGTATGAAAAGTGTTCCAGAGTAGGTGCCATATACTACTAACACTTTAAAGGACTTGACTTGAAGCTGAAATGTTCACACGTGGCTTCTTTTACACAGATCATCTGAAAGTTGAAAACTACCGTACAACAATTTTAGTAGATCAGTGAGTTTTAAAAAGTTTTAGTGAAGGTTTTCTATCAAAAAATAAATAAATAAATAAATAAAACGTGCCTGCTTCAGATAAATTAGCAGGGGGTCATCATTTTTTATTGCAGTGCAGCACTTATAATAACACTTTTAAGGACTTGACTTGAAGCTGAAATGTTCACACGTGGCTTCTTTTACACAGATCATCTGAAAGTTGAAAACTACCGTATAACAATTTTAGTAGATCAGTGAGTTTAAAAAAAGTTTTAATGAAGGTTTTCTATCAAAAAAAAAAAAATTAATAAAATAAATAAATAAATAAAACGTGCCTGCTTCAGATAAATTAGCAGGGGTCATCACTTTTTATTGCAGTGCAGCACTTATAACAACACTTTTAAGGACTTGACTTGAAGCTGAAATGTTCACACGTGGCTTCTTTTACGGAGATCATCTGAAAGTTGAAAACTACCGTACAACAATTTTAGTAGATCAGTGAGTTTCAAAAAGTTTTAGTGAAGGTTTTCTATAAAAAAAAATAAAAAAAATAAATAAATAAATAAATAAAACGTGCCTGCTTCAGATAAATTAGCAAGGGTCATCCCTTTTTATTGCAGTGCAGCACTTATAACAACACTTTTAAGGATTTGACTTGAAACTGAAATGTTCACACTTGGCTTCTTTTACACAGATCATCTGAAAGTTGAAAACTACCGTACAACAATTTTAGTAGATCAGTGAGTTTTAAAAAGTTTTAGTGAAGGTTTTCTATCAAAAAATAAATAAATAAATAAATAAAACGTGCCTGCTTCAGATAAATTAGCAGGGGTGATCACTTAATATTGCAGTGCAGTACTTATAACAACACTTTTAAGGACTTGTGTTGAAGCTGAAATATTCACACGTGACTTCTTTTACGCAGATCATCTAAAAGTTTTAAACTACCGTACAACAATTTTAGTAGATCAGTGAGTTTTAAAAAGTTTTAGTGAAGGTTTTCTATCAAAAAATAAATAAATAAATAAATAAAACGTGCCTGCTTCAGATAAATTAGCAGGGGTGATCCCTTTATATTGCAGTGCAATACTTATAACAACACTTTTAAGGACTTGTGTTGAAGCTGAAATATTCACACGTGACTTCTTTTACGCAGATCATCTAAAAGTTTTATACTACCGTACAACAATTTTAGCTGATCAGTGAGTTTTAAAAAGTTTTAGTGAAGGTGTTCCTATCAAAAAAATAAAACATGCCTGCTTCAGATAAATTAGCAGGGATGATCACTTTTTATTGCAGTGCAGTACTTATAATAACACTTTTAAGGACTTGACTTGAAGCTGAAATGTTCACACGTGGCTTCTTCAGGGCTGCCACTGGCGACTATTTTTTAATTCTATCTCATACCACTTTCTCAAAACAAAAATCTTTCAGATAGACTTTGACAACAAGTGAAAGAGAAATATACTACAAAATTCATTAAAAAAAATTAATGGTGCTAATAGAATATAAAAATAGTTGCCAGTGGCAGACCTGCTTCTTTTACGGAGATCATCTAAAAGGTGAAAACTACCGTATAACAATTTTAGTAGTTCAGTGAGTTTTAAAAAGTATTAGTGAAGGTGTTCCCATTAAAAGAAAATAAAACGTGCCTGCTTCAGATAAATGTAATTTAATTGCAATACAAATATACTTTTTTTCTTTCAAAGCTCCATAATAAAGGTTTCAGTTAATCTCTAAAGTGCATAGATGTTCCCATTAAAAACTTACGTTCTTTCGTTTTCAACCTTTTTCAAGGAATTATTATAAAAAAAAAGACTTTTACATTGTTTCGTTTACATCTGTCTAACTGCTGGCTCGTGTTAGCGCACTAAAAAAAATGAACGTCCCAGTAACGAGAGTAATGGCTTTCACTCATTGCCTTAATGGTTATTTCATTCGGGTTTCCTTTCATTATAACAGGTGATACCATACAAATGTTGGTTTTAAAGGCCTAAAAAAAGTCTGTCTGTTTTTACTGCATTCGATATATCAAGAATAACAAGGCCAGTTAAGGAGGGGGATGAAATGGCTAAAGGTGCCCGTCTTCAGGTAATAACCAGTGCCATCTGGGGTCGAAGGCCACAGTTTTTGTAGTGGGCGTGTCACAATCCTCGTCCGACGTATGGTCTAATCAGTGATTGACCTTCTGCACCTTGATTTTGATAAAGGCTTGATAAGGCAGGAGAGAACCATTTGGAATACCTATAAAAAAATGAATAAAGTCGAAGGACCTATAATATAATGACTCGAACGTAGAGAAAATTTGGAAAATAAAATGATAAAAATGAAATAAAATAAAATGATGAAAGTAAATGTCTTCAAGTCATTATGGATAATATATGGAGAGAGAAGGACATAAAATATTCGACGATCCTCTAGAAAGAAGCTAATTGAATAACCATTAAAAAATTTCTTTCTCCTTAAACAAAAAAAGCGATTTAATGCTGTAGACTTTTATAGGTTTTGGTTTATAAACCTTATAACGTTTAATATAATAAGATTTAATGTATATATATATTAATTATTTAAATTTGTGCTATTTTTAACACTTTAAAACACAGTTGAAAAGTGTTGACCGTGCTCTAACGTAGATCAATATACTCGTTTTGACATGTAATTTTTATACGTTAACACGTTCACTGCCGGGTTAAAATTACCGGAATATTATTTTATTTAGAAAGTTCAAATTCATACCAGAAAATACTAATAGCAATATTTACTTTATTTAATTACAAACATTTTGTGATTACATAAAATAAAAATTCTTCTTTCGAAATTTCCGGTACCAATTCGTAATTTTAGATTACAAACTACGAGTATACTTGTGGTTGGCAGCGAATGTATTAATAAGATTTACTATAAAATATTCGCTTTGAAAATGAAGTGTGCAACATTTATTGCTTGTTTACATACAGGGATACACAAAGGAATTCCGTTAGATTATGGTGTACGGGGAAAAATAGTTCGAGGTGAATTTTAATTAAATTGCTTATTTAGATATCTCATTTCATTGCATGAAAAATTGAAATTTCTCAATAATACTCTGTTAATATGGAAAGTGTTTCATGATCTGTGCCTGTTGCATGATTTTTTGTTCTTGTTTTAATTTTGAATTTGGATACTTTGGAAAGTTTTGGAAAGGTAAGTCAGTGATTTACCAGAAAAATCAGTCTGTGATTATCTCCACCTTGATTTTCATAAAGGCTTGATAAGGAAAAGGGAACACATATTCATTCATTCATTTGAAATACGAAGGAAAGTCATTAAGTAAGTCACAAAAGATAATTAAATAATAACTTACAATGGTATTCACTTCAAAACTATTTTTATTTCTCCACATATTCTCCACCAATATTTATGCACTTATATCACCGTTTTATCAGTGCCCCAACACCAGCTGCATAACATTCTTTGGGTTGCTGTCTCAGCCACATTAGGACAACAAGTGGAACCTTTTCATCATCTGTGAACATCATGTTGCTTCCAAGATGGTTTTTTAGTGGACTAAACAGGTGAAAATCGCTTGGGGCTAAGTCGAAGCTGTATGGTGGATGTTGAAGAAGTTGCAAGATGATGTTCACAGATGATGAAAAGGTTCAACTTGAAGTCCTAATGTGGCTGAGACAGCAACCCAAAGAATGTTTTGCAGCTGGTGTTGGGGCACCGATAAAACGGTGATATAAGTGCGTAAATATTGGTGGAGAATATGTTGAGAAATAAAAATAGTTTTGAAGTGAATATCATTGTAAGTTATTATTTAATTATCTTTTGTGACTTACTTAATGACTTTCCCTCGTACTTATAAAAAAATAATAAAGTCGATGGACTCATAAGTTAATGGCTCAAACGCGAAGCGAATTCAGAAAAAGAAAAGGATTTAAATAAATAAATAAATAAATAAAAACTCAGTGAAAGTAAAATATATAAAGCAAATGTTATTATGTCTATATGAAAAATACGTGGAGAAGTACTTAAAATATTCAACGACTCTGTCCTGAAAAAAAAAAAGAGAATAATTATTAAATAATTTCACTCTTGTAGATAAAATAAAGATAATAAATCAGTTTAAATGTAAAGCTACTCTTTGGTTTATAAACCTCATAAAATTTAATAAAATGAGCTACTTTTTTTAAAAACTATGTTTTGTCTAAGTTTTTAAAATCTAAGATGATTGCAGTCTGACAAAATTTTAAGTCATATTTTATTTTAACTGTAGAAGAATGTGCGATTGATTTTGTTAAAACAACACCTAGTCAATAAACATTACTGAACATATTGAATGTCTTAGAGGGAATGCTCAGACTGGGAACCAGATCTGTAGAGCATAGATGCCTCTCCCGTTCCCCTTTATTGTCTTAAAAAAATACATATTTCAGCCGGAGCCGAATCCGACAGACAACTCGACAGGTGGTGGAGTAGAAAGAGACATACTATGGTCAAACTTCCTTAAATTACATATGAATATTAAATTACACTGACGGAGACATACTTCACACCGCCATTTGACAGTGAAGATCATGCTTCACGAATGATTAATGCTTGTAACTATGAGTCAAATCTGTAGTTCAGGAGGTGGTGTGGGTGTACTAATATATACCATTACAGTGTCTGTCTGTGAATTAAAAAAACAAAAAAAAAACAAATTTCATTCGACGCAGAGTCAAAAAGCACATTAATTGTCTGTTTGTGCAAAATAGGCCCAGAAACGGTTGCATATCAAACACTAGACTTATCAGGGGCAGATAGAGAATGTTTCTGGTTACAATCTGCAGTTTGTTCTATTTCAGCATTTAAAACCGATTTTAAGAAAACAGGGAAAAACCGAGAGAATCAGTCAATCAACCAATCTTTCAATACTTAAAAAAACTCGAGAACTATAATTGATCATTTTTAGAAATCTTACTGCAATTGAGAAGTCTAATTAACCTGTTAACTGGGTATGACGAAATATTTTGTCATGCACAAACTACTACTGCAATATTTTGAACGCATTAATTCCACCAGTAAAATTTTAATAGAAATTTTCGTCTTATTAAAACCCCCTATTCATGCAAAATTACTGCCATAAATAAGAAAAAAAATTCTATTACTTTTTACTGGTGGAAGTGTGCCCCGTTGGTATTTGTGAAACGAGTTGAACAAAATAAGTTTATTCCCCGGTTAACAGGTTAATATTTAAAAATGATAATAATTATATTTTTAGTTTTTGTGTTATACATTGTAATTTACGCCTTAACGACGAACGCCTCCATATTCGCGACAGCCAGATTTTATTGTCGAAATGTATTTTTGCACACAAAATTTCGCCTTATCTAATATAAAAATTTCAGCAATTAAATAATGAAAAAATAGTTTGTCAGAAAAAGTGGTGCCAAAATAATAATAATTAGCTATAACACACTTGGGTGATAAAAATTGGTTGATGGAATATAGCAGCATTCTTTCGTTTACGATAAAAACTGGATTAAAAAACTGGAAAATCTTTTTAAATTCTTTAAAAACTGGATATTATGTAAGTAACGCTATGTAAGTTTTTCTCAAATGTTTGTGTATGTGTTACATACAGCGAAACGACGATAACGGACACTTCTATTTATCGAACACTTTTTCAATCCCCAACACCAACATTTTTTAATGATTTTACCTCTCAATAGCGGACAAATTCCTGCGCGGTCCTGAGATGTCCGGTATTCACAGGTTTTACTATATTCAACTGTTCGTGATGATACATTGCTCCTATATTAAGAAAATAAATAAAATAATGTGTATACTCTTTAGTCTTCTACTTTTATTATTATTTTTTTATCATCATAATTTACGTTACATTCTCAAAATAATCCGTGAATTGAACGAATTTTCCCTTTCATTATATATTTCATTAAAACACGAAAATTTCCGCTTTGTTTTGGCCATTTCCCCCAAAGTTACAGAAAATTACCCAATCTAACATAAAAATTACTAGAAATCCTCTAATATAAAGCTGCAATTTCTTCAAATCATAAGGATGTTCCGGCAACTGTGCTGCTTAGTACGTTTTCGCATTAGAAATGTAATACTTCTCTCACTTATACGCGATACACGGAAATCATTTTCTACCAATTTTTTTTAAGGTAATTTTCATCGTCTTAAATCGCAGAATTTATAAATCGAATTTTACTGTTTTAAAATAGTGGTATGAGAAAGTAATTACTGAACATCGCGTATAAATGAGAGATCACTGTATGTCACTTTTCCCACAAAACATGAAAAAACAAAAACAAAAAAACCTAAAATTAAAATTTTCTGAAATTTTCCCGTCAAAAGACGGAAATTTCTTCAAATAGCAGACAAAATCACTTTCAATCACAGGGGTGTTCCTAACACTCACTGTCTGTACTTTTTACGTTTCTCGACGAAATTATTTTGAGAGTGTAATTACACGATCAAGTGTACCGTGAGAAACAAAAGGTTAAAAAACTTTATTCTAGGTAATTGTGACAAAAAATCTACGGAACCAAATGATAGTCCTATTTTGTTTTCATAAAGCGGAGTACGCTTTGTAGGAATAAATTTGTCGTAACAAAGCACTTGGTAATTTTAGTTTTGCATGACTTGATGTTCACTTTTCCGGAAAGGAGGAGAATTTTCGTGCCATGCAATATAATTGTTTCAAAATTCTTTGAACGGATCTTTTCGTCTTCCGTTATTAGCTGCAAACTGATATATCGTGTATCCTTCTTATTGTACATTTCCTTTATTAAGGGATAATCTTCTTTTTGTGTGCAACATAAATGAGAAAATTGAAAGAAATATTATATAGATGAATCTATAAAAGGTAAAATTATTACTTATTTTCTTTTCAGTTGTAACTGATAAAACAATTTCTAATCTGTTATATTTTGATGGTAAAATAAGAACAGGTTGTTATGTTCTTGTGCAATAATTTCCATTCATCTTCTTAAATCTAAACTTTAGCTTGAATAGAAATTGCCTAAAAATATTTTAAAAAAAACACCTGTTTTGAAAGATTCATCGTTTATCCTCAACATTTACAGATGCAGGAAAATAGCCATAAAAAATGCTGCTGAATCAAGAGAACTGTTTTTAAATGTGTACTACACAAATACTACAAATAAATTACATCTATCTACAAATATAATTATAGAAACTACAATGCACTTTGCATTTCTGTAGGTATTCCAGTTTTATATGTGTTTGTGTTTTCTAATTTTTATATTATCTCACAATTAGCATTAATCCTCTGAATCTATACTTTAGCTTGAATGGAAACTATCTAAAATATTAAAAACACCTGTTGGTAGATTCATCGTTTATCTTTTACTTTTACAGAAGCATAAAAACGGTCATCAAAAGCGCTGCTGAACCAACAGAGAAATTTTTCTATGTGTACTACAAATGTACTACAGGTAAATTACATGTATAGTACAAATATACTACATATAAATTACATGTATATTACAAATATGTATTAAGAAACTACAATGCAATTTGCATTTATGCAGATATTCAATCCTATTTCATAAGTGTTTGCATTTACTCATTTTTATATTATCTCACAATTAGCATTTATCATCTTAATGTATACTTTACACCCAGAAAAAAGTTTTGTTGAATCAACAAAAATTTGGTTGACCCAACAAAACTTTTTGTTTAAATATAGGTCAATAGATATTTTGTTTGAATCAACAAAAAAAATTTTTTTGCAATTCCAAAAAAAAAAAAAAATGTATCGTCAGCAAAAAATGTTTTGTTAATTCAAGTAAAATGGTTCAATTTTACTGGAATTTTGCTAAAGCAACCAAAATGTACTCAACAAAACATGTTTTGTAGTTTTAATCAATTCCTTTTTCTGGGTGTAGCTTGAATGAAAACTGCCGAAAGAGGCATCCTTTAGACAAACATGACAAAATCAGCCATACGCGGTGAAAAAACATTGAGGTAGACTCTCTATAATTCAGAACAAAGCTTCCAGAACATATGTGTCACTAACGAATTACAGAAAAATGCCAACACATTCTACCATGTTATCACATTTTGTACAATGAAAAGTTAGTTCTTTAAAATTTTCACTAAAATACATATTTTCATAACTGTTTAAATGATGAAAGGATATCTCGTTTTTTTCTTGAAGTGAGGCACCATGTATTTTTGATTTAAGAAATAGTTGAGACCCTGGATTCCTATACAAATATTATTCGTCTTGCCGTGTATTATCACATCTGCATTTTTGCACTAAAATTTTTGAGATACCCTATATATGAATAGGTGATTATAAAAACTACCTAAATCCCCCTTTTCCCCCAAATGCATTTCTGTTTTTGTTGTAAATGTGTCCTTGAGGGTAGAGTCACACGTTTAGACAAAAATTACATAGGTTTATGTAACCGTTGTCACTCAAAATTATCATTTATTACGAAAACAACACTAGTCAATGTGTATATCAAGATCTGTTCCACTGAGCAAGAATAGCAGAAGAAGAAAATTTGGTCGAACAGATGGTGAATATGACTATGTGGCTTAATGAATATGTTCCAAGGATTACAGAATTCGAATGCCACTATTTTGGAGTAGTAATCTTAGCATTATTTAATCGCTCCTATCACTTAATATCAATTCTTAACCCTAAATTACTTGCACTGGTGTATTTTGTACACCATTGTGGTGTAACACATTTGCATTGTTCGAAAATATTGCCACATATGCTTATGTTAGTCTTTTTTTACAATATTGTATTACATGTAAATGGTATTACTTAAAATTAATCTTATAGTAAATTAATTGATTTTCCTAGAAATTTATAAATGTACGGTGTATAAAATAAACCGCGCGGGAAGATTTGCTACGCGAATTTGCGTGAGTATTTAAGGGTTAAGAAACCGACGTTTATGTTTATTTTGTCAAACATGTAATAAAATATGATTAATATCTTTATAGGGTTCCGTAGCTCAAAAGGAAAAAACGGAACGAACGCTTATAGGATCGGTTTGTTCTCTGTTTGTCTGTCAAGACCGTCTTTTTTTTCTGTAACTACTCAAAGTATCAAGTTGAAATTAATATCAAATAATAAGGTCTACGGTCCCATTAATTTGTAAAAATTTCAACCTTCTAATTCAATTCAATAAAAAGTTATGACTTTAAAACAACTTTTTAATGCCGAGTCAGGCGAGTTTGTCTCGTAATAAAATAACATAAAATTATAAATTAATGATTCTTGTATTTTATCCATTACGTGTGCTGATATAAGAACATAAAATTATAAACTAATGATTTTTGGAATTGTTCCTTTACGCGGGCCTTTTAAGACCTTTCTTCGTGTCAAATTTCAAGATTCCTGATCAACGGAACGTACCCTGTAGGTTTTGAGAGTGCGATTGTATGTTGTCCGTCTCTCTGTCAAGACCTCTTTTTGTTTCAAGAAGGACTCAAGGTATTAAGTTGAAATTGTTATCAAATAATAAGGTCTATAGTTCCATTGTTATGTAAAAATTTCAAGCTTCTAATTTAATGCAATAAAAAGGTATGGCTTTAAAACAACTTTTTAAGGTCGAGTCAGGTGATGTTGTCACTAATAAATCGATATAAAATTATAATTTAATGATTTTTGGATTTTTTCCTTTACGTGTACTATTATAAGACCTTCCATCGTGTCAAATGTCAAGATTCTGGATCAACGGAAAGCACCCAGGTTTCGATAGTGAGTTTGTATGTTTCCCGTCTGTCTCTTTTTGTTTCAGGAAGGGCTGAAGGTATCAAGTTGAAATTAATATCAATCTATGGTCCGATTAATTTGTGAAAATTTCAAGCTTCTAATTCAATGCAATAAAAAGTTATGGCTTTAAAACAACTTTTTAATGCCGAATCAGGAGAATGTGTCACGTAATAAATCGACATAAAATTATAAATTAATGATTTTCGGATTTTTCCCTTTGCGTTTGCTTTTATAAGACCTTCCTTCGTTCAAATTTCAAGATTCTGGATCAACGGAAAGCACCCTATAGGTTGGCCTATGGGTCGGCCCTATGGGTCGGCATATTTGGAACAGAAAGTTTCATAACAAAATGAAAACATCGATATACTCAGATTTGAATGCCATTTTTCTCAGTGCAGTTTACATTTTTGTATATTTATAAAGAAACTAGGTATACTTACTAAACTTTATGGAAATGTGACATAACGGTACGGAACCATGAGGGTACGAGTCTTACTTGCACTTACTTTTTTTTTGTATAATTTGTAGTGCACTCAATCCGGTTGACTGTAAAAACAGCATAAGTCCAAAGATTTTTTTTAATTTAATTATTACAAAATAAGTAACTTATATAACCGACATGCATATTTAAGGATTTGTGTAATTTAGTTAGCACAGAAATGTTCTTAAAACATGCGTCATTTGTGTGTACTACAGTTTTTATCGATTGCTGCAAAATCTTTAATTTTGAACTTATGTAGTTTTTATAATCACTGATTCATATATTTCCAATCGTTTTATAATACCTTGCTATTAGCTTTCACCCTATCAACCTATACTTAGTGGAAAACATTTTAACACACCTGCTGATAGAGGCATCGTTTATTCTTAACTTTTATACAAGCATGAAAATCAGCCATCAAAAGTGCTGCTAAAACAAGAGGGAGAAATTACTGCGGGGTAAATTGAACTTTCTCGTCACGATCCGAACATTGACAGAGGGGTATGCGACTTGGCTAAGGATATATATTATTGTAATTAAGGTAATGCGTGCTTGCACTTATTGAATGTCTGTGCTGGAATTAATTATTACTTTTTACAACAATAGAGCGGAATAAGAAATTAAGCAGCGCTTTTGCACTGGTGATTAAACAATTGCGTTGTTCCTACTAATGTATTCTTGTAAAATGTGTCAGTTAAATTTCTCATGCAACCGGAAATTGTTAGAAGATTTTTAAATGGTTAAAAAATAATAGGTGTTAGAACAGTTGTTAATTTGAAGATTTCCTGCTTGTTATTAATGCAACAACCACTGATGTAAATTGAAGGATAATGTAATTATTCATCTCGATAAGCTAACAGACGCGGTTATATTTGTGTGCATCAATGCATAACAAAGGTATTCCTATAAAATAGTCATTTAAATTTCATATTTAATTGGAAATCGTAGAATTTTTCCGAGTAAGAGAAATAAGAAGTTATATAATTTTTTTTATAATTTAAAGTTTTTCAACTTATAAATTATAATAATACCACTGTCGATGATAGTTGTCGATTATTAGTCATATCGTCAAACGTTCTAAAAATTTACAATGAATATATGATGTAGATAAGAATTTTTTATTGTATTTAAGGAAAGGCGTGATTTTATGTTTTATGTTTGGGCTGGAATTAATTATTACTTTTTACAACAATAGAGCGGAATAAGAAATTAAGCAGCGCTTTTGCACTGGTGATTAAACAATTGCGTTGTTCCTACTAATGTATTATTGTAAAATGTGTTAGTTAAATTTCTCATGCAACCGGAAATTGTTAGAATATTTTTAAATGGTTAAAGAATAATAGATGTTAGAACAGTTGTTAATTTGAAGAGTTCCTACTTGTTATTAAGGCAACAACCACCGATGTAAATTGGAGAATGATGTAATTATTCATCTCGATAAGGAAACAGACGTGGTTATATTTGCATGCATTAAAGCATAACAAAAGTATTCCTACAAAATAAGCATTTAAATTTCATATTTAATTAGTAAGAGAAATGAGACGTTATATATTTTCTTCATAATTTAAAGTTTTTCAACTTATAAATTATAAGAAAACCACTGTCGATAATAGTTGTCGATTATTAGTCAAATCGTCAAACATTCTAAAAATTTACAATAAATATATGATGTAGATAAGAATTTTTTATTGTAGTTAAGGTAAGGCGAGATTTTGTGTTTTATGTTTGTGTTGGAATTAATTACTAATTTTTACAGCAATAGAGCAGAATAAGAAATTAAGCAGCGCTTTTGCACTGGTGATTAAACAATTGCGTTGTTCCTACTAAAGTATTCTTGTAAAACGTGTCAGTTAAATTTCTCATGCGACCGGAAATTGTTAGAAGATTTTTAAATGGTTAAAAAATAATAGGTGTCAGAGCAGTTGTTAATTTGAAGATTTCCCACTTATTATTAATGCAACAACCACTGATGTAAATTGGAGAATGATGCAATTATTCATCTCGATAAGCAAACGGACGCGGTTATATTTGCGTGCATCAATCCATAACAAAAATATTCCTACAAAATAGGCATTTTAATTTCCTATTTAATTGGAAATCGCAGAATTTTTCTGAGTAAGAGAAATAAGAAGTTATATATTTTCTTTATAATTTAAAATTTTTCAACTTATAAATTATACGAATACCACTGTCGATAATAGTTGTAGGTTATTGTTCAAATCGTCAAATGTTCTATAAATTTACAAGGAATGTATGATGTAGATAAGAATACATTATTGTAGTTAAGGAGAGGCGTGATTTTATGTTTTATGTTTGTGTTGGAATTAATTACTACTTTTTACAACAATAGGGCGGAATAAGAAATTTAGCAGGGTTTTTGCACTGGTGATTTAAACAGTTGCGTTGTTCCAACTAATGTATTCTTGTAAAATATATCAGTTAAATTTCCCATGCAACCGGAAATTGTTAGAAGATTTTTAAATGGTTAAAAATAATAAGTGTTTGAACAGTTGCTAATTTGAAGATTTCCTACTTGTTATTAATGCAACAACCATTGCTGTAAATTGGAGAATCATGTAATTATTCATCTCGATAAGCAAACAGACGTGGTTATCTTTGCGTGCATCAATGCATAACAAAGATATTCCTACAAAATTGGCATTTAAATTTCATATTTAATAGGAAATCATAGAATTTTTCTGAGTAAGAGAAATAAGAAGTTATATAATTTCTTTATAATTTATTTCAACTTATAAATTATAAGAATACCACTGTTGATAATAGTTGTCGATTATTAGTCAAATCGTCAAACGTTCTAAAAATTTACAAGAACATATGATGTAGATAAGAATATATTTTTGTAGATAAGGTAAGGCGTGTCTTTATGTTTTATGCTTGTGTTGGATTTAATTACTACTTTTTAGAACAATAGAACGGAATAAGAAATTAAGCAGGGTTTTTGCACTGCTGATTAAACAATTGCGTTGTTCGTACTACTGTATTCTGGTAAAATGTGTCAGTTAAATCCCTCGTGCAACCGGAAATTCTTAGAAAATTTTTAAATGGTATAAAAATAACGACCAAGACCTGTAAAGGAGTGCCCCTTAAAAGAAGTTACTAGCTGAACCCCGCCCGGCGATTCACGGGACCGTGATTATAAATTAAAACAAACCTCAAGTTTGTGTGATTTTATATCTTTAACCCGATTGTATATAAAATTATTTTTTAAGACAAATTCGCGAAAAAATATTAATATTTACTGATAAAAGGGCTCGTAAGTAGATATTTTCTTGTTTTTTCACGTAGGGTCATTTCACAGTTTTCTTTAAAAAGGTTCTAGTTCTCCGAACTCTTTGAAATTGCTATGTGTTATAAATATCACTGTTTTACAGAAAGTGTAAAAATTTCCTGAAAAAATATTGTTATCTAGTTGTAAAATACATGTTTTCTTCCCGCTTTTTTGTTTGTTTGATTGTTTTCGCGTCGGCTCCCTTAACACGGCAATAAAAAAAATAGTTCTCATCTTCCGAACTCTCTGACATTTCAATCGGTTATAAATATAACTGTATCCAAACTCACTTTAAAATTTTACGAAAAAATATACATATTTAGTAGTGAAAACATGAGCTCTTAAAAAAAAAAAAAAAAAAAAAAAAAAAAAAACTTTAGCTTTTAACTTCAGAGCAAAAATATATTAGAAGGTCTATGCTTTCAATGACAATGGTACGCTTCCATCCGTTTTCAATCAACCCTTTTCAGTCCCCCTAGACTAAACAGGGGGGGGGGGGTACTCAATAAGGTTTTCCGTTTCTGAGATTTTTTTTAACTACAAGAATGTGTGAAATTATAGAAAAAAATTGTTGTATTTAATTCAGTGGTTTTAAAACTTACAGAGTTTTTCTCACTGGTTTAATTATTGTCATTTTCAGGCTATTCAACGGGATCTCCCCCCCTTAAAAATACATTTAGAGATTAAATACAGTACAGGTTTATTAAAAAAACTTAAATATGAAATTAGAACATTTTTTTTTACAAAATATCCATTTTTGTAATTTTTTAAAGAGAATGATTAAAAAAAATGTAAATTAAAAAATACAAAGGAATTCTACCTCATATAAAAAGAATGAAACTTTTAGCTGGAGGGCAAGAAGTCACTGACTATTCAGTTTGTGTTAGGATCAATTAGAATTCAAAAAGACCGAATGAATTTTTAAAAAATACTTGAAATGAACTAATGAATCGTGTTTTGAGTGGAAGCTCCGATTTCTTTTATCTCTAACAAGTGAAAAAGAATCTTTTCATTATGGAGAAATACTGAAAGTTTTTGTTTAATAAACGTGACTTTTAATTTCTACAACAATTTCAAGGAACGAAGTTAAAAATCTCGTTTCATCTCTTTATAAGTAGGGTTTTTCTTTTTTAAATATAGAAAAGCTAAAATATAGAGAAAGCTACATTTTAATCTATTACGTTTATTAAAGTTTTCTAAGCATTACAAATATTGGCACTCTTGTGATTAGTACTCTTTATAATTGCAATAAAATACAATTATGAATATTGTTCAAATAAAAAAAAATATATCATATATATTCTAATACGAGCAAATCTTGTGTGTGATTATATATATATGCAAATTTTATCTTAAAACGGCTCTAACGATTTTCACGAAATTTTGTATCCTACCGCTTTGGGCCACCTGAAAACCATTGGGCTAGGTCACGTGTTCGAGAAAATCGGATTAGAGGGGTCATCAAGGGTCATCAAGGGTCAGGGTCAAGCTAATTCTATCTAAAAAACGGTACAAACGATTTTGACTAAATTTTGTATTTTATCATTTTCGGGCACGAGAAGACTATTGGGCTGGGTCACATGTTCGAGAACTTTCAATTAGTGGGTCATTTTTGGGTCAACCTGGGTCAAGTTAATTTTATCTAAAAAACGGCTCTAACGATTTTCGTTAAATTTTGTATTCTACGAGTTTCGGGCACGACAAAATCATTGGGCTAGGTCACATGTCCGAGAAAATTCTATTAGTGGGTCATTTTTGGGTCTCTGTGGGTCAAGCTAATTTTATCTAAAAAACGGCTCAGAGTATTTACACTAAATTTTGCATCCTATGGTTTTCGGGCACGAGAAGACTGTTGGGCTTCTCGATTAGTGGGTCATTTTGGTCATGGATCCTTATGGGTCAAGCTATTTTATCTTAAAAATGACTCAGACTAAATACACTAAATTTTGCATCCTATGGTTTTCGGGCACGAGAAGACTGTTGGGCTAGGTCACATGTTCGAGAAAATTGAATTAGTGGGTCATGTTGGTCATGGGTCATTATGGGTCAAGCTATTTTATCTTAAAAACGGCTCAGACTATTTAGACTAAATTTTGCCTCCTATGGTTTTTGAGCACGAGAAGACTGTTGGGCTAGGTCTCATTTTCGAGAAAATTCAGTTAGTGGGTCATTCTGGTCATGGGTCATTATGGGTCAAGCTATTTTATCTTAAAAATGGTTCAGCCTATTCAGCCTAAATTTTGCCACCTATGGTTTTAGGGCACGAGGAGACTGTTGGACTAGGTCACATGTTTGAGAAAATTTGATTAGTGGGTCATTTTGGTCATGTGTCAGAAAATTTGAACTCAAAGCTAATTTTGACCGAGCATAGCTCGGTCTTTCCTGCTCGTAATTATATAAAGGAAATAAACACTTTTTATAATTAAAATAATATATCCTCCTCTTACAGAATACCGGTAAAGTTTATCAGTACAAAAACCCTTAACGGATTAAAAGTTGTGACGGAGCACTTTCTAAGAATTTTAAATATGGGTCTTAAAAGTAATTGTATCAAATTTGAGAGACGCTATGTTAATAATTTTAAAAAAATCATTATTTTATTTTTCGTTTTATTTGTATTCGCAGGTGCAATTATTATTTTTAACATAAAAATATATATAAAATTTATTCAATGATGCTTTTTCATTCACATCTCTCACGAATTCAAAATATGGGTTTTAAAAGAAATGATATCAAAATTCGAGTGACACCTCCACGTGAATTTAATAGGATTGTTTAAAAATTCAATTTAAATTATTTTTGGTTTGTTTTCTAAAATATATTTCCACATACAAACAATACTTTTAATTTTCCAATACACTGTTAAATATATTACTTTCACTGAGCCTATATTATGCATTGAAATGTATTTATTTCAATAAATTGATTTATCTTTTGTGCCACGCTATCCAAAATAAGTAAAATTTATGTAAATGATTATTTTGCGTCATATTATGCACTTGCATACATTTCCCTTTGTTTGTTCCCTTCGGTTTTAGACTTTCGTTTTTCGGTTTTTGCTGCGTCACTCGAGAGACGACCGAGGCTTACGACCGTCTCTCATGATGATATCCCTTGTAAAGACTGTGGCACTGTTTATATTGGTGAAAATAGACGATATTCAACATCCGCTTAAGGTGGTTCTCAAATGACCTGCTATGGGTTATGTGAAACTTTCTGACACATTTTTTGACTCATTTTTAAACGGAAAGGCATAAAGTTGAGCCTGACTGTGAAAGCGATTTGGAATCGAAATGAGTTTTACAGTTTTTGATAAATAAATTACTTATCGAGTTATAAGCGATTCATGTCACGTGACGGCACACCCCCCTCCCCCCCCCTTCTGGCGTTTTTGCGTTGGGAAATTCGGTTCAAAATGCCAAATTGACAGCATTTTCTGAATAATCTTTTGCGTTTATATATATATATATATATATATATATATATATATATAAAATGGAGAACGTTGTAAAAAACTTGAGATATGATAAAAACGTACTTACAGAATCCATATTCACTTTATAATACAAACAAATTACTAAAAACTACAAAAATTTTCTAAAAACATATATATCATTTTATAAAAACTTAAAAAATAGAATTTTTGGGCGCGCCCATACTTTTCAGCTACCCTGTATATAAATAAAATTTTTATACATGCATAAACAAGAATAAAAGTTCATCAGGTTTGTTTTCACAGCTGATTATATAATTTGGCAACAAATCTCACTTTCTTAAGCCCGAATTGCGCCAAGCTTTTTACAAAACTCCAAGGCCCATGTACTGGAAAGTACCGATAAGTATACTCAAATGTTTGTTTTTTCTAAAATTTTCTTTCAAAAGTCGTGTGTGTGTAAAATATGCGGTGGAACAAATTATGCGCCCAAATGCGGTATATCAAACATTTAGAAGATAAATAATTGCCCAAATTAATTACCAATATCGTTAAAAACAAAAGAAATACTTTAACTAACTACAATACAATAAATTCACAAGTAATTAGTAATAGTCTTTAAATAGTTCCTGTTTATTTTAAATTTAAAAAATGTCTTGATTTTAAACCGGTTTTATGAAAACTACTAATTGAAACTAATTAAAAAATTATATAAACTATATGATAATCATTTAAAAAAAGTTATAATTATTATTTCTTAATAGGATTATGTAATAGTACTTCCATCTGAAAAAATATATTGAGTACCTAAAATAGAATATTACTAACATGTCAAAAGTAGTTATAAAATAAAGACTTATTAGGAAAAATTAAATATGAAGTTAACTTTTTATCTAATAGGAAATCCATTTGTGTAATTTCGGAAAGTAAACAATTAAGAAATAATAGAAAACGTCGAAAGTTGGAAAAATAATCGTTATAAGAGTGAATGGATTTCAGCTTGAATAACAATATAAAAGAAATAGCTGCAAGGGAAGAGTTACAAACTATTCTGTTTACACTAGAATCAAGTATATATATATATATATATATATATATATATATATATATATATATATATATATATATATAAAAGAACAAATTTTAATACTTAAGATGAACTGAAGTAATGAATCTAAATTTGAGTGGGACTTAAACTTCTTTAATCTTTGGAGAAGAAGAAATACCTAGAGTTTTGAAAAATAGAGAAATGTTTTTGATTAATCAATATAAAAATTACTTCTCTACGAAGAAATCAAAGGAATAAATTAGATTCTATGCATTGATAGAAAGATAAATTTCTGTTTAAAAGTCTAAAGGTATATACGATTAAGTATTGAAAATTTTACAAATTTGAATTTTTTATAAGTAACTTATAAATTTATATAAAAATAACTTTCAATTCTTATTGTTTAAAAGACTTATGCAATATTTCCAGCTGAAAAATATATTAAGAACAGAAAATACATTGTAAAATGTGACAAAAGTGTTTTTAACATAAATACATAAGGAAAAATTGAACATCAAGTTAAAATTTTTCTTAATAAAATATCCATTATTTGTAATTTTGCAAATTAAACAATTAAAAAAAATTCGAAATTAGATAAAAAATGTAAAATAGCGGGATAATTTCAGCTTGTACAACAACAAAAGATATTTTCAAGGCAAATAATTACAAACTAGGTGGCTAACCCGTTTTACGCATGGGAGTTCATGAATTTAATACTAAAACCAAAATTTAAAATAAAAATCATCACAACCAAGGTATCTATGTAATATGTAGAAAAATATTTTTCTACTACTGTGCATTTTTTTTAATGAAATTTAATTTATCATTTTGCTATGGCAGCAGACGATAAAACGATATCTTTCAATAAGGGAATATATAGAATAAAAAGTTTTGTTGATGTTTGTGGTAAAATGTTTTTATTTGTTTTTTAAAAAGGTAATAATTAAGCGCAATTAAATAATCTCTAATTATTTGCATGCGAGGTAAAATAACTATCGCAAGACCCTCTACACTTTCTTAGTATTGCAGCGTAATATGTATATCTCACATTGCAGTAAACAATTAGAACTGGTTAGAACTCGTGCGAGTACGGGTTGAACATAAAAAAGGCAAAAAATCGTCAAAAACATAAATTAAAAATAATCTATTTAAAAATTTCGAATTTTTTGCCCCTATCAGCAACACGTGTGCCGAATTTCGTATCCCTGCGCCCTGCGATTTCCGAGTTTTTGAGGTTATATAGATAGATACGCTCACGGATTTTAATAAGGTAGTTTTTTCGGTTTTACTGTATGTACACACAAGTATTATTTCACGAATAATGTACTACAATAGATTGTTAGAATTCTAAGAATTTTCTGTTTTTTCATGACGCTTTAGAACAATGGCACGACATTATGACGTCCGTGTTGTATGACATTTGTGCAGTATGAGATAGTTAGATATCATATTACAAAAAAAAAATAAAAAAATAAATAAATTTAAATCTCTAAATTTCAAAAAGTAATCGATGTATTTTTAGATTTTGATCACTTGCACAGACTGTTAAAAAGAATAAAAAAATACCACGCTTAACTAAAAAAAAAAAAGAAAAGAAAGAAAAAAAGAAAAATTTAAAAAAAGAGAAAAGAAAAAAATAACTTGAAAAACCACATGTTAAGCAGCAGAAGCGTCATATCGAACTAGTTAACGAATTTTTCAAATTAAACATTGAAATGAGACCCATATGGGGCTAAAATGGATTTAAACTTAATTAAAATTGGCAAATGCTAAAAGTGATAATTTGTTCAAAAGAGTACACAAAAAATTTCCCCCTTTTTTTAACTGATAAAATGGAAAAGAAGTAATTTCTTTTTTTTTTTTTTTAACGTAGTGAAAAAAAAGTAAAAGCGAATATGGAGATCATTTTACCTGTGAGGTATTTGAATTAAACTTAATCAAATACTTTTTCATAAATTGAACAAAAAATGAAAAAAAAAATCTCCTCAATTTTTGTCATCATTCTTTCTTAGTATATTGATGGGAATATATTTTAAAGAATAAAATTATACTATAAAATATTCGATGATATATCTTCCATGGGAAAGAATCGAAAAATAAGTAAATTCTTCCAATAAATAACTTTTCAATACATTCTAAATTAACTGAAATGAAAACTGCTGTAAAATGTATCAGCAGATTAAGACTAATGCAAGGTGGGGAATTAACAAAGAGCCACGACTATTTCAGATAAGAAAACCATCACTATTTCTACCACTTTCTCATGGTACCACTATTTCAGATAAGACAATTTCTGTTTAATAGAATAAATCTATTTAATACTTGGAAATTTTTCTATAGAAATTTTCTCACAAATTTTCGTCAGTGCGCTATACTGATAACCCGGGTTCAAGTCCCGACTGGGATACTTTTTCACTTTGTTGGCTATACGATTTCTAAGCAATTAAAATTTGAAATATTATTTCTGTTTAATATTTTAAAAGTGGAATTCGGAACCGCGACATTTAATCGCAAGCTTTATAATATTTTTATGAGATTAAATAAGGCAAAAAATTGTGTTAAAAAATTGTGGTAAAACTGAACGCGCCCTGTTAAGTTGTATAGCGAGAAAACATATTATTCAGTTTTCTCTCAAAATGCATAGCTTCACTCATGGGTGTTACTTTTTTGTAGTTTCGAGTAAACGTTTACTATGATATCTAGTTCATACACACGAATTTGTCCTTACAAATTAATTCACAAAATTCATTGTCTTCATCATACGCATATAGAACATGCATTTGCCAAGACTACTGTTTTTTATGGCAGAAAGACATACAGGGAACTCATTTTTTGTTTTTATGTGATGCTGATTTGATTTTTGGCTTAGTGGCAGAGCATCAGCACGGTACGCTGAAGGTCCCAGGTTCGAATCCTGGCCCAGGCCAATTTTTGACTCATGTTAGTTTAGTGTATTTAATTGTCTGATAAAATGTGTATTCTTATATTGATTTGGTTTTATTTATCAATTAAAATTTCTGGTTCATAGTATTATTATTTCACTTAAAAAAGAAAGGAAGGTTGAAAAATACGATATGCTGTAATTCATGTACTTTACATCGTATCAGAGGAGGATAGAAGAAAGGCTTATAAAAGAAAAAAAATGTGTAAAAGAAATAATAAAACATGAATAATGGAAATTGATAACACATATTGTGTATTCTGTAAGTGTTGAAATATTTTTGTTCTGTCATTTGACTGATAAAATAATTTCGGGCAGCATTCATTCATATAACAAGATTCATTAAAATTTGAAATTGAGACAAGCCCAATTTTTGAAATTGTCTACAATGCGGCTTCCAATATAAAATTTTCTTGTTGAATTATTTCATATAGAGAAAGAATTTATAGACATAAGGGTAAATCTGAATAAAATTCATGCATTTTCTGTCCTCAAAGTAAAACTGCTAACAACTTTCCCAGTAAAATGTTTCGAATTCTGTTCGGCCCGCGAACTTATTCGGTATAAAAAGGTCAAATTTGGCAAATCTCTTAGAAATCTGAACAAAATTCATGCATTTTCCGTCCTCACAGGTAAAACTGCTAACAACTTGCCCCATCAAATATCTCGATTTTTTGGGAGGCCGTGAACTACTTTGGAATAAAAAGGTCAGCTTTGACAAATCTAATACAGGTAAATCTGAACAAAATTCATGCATGTCCTGCCCTCACAAGTTAAACTGCTAACAACTTGCCCAATCTAACGTTTCGATTTCTGTTTAGCCGCTAACATGATTGGTATAAAAAGTTCAGCTTTGGAAATTCTATTAGGGGTAAATAAAAAAAAAAGTTCGTGCCTTTTCAGCCTCACAAGTATAACTGCTAATAACTTGCCCAATCAAACGTTTTGATTTCGGTTTTGCCCCTAATTTGATTGTGATAAAAATTTTATCTTTTGCAGTTCTATTAGGCGTAAGTTTGACTAAAATTCATACATTTTCCACCCTCACAAGTGACACTGCTAACAACTTGCCCCGTCAAACATTTCAAATTATGTTGAGACCGCTAACTTTATTGGGATAAAATGGGCATATTTGGCAAATCTACTAAGTGTAAATCGGAATAAAATTCGTGCATTTTTCGCCCTCACAAGTAAAACTTCTAACAACGTGCCCCATCAAAAGTTTCAATTTCTGTTGAGACCGCTAACTTGATTGGGATAAAAAGTTCAGCTTTGGCAACTCTATTAGGGGTAAATCTTAACTAAATTCGTGCATTTCCGCCCTCACAAGTAAAAATGCTAACAACTAGCCAAATCAAACATTTTGTTTTCGGTTTTGTCACTAACTTGATTGGGATAAAAATGTCAGCTTTGGGTAAGTTTGACTAAAATTCATGCATTTCCCGCCCTCACAAGGGAAACTGCTAACAACTTAACGCTTCATATATTTCAATTCCTGTTGAGGTCGTTAACTTTCTTAAATAATAATGACCACATTTGGAAAATCTATTATCGGTAAATCTGAACAAAATTCGTGCATTTTCCGCCCTCACAAGTAAAACTGCCAAAAACTTGTCCCATCAAATGTTTTGATTTTTGTTGGGGCCATGAACTAGTTTGGGATAAAAACGCCAGCTTCTGCAAATTTTGTTGGAGATAAATCTGAACAAAATTCATGCATTTTCCGACCTCACAAGTAAACCTGCTAACAACTTGCCCGATCAAACGTTTCGGTTTCGGTTGAGGCCGTTGTATTGATTGGGACAATAAGACCATATTTGAAAAATCTATTTTATACTGTTTCTTGATTCACGCACTTGGTTGACTTTTAGGTGAAGATTAGGAAGAATATTAAGAGTCTCCTTCTGTCACGCGAAGATATTTGCAAGCTAATGTTAAACCAGTAGAAGCGTTTTTTTACAAATTTCTTCTTTGCATTTCAATATTATTAAATGCTTCTTTTTTCTTAGGACATCGGAGCTACTAGATATCGAACGTTGTAGTTTTGCACTTTTTAACACATTCAATTTCGGTAAAAAAAATGGTTTGTTGGTTCTAACTTTAAAAATGTTCTCAGAATGAAACTGCATCCAAAATAGAAAAATACCGAACTACAACGTTAGACACAACTTCAGACATCCTTTGCAAAAAGACTCATTTAAAAATCTCGAAAGCAAACAAGAAATTTGTAAAAAACGCTTTCATTGGTTTAATATTAACTTAAGAATGCTGTCGCGTAACTAAAGTAGTTACATTTAAATCATATTTTTAGTTTTACCAATCTTCAGGCATTAGTATGTATTTTTGGAGATCAGTGGTAGTATAACTGTGTCTTTTTACAGTACTATTATCGTTAATTAAGATTTTATTTCTCTTAAATAGATTTATTTGTATTGCCAATAAAATATACATTAACAGTTAGCATTAAAAACATAGTTATTTTCTTAAAAAACACATATGATATAGTTCAACGTTTTTAAAGGTATAACACATACCCAGTTCTTCTGTACACATTTATTTTAACATTTCTTCATTTTTATCTTCCCTATCTCTCATTTCACGTTTTTCGTGTTCCTAGTCATCCGAAAAATCTATTATATTTCACTCTAAACTTGGCACAATCACACTACACTGTCTTCCTTGAAAAGCACTTTCACCCCTATCTCTGAGGCTTCTTCAGTTCAAATGATTTTCAACTTCAGTTACATTTTTCTTGGCACAAGATTCGTAAATCTTTTCCTTATCCCTCTTCTTTTTTCCACCAATTTTTCCCTGTCGTGCTCGTCGAGCTAACCGTTCGGATTTTTCCGTGGTTTTCTTCAAACCTTGCCGTAAACACGGGTTAGGATTCCCTAGAAAGAACCCCCATGGAGGGCACTCAACCTAGGGCCTATATCCCTCGAGGAGATAAGTTTCCATCATAAAATCAACCGACCAACCAATCATCAATTTCTCCCTCTCCGACAACATTTTACGCCAACGGTTTTCAATTGTTTCATGAATCATATCATTAGATACATTTCCCCCCGCCAAGCAAATTTCAATAGATTTTCTCATTAATATATTGTGGAGATTGTCATAATTAGCGATTTTTTTATATTTTAAATAAATTTAATTGTATGGGGGTTCTTATATTTTCTCCAAAAATATATACTACTGCCTGTAGATTGGTAAAACTAAATATAAGATTTTAATATAATAAGGGGATAATTTTTCAGTAGTTATTATCCATTATTATAAGTAATATTTTTACAATGAAATTAAGCATAATGTACACCGAAATACTAACAGTTTAGGATGTAATACTAGTTTTTTAGCTCGCGATTCACACCAATAAACATGGAGTGATTTTTTCCCAAACCGGCGGTGTTGGGTTATATGGAAAACCGACATCTTACAATACTCCATGATTATGGTGACGCAAAAACAAATTCTTATATTTGTGATTTGTGCAAATCTGAATTATGAACTGAACTACAGGGTGTCCATAATTAAACAACCCTACTTTAAAAAGGTCTACAGACGAAACTATTGGTCAGAAAGTAATGAAATTTTGTGAAGGACATAATGAAGGAATGGGAATTTGTTTAAGCGAAAAAAAATATTAGTTCAAAATTTCGCCACCAGAGGGCGTTTTTTAATGAATTACACATTTAGCATATATTTACGATAGGTTACAAATTTTATTACAACAAAACATGTTGAACAAGACTTTTTTCGCGACATGTTTTTAGCATTTTCCAGAACACACTGTGGTCAACTGTGGAACATACTATCTTACGATTCCAGATGGTAGCTGAAAATGATGGCCGTCATGTGGAACATATTTTGTAGCAATAAAATATGTAAGCTATCGTAAATGTATGTTAAATGTGTAATTCATTAAAAACGTCATCTGGAGGCGAAATTTTGAACTAATTTTTTTTTTTTCGCTTAAACAAATTCCTTCATTACGTCCTTCACAAAATTTCACAACTTTCTGACCAATAGTTTCGACTGTAGGCAACTCTAAAGTAGGGTCGTTTAATTATGGATACCCTGTATATTGGCTGACTACCTATGCTAGTTTGACTATGCTCTCTTGATACCCTTACATCTGTTTATAGCCAATTTCTTTTTTTTTTTTTTTTTTTTTTTTTTACCCCTTATTCCCTATTTTCCGATTATCTCCTAATATCCACTAAAAAAACTTTTCATTATTATTATTTGTTTGCATGTAATAAAATTTCGGAGAATGATTTTTGTCTACAAATAACTAATCACAGATAGTTGAAGTTTGTGACTGTATTCGGTTTTCGAGTTTTAAACTACATCGAGCTGTGATATTGCCTGAAATGTAAATGGAATTCCATGATACCCGAAGTTCCCCTATATATTTTAAAATTGTATTTTATATACAAATTACTTCTATTTGTGTATGAAAATAGATAAATGGCTTATTTATATTAAAAAAATTGTATAAATATTGAAAACTTTGCTTGTGTGTATGACAAAGTGAATAAGTTGCCATAAAATATGTATGAAAAACTTCCTTCTCTTGACAAGGTCATTTTCTCTATCTCGCCAAGGCACCTGTAATAGACATGTACCGGAAAAATGAGTCTTTGTGTTTTAAATTCATAATTTACCAACCAAACAGAAACTCTCAATCTCTATCAAAACTGTACGCAATGATATATATTAAAAAAAAAAAAAAAAATCCGCAATTACTAAAAAAGGAGACATAAAAAGCACCCTTCACTTTAAAGAAAGAAATTTCATCGTAGGATTGTGAAATTTTCATTTCACAATATTTTATTTGTTTTGCTTCTTTTGTACGGTCTTTGTAAAAATAAACTAAATTTTATAAGTAAATTACATGTAAACTAATTCTAATATAAAATAAAAGTATTTTAAGATTGGTAAAACATTATTAATTATTCTAAAATTTTAAAAAAGTATTATAGATTTTTTTAAGATAATATTTTCAGAAATAGAAGGGGAACATAAATTGTAATATTTTTTGCGAATCTTTTAAGTCTTATTTTTCGATAATTAGGAACTGAAAAAAAAAAAAAAAAAAAAAAAAAAAAAAAAAAAAAAAAAGATATGTTTGATTATCCAATAGTGGAAGTGATAAAAGAACGAAAAAATTCATGTCCTTTTTTCAAATAAAACGATTTTATTCCATCTCTTTCTGAACACCCTATGTATTTTTACATCCTCTAAAATTAAATTAGATGCAGCGTTTCTTAATTTTAAATTAATTAAAAGGAAATTTTGTTAATGAAGAAAGTTTAGACTGAATTAAAAATTTCGTTTTTTAAGACCAAAGGACTATGTGAAAAAATATCTTTCCTTCTTTATAAAAAAAATGAAAATATATCTAAGGAAAATCCAATTTTAATTATTTTCTTATGCTGGTCTGTACCATCTGGTGAAAAAAATAAATCATTTTCTTATAATCATATTAACCACCCATAGTTTTCGTCATATCTATACTAATACATAACTATACTGGCGAGAAAAATTAAAGGAACATACATAAAAAGGTGCTTTATGTTAATTCTATCAAAGGAACTTCAATGACAATAACCTTCGCTACAGAAAAATATGTACATTTTTTAGCCCGTTCTTTCGGCACTTGTGAGAAGGAGCGCACGTGATTGATTTGAAGTCTAATTTCAAGGATTGTACGTGTAGTTGGATAAAACTTTCGCTTGTAGTAGGTGAAATATGTCTTCCAGAAGACATTCGACCGATTGTGAGAAATGGCGTGCGATAGCGAGAATGAAAGCAGGACAAACACTGACAGGTGTCTGTAAAGACTTAAAAATAGCCAAAAGCTTCTTGTCAAGAATCTGGATACAGTTTAAAGACACTGGTAATGTGCACAGACAATCAAGTCAAGGTCGAAAACGTGCCACAAAAGACTCTCAGGACCGTTATTTGGCAACGATTGCTAAAAGAAACAGACAACTGACGTCAGTTCAGATTGCAAGGGAGTTCGCTGCAGCAACAGGAACTCGACTATCCAGATTTACCGTGCGTGATAGGCTGCATAATATAGGGTTGTATGCATGGAAACCAATGATTTGTATTCCTTTAACTCTGGCAGCGAAATGTGCCCGGTTACAGTGGTGCAGAGATCATCGTCATTGAAGTATCACAGACTGGAACCGAGTTCTCTTTACCGATGAATTCCGATTTTGTTTGGAGAGTGATTCCAGCCGTGTTACCATATGTAGAGAGAAAAACACACGCAATAAGGCTGCAAACATCCGTGAAAGTCATCGTTACAAAGGTTCTGGAATCATGGTATGGGCAGACATAATTTTGAATGGCCGCACTGACTTTCAAATTTTTACCAGTGCAACTGTGAATGTTGAAATATACAGAGATGAGGTTCTTGATTCTCACGTAAAATTGTTTAGGGGGGGGGGCAATCGGTAATAACTTCCTCCTAATGGATGATGATGCGTGTCCTCATCGTACTGCACCAGTGACTGATTATCTTGAGCGTGAAGGAATCCAGCAAATGCAGTGGCTTGCATATTCGTCGGATTTAAATCCGATAGAACATGCGTGGGACGCACTAGGACGCTGACTTGCATCTCTGCAACTCCCACCTAACACTCTGCAGGATCTTCGAAGCGCTTTTCATCTTGTTTACACTTTGTCAACGCAAACACTTCTGGATAATCTAATCCACAGTATGGAAAATCGCTGTAAAACTTGCATTTCGGTCAGGGGTGACCACAAACCTTACTGATTTTTCCTGTGTGTCTCTAAAATGTTGTGGCAGTACAATATCCTTATCCCCTCTGTTATCACACATTCCTATGTTTTTATGTAAATTTATTTTTTACAGAAATAAGCAGTTCTACATTTTGAATGTATGTCAGGCATGGCAAAATAAAGATTTTATGCAAGTTTCTTGTTATTATCTACAAAATTATTCATGTTCGATGAGTTTTTATAGTTGTTCCTTTAATTTTTCTCGCCAGTGTATAATAAAGAAAAAGCGTTTGTGTGTTTGTTTGTTTGTAGGAGGTGCGGGAGTAATTTCTGGAACTACCGAAACGATTTCAAAAGTATAATGATTGCAAATAATGGTGACAGACTCTAATCTAACACATGGTACATTTTATGTCGGCACCTCAAGTGGTGCAGAACCAAAAACTTTCTAAAATTGCGATTCCTGTGATACTGTTGAAGTTCGAGACTTGAAATATGGCATGGTGGTTACTTATAAGATGTAAATATTCGATAAGAACGGTTTCTAAAAAATTATAAATTAAAAAGTGAAATGAGCAGAAAACTTTTATAATATTTATTTATATGTGATTTATATGTAATTTTAAGGGATAGAAATTTGAAATTTGACAGGGTTGTTGTTTTTAAGAAATAAATTTTCGCACAAAACAATTAAAGAAAAATCGAAAATTTAAGGGGTATGGGAGAAAAAAACATTCTATAATTGCAATTTCTGTGATACTGCTAGGGCTACAAACTTGAAATTTGGCATAATGGTTACTTAATTAAGGTAAATGCTCGCTAAGAAAGGTTTCTAAAAAATTCGAAATTTAAAATGTTGAAAAAGCCACATAAAATGTACATTTCACTTTAATGAAAGAAATTTCATCGCAGAATTGTGTAATTTTTATGTGCAATTCTTATTTCACAATTTCTTATTGTTTTTGCTTCTTTTGAACGGTTTTTGTCAAAATAAACTTCATTTTATAAATGAATTACACATAAACTAATTCTAATCTAAAACAAAAATATTTTAAAATTGGTAAAAAGTTATTAATTATCCTAAAATTTAAAAATGTATTTTAGATTTTTTAAAGATAATACATTTGAAAATAGAGTGGAAACATAAATTGTAATATTTTTTGCAATCGTTTAATTTTTCTTTTTCATTAATTAAGAACTAAAAAAAAACAGAGAATGTTTGAATATCAAACAGTGGAATGTGATAAAAGAACGGAAAAATTCATGCCCCTTTTTTAAATAAAATGATTTTATTTCATCTCTTTCTGAACCACCCTAAGTATTTTCACATCCTCTAAAATTAAATTAGATGCAGCATTTCTTAATTTTAAATTAATTAAAAGGAAAATTTTTTAATGAAGAGAGTTTAGACAGAGTTAAAAAATTCGTTCTTTAATACCAAAAGACTATGTGAAAAAATAAGCTTCCTACTTTGTAAAAAATTATATATATCTAAGGAAAATCCAATTTATAATTATTTTTTTATGCTGTTCTGCTACTTGGTGCAAAAATAAATCATTATCTTAGAATCATATTAACCACCCATAGCTTTCGTCATATCTAGTCTAATATTACAAAGAAGAAGCGTTTGTTTGTGTGTTTGTTTGTTTGTAGGGGGGGGGCGTAATTTCTGGAACTACCAAAACGATTTCAAAACTATAATGGTGGAAAAATAATGGTGACAGACTCTTATCCAACAAGGCTGTATTTCATGTTGGCACCACAAAGGTGGTGCAAAACCAAAAACGTTCTAAAATTGCGATTTTTGAGATACTGTTGGGGCTAAAAACTTGAAATATGGCATGGTGATTACTTATAAGATATAAATGTTCACTAACAACGGTTTCTAAAGAATTATAAATTTAAAAGGAGAAATGAGTAGAAAACTTTCTAAATTACGATTTATGTGGAATTATAATGGACAGATATTTGAAATTTGACATGGCTGTTACTTTTAACCATTTAACGGACATTGGTTTCCCCACGAAACCACAAAATTTTAATTACGAAATTCAACATTGACAGCAGAATTTTAATAGAAATGTTTTCCATTTATTATCTAGGTGAAATATCGCTTTTTTGTTATGTACAAATAAATTTCTTCATAATTTCCGGTGACAATCATTTATTTCAACATTTTTGCTTATTACAAAAATAGGTGTTGAACGTATATACCTTAATTTATTGACACTTTTATTTGATACCTTAACTTCTTTTTTTCTCATTTACAGGAAGTCTGAGGTATCAACTAAGATCATCTTCGCATTTTTTCTCATTATCCTTTAACTGATGTTTTTTCTTTTTGTTTAGCTTCTGATAAGTGAGTTTGTTTTCCCTTAGCTCTTCTTCTGGATTATCTCTTTCTTATTCTGCTCTTTCAAAACTTTGTGACTTCGAAGAATCCATCCGTAAAAAAAAGAAACAAGTTGGAAAATAGAATTGATTGCTTCACACAATGGTAGCAGTTACCTAATACTAATCCAACAGATCACTAATGCTGCCTTTAAAACTTTAAGAATGACACGAGTGTAACTTTAAATATAATAAATGTGCAACTTTAAATATAATAAAATATGTATGTTATACTCCTTTTTAATTTTTATATTTTCAACATTTAGTGTTTAAAATATTTCGTTGTTGCAGTTTCACAGCTAGTTGGCATATTTTGGCGAGAGTGGTTTGATGCATAATTAACCCCATAGTTTTTGTAATTCGTAAACATCTGTATCCCACAAAGATTATTTGGTGACTTGTAATCTGCGGTGGGGTAATGGAAAGATGCCGTAAATTTAATTTATTAATTTGTAATTAAATTATAAAAATATATAAATATTGTATTATCACCGGAAACACACGTGTGTACAAAATTTTTATAAATCTAGCCTATCAGGGGGGAAATCCTTTGCAAAATTACTTTTTTACGTACAAAAACCAAATTAAGTTAAATAAGAAAGTCAAAAACTGAACAATGAAAATAAATCAAACTATTTTGTATATTTGACAGAATAAAAATGCAAAAAAAAAATTTATGTTGTAAATTTGTTTAGAGTTTTGATTTTTGGTTAAAGTAGTAAAAATGTATTGCAGAATACATTTTTAACAAACATGTTTGTTCGTTTACATTAGAAAGTATCACGAATAAAATGCACTCATAATAATAATTTCATTAAAATAGTTTATTTAAAAAATGAAATAATATTTTTTATAAACTCATTTATTTGAATCAATCTCTATTATTCTCATTTGTACTTTATTAAAAAAAATGGTGTCGATCGCAGATACATTAATTTATCGATACCTTTATTTGATAACTCAACTTCTTTATTTTTTTTTACAGGCTTTTGCAGTTATAAGCTAAGATCATCTTCACATTTTTTCTCATTACCCGTTAACTGATGATTTTTCTTTTTGTTCATCTTCTGATAAGCCAGTTAGTTTTTCTTTAGCTCTTCTTCTGGATTATCTCTTTCCTATTTTCCTCTTTCATCACTTTGTGAATTCGTAGAATCCATCTGTAAAAAAGAAACAAGTAAGAAAATAGAATTGATTGCCTTACACGACGGTAGCAGTTACCTAATACTAATGCTGCTTTTAAGGTATTAAGAAAGACGCGAGTGTGACTTTAAATATAATAAACGTGTATTTAAATACATATATATATATATATATACTGCACACTATATTTATTTTTATATTTTCTACTTTTTAGTGTGTAAAATATTTCCTTGTTGCAGTTTCAGAGAAATAATGCATCATTAACTCCATTGTTTTTCAAACTCGTAAACAGCTGTAACCATTAAGATTACTTGACGATTTATAATATGTAAACGTGTAATGGAAAAATTCCATAAAATTAATGAATTTATTTATAATTAAATTATAAAAATATTAAATTATTGTATTATCTCCGCAAGTACACATGAATAAATAATTTTTATAATTCTCTAGGCTATTAGGAAATCAATGAAAAATCGATTACAAAGTTCCATCTTTATGTACAAAAGCCAAGTTAAATTAAATAAGAGAGTCAAAAAATTTGTATTTTAAATTTGTCAGGAGTTTTGATTTTTTCATTTAAAGTAGTAAAAATGTTACATTTTTACTGTGCTATATTTTTTTATGTCATGTGCTATATTGCAAAAAAATATAGCACAGAAAATTCATCCATAACAATAATTTCATTAAAATAATTTATTTAGCAAATGAAATAATATTTTTCTAAACAAATTTATCTGAAACAACCTGGATCATCCTCGTTGTTGCTTTATTACAAAAAATTGGTGTCGAACATATATGCATACCTTAAATTATTGATATCTTTATTTCATACCTCAACTTCTTTATTTCTCTTTTACAGGCTTTCGGAGTAATCAGCTAAGATCATCTTCACATTTTTTCTCATTACACGTTAACTGATTGTTTTTCTTTTGTTTAGCTTCTGATAAGTGAGTTTGTTTTCCCTTAGCTCTTCTTCTGGATTATCCCTTTCCTATTTTGCTCTTTCATCACTTTGTGACTTCGAAGAATCCATCCGCAAGAAAAAAACAAGTAAGAAAATAGAATTGATTGCCTCACGCGATAGTAGCAGTTACCTAATACTAATCCAACAGATCACATGTGCTGTTTTTTAAGGCATTAAGAATGATACGAGTGTAGCTTTAAATACAGAGTGAAACTTTAAATATAATAGCTGTGCATTTAAATATATATATACGTATATATTGCACACTTTATTTTATTATATATATTTTCTACTTTTAAGTGTTTAAACTATGTCGTTGTTGCAACTTCATAGCTAGTTGTCACATTTTACCGAAAGTAGTTTGGAGTAACATTAACTACATTGATTTTCTACAGATGTAACCATTAAGATTATTTAACGATTTATAATCTGTGACTGTGTAATAGAAAATTTCCCTAAAATTAATTAATTTATTTATAATTAAATTCTGAAAATGTTAAAATAATATATTAACTCCGCAAACACACCTGTGTGGATAATTTTTATAATTCACTAGCCTATTAGGAAGTGAGTGAAAAATCGATTACAAAGTTCCATCTTTACATAAAAAAACCAAGTTAAATTTAATAAGATAGTCTAAAAACTGAACAATGAAAGCAAATCAAACTATTTTACATGTTTGACATAATAAAAATGCGAAAAATTTGTATTGTAAATTTGTCAGGAATTTTGATTTTTTCGTTTAAAGTAGTAAAAATGTTACATTTCTACTGTGTTATATTTTTTGATGTCATGTGCTATAATTTTGTGCTATATTGCAAAAAATAAAGCACATGAATTGCATCTAACAATAATGTCATTAAAATAATTTATTTAGCAAATGCCATAATATTTTTGTAAGCAAATTTATTTGAAACAATCTGGATTATCGTCATTTTTGCTTTATTAAAAAAAATGGTGTCGTACATATATACCTTAATTTATTGATACCTATATTTCATACTTCAACTTCTTTATTTCTCTTTTACAGGCTTCCGGAGTTATCAGCTAAGATCAGCTTCACATTTTTTCTCATTACAAGTTAACTGATGGTTTTTCTTTTTGTTTAGCTTCTGATAAGTGAGTTTGTTTTCCCTTAGCTCTCCTTCTGGATTATCTCTTTCCTATTTTGCTCTTTCATCACTTTGTGACTTCGAAGAATCCATCTGTAAAAAAGAAACAAGTAAGAAAATAGAACTGATTGCCTCACGCGATGGTTGCAGTTACCTAATACTGATACGACAGATCACAAATACTGCTATTAAGGCATTAAGAATGACACGAGTGTAACTTTAAATATAGAGTGTGACTCTAAATATAACAAGAAAGAAATATAGCAAGATAGATAAGCATAATGAAGCTACAAGCATAGATAATGAAACATTTTCCAACACATTAAGAATACTGTAACATAATTTCACTATTTAATGAGTTGAAAGATGATATCTAAGTAAGCAAGGTTAAGGTCAAACTGGGCGTGGAGGTTTACCTTTCGGCTTAAGCTCAACTATCCTTGCCCAGCAGTTTTGTATACTATGCGGCAAAGCCTTACAAGATAATAATTAAAGTTGAGAGAAAACAATAAATAAAAAACAATATTAATAGCTCACTTATTGAACGATAAACAATTAATAAATACCATAATGTCAAAAACATAATAATAATCATACTGTGAATAGCAGCATCTAGTGTATAAAAAGACTTATTTGGGGAAAAACTTGAATAATTAGATAGGGGTATTTACAGTAAACAGTTAACACAATTTAAGTACAGCAATGTAGTAGTATTAAGAATACTAGGGAATATCATAAGTGATTGTATAGGAATGTGTACATGTAGTGAAGACAATAAACACAAATGAAATACCACCTGAGATTAGAGAAGTAGTACTGAAACACAAATAATAACTGAGAAAAAAATTAAAAAATTATACTAAGCAATACTAAATAATACTTTGTGATATTGAGCAATAATTATACTATGTAATACTGAACTATTTGGGAAGTGTATAATACATTTTAAAACTCAATTTTAGCAATTACCATCTAGAGTCGGAAAAGTATACTAATTTTTTTGTATAGCCCTGTATATGAACAATAGATTTGTTTCTATACAACATAGTATGCTAAAATTCAGTTCGGTTAGGAAACACATAACACAGTTGAAAATTCTCTCTTAGCCAATATCTTCCAATAACCGGAAATGTACTCAAATTCTTTATGCATCCTTGGGGCTTATAGAATTGATACACACCAAGTAATATGCAGGAAATAGTTAAATTTAAAAATGCATAATGTTTTCATATATGAAATGAAAGGTTTTCTTCAAAATAGTGTCGGTACAAAAATGAAATACCGCATTATATGATGTTCAACAATATTATAAAAAATAAGTATTATAAAAAGGATAAAGTGGGGTGTCTTCACACGGGCTTATTATGAAAATAAAGCCAAATTAAAATGGTTAGAAGAAAAATCTCCATCGATTGATCGAAGTGGTTGCATTTCACGTGTGGTCCAAAATATATGCTTTATTATATTAAATTAAATTGCATTATATGTTTATTCAATTATTTTTCTTTGTCCCGTGTTTTTCCTGAAGCGGATGACGTCATCTTCTAATGCAGTTAAAACACGATTGTTATTATTTGTTTTTCTACCGCGTGTCTTTCACTATCTTTGATCAGTTTTCATTGTAATTTTGATGGAATAAATGAGATGATATTCAGGCATGACTAATGTTGTTTGTAGATATTTTTATCATTAATTTTTCTTTAGAAATTTAAACCTAATCTAAAAATTATTAGTTATTGCTAAAAAATATTATATTGCAGGGCAAAATACTCGCACGGGTCCACTGATATACTTTACTTTAATAATATGGAGAAATTTAATTTACTAGAAAAAGAAAAACTATTTATTTTCAAAGCCATATTTATTTGAAAAGAAATTCATTTAGGTAAAAGATAAAAATAAATACATTGTATGTTTCTTTCATTTGTAAGCCAATTGATTTTTGTTACATATTTCCTCCCTGTCTTTGTGTTTATTGTTTGAAAAAAGGCCGATTTAAATTTCGTACAATAAACTAAGCATCGTTATTTTAAAAAATGAAAAACGTATGATGATTAACATGAAAATATTGCTTCTCTATTCTTTAAAAGATAAACTTACATTTGATATATGTTTATCTTGGTTTCATTTAAAAACAACAAGAGCAAAAAGAATTAAAAGATAAATAATAAAAAAAAAAGGAAAACTGATAAAATATTAAAATTTAATGCGTTTTCTGACCCATTCTGCTTTTTATAAGTGCTTTAAGTCATGCATCACGTGTTAATGTTTTTTTGTTACTAAAAAAAAAAAAAAAAAAAAAAAAAAATTATAAACTGCGTTGTTTTTTTTTATTTTCTTTTAGCAGAGGGAAACATTTTACCTCCATTGAAAATATATTCCCATAATAGGATAGATTTTTTTTCTGAATGCTATAATGCACACACACAAAAACAGAAAAAAAAATATTTTAATAAATAAACGATTGTAACAAAAGAAATTTCACTTACCTTTATTTCTTTCAAAGTGAATCCAAATGTTTAGAATGATAGAAAAATAAAATAAAAATAATCGTTTGTATGTTTTTTTTTTTTTTTTTTTTTTTTTTTTTTATTTATTTATTTACGTTGTTTTCAGTATTGTAAATGTTAACTGTTAACATATACCATAATAGTGTAAAATTAGAATCTGAATAGATTTTTCTCTGTAGTTATGAAGAATTTAAAAATTATTAAGAAATTAAAGTATTATTACAAGTTTTCTTAAATTTTCTTCATTACTAAAATTCACAGTATTAATATCTTATTGTAAAATAAAGGAATATACAAAAAAAAAAAAAAAAAAAAAAAAAAAAAAAAAACTTAGGAAAATGGTGGCAAACCAGAAAATAATAAATGTTTTATGAAAGACTGAGTAGGAAACTAGTGAGAAAGTAATAATCGTACCAATAAATTAAATTTATATTTAAGAAAATATTTCACAGACTTTCGTATACAATTTTTTATTCAAATAAAAAGTTATATTATATTTGTAAAAGACCACCAATATTAAATTACATTAAATTCCAATTAATTTACTTTAAACTTATCGACATAAATTCGTTTCATTATAAACAATCACAGTTTTAACATTATTGAAAAATCAAGTAATTTACGAAAAAAAAAAACCTTTTAAAATTACATCATATTTGTAAAAGGCTGTGAATATTAAATTACATCATATTCCAATTATTATTATTATTTTTTAATCCTTTCAACAGAAATTTTGTTCATTATAAACAAACACAGTTTAAACCTTATTGGAAAATCAAGTAATGTACGGATTAAAAAAACCCTTTAAAAATGTTCATCATATTCGTGAATATTAATCTGTGATTATTATATAATATATTATACGATTATTATATAATAAAATATTACACTGTAAATATTCATTTTCATCATATTCCAGTTAATTTTTTTATACTATTCATAGAAGTTTTGTTACGTATAAACAATCATAGTTTTAGCCTTAATGAAAAATTAAGTAATACAGGCATTAAAAAAAAATTGTTACATAACAAAATCGGTGTAAAATTATAAAACAATAATAATTAATTTATGAAAGTCTCATTCAGACCTGCCAGGTCTCCGGCTTTTTGGATACCAGTAATTTAGTTCGGAAAATGTTGTTTTATTTAATCGGAGCATTTTGCGATTTAAAAGAACAACATTTTCTCTAAACAATTACTGGTGTGCAAAAAGCCGGAGACTTGGCAACTCTGCAGAAAATCAGCCGGTTTTTCTTTACAAATTAATTATTAAAAAATCCCGACCCTAAAAATAGATTTAAAATATGATAAAAATAATCAGAAGTGAACAGTAGACTGCGAATAAATCGCATCATATTTTATTGAAAATTTTTAACCTCATAATGCTTCTAAGTACATTCTTGGAGACAGCTGTATGCAAGCACATTTTTCTTCCTTTAATATTTAAGTAAAAATTAGAAGCTCTTAAATGGACTTTACACTTTGCTGACGCTGGTTGTTGTTGTCTTCTAAACAGCAATGTCCGCCCATGGGCGTTACTCTTGCATGTTGCATTTTTTAATAAAAAATAAATTCTGTGTTCGCTTTTATATTCAAATGAATGTATATAATAATGGAACTGCTTTTATCGGATTATTTTTATGCATAGAATTGCCTATATACAAATATAGTGACTATTTTTGAGAAATAATGTTACATATAAAATGCAAAAGTACCGCCCAGTGGGTGGAGTTACACCTATTCAAAAGACACGATTCGTGTGTTAACGTTATTGAAAAATCAAGTAAAATAGGGTGATAAAAATTTTCACTTTAAGACATCCGTGTCAAATTATAAGACATAATAATTAATTCGTGAAAAACTCATTAGAAAATCTAAGGGAAGCTTTCTAGAAATTATATATTTAAAAATCTCGACCCTATAAGTAGATAAAAAAAAAGATAAATAAATGAGAATCAAACAGCAGACTATGAATAAATCACAGCATATTTTATTCATTTTTTAAACATATTAATGCTTCTAAATACATTTTTGGAGTCAGCTCCATGCAGAAACAATTCTCTTCCCGCAACATTTAAGTAAGAACTACAAACTCTGAAATTGATTTTAACTTAGCACATTTGTGAGGTAAGTTTCGTCTTTTAAAAATAAATGACCGCCCATGGGCGTTACTCTTGCATGTTGTATTTTTAAAAAAAAAATAAATTCTGTGTTCGAATTATATTCAAATGAATGTATATAATAAAGGAACTGTTTTTATTGGATTATTTGGATACAATGGATAATGCAAAAGTACCGCCCAGTGGGTGGAGTTACAACTATTCAAAAGACACGAATACGTGTTAGCCGTCAGCAATGTGTTAACGTTATTGAAAAATCAAGTAAAATAGGATGATAAAAATTTTCACTTTAAGACATCCGTGTCAAATTGAAAGACATATTAATTAATTCATGAAAAACTCAGTAGAAAATCTAAGGGAAGCTTTTTAGAAATTATATATTTAAAAATCTCGACCCTAAAAGTAAATTTTAAAAAAGATAAATAAATGAGAATCAAACAGCAGACTATGAATAAATCACAGCATATTTTATTCATTTTTTAAACATATTAATGCTTCTAAATACATTTTTGGAGTCAGCTCCCTGCAGAAACAATTCTCTTCCCGCAACATTTAAGTAAGAACTACAAACTCTGAAATGGATTTTAACTTAGCACATTTCTGACGGTAAGTTTCGTCTTTTAAAAAGAAATGCCCGCCCACGGGCGTTACTATTGCATGTTGCATTATTTAACAAAAAGATTTTTTGCATCCGCTTTTTTATTCAAATGAATGTGTATAATGATTATACTGTTTCTAAGAGGAAAATTTATATTCATAGTACACTAATTGTCTAAATACAAATATTGTGCCTATTTTTGTGAAATTATGTAACATATAAAACATAAAAGTACCATCCATGCGAGGAGTTGCACATATCCGAAAGACGCGAATTTGCCTTAGCCATCAGCAATGAGTTAACCTTAGAGAAAAATCAAGTGCAGTAAGGATTAAAAAAAAAAAAAAAAACTTTCACAAAAGACATCATTATCCAACCACAAAATAATAAATAATTTATGAAAGACTTGTTAGAAAATAAGCATGGAGACTTTTTACAAATTATTTACCGTATATACTCGTGTATAAGTCGAAGAATTTTAGACAAAATTTTGGAGTTGAAAATGGGGGGTCGACTTATACACGAGTAAGTAAAAAAAAAAAAAAAAAAAAAATGCGGAGTGAAATATCGGAGTCATATTTTTTTTCGCAGATAATTGGTGAATGTGCAAGTCTTTTAATTAATCACATATGAGTCTACACATGTCTATGGGAGAGACAGATAAAAGTTGACAATGGTGATTGATAAAAAAAAAAGCTCAACAATAATGTCTCTGTAATTGTTCTGCACTCATTTTCTCTTGGGATAGAATTCCCTTCAATACAGGGGCATTCCTTTCAACATTTTAATCCCCTTTTTAAAAAGAGTTCAACTTGAGAATGCTTCTAGATTTCTCTCCTAAAAGTCCTACAATACAAAGAAGTACTATATTTTAGCAGTTTAAGAAGTTGTTTACCCTTGTAAATAAGGCTTAAATAGATTTTTCAAAATAAATAAATAAATAAATAAATAAATAAAAAATGTAAGTAATCATTAAATTGATGTGAATAGCTTTCAAAATAGTTTAACCTTCTTCAGTTTTACATAATTATACAATTTTAAGATGTTCAATAATAAAAAAAAAAAAAAAATCTGATTAGAAACGTAAAAAAAAAAAAAAAAAAAAAAAAAATGTTTACTAATTTAATGAAAATTTATTATTTTTTTTTAAATCCTCGATTGCAAATCATTTTTCAACATACTACCAGAAATGTGGTTCGACTTATACACAAAAATTCTATTTTTTCCAAAATTTTGCTTAAGAATTGGGGGGGGGGGGGTCGACTTATACACGAGTATATATGGTATTTAAAAATCTTGCCCCTAAAAGTACATTTAAAATATGATAAAAAAAAAAAAAATCAGAATCAAGCAGCAGACTGCGAATAAATCACAGCATATTTTAGCACAAGGTTTACATAAAGACAATAGCTTAACGCGGGAAAAAAATAACAGTCAACCCATTAAATGCAAATTTATATTTAAGAAAGTGCTTTACAGAATTTCGTATATAAGAAATTTTATATTAAAAAATTTTTTATATTAAAACATCATATTTGTAAATGACTGTGAGAATTAAATTACATCATATTCCAATTAATTTTTTTTTAATCCTGTCAACAGAAATTTTGATAAACAATCGCAATTTAACTTTATAGAAAATTCAATCCGAATTAATATATGGATAAAAAAATTTCAAATTACATCACATTTGTAAAAGACTGTGAGTATTAAATTACTACAAATTCCAATTAATTTTTTAACCCTATAGACAGAAATTTTGTTCATTTTAAACTATCACAATTTGAACTTACTGGAAAGTCAAATAATAATATACGAATAAGCAACTTTCACATAAAGACATCGCGCCAAACCACAAAGTAATAAATAATTTATGAAAGACTCATTAGAAAATCATCTGGCGCCTTTTTACAAATTATTTATTTAAAAATCCATACCCAAAATGTAGATTTAAAAGATGATAAAAAAGTCAGAATCAAACAGCGGAGATTGAGAATAAATCACATCATACTTTATTCAGTTTTTTTAATTCTTCTAAATACATCCTTGGAGCATGCGAGCACTTTTTTCTCCTCTCAACATTTAAGTAAGAACCAGAGGCTCTGAAATGCACTTTAATTTAACACATTGTTGTGACGGCTAGTTTCCCTCTTTTAAAAAGGAATGTCTGCCCATGGGCGTTACTCGTGCATGTTGCATTATTTAACAAAAATATTTTCCGTGTTATCTTTTATATTCAAAGGAATGTATATAGTTATGGTAATGTTTCTAAAAGCAGTATTTATATGCATTCTACACTAATTGTCTAAATACAAATATTTTGTCTATTTTTGAGAAATAATGGAAATAATGTAGGCTATAAAATGCAAAAGTACCAAAAGTGGGTGGAGTTACACATATGTAAAAGTTACACATTTCTTAACGCATTGTTGACGGCTAGTTTTCATCTTTTAAACAGGAATGCCCGTCCATGGGCGTTACTTTTGCATGTTGGATTATTTAACAAAAATATTTCCCGTGTTCGTTTTTATATTTAAATGAATGTATATAATTATGGTAATATTTCTAATAGGAGTATTTACATGCATTCTAAGCAAATTGTCTCAATATAAATATTGTGTCTAATTTTGAGAAATAATGTAAGATATAAAATGCAAAAATACCAAACGTGGGCGGAGTTACACGTACCTAAAACAGGGTTCGTACGTTTTCACCACAATTTTTTAATAAACTTTTTCGCCTTATTTAAATGCAGAAAAGTATTACCAATCCTGCCATTAAACGAGAAGTCTACAATTTCTGCTATTTAAATATTAAATAGAAAAATTCAGTTAAAAAATTGTGTAAAGCGTACAAACCTTGTAAAAGACGCGATTTCACGTTAGCCGTCAGCAATGTGTTAACGTTATTGAAGAATGAGGTAAAATACGGATTAAAAAAAAATCTTTTACAAAATACATTGATGCCAAAACCCACAAAATAATAGATAATTTATGAAAGACTCATTAGAAAATCAGCGGGAGGCTTTTTAGAAATTATTTATTTAAAAATCCCGACCCTAAAAATAAAGTAAAAAGATGATAAAAAATCAGAATCAAACAGCAGATTGCGAATAAATCACAGCATATTTTATTCATTTTTTTTAACCTCTTAATGTTTCTAAGTACATCCTTGGGGGCAGCTGCATGCAAGCACATTTCTCTTTCCTCAACATTTAAGTAAGAACCAGAGGCTCTGAAATGGACTTTAACTTAATTAAAATGAGCATTTGCTAATGCACATCACAGAAGAAAAGATTTCGAAAAACATTCCTTTTCTTCTGAATAAATGAAGAGAAAAAATACGACCTTCTTAATAATTCATAATGTAAGTTAGAAAAATAATCTTTATTGTAAGTTTTTATCGAAGTGTTTGAATTGATTTTTTGCACAGGCTTTACATAAAAGCAGTAATTTATGTGGGATAAAAATATTAATCATCTCTTTAAATTTCAATATAATTAGAGAAAAACAATTCACAGGATTTTATTTAATAAAGTTTATCCATTAAAAAATCTGAATATAATATTTTAATCATTTTTTATTTTTGCCAGAAAAAGTAATTTTTTTCCGATGGCTTCTAAAACACACTTAAATAAAAAGCAAGGAAGAAAAATCATGCATTAAATATAGACTGTGAAAAACGTTCTAACAGATTCAGTATAGTGTAACAAAACTTCACCATTTAATAAGATGATAAAAGGTATTTTAGAAGAAGATATAACTTCATATTTGAATAAATCCATGGGATTAAAAATGAGTACATAACATTTATATTTGAATAAATCCATGGGATTAAAAATGAGTGCATAACAGTTCATATTTGAATACATCCATGGGATCAAAAATGAGTACACGTGTTTCTCAATTTTGAGTACATTTGGATCGGAGCTATTTTGAGTATGTGACGCATTCAAAATTGAGTACTTTTTACTCAATTTTGAGTACCTATTTTTTTCAGTGATTTTTCAACAGCATGGCCTCCTTGTTCGCCTAATATCACACCCTGGGACTTTTAAGTGTGGGTTTCCTGAAGGACAATATCTACAGTAAAAGGCCAGCATTTGTGTAATAACTGAAGGACAGCATTCGCCGCGATGTTCTTGATATTCCGGCAGACTCATTCCGGTCAACTGTGGTAAATATGCTTCTGAGATTAGGGCACATTGTTGAAAATGAAGAGGAGCATATTGAGCTGTTTTAATGTTACTTTTAATGTATATTATTTAACATTTATAAAGCATATTAAATGTACTACATTAAAGACGTGAGTATAAAACATCATCAATTTACTAAATGGTGTATACAAATGTCTAATTTAAAATTTATACATACATCAAAATTAAATTAAAAATATCGGCGTTTCGATGAACTTGTATGGTCATGCTCAGGAAATATTTGTTACATTGCTTCTAAAGTTTCAAAGGTGAAAACAATCCGTCCGTTTTTCGCCTTTGAAACTTAAGAAGCAATGTAACAAATATTTCCTGTGGATGACCATACAAGTTCATCGAAACGTCGATATTTTTAATTTAATTTTGACGTATGTATAAATTTTTAATTTGACATTTGTATACACCATTTAGTAAATTTGTGATGTTTTATACTCACGTCTTTAATGTAGTACTGTTTCATGGTGTAATCGTCCAGCATTTACAGTAATATGCATATTAAATGTTTTTATGTGTATTACAGCATCATCTATCGGTGTATTTTTGCACTATTTTTTTTATTTAATAAATGTTAAGCACATCATTTGAATTATCTGTAGTTCAAATTTTATCTCATTTGGACCAATAGAACGCATTCTAGGGTCCTCTGAAGTAGGAAACTTATTTATTGCTAATCCTGTACATGTACAGACCTACGTACACATATTTCTAGGTTCCTATTTTTTTTTACTTTGCTATCACTATTTTAAAAGGATATTTTTTATTGTATATTTCTATTGCAGATGTTAAAGAAATATACGACGAAGATATTTGATTTGAAATAATGGTAGCAAAGATAGAAAATTTTAGAAACACTCGGAGCCCTTCATTTCTTATTACATACTTGCCCATCTAATTCTAAAATACTTAAAAAAAAAAAAAAAAAAAAAAAAAAAGAAGACATATTTGGTATATTTTGCCGTTTATTTTAGATATTACATATCGGTAACCTGTTTTTTTTTTTCTAAGAAATAAAATGTGTTTTTATCTGTATATGTAGTGTAACATTGCGACGTAAAATTCTGAATAAAATTTTATTAAGTAAACGCACACACGCATGTATGCTCATACAGTTTTTAGCACTTTCCAACATAGTTGAAAAGTGTTTATGAATTCGATTTGTCTGTCGGTCTGTCTGTCCGTGCTCTAACTCGCTTAAATATACTCCGATCGTCATGCAATTGATATATGTTATTGAAGCTTACTGTGACATGTTCGGTATTGAAAATGAAGTATGTAGCACTTATGGTTTTTTTACAGGGACACTCAAAAGAATTCCGTTACGTTGCGACTATGGGGAAAAATCATTTGCGGTTTATTTTAATGATCTTACACAATTTCAAGCATATTAAAATTGATATATATCACTGAGATGCACTACAAGAGACTAATTATAGAATGTTGTGGGCATAGCACTTATAGTTCCTTTACAGGGATACCCAAAAGAATTCCGTTCCATTACGGTCTAAGCAGAAAAATCGTTTGTAGTTTATTTTAATAATTTTTTCCTATTTCAAACATATTGAAATTGATATATATCACTAACGTGGATTACAAGAGACTTACTATAAAATATTGTGTGCATATAGCTTTCATCGTTCATTTTTGGGACACACAAGATAATTCGGTTAAAGTACTGCTTATTAATAATACTTGCTGGGAATGCTTTTTCAGTTGATGAACGCGTTTTTAAATTTAAATCATTTTTTGTCTATTACTTTGTGTGTATAAATTGTATAGATTGTATACAGGGCAGCACAACAGTTCTCGAGTACATTTCCGTTTATTGTCGGGAATTCCAGACGGGAAATTTTAAACTGTGCTACGCATTTCCTAACTGAAGTAAAATTTAACATTCTATTTAGTATATATATATAAATCTATAGATCATATACAGGGCTGCACAAAAGACATCGAATATTTTCCCGAATGTTGTTGATAATTCCTAAAATGGGATTTTAAAATATATTATGCGTTTTCAAAATTGTTTAGTTAGATAGTATCTGACACCTTACGGTAAAGATTTGCAAAATTATTTTGGAAGTGTTGGGAAGTGTTACATAATCTATGCTTGACGCATAATTTTTCGTTCTTGTTTATTTTGAAACTATTTCAAATTCAGTTTACTTAAGCTTTTATACATTGTTTCTGGAGAAATTAAACATACTTTCATAATCGCTTTTACTAAGAAATTCTATTTATTTATTTTTTATATTTTCTATCTTTAACATTTCTTTCATACACTATTTGCAAATGCTTTACGGTTAATAAATATTGCAAGTTTTTTCTCAATCGCACCTTTCAGAGCTTATCCAATGATAAACTTAATAAAGAAATTAATAATATAAACTTATTAATTCATTTAATTCGGTACTTTTATGTTAGCAAATGGTAAGTCGCCAAGTATTGTTCTCATCGCCACCATTCGTATTGCATTCATTTTCTTAACGATATAAACCTTTCACTCATTTTATAGAATATTTAACTTTATTTTTAAATGTATACGTTAGAAATACATGTCTTTTACGCATTTCATTTAAAATACTTACCTTTAAAATGCACACCTTTTACTCATTCAATTTAAAATACATCAAAAATAAATAAATAAATAGGCAAAAAATAAGCCTTATTACGATAAACCGAAACATTTTATTTCAACATCAAAGCATTGTTTCTACTTTACACGTGCAAAAAATTAAAACTATTATTGGTGAGAAAAGAAAATGCTATTGGCAGAATTTGCGCCAGGCTAACCTAAAAGTACTAGATTTATTTAAAAACATTTTTCTTTTTTTGCACATATGTCTAAGTAACAATTCCCAGAAAATATCAACTATATTTAATTTTCAGGCCAAAGATTTTTTTTTTCCTAGTCAGTTATTGATATTTTCAGATGAGTATATTGACGCTATTTCTTTTCGTAATTTCTGCATTATCTCAATTGGTCAAAGGGAGCAGAATTAATGTCAAATGTAGTATGATATGTTTGGAGATTTTTGCCGACAAAGACTAAACGGCTTCTTTCAAAGTAGGAAATTGCACCCAAAAATATTGATTTTGTGTCCGATTGACAGTCTTTTATTCTGTGTAAATATGATTACACTATCAATATGGAGAATTCCTTTAATAAAACCGAAAACGTTTTGTCGAAATATTTTTGGGTTATTTAAAGTTATTGTAGAATAATATTAGTTAATTTTAAAGACGTATTACATAATAATTAAGGTAATTATATAATATAGCGTTCTACTATATTTTTTGAAAATTTGTATTTTACTGTTGTGTGCATAAGCATGTCACTTATAGATATTCTGGCTCACTTTATAATTTGTGAATGGATTTTCGTTTTAAGTTACTTTTTTATCAATACTAGGTCATCCAATAAGGGCATACCGAGTTATAGAATATTTTTTTTATTATTATTGAAAACTCTAATAAATTTTTTACATTTAATATATTTAAAAAAATCATTTAATATATTTTCAAAATTATATTTTACATTTTCAAATTAATTATTACATTTAATATGTTTTAATTTTTTTTAAAATAAAGGTCTTGAAATTTAATCAAAACAATTCTTTCGTATTAGCAGCATGTTAGGAGTTAATGGCCGAAGAAATAACCAAAGATTTCTATATACAACATCTTATATAATTTTTGTAATTTCAGTAGTTTAAATGATTAGTTCGATTACATGTCCGTTAAATTTGCGTTTTATTTATATTATTTATTTATTTACTGATGAAGTTTTAAATTTATTATAGAATATTAACCGGAAACAAATTTATATTGTTTTAAGTGCAAACGGATTTTCTTTCAAAATCGGGATGCACGCGATAGATAAAGATGAAAAAATGAATCATGTTTGAAAATTATTTTAAGAACAACCAGTTACTGATATTTTCGAATGAGTATATTGACGCTGTTTCTTTTCGTAATTTCTGTATTATTTCAATTGGTCAAAGCGAGCAGAATCAATGTCAACTGTAATATGATATGTTTGAAGATTGTTGCCGACAAAGACTAAACAGCTTTTTTCAAAGTAGGAAATCGCACCCAAAAAACATCAAAGGGTCATACAGATTTTGTGGTCTATTGAGAGTCTTTGATTCTGTGTAAATGTAATTACACTATCAATACTGAGAATTCGTTTAATAAAACTGAACACGTTTTATCAAAATCTTTTTTTTAACACTTTCCAACCTAGTTAAAAATTATTTATGACTTCGGTTTGTCTGGCCGTATGGCCGTCTGTGCGTGCTCTAACTCCCGTAAATATGCTCGGATTGCCTTGCAATTTTTATATGTTATTGTCGTTGTCTATAGCATGTTCCCTATTTCAACTGAAGTGTGTATCACTTATAGTTTTTTATTACAGGGACACACAAAAGAATTCCGTTACATTACGATCTATGGGGAAAAATCATTTGCGGTTTATTTTAATGATGTTACACAATTTCAAACACATTGTAATTGATATATATCACGAAGGTGCATTACAAGAATTTTAATATGGAATACTGTGCTCATAGCACTTATAGTTATTTTACAGGGACAGTCAAAAGAATTCCGTTACATTAGGTCTATGGAAAAAAATGGTTTGCGGTTTAATTAAATAATGTTTCACTATTTTAAACGCATTGAAATTTATATATATCACTAAGGGGCATTACAAGAAGCTTACTACAGAATATTGTGTGTATAGCAGTCATCTTTCATTTACAGGGACACACAAAATAATTCTCTACTGTTTGTTAACAATAATTCCCGGAAGTGCGTTTTAAGTTGCTGAACGCGATTTTAAATTTAACTCACATTTTGTGTATTACTTGGTGTTTATAAATTTTGTACATCATATACAGGGCAGCACAAAAGTTCGCGAACACATTTCCGTTTATTTACAGAAACTCCAGAAGGAGAATTTTAAACTGTGCTACGCGTTTCTTAACGGAACTAAAATTTAGCATCCTATGTAGTATATATACAAATATACAGATCATATACAGAGCTGAATAAAAGTATTCGGATATTTTTCAGAATATTGTATATGTTGGAAATTCCTGAAATTACGTTTATAAATATGTTATGCGTTTTCCAAATTGTTTACTTAGATGTTATCTTTCATCTTATTAAACGGTATTGATTTGTAAAATTTTTTTGGAAGTGTTGGAAAGTGTTACATAATCTATGCTTGACGCATGATTTTTCGTTCTTGTTTTTTCTATAGATGATGGAACACCAAAAGGGTTCTTTAACCTCCATCTTTTCTGTTAGCAACATTGTTAATTTTTGAACTTTTTGCTTAACACTTTATATATCAAAATATGAATCCAGAAATTGATCGACCTCAATAATTATCTTCTTTAATGTCTAAAGATAGAATAGAAAATTTATATAATCTTAATATGAAATTAATATAAGTTTATTTATTAAAACTGTTTTTATAAATCGGTTGTTAGAGCTCTTTTTGTAAAATAATTACAAGCCTAAACAAAAAGTGATTTTTCTTTCCATAAGGCAATACGTATTTTTTTAAATATTCATTAGAAAAAAAATAAGATATTTATGTTTGAACAAACTCAACACCTTATTAAAAATAATAAAGAAAATTTTAATGAAAAACAGATTAGTAATTAAATCACAGTTGATTGCTTGAACTTAATAATATTCTCAGTATTTTAAAATAACTTCTTAAAAAGGAAACTGTACGACATATATTACTTTTCTCTGCATTTAAATTAGACCCAGAGGCTCTGAAACGGACGTTAAAGTAATTTAAATGAACATCCTCTAATGAAGATAATTAAGAAATGGTTTCGAAAAATGTTACATTGTTTTTTCCTTTTCGCTATGAAAAAACTTTTTTCATTCTGTAAAAGATAAGGACTTACAATGAATAAATAAATAAATGAAACTTTTGAAGGAGTAATTGAATAATTATTTCCAGCATTCAACCACTTAATTGTCTGTGACTGAATGTGGAAACGGTTAAATTATCCCTTAATCTTCTGAGAATATTTGTAATATATATAATTGTAGAATCAATTCAAACAAATACCAGTTTGAAAATTATAGTAATTTTTTTTATTATAAATTTTGTATTTTAGATAAATATTGAAAAGGGATACATTCTAGCAAAATTAATTTTTTTAAATATATTTTGTAATAAAACTTGGGAAAAGATAAGTATTACATGTTTTAATTGTTAAGCAAAACAATTTTGCTGGAATATTGAAAAATATACATTCTACCAAAATTCATGAATACTTAAAGAAAATTGAACTTTAAGTATTCATTATAGACCATTTTCTATGGTGAATTGACTTTAAACTAATTTAAATGACCAGCCTCTAATGAAGATAATTAAGAAATGGTTTCAAAAATGTTACATTGCTTTTTTTCTTCTCACTATGAGTATTTGTTTTTCATTCTGTAGAAAATATAGACTTACAATGAATAAATAAATAAATGACACTTTTGAAGGAGTAATTGAATATTTATTTCCAGCATTCAACCACTTAACTGTCTGTGATTGAATGTGGAAACGGTTAAATTGTCCCTTCAATTTTGAGAATATTTGTAATATATATATATAATTGTAGAATAAATTCAAACAAATATCAGTTTGACACTTATAGTGATTTTTTGTATTATAAATTTTGTATTTTAGATAAATATTGAAAATAGATACATTCTAGCAAAAAAATCTTTTTTAATGTATCTTGTAATAAAACTTGGGAAAAAATATTTATTAGATGTTTTAACTATTAGGCAAAAAGAAAAATGAAAATTGAGCTTTCAGCATTCATTATAGAACATTTTCTGTGATGAATTGACTTTAAACTAATTTAAATAAACAGCCTCTAATGAAGATAATTAAGAAATGGTTTCGAAAAATGTTCCATTGTTTTTTTTTCTTTTCGCTATGAAAAAACTTTTTCATTCTGTAAAAGATAAAGACTTACAATGAATAAATAAATAAATGAAATATTTGAGGAGTAATTGAATAATTATTTCCAGCATTCAACCACTTAATTGTCTGTGACTGAATGTGGAAACGGTTAAATTACCCCTTAATCTTCTGAGAATATTTGTAATATATATAATTGTAGAATCAATTCAAACAAATATCAATTTGAAAGTTATAGTAAATTTTTTTATTATAAATTTTGTATTTTAGATAAATATTGAAAAATAGATACATTCTAGCAAAATTATTTTTTTTAAATGTATTTTCTCAGTAAAACTTGGGAAAAGATAATTATTATATGTTTTAATTATTAATCGAAATAAAAATGAAAATTGAGATTTAAGAATTTATTATAGAACATTTTCTATGATGAATTGAATTTAAACTAATTTAAATGAACAGCTTCTAATGAAAATAATTACGAAATCGTTTCGAAAAATGTTGCATTGTTTTTTTTTCTTTTCGCTATGAAAAAACTTTTTTCATTCTGTAATAAAGAATAAATACGTACAATAAATAAATAAATGAATAAAACTTTTGAAGGAGTAATTGAATAATTATTTCTAGCATTCAACCACTTAATTGTCTGTGATTGAATGTGGAAACTGTTAAACTACCTCTTAAATTTCTGATAATATTTGTAATATATATAATTGTAGAATCAATTCAAACGAATATCAGTTGGAAAGTTATAGCATTTTTTTTTTTATAAATTATATTTTTTAGATAAATATTGAAAAGAGATACATTCTAGCAAAATTAGTTTTTTAAAATATATTTTGTGATAAAACTTAGGAAAAGATAAGTATTTCATGTTTTAATTGTTAAGCAAAACAATTTTGCTAGAATATTGAAAAGAGATACATTCTAGCAAAATTCATGAATACTTAAAGAAAATTTAACTTTAAGTATTCATTATAGAACATTTTCTATGATGAATTGACTTTAAACTAATTTAAATGACCAGCCTCTAATGAAGATAATTAAGAAATGGTTTCGAAAAATGTTACATTGTTTTTTACCTTTTCGCTATGAGTTTTTTATTTTTTCATTCTGTAGAAGATATAGACTTACAATGAATAAATAAATAAATGACACTTTTGAAGGCGTAATTGAATAATTATTCCCAGCATTCAACCACTTAACTGTCTGTGATTGAATGTGGAAACGATTAAATTGCCCCTTAAATTTCTGGGAATATTTGTAATATATATAATTGTAGAATCGATTCAAATAAATATCTGTTTGAACGTTATAGTATTTTTATTTGTAATAAATTATATTTTTTAGATAAATATTGAAAAGAGATACATTCTAGCAAAATTAGTTTTTTAAATATATTTTGTAATAAAACTTGGGAAAAGATAAGTATTTCATGTTTTAATTGTTAAGCAAAACAATTTTGCTAGAATATTGAAAAGAAATACATTCTAGCAAAATTCATGAATACTTAAAGAAAATTTAACTTTAAGTATTCATTATAGAACATTTTCCTATGATGAATTGACTTTAAACTAATTTAAATGACCAGCCTCTAATGGAGAAAATTAAGAAATGGTTTCGAAAAATGCAACTTTGTTTTTTCTCTTTTTCGCTATGAGTTTTTTTTTTTTTTTTTTTTTCATTCTGTAGAAGATATAGACTTACAATGAATAAATAAATAAATGACACTTTTGAAGGAGTAATTGAATAATTATTCCCAGCATTCAACCACTTAACTGTCTGTGATTGAATGTGGAAACGGTTAAATTGCCCCTTAAATTACTGAGAATATTTGTAATATATAAAATTGTAGAATCAATTCAAACAAATAGCAGTTCGAAAGTTATAGTATTTTTTTTATTGTAAATTTTGTATTTTAGATAAATATTGAAAAATAGATACATTCTAGCAAAAAAAAAAATAATAATAATAATGTATCTTGTAATAAAACTTCGGAAAAGATAATTATTAGATGTTTTAATTATTAGGCAAAAGAAAACTGAAAATTGAACTTTCAGCATTCAATATGGAACATTTTCTATGCTGAATGAAAAGATGAATGAGAAGATGCTGATATATATATTTATGATTCGTTTGGTATTAATGTTTAAAAATTAACATGTTTTTGGATTTCAAATGTTAATTGCTAACAGAATGTATAAATCTATATTCTTTTTTTTTATTTTTAACTCAATCATACCGATTTGTAAAGATATCACATGACTCAAAAATTTTCCGAGTTCAGAAGTGCCCAGGCCGGGTGTTGAACCCAAAACCTTTTGGCTTAAATTGCCAGTGCTCTGCCTATTGAGCTACCTGGACCGACGACCGATAGACACGTTTCACTCTGAGAACCTTATTGTCAATAGCATCTGCTCTGCTTTTGTAGACAGTTCAGCAGAATAATGGCGCAGGTAGTGGAACTCTGTAAAATGATGGATACGTAGTTACACGTCCGTCAATGAACTACAGCAAGGCTATCCAACCTCACCCTTGCGAAACACCAGAAAAATATCACATAAATAGTTGCCGTAATTAATCTCCGAATAACGCCTTTAAAACAAGGTACAGATTTCTATAAGAATTTACTGGCATTTCGTGAGCGCCACGTTGGACAGCCCTGAACTACAGGAACACTGTTCATTAATGAATAAATATGAACTCTTAAGACAATCTTTGCTTAATTTTTATTATTTCATTCTCATACCTGACGTATAACGCGTACTTGTAAGAACTCTTTTGCTGATCTTTGCTTAATTTTTAACATTTCATTTTTATACCCGACATAGTATAACGCGCACTAGTAAGAACCCTTTTGCTGATCTTTGCTTAATTTTTAACATTTCATTTTTAAACCCAACGTATAACGCGCACCTGCAAATTTAAATAAATTTTCTTGAATGAAAAGTTTGCGTTATACGCCAGATTATACGATGTTTCCCATTTCATGACCTTTTAGTTTAAACGTTCTGAAATTTTACATTTTTCATTTTCTATAAATTTATTACATGCAAGTTCAGGTTATGTTTTGCTTAGCGTCGCAAATATATTTTGAGGAGCTAACATCTATTTTTCAAGATAATTAGATTGTTAATAACGTAAGAACGAATATTAAGGCTCTTCATCAGTGAGATTTCAAATTCCCCTCTTTAATGTTAAACCTATGGCCGTGTGATACATTCGCATTTATAAAATATATCTTCAGTAAATTAATATTTTTTTTAACTTTTTTTTTCTCTGTACTCTTTTTGAAAGATGTCTCCTTTTTACTTTCATTTATCTATATAATAGAAGAAAGTATTGTAATCAACAAATTTTCCAACTTCCGGTTTTTGACAGATTTACACGTTTTAGGGGTAAGAGATTCCGAGAAACATGTTTTTACAAAATTTCCGTCTGCACTCATTGTATCATTGAAAAGTGTATGAAGTTATGCATACAATTGAACCAAATTTGACTTACAGCAGGGGTTCCCAAACTTTTAGACCAACGTACCACTAAATCGAAGTTTATGCTTTCGCGTAACACCAGGTAACAAACGTAAAGCTAATACAGAAAAACCTGTAAAAGGGGGGGCCTGTCTAAAACGAACTATATCTCCGGTCTTTTGTGTTATCGTCTTGTCAGGTTTTATTGTATTTAAAAATGAATGATTACAGTACTATTTAGTAACGTAATCATTACATAGACTGAGTGCTTTATAATAACACATTCAAGTAAAAAGTAGTACCATCATTAAATTTTAACAATGCATACAATATCAAAAGAAATTCCATGTAATAGGTTTTGGTATAGGAAATAAGCCACAATACTTAATGACATTGGCGCACACTGATTCAAATACTGTTATAGTAGGCTGATTGCACTAATTTGCTTCTATCGCTAGTGAAAATGGTGGGCTTGTTTTATAAAGCACAGCTTCCAGATGTCTGGCTCAATATTAGGTAGTTTTAGTCAAAAGTCAGATTCGATGTTTAGTTCATTCCTGTATTTGTTTTTTTCATATGAAGAAAGGGGGGGGGGGAGAACATTCACAGAGATATGTTGTGCTATTAACTCAAGCAGACTTTGACGATATACGACTGTACTCCGATATTCTCGCCAACGAAAATTCTGTTACATTCATCCTTTTGAATATGGACTCCAATAATCCATCACAGGAGAGCTGAATAAGTTCACTTCTTTCCTCTCTTGTGAGATACAGTGGCAAGGTGTCACAAATGAGAAACTAATTTCTTATCCAAAGTTTGGTTAGCCCATTTTAAATAGGCTCAATATAACTGTATTTATAATCTGCATACCTTTAAAAGCGTCAATAATGTCGCGCATAGGCAAACACTTGAAAGTTTCTTCATACATTCATGTAACTAGCACCTCAATACTTATGTACAATGCTTTACCTCAAATCTACACTAGATATGACCACAGTTTGTTTGATTGCAGATCGCCATTTTAAATAAACTTACTCTGTTAAAAACTGATTTCCATGAAATATAAAGAAACTATACACATTTTGTACAAGAGAAGCAAAATATTTCTATCAATAGAATGAATTTATGAATTATGTTTGAAATTAAAAAAAACTATTATTTCAACACCTCCTACAAGCTTTTATAGTACAAAGAGAACAATGGGTTATAAATTTACACTTGGAATTTTGTTTTAACTCTTCTTCACACAAGCTCCTCCTACTTCCAAGCGTCCAGACTTTACCTTCAGATAATTCAATTTATAAGGCATGTTTAAAAGCAGTTCTTCCGCTAATTAAAAATACTCCATTCATTAATTTTAAATTTTGGTCTTAATTAAAAAATTCAATTTGTACTCACATAAACCTAATATTATGTTTTTAATTCTGTAAAACCGATTGTATAATTAGCGGTGTGTGCGAATTTCAGCAAGTCTGCTATAACAAACATTTCTCGAAACAAAACAAATAGAAAAAGCGTTTACAGATCCTATATCGCATTTAAATTTTTTTTGAAAATTTCCAAGTTAATAAAGACGTGTTTATGTTTTTGAATCGTTAATAATATGGTGCATTCTGTATTTTATCCCACATACCAGTGTGGGAATTCTGCGTACCAGTATCCAGAACTTCGCGTGCCACTACTGGTACGCGTGCCATAGTTTGGGAACCCCTAATTTATAAGTTTGTGACTATGGCCAGCAGGTCCACCTTGAATTTAGGGATATTCCGTCGGAAGGGGGCGCTTTATAGCGATTTTTGTGCCATTTTCATTATTGTATCATCGAAAAGTTTTTGAAGTTTTGCAGATAATTGAACAGAATTTTATATATATGTTTTCGACTATGGCCTGCAGGTTTCAGTTGAATTTTGTCATATTCCTCCGGAAGGGGGCACTGCGATAGCCATTTAAAGATATCAAATTCAAAAATATGTTAAAAAATTTAGAAATCCTAAATGTTTTTTCAGTTAAATATTCGGCTTTGATCGAAGGATTCCAGAGCAATTTTTATTTTACCTCTATCTTAAAAAATGGCTGAGATACAGCAGTTTGAAATTTTAGGGTGGCTGACATTTTGAAACAATACAGCAGGATTCCTCCATAAGCGGGTTTAATTTATGAGATTTAGTGAACATTGTTTCGACAAATTTTCATTCATTTTTTTATCTATTGTTTCAACTCTTATATGCTTAACACTATATATTTATCTTCACTTACGACAAATTCTTGCCAAGCTTGGCGACATTTTTCAAAATACCGCCAAATTTGGCGACAAATATACGTTGCCATAAATGAAGCTAACTTGGCTATGGATGACTAATTTGGCCATATTCTCATTCAAATTCAATATTGACGAGAACTGGGAATGACTTATGTAATCGGGTTCCACGCAGTTTAGCTTCGTGGTTTCCAGTTAAATTAGCTAAAACCATAAAAGCAAGGAATAGGGAGGCTATCTTTTTCTGCCGGTACAGGCCTGAAGGACTTTTCGTAGTTTAATATGCATAGTTCTGCCCGCATCCAAGTAACCCGACGATTCGCAAGCAACTGACGTACAACAAAATGACAAATATTTATTTTTTTGGCGGTGTGATAGCGAATTTTGAAGTGTTAACATGTATGAGACAGAAGAAAGTTTTGGGATTGGCATATACGACTAGTTTCTTTAGTTGTCAAAATATTTCTAAAATATATACTTAATTTTATGTGAAGTATTAAAATCTTACTCAGATTCGCTAAGATTCTAACACATAAAATTATAAATTAAATATGTATTTTAGAAATATTTTGACAATTAAGAAAGATAGAGACATATCCTTTAAAAATAGTACACAGAAAAAAAAGTTTAAAATATTAATTTCGTAAGGAGGTATTTTAAAAATACGAATGCATCACATGTCCATAGGTTTAGCATTAGCGACGGGAATTTGAAATCTAACTGATGAAGAGCCTTAAGATGGTTCTCAAATGACTTGCTCAACAACGCGAAATTTTCTGACACAATTTCAGACTCATTTTTAAACGCAACGGCATAAAATCGACAGGCCTGACTATGGAAGCGATTTGGAATCGAAATGAGTTTTCCATTTTTTGATAAATAGATTACTTATCGAGTTATAAACGATTCTGGTCACGTGACGACACGTGTTTCGCGCTTCTCTGGTTGCCACGTCGAGAATTTGGTTCCAAAAGCCGACTTTGACAGTCTTTTCTCAAAGATCTTCTGCCTTTACCAAAAAAAAGGAAAACGTGTTTAGATTGCATAGTTTAGGAATAAGTAAACTTGCCAATTTCATGCATTTGTGAACAAACATTAATTAAACAAGTTGGAAATTTTACGTCAAACGTGACAAACGAGGTGCGTTCGTACTATAGCTAGTTATATAAATATTCAGATCTTGATGATTTTTAATTCTGTGAAATGAATTATATCGTCTGCTGATTAATTTCTGTCATAAAATAAGTATCTCGGTCGTTTGGCGATTAAACTTCGAAAGCTCCTATAACAAGAAAGCACCGATTTAAAAAATAATAATAATCAAATTTCTTAATAAGTGTTTTTATTAATATCTCCTAAAGTTTTGATTCGATTTAAAAAAAATTTTGAAATGTCTCGACAAAATTCTGCAAAGATAATATATCTTAAATTTCAAACCATTCGGTTCGGTAGTTTTTGCGTTGTTATATGCGAACGGACGGACAGACAGACAGACGGACGGACGGGCGGACAGACGGACGGACCAGACGACGACAATAGGTGCTACGTAATTATATAATTACGAACGCACCTAAAAATGTGTAATAAAGTAGCCTGTTTTGATTTGAGAACAGCCTTAAAACAGGAACTGGGGAAAGATTTGGTTAAAAATAAAAGTAAAATAGGAATGTATTCTCACAGAAGAAATAAAATCTACATTTTAAGGAGCTAACATCTATATTTCCAGACAGCTAGACGTTTTTAGAAACAGTTAACTAGATTGTTAATAACACAAGAAAGAATATTAAAAGAAAAACTAGTGAAAGATTGAATAAAAAAGTAAAATTATAATATATTCTCATAGAAAAGATAAAAATAATTACCGAGAGGCACAAATGGGATGAAAGAAAGGAAAATTTAAGAAAAGTAAAATGTATGAGAGAGGGAATTTTTGAATAAATTTTTCCAAGCAGTAGAAAAAAAATAATAATTGAAAATTTCAAATACGAGTTGATGATGAAAACTTTTTAACCCATTTTAGGCCAAGCATAGAAATTTTATAAAATGTGGTATTATTTGCATTGAAATTTGTTTAAATTACATTCATTAAGACACCAAAAAAGTTTCGTGCATGAAAAATAATATTTTGTTTAATTTGATGTTACCATTATTAATTTACCATTAATAATTTACCATTAAATTTAAATTAAAAAAAATAAGTTTTCTTATGGCATTTGTTTTATTTTTATTTTATTTACAGAACTTGCAACTTTACTCCATTATAAAAACATATGATTAATCTCAAGTGGAATAATTATACATTTTCAAAAAGTCGAATTTGTCAATAACCGTTTCAAGTAAAAAACCTGTGCATTTTGAAAATTTCTCAACAGAAAGTGATTACTTCAATTGAATTACTAATATTTTATAGATGTCGCCAGAACCCTTAAAAATAGCAGAAAAACAAAATTAGTGAAAAATATACGTCACAGTGTTAATAAAAATATATTTATTGAGATGGTGCGTTTACACACCTTTGACCGAAAATGGGTTAAATAAACAAATTTCTAAAATAATAATAATAATAATAATAATAATAATAATAATCGAAACTTTATTCTACTTCATTTTTGCATTTTATCCCTTCTTGTTCTTTCTAGTGTTTTCTATTCAGAGTGTTTTGAATCATAAATTATTTTCTTAAAATGAATAATAATAATAAACAATCCTTTTTTCCCTTTATTTTAAGCCTGAGTACCTTTTTAATATTTCAAGCTTAAAAAGTTGCATTAAATATTTTCTATTTTGTCCGTTTTTAATCCTACTTTGTATTTTCTTCCTTTATCTCTCTTTAGGCATTTGGATGCATGTATAATGTTCCTTTACATAGCAGACTTCAAACTTCAAGAAATAAAAAATGTCTTAAAAATGACTTCCAACGTGAAAAAATAAAATTACTATGTCCCCCAACAGTAGAATCTGCTCAAGAACACTATCATTTCGGAATATTTCTTGAAAGATGAAAGAATTTAATGTGTAAATTTCTTCCTTCGTTTTTTTTTTTTTTTTTTTTTTTTCCGGTTAATAATATATTTAAGCATTTGAAACGACAGAATCTATTTTTTTTTTTTTTTTTTAACATTTGAATATTTAAATAATATATCTTACATTGATTTTTTTTTTTTTAAGTTTCTTGCACGGACATTTTTAAGGCTTTGATAGCTTTCTAGATTAATGGTCCTACTTTTGTTAACATTTTTTAACTGTCGTTTAAAATTACTCGTGATTCATGAACTTAGCTTTAAAATAAAATAATAATTAGGGGTCAAAATAATTTTGATAGTTAAAGCAACATGTTATAAATCTATTATTTTGTAAAATAAAAAAAAAAAAAAAAAAAAAAAAAAAAAAAAAAAAGAATTCGATCATTATACTATCAAAGTATAGAGAATCTATTTTCTTACCATAAGTAAAGTTACAATTTGTATTGATTTTTATAGATCTCCCCTTCTCGATTTCGAATGCTATTATATAGGTTTATCTAAAATTCAATATGATGTAAAGAATTCCAACACTAGCGGCACTTTTGGTAAGTGCAAATGCAATGTAAATTCAACGTATTAAGTGTTTATGAATAAAAAGCAGTTGTTAATCTGATGTAGAATCTGTCAGTTTTATCCTTCTCTTATTTTTAACTGATCTTTAAAACTCTTTTAAATTTTACTTCGGGCTTAAAAAAGCTATTTTTATGAGATCTCTTCAATCTGAAGTTCCCGCTTACGTGTCTTGTGATTAACATACTATCCACTAGAGTACTTATATCTATCAGAGTAAGTGAAATGAACATTTTTAAAGTTTACTATCTATTTTAAAATAGTTAGTGCTATGCACTATATCTATCAGAGTAAGTGAAAAAAACTATTTAAAAAATTATTTCGAGCTTAAAAGAATTATATTTATGCTATTCACAAGAGTACTTATATCTATCAGAGAAAGTGACAAACACACAGGGAGCATGCTCAGACTGACACATTTTTTCCTAAACATTGGCAACACTACAGAAATTGGCGCTACTCACCTAGACGAAGTAAACGCGTAAACAAACAATAGCTTGGCGATAATAACATGCTCGATAACCCATTTTAGTTCAAAATCCTCTTGGCCAGTCAAATTTCACTGTCAGTATATCGATACTCTTATATATAAAGAAAGGTACTCTATGACTACTAGTCAGGAGGTGTGGTATTCGAATCCCAGCTCAGGCTAAAGTTTTCGTAGTGTGCAGGATAACATTTTAACTACTTGTCACATTTTTATAACTAAACAGGCTTTTGAGTTACTAAAAAAGTTTTTAACTAGTTAGTTTTGTGATTCTTTCTGAACTTGGGCAGTATATTTTGTATAATAATATATTTTATAGTTTAGGAAGCATGGTAATTTTACTACGAATTTGGGCATGCATTACTGAGGAAATCGATTTTTGAAACGGTCTCATAGTTGAAAACTGAGACTGGTAAATAGTTAAACGCAGAACTGGGTCTGTCTACCCATCGTGTAAAATAGATGATTATCCCAAACGAATTTTAATCAAATATTTTAAACTTAATAAAAAAAACTATTAGAAATTTGTTATGGTTTCGTCGCCTTGCTCGGTCAATAATTCTCATAGACAGTGGCGCAGCCAAGGGGGGGGTTTGGGGGTTAAAACACCCCCCAGAGCTAAAAAAATTACTATAATTACCGCTTATATGAATCAAAATTCCGCCTTAGCGGAATCCGCCGCTTTTTAAAATCAAATTCTATCCAACAATGTGATTCAATTAAACGGCGAGAATTCTACTTAAAACTGTGAAAGCGCATATTTCATCCTTTTAAATTTTGAATTTTTAAAAAAATGTTCTAAGGAAGCATTTACTACATAAAAGTAATCATCATGCCAAATTTCAAGTTTCCACACCAATTGTATCACATAAATCACAATTTTAGAATGCTTCTTACTCTTGCATTCTTTTAAATTTCGAATTGAAAAAATAAATTCTGGGCGAGCATTTACGTTTCTTAAGTACCATCATATAAAATTTCAAGAGTCTAGCCCTAAAAGTTCTAAATATATTATGATTTAGAACATTTTTAGAACGTTTTTTGCTCATTTCACTTTTTAAAATTTTGAATTTTTTAAAAACCGTTTTGAACGAGTGTTTATATCTTAAAAGTAACCACTATGTCAAACACCAAGCATTTATACCAACTGTATCACAAATCGCAATTTTAGAACTTTTTTGTTCTTGCAACCTTTTACATTTCTAAATTTTAGAAAACTGTTGCGGATGATCATTTATATTTCTAGAGTAACAGCTGTGCCAAATTTCACATATCTAGCACAAACAATTCCTAATTAATTGTTTTTAGATCATTTTCAGACCGTTTTCCGCCCATTTCATCCTTTTAAATTTAGAATTTCTTTAGAAATCGTTCTTAGAGAGCATTTACATCCCAAAAGTTACCACCAGGCAAAATTCCAAGCTTCTATACCAACTGTATCGCAGTTTTAGAACATGTTTTTGCTCCTGCTAACTGTTCTGGGCTAGCATTTAAGTCTCTAAAGTAACAACTATGCCAAATTTCATGTTTCCAGCCTATGATATAGAATCATATATATTTTATGTTTTATTCTAAAATTTAATTTTTCTATCTTAAAGCTTCTCTATGTGAATTAATGTCTGCATTCAAAATCTTTTTATTCTTTAATCTCGAAAGTAATCATTTCTTCCTAGCTAAAAATTTTCCCAGATTTTTCATTGTAACAGTAAAAGTACGTTACTTCTCTTGGTTTTAATTCGTTATTTTAATGTACTGCAGATGACTTTAACATATGCTGTTTTGTCTTTCTTCGTATCTTGTGTTAAATGCAGGCGCCGTTTTCATAAATTGATTCCTGCATGAGATATGCAATATCAACATTTTTGTGTTCGCTGCTAACACATGTCTGGCTTTCTCAAAAAAAAAAAAAAAAAAAAACACGAGTGCCTGGTGAGAAAATGTAGTGTTTGGCATATTTTCATTTATGTGTTGGTGAAAATGTATCGGAAAAATTAGATCAGATCTTCTCTAACTGTTGAACAAGAAGGTCGATTATTTAGAGGCGTAAAGAGGACCACCCTCGCCCTTTCCAGATGAGTCGATGTGTCCGAAAATAAAGAAAAGTTTTCACGTGATTATGCGTCTTTGATTGTACTGGTTTTTTGTTTGCTGTGGACTGTTTCCTATCAGGAGGGGAACCAGGCCCGTAGCCAGAATTTCCCTTCGGGGGGGGGCTCAATCTTGGAAAAAAAATTTTGATCAGACAGTAGTAATTTCATAACTTAAAGTGTAAATTACAAAAAAAAAAAAAATAAACAAAGCAAGTTAAAGTATATTCCTACATAGGATACTTGATGTCCATGTCAAAAATTGTTATTTCGTATTTTTTCGATTTCGGTTCAATTTTTGCTTTCAAGAGCACTTCTAGTTTCCAAGCCGGTTCGGAAACCGGAAGCATTTTTAGGGGGGGGGGGGGAGACTGCAACGGTGTGCAATATGGTGTGCACTTATAGTTCCTTTACAGGGATACTCAAAAGAATTCCCTTAAATAACGGTCTATGGAGAAAAATCGTTTGCGGTTTATTTTAACAATGTTTCACTATTTTAAACATATTGAAACTGATATATATCACTAAGGAGCAATACAAGAGTTTTACTATAGAATATTTTTTGTATAATATTCATCGTTCCTTTACAGGGACACACAAAAGAATTCGGTACAGTCTGTTAGCAATATTTGCTGGAAGTGTTTTTTTTTTTTTTTTTTTAGTTGCTGAACATTTTTTAATTTAACTCATTATTTGTATAGTACGTTGTGTAATAAATTCTATAGATCACATACAGGGCAGCACAAAAGTTCTCGAGTACATTTACGTTTATTGATGGGAAATTCTTGAAGGGTAATTTTAAACTGTGCTACGCAATTTCCTAACCGAACTTTAATTTAGCATCCTATGTAGTATATACAAATCTATAGTTCATATACAGGGTTGCATAAAAGAGTTCGGATATTTTTCCGAATATTGTTGGTAATTCTTGAAATGTTTAAATATTTTATGCGTTTTCCAAAATATCATCTTTCACTTTGTTAAAATTTAAGGATTTCTAAAATTATTTTGGAAGTTTTAGAAAGTGTTACATAATCTATATTTTACGCATGATTTTTCGTTCTTGTTTTTATTTGCCTCATGATATGGCGATTCTAATAATTTTTTATGTGCCCCTTTTGGCCCCTTAAGATTTAAAGTTTTAAAAATAAATATCCAAGTCATGCATTTCCCTCCAAAATACATATATGTTCAGATTTTTAATTCTCTAAGTTAAAATAAAGTAGACGGAAATTGACTCTGAATATTTGAATACCACCAAATGCCACAATATAGAACATAATTGTAAGTTAATAGAAAGCAAAGTTCGTAATAAAAAGAATATTTCTTTTCAATAACAACAATAACAACAACAACAACAATAATAATAATAATAATAAAGCCTTACTTACCAATTTCATCATTTCTTTTAAGCTTCTTATTAAATAATGATTCATTGGTAGGCTGAACTTTTTTTAACCGTTTCCTTTTTGTGATTGCTTTGTCACTCTTAAACAATACTCTATCAAAAGACAGGCGTTTCCAATTAAATTTTTATTATGCTCCTACACACAGCTCAAAATGTCCCTATATCTACTCTAAAAGCAGCGGTGAAAAACTGCCAAAAAATCCCTACATAGATGTATCCATCCCTAAGGTTGATAATTCTACAAAAGACAAAGAAAATTTCCCAGACAAACAGACTACTCTTAGTACACTTTCTTTCTAATATTCATATGCAAACAAAAACAAAACAATTTAAAGCTAAGTTGTTCAATGAAGAGCCTGGGGGACGCCGCCATGGCGCCTTTGACGATTTCTCGATGACCTATCAATTTTTTTTTTCTTATCGAACAAATTCCTTTTCAATATTTCTTGCTACTATTTTTTTTAAGTAAAAAACTTTTTACAGTTATAACACAATTTTCAAAGATACTTTCTTTAAAATAATTAATTTTCACACGAATTTACATTATAGATAGCTATTAAAGATTTTGACTCCTTTTTCTACAAAATATTTTAACATTGACCACTCTAAGTTTTCATTGTGATTCCTAAAGTTAACGTATATGCCATATGCATATTACACTTACTTTTTCTTAGTCAAATTAATATTACAGAATTACACATATCGAATTTTACTGTGCATAAAGATAGTCAAAATTGTGTTTTAAGAACTTATATTCTTAGTGGTATATACCAATAAAAAACACTATATCCGAATGAACAATATAACGAGGATTACTGTAAGTGTAAATGAATAATTTTATATTTTTTCAAACGAAATGTGCGTAGGTTTAATGTAACGGAATATAAAAACAAAAACATTGTCAAATTTTATCATTAAAGATAATTTCGCAAAATCTTTTTTAATTTTCGGGGGGGGGGGGCTTCAGCCCCCTTAGCCCCCTCCCTGGCTACGTTCCTGAGGGGAACCTAGGGTTATTTCGATGAACGTAAATGCCCCAAAAATTACGATCACTTTCATCTTCGATTTTGACAGCAAAATTCTCCATACAGCCCTAACTGCACAAATAAATGGTAATTTAGAACGTTTACTGCTCCTTTCCCCTTTTTAAATTTCGAACTTTTTAGAAACCATTTTTAGTGAGCATTTACATCTTTTTAAAGTAACCGCGAGATTAAATTTCAAATTGCTAGAATCAACAATATCGTAGAAACCGCAATTTTAGAATGTTTTTTGTTCTTACACCCCTTTGGAAATTGTTGTACCAAAAAATTGTTTGGAAATTGTTGTATAAAATATAGCCAATGTTAGAGAGGAGATGGTTACCAGAATTTTGACACCATTGTTAGGTTCCATACTTAAAAAGTAAAAACTGAACTATTATAAGATCACTCATGTGTCTTATTTTTCTGGTGCTCAACGGGGAGTTGAGGGTTATCGACGCAGAATCATCTAAGGATTGTTGGTAATAATTTTCAATGTGTCTGTAATTATCTGAGATATTAATTAAAAACCTATCTAGAAAACAACGGCATGGATCAAAACAGTGTTGCTACTTTGTGACCTCCTTTTGAAGCGCGTTTGGCACAATGCTAAGATTAAACTTTGTATAAGATCTTTGCTTTAGGTAAAACGAATCATAGTGAGAGTCAACATTTTTCATTTCCAACTGAATTCAATTATTGAAGGCAAACATTGAAAAATAATTCGTAGAATAATTCCAAGACATTAAGAGTCAGTAATTTTGAGACAACAATAGCTTATAATTCAATATGTAATTCATTTATAATGAAAAACTGTTCGATAACAAATCACTTGAATTATCATGCCTGCATATGTTTTCATTTTTGAAAATGAATCGGAAAGTTTCGCGTTGTTCAGAATACTTTATTTTAATGCTTTAAAATTGTCTACTATTACATCAGATATGATTGACAAGTAACTTTTCGTGTGAAACTCAGCGACTGTACTGTATATAAAATTATTTGCTGTACTGTACTCTTCCAACTTAAAGTTTGCCCCTCATCATTTTTAAACACTTTATAAATCTAATCTAGTTTTGTGTTATTTCATTGGTGCATTTTATAGTTTGTAACTCTAATGTTGTTTAAATGAATCATAACCAACTTAATTGCGGAGAAAAGCATTATGATTTCATTCATTTAACAGACTGATTCCATTAACCAGTGATTCATATAACCGGCGACCACCTTTATCAGAAACTCAAAACCCCCCCTAGAACCAAATTCTGGCTGCGCCACTGCTCATAGACTTTAGTCTTATGGTATTTGCTGCCACCACCGGTATTAAACTGATACCAGACGTTGGAAAAGAAGTTCTTGCATAACCAATTAATAATTTATTGATTAAATTAATATGCAAAAAAATGTTACAGTGATAGTTAATATTAGTCAATACAGCTTATTGTCACTTGCCGTATGTGACTGTCGAATGGCAATCTCCCTGATCGCACGTTTTACTCTTTTTCATATGCACCACTCGTACATACTATTCCGTCTACGTAGTAATTAATTCACTCTGGACCAAACTGTCCGATGCACATTCTCTCTGCAATTCAATACACTCCTCTGCGCTCTTAACTCTGCACGTCTATCCTCTACGCTCTGCACTGACGACCCTCGCGTCCTACGCTCTTCACGGCACACCAGCGACTGTGGCGTCCTACACTCTTAGCTGCACTTCCACGAGTGACACGTCTCTCGCTTTCCAGGCCGCACTCCAAATCAACGGGGCTGTGTTTCTTCATTCAAGGAGTTTCCATATCTGTAGAAGCGTTTCTTCTCGACCTTTCCTCCCCTGCATTCTTCTCTGAACTCCAGCTCGCTAGGAATCCGTTGTCCATTGTATTTTCTTTCCTAAGCCAGATTACTACTTTTACAATGATCTCGTGAACATTCCACAAAATATCAGGGAAATACCATTGTCAATCACATACGGAAGTTTTACAGAAAAAGAAAATATATATATCAGACTAGAGTAATATGTACTAATAATTAAATATAATTAATTAAATTAATTATAAATCTACAATATATGTTCTGTTAAAGTCAGAAACCTGACAAAATCGATTAAATCTTAATAATCTTGAGAATATTCAATCTTAATTTTTATCAAAAGACACTTTTGAGTGATCTGATAAAATAATTCGTCAACCTTTTCTTTACCGGTATATAAAGTGGGAATTACGAGAATAAATTCCTTTGCTCTAATAATAAATGGGTATAAATATATTCTGATAATTACTCACAAAGCTCATTAAGATATTCTTCGAAGTCCATTACATTTATAATTCGTAGGAACCAGTTAATTGAGTTTTTGCAATTATTTTTGTCCAGGTTGTTGGAGAAGAAAATTTGTTTATTAAATTATCTTGTGTAACTATTATTTTTTTTCAATATTTGGGAAGTATCTAGCAATTATCTGCGCAGTTTTGGCTGAAATATTAATTACTAGAAAACTATTTCAAAATCTTTTATACAGAGCGATTATAATCAAAGCGTAAGCATCTGCCTTGGAATGTTTTATTTACGGAATATTTCGTTGAGTGTGAAAGTATGTAATATTGGTTTTGTCTTTATTTTATTTTATGTTTAATGAGTGAAATAAGAGACTATATGATATACGGCAGTACAAACTAATAATAGACAAAAGAAAAAAACTTTATTTTGTTAAATCTTATTTTATATATTTTCCTGCCATTATTCAAATTTTTGAGAGAAAAAATAAAGAAGTTTCTATATAAGGACATTTACTGAGTAAATAGGCAATTTAGAAATATACATAAACATAAAAGTTACAAAGAAGTAAAACAGAGATATTTTTTTAATGGATATGTAGTAACACATTTAAAAGAATATTTTATATACATTTGCAAAAAAAAAAAAAAAAAAAAAAAAAAAAAAAAAAAAAGAGAGAGAAAGAGAAAGAAAGAGAAAGAAAACGGTATCGCTCAAATTAATTGGAAAACCCAATTTAAAACAGCAAATTTCTCTTAATACACAAGTTACTAGAAAGAGTACATAGTTTATTTTAATAATCGGTACGTCCTCCCTTGTTCTTTATTACCTCCTGACAACGTTTAGGCATTGGTTGAACTAGTTTTTCACATGTTTTTTTTTTTCAGTTCACCGTCATGAAACCATATTTTGATTAGCGCAGAAATCACAGACGTTTTTGTTGTACAGTATTCTTTGGCAAGTTTTTGCTTACAAATTGACATAAGATTTTCAATCGTGTTTAAGTCTGGTGAGTTATCAGGCCATTGATGAACATTTATACATCTTTGAGCGAACAAATTTTTACATTTTTTAGGTGTATGGCAAAGTGAAAGTCGATATGTCCTCCCTTGTTCTTTATTACCTCCTGACAACGTTTAGGCATTGGTTGAACTAGTTTTTCACATGTTTTTTTTTTCAGTTCATCGTCATGAAACCACATTTTGATTAGCGCAGAAATCACAGACGTTTTTGTTGTACAGTATTCTTTGGCAAGTTTTTGCTTACAAATTGACATAAGATTTTCAATCGTGTTTAAGTCTGGTGAGTTATCAGGCCATTGATGAACATTTATACATCTTTGAGCGAACAAATTTTTACATTTTTTAGGTGTATGGCAAAGTGAAAGTCGATATGTCCTCCCTTGTTCTTTATTACCTCCTGACAACGTGTAGGCATTGGTTGAACTAGTTTTTCACATGTTTTTTTTTTCAGTTCACCGTCATGAAACCATATTTTGATTAGCGCAGAAATCACAGACGTTTTTGTTGTACAGTCTTCTTTGGCAAGTTTTTGCTTACAAATTGACATAAGATTTTCAATCGTGTTTAAGTCTGGTGAGTTACCAGGCCATTGATGAACATTTATGCATCTTTGAGCGAACAAATTTTTACATTTTTTAGGTGTATGGCAAAGTGAAAGATCTTGCTTGAAAATCCCGTCGTCTTTTTAAAATTGTTTCTATCCGATGCGTCAGATGAAAACAATTTTTTAAGAGTTGACCCATTCTTCTCTGGAGTAAATATATGTATTACATGTCACAGAATTTCCTATTCCTTTTACTGGAACCAGTGGTCATGGTCCATGAAAGGTCATATTACCCCAAAACATTTTCTTTCGATGATGTTGTAGATGAAAAATTGTTTTCAGTCAGCGACGGGATTTTCTGGGAAGATCTTGCACCTTGCCATACATCTAAAAAATGTAAAAACATCTTCGCTGAAGCGGTATAAATGTTCTTGAATGGCCTGGTAGCCCACCAGACTTCTATAATTTTCCGTAATCTTCCGTAATTTTAATCTGCTATGCGATAATTGCTACAACAATCATTTCAACGAGAAATCTTCTGTAACTATAATCTGCAGCACAATAATTGCTACAACAATGATTTCAACGAAAAAATTTCTGCAATTATAATCTAAAACACAACAAATGCTACAACAATAATTTCAGTGAGAAATCGTCTGTATTAAAAATCTGCAACATGGTAATAACTACAACAATGATTTCAATGAGAAATCTTCTGTAATTGTAAACAGCAACACGATAATCGCTACAAGAATCATTTCAATGAAAAGTCTTGTGTAATTTTAATCTGCTACACAATAATTTCTAGAATAATTATTTCAATGGGAACTCTTCGGCAATTATAATCTGCTACACAATATTTGCTAAAACAAGGATTTCTTTTCGTGGTCGCGATTCCTTTTATGACCCAAATTTTGAATTAATAAAAATTTCACGTTCCAAATCATCCGTTCTTAATTTTAGAAAATACAGTAAAAGATGGGTGCGATCATTATATAAATTTTAGAAGATTTTGTCTATTAAAATTTATAAACTAAATCGAAATTTAGAGAGATTTTGTAGAATATTTACAACTCTACTCACATAATTTCATTAAAATAGTGTTTTCAGTATTTTATAGAATTAAAAATAAAGGTACAAATATATTGACCTGGCAAGTTAAATACATACATTTTTCAGGACTGAAATTGTCCACTCATTGTCTTTCAGTATTACGGGGTTTCAGGAGTCTTACTTTTCCACCGAAGATGCAAGTTTGCATCATGACACATTTTATTTTATTTCTGATTTCATATAACACAGAATAAAATGAATTTTTACTACTAATAGGTCAATATCTGTTTTATTTAACAAAATTATTTCAATGTTGTAAATTCATATTTAATTATTTTTAAAAAGTTTACATTTCTTAAAAAAAGTAAGAAAACTTTTTTTGCCAGGTATCCACACTGCGCGCCAGGTTGTAGAAAAAACATTGCATCAAAAGTAACAAACAAAACTGATAATGATGTAAAATTGATGTATCTTGAACTTATACTTCAATTTCAAGCAATTGAAATTTTAATTTTTTTTAAATTTTAAATTTAAATTGTAAAATGTTTAAAAAATTCATTTTTGTTAAAAAAAATGCCAATTAATTTTTAATTGATTGAAATTGAAGTATAAGTTCAAGATACATCAATTTTACATCATTATGCGTTTTGTTTTTAATTTTTGAAGCAATATTTTTTCTACAACCTTGCGCGCAATAGATACCAGGCAAAAAAGTTTTTTTACTTTTCTTTTTAAATTTAAACTTTTAAAAAATAATTAAACATGAATTGTACAACATTGAAATAATTATGTTCAATCAAGCAGATATTGACCTATTAGCAGTAAAAATTTTACTTTATTGTGTGTTATATGAAATCAGAAATAAAATAAAATGTGACATGATGCAAACTTACGGATCTCGGATATGATGCAAACTTACGGATCTCGGATATGATGCAAACTTACTATCTTCGGAGGAAAAGTAAGACTCCTGAGATCCCTTAAAAACACTGAACAGTTATAACTGAAAAAGAAATTATTCATTTACAAAAACGTTTGCTTTGTACAACGAATAATGTTTTAGTACATGATCAAGTAAAGTTGCTGTAACTGATTCGAAATTGTATTGCTGCCAATAAATGTGTTAAATGAACTTTATAAGAAAAATGGTTTTTTAATGTTACGTCGTCGTGGCATAAAGACTTAATCATTAATGACTGGAAGTTTTCTAAGCTATATGAAAGCAATAAGCAACTCTATCGCTTAAGTTCCTACATCAGTCATGCGAAAAAATGCGCAAGTTAATGCTAAGTTTATGGGAAGGTTCTTGCAGATTTCTCGCTCGCATTTTACTATTTTTAAATGATGTTTTTTGCATAGGATAGCGGAGGTCAATCTCTAACGTTGTAGGTTTTTACTTTTTCTACTTTGGTTCCAGTTTTTTAATATAAGGGTACTTTCACTTTCACAACCGGTTCCAACCGGTTCCAAAATTGAAAATGTCCGCTTATAAAAAAAAAACTGTAACCAAAATCAAAAAACTAAAAACTAACAACGTTAGAGATTGACCTCAGCTATTCTATTAAAAAAACATCATTTAAAAATATTAAAATGCGAGCGCGAAATCTGCCAAGAACCTTCCCATAGATTTAAAATTAGCTTGCGCGTTTTTTCGCATCACTGATGTAGGCTCTTAAGAGATTTACCGTTCATGATTTTTTTCCGCATCCCTATAATGTGTAGAATAAGCTAATTGAACGGTTAGGTGAAATTCGAAATATTTAAGAAGTTACAGTCAATAGAACGCCAGCGCTGACCGCCTGATAAACAGGTATATACCGGACCCGGCAGGACAAAGCTGCACGCCAGTTGAATTCTTTGCTTCGCAGGTATAAACTTAGGAATCGTGGGCTAACTGTAAGTTGCAAAATATATCGATTAAGTAAAAACTTCACTTTTGCTACGTGTTTATTTCAAAACGACATTTTTCAGCACGGCGTGCAAAATAGTGTTTAAATGAATCAACTAATCAACTTTTCTCTTTTTGGAAATTAAAGATTTTCTAGGGCCATATGACTTTCGTGTATAATAATAATAATAATGATAATAATAATAATAATATTAATAACAACAATAATAATGGTAATAGTAATAGTAACAGCAGTAAAAATAATATTTTTTAAGCCACGTTGAAATTAACGGAAAAAGGACGAAAAAATGACGCTTTTTTCAAACGACCACCAACCATTTTACCAAATTTCGTAAAATTTCACTAAGGTTTGTGCTCCCCGCGCAAATTCAATATGTTTTCTAAAAAAAATTATTTTGTATGTTTCAGATGACTTTGACAACACGGCACTACATAGCACAGGTGGTGCGCGCATAGCATACCCATATGTAACTGACAATATCTCCATCAATTTTAATAATAATAATAATAATAATAATATAATAATTAATAACTATGAATAATTAGTGAGACATCTCAGTCTTTGTGTTACTAAATTCTTTCTTAAAAAAAAAAATCCGAAATTGACCTACTTTTTGGGTAGATGAACGGTAGCATCCCCTTAACAAAAATTTTGGTTTGGTTTAGTTGAGGGCTATAAGGCCATCTTTTGCGCACGACGGATAAACAGACCGGGACTTCCTTTTAAGTGGAATCTGACTTAATACAAATACCCATGCCTGAATCGAGACTCGATCCCGGTAAACTTTGTCCAGTAACCAGCACACAGACCACTAGAAAAGCAGAAAGATTTTGGAACGGGAGAAATTTTAAAAGAATAGGATTTCTTTTATTTCGATTTTCGTGAAAAGATTACTGAAGAAAAAAGGGCTTTATTTATTATATCTTTTCTTTTTCATGTAATAAAAAAATAAGTTCATTTTATGGACAAACCATTTCACATAGCATTTTTGAGTACTTAGCTTTTATTTTTCCGGTTCCTTATATTTTATGATTGTAGATTTCTGAAAAAAAAATTTACAATAAAAAAAAAAAGGTTAATAAAACTCACATTTAAAAAAAAACTGAAAAAAAGAATGAAGAAAAAAAATGAGACTAAAATTTTGAAATAAAATAAAAAGAACGACGTTTTGAAATAAGATTCGTTATTTGAAAAGAAATAATTAATTAAATGAGGTTCTTCGAGATCTTTTTCTAAAAATAAGAAGAACATATATTGCTAATTAAAAAAATAATTATTTTCATAAAGTTTTTAAAACTTATATTGCACGATTCAAATTTTCTTTTTTTATTATTATTTTTGGATTTTTTAGAGAGGATCTCTAAATTAAGCACATCTGAGTGAAAATATTGAAAGAGTAATTTTTATGATCACGAAAAGAAAATATGAACAATATATACTAATGGAAGATATTTGAACTATCTACTAAGAATTTAAATTTAGTTATTTTGCCAGTAATATGATTAATTAACTATATACAATTGATAATTTAAATAATTTTAAAATATCAATTAAGGTTATTTCTGAAATTGGTAAATTATTTACAATATGGGAATAAATTTCAGATTTTTATGCTTTTCAATAATAAAACATTTTTTTCTGACGACGATATACTAGGGTGAAACCCCTAGTAACTGACACTTTAACGATTCTTTCTTGTTCAAATCACTTTTACAAAATTTAAATACATTTTATACTTACCTTTGTTTTTGAAAGGATAGTAGAGCTGTATTAAAAAGTTATTCTTGGCAAAGTTTTGAAAAATTATACATTTTATTATTAAAAATTAATTTTATTCATAAATAAGGTCAAAAACTCCAGTAACTGACACCATCTCTATTTTGAAACTCCAATAACTGACACAAAGTGAACCAGTAACTGAAAATTTATTAATATATATATATATATATATATATATATATATATATATATATATATATATATAAACTTTATTTTTTATTTTAAAAACCAAATACATACATTAATATTTATTATAAAAAGTGGGATTTACTAAGCTGTGCTCCATAATTAGTCATGCAGAGTATATAGTAAGAGTATATAGGAGTAATATTTAACACTGCATTATTAGTAATGCAAATATCCAATAACTGACATTTATGAGCCAGTAACTGACATTTGGTGTCAGACACTGGTAAAACAACTTAAATTTTACTGGTGTTTACTACAAGATACATTTAATTTATCATTATATATTTTTAAACAGAACAGTAGATTTCAACGTTGTTCAAAATAACCAATAACTAACACCTGTGTCAGAGACGGGTAAAATTAAATTTTAGGAACCAATAAATGGCACCCCGCATTAAGCTATATTAAATAACTATAAACCCTACATCATGGCCCTAATATATCATATGCATCTATTAACTAATTTCTAATAGTATAACTTTAAGAAAAAAGTTTACGGTGGATGCATTACAAACACATTAGAAAAACACTTCCTTAATTATAGAAATAAGATGGTTGCTTCAAAATGGCACTTTTTGTATTCTCAAAAGTTTTTTCCTCATTAAATATGTTATTTTTCCTCTTGTGGCGAATAAATTGACTTCAAAATAAAAATAAGTGTCTCATTTACCACTAGATGAGATTACTTTGGAGAATTTTACAAAAAAAAATGCTTATTTGAGTTAGTTTTTTGATCAAGTGTCAGTTACTGTTTAGGTGTCAATAACTGGGGGTTTCACCCTACAGCTCAAATATGAATCGAATTACATTTCCGACGTAGTCTTTCGCGATACAAAAAATACGGTACGAACTCTAATTTATAAAAAACGTGTAACATAATGATCAAGAATCATGACCAAATGCTTTTAATCGAGAACTAGTGTGAATTTAACTAGACAATATTTTTTTTTATCTGATTTTTTACAGAAATTTTATCTGTGCAGTGTACAGTTTTGCTATGGTACTTTATTTTTTAGCACTTTACTAATTTCTACTCAAACAATTACTCAGTAAATTCATTGTAAAAATGCTTAAACAAAGCAAATGAAATACTTCATCAAAAATTTAATTTACATTTATTGCTTTGCCGCTTTTTTATATGATTTACAAAAGAGGAAAAAATAATTCATTATCTTTTTTTAAAAAAAATTAACTATGTTCATTAGCAACTGTTCATTTTAATTAAGTAAAGTCCATTTTCTAGTTTCAGGGTCTAATTTCATAGTAAGGAGCGGGAAAAACACGGTGAATCTTTGCCACAAATGAACTATTTAAAATAGATTATGAAAGAAGAAAATGAAAGAGAAATTGGTTGTGACTGAATCACAGTTTATTGTCTGAGAGTGGACTTCTTCATCTTCACTTTATAAATTATATTTTGAAATAATGCTTTAGCACTTTCAATCACAATTAAAAAGTTTTTACGACGTAGTTTTGTATCTGCTTTTTACTCTATAGCAGATATTTAAAAGTGATTGAGTAGAAATTAAATTTTAATATATTTAAAAAAATAACGACAATAAACGATAATAGACAATATTCTCAGCATATTATGTGACGAGACCATGTTCTGTGTTTAATTGAAAATTAGATCGTTATTTATACAATTAACTGTTCGAATGTTTGGAAAAAGTAATTGAAATATTTCATTAGAAATTTAATTTAAATTTAATGGTCATGGTCTTTATTTATGATTTTAAAAAGATGAAAAAATAATCCATTAAATATTGTAAAAGATTAACTTTGTTCGTTCAAACTGTTCATTTTAATTAAAGTTCTTTTTTCTCCCCCCCCCCCTCCCTTTTCGTGTAATGTCAATATCGAGGTAGGCTAAAAATATGGAGCTTGGCCTAAAGAAACTGTTTCAAATACATTATGAAAGAAGACGATGAAAATGAGATTCCCTGTGATTGAGTCACAGTTTTTTTTGTTGACAGTGATTTGTTTATATTCTACATATAAACGACATTTTGGAGTCATGCTTTAGCACTATCCCAGTTATAAAGTGCTTAAGTACTTATAATGTAAAATTATCTATCACCGTGTTTCGCCGGAGCCTTATATTAAATTTTTTCCAAAACATGAACTGCATCTTAGTCAAGCTGACGTCATTTTCACTGATTTTTAGTTCAACCTGATCCAAAATTAGACACCCGAGATCTTATTCCCTATACCGGCGGAAGTAAAAGTAATTTGAAATCATTCTATAACATTAATTTAGCAGTTAGTAAATAACGAAAAACTGTTTCGGTAATTTTCAGGAACTCTAAACAAATGGATTAACGTAACTGGTATCAATTAATGTAATACAAAAATTCCTGTTTCTAACGATCTGGTTATTAATGGGAAAATGTAATTAACTGATTACTGTGAATCATAAATGTAATGATCTTTCAAGCATATCTTAATGAGTTTTAGGAATGATAAAAGAGAAACATTGCATTTAAGTATTATTGATTTAGGGATCTTATGAAAGTAAAAAGTTATCTTTAAAGACCAATATGGTTTAAATGAAAATAAACTCTATAAATGAAAAAAAAAACTGAGAAAAATTATATAAATTATATACGCTATTGGTTATCTATACCCTACTGTATCAATTTCACTTTTTTAAATTCTTTGATACATTTTTCGAATTCAGATTCCAAATGTATTATTTTTGCAGGGTATTTTGTTAAGTTTAATCAAAAATTGTAAATTTTAAACGATTTTTTCCGCATTTAGTAAAATCAGAAAAACTGCTTCTGCAATTCCCATGCACACTTAAAAACATAGATTAAAATAATTGTCACCAGATAATTTAATGCAAAAATTCCTGTTTCTTACGATCTGGATATTAATGGGAAAATGTTATTAGCTGATTTCTCTTAATCATAAACGTGAGGATAATGATCTTGCAAGTCTATTTTAATGGGATTTATCAATAATTATAAGGAAAGCAAAAAATAAATAATAACAAATCATACTTTTTTTTCTACACACTAGTTGTATTTTCTTTTAACTGTTGAAAAATATATCATAAGAATTTCAGGAATTTTTTTAAAATAAATTGATTAGAAAAAAAGAAAAAAAAATGATATAAAAATAATTCACTAAACATTTTACACTGCTCGCAACGTTCTTTGACTTTAACAGCAGACGCATTTCATTGGAAAACCAATGGAATTCAACCCTTCAAATACTTGCAATTTTAACCCTACAGTCTATTTAAGTCGAACATTTATATAAAAAAAACAGAAAATATTAAAAATATCATATTACTAGTTTACCCGCCCGGCGTTGCCCGGGCCCGTGATGAAACCTTAAATGAACCCCAAATAAAAAATACTGATAATTAGTGATAAAAGTGCTAATAAGAAAACATTAAAAAAAGCTTTTGTTCTCCAAACCGTTTGAAAATTTCAATGGTTATAAATATAAAGATTTTGCAGCCCGTGTAAAAATTACGTCAGAAATATTGTTAATAGGTTGTAAAAGAAATATGCTTTCTTCGCCAGAAAACGACCCTATTTCAAATTTTATAGAAGATGGGAAATTTCCTCCCCTCCCATTTCCCCTGCAACCTTCAAAAAAGGCAAAAGTGCATCCCTCCTTTTCCCTTTTGTTCATCCCTCTCTCAAACAAAGCAAAAAATGAATGCTCCCTCCAGGAAAGAGGAATAAAAATAGAATGAAGAAAAATTTAGAAGGAGTATTTTCTTGGGGGTTGAGTTGTGAGCAGTGTAGGCCAATAGGCGAGCTATTCTTTGCCCAATCCTCTTGATTCTTCTAAATTCTATTTCCTGCTGTATTCACCCTTCAAAAAAATTGAAGCATGCGCAGTAAAGTCGAATTTGCACTGAAAAATTAAGACATTTTTCTTCTCGCTTTAATATATTAGATCTAAAAAAATATTAATAATAAATTAATTAATTATTAAATCGATACAAAATACATTTTAGGAAAGCAAATTTTTAAAAAAATTTAAAGACACTTTGTTCAATTTCATCTAAAACAGTAAATTGCAGATCATTCAAAGCACTAATTTAGCAATTAGTAAATAATGAAAAACTCTTTTGGTAATTTTCAGAAACTCTAAAAAAAAAATGGATTAAGATAACTGGTACCAATCAATGTAACACAAAAAATCCTGTTTCTAACGATCTGGTTATTAATGGGAAAATGTAATTAACTGATTCCTGTGAATCATAAATGTAATGATCTTTCAAGCATATCTTAATGAGTTTTAGTAATGTAATAAAAGAGAAACGTTGCTTTTACTTATTATTAATTTAGGGATCTTATGAAAGTAAAAAGTTGTTTTTAAAGATTAATATGGTTTAAATGAAAGTTAACTCTATAATTGAAAAAAATGAGAAAAACGATATAAATTACATTCGCTATTGGTTTCCCATGTCCTTCTGTAACAATTTCAATATTTTAACTTCCTTGATGCATTTTCCGAATGCAGATTCCAAATGTATTATTTTTGCATGATTTTTCGTTAAGTTTAATCAAAAATTGTACATTGCAAACGATTTTTCAGCATTTTGTAAAAACATGAGAATTGCTTTAGCAATTTCCATGCACTGTTAAAAAGATAGATTAAAATATTTGTCACTAGATAATTTAATTCCTGTTTCTAACGATCGCGATATTACTGGTAAAATGTAATTAACTAATTTCTCTGAATCATAAATGTAACGATTTTTGCAAGCTTATCTTAAAGATTTTTTAGTAATAATAAAAGTGGAACATGGCATTTATTTATTATCAATTAAAGGATCTTATGCTTAAAAAATTTATGTTTAAAGATATGGGAAATATGGTTTAAATCTAAGTTAACTCTAAAAATGAAAAAGAGAAAAATAAAATATATATATATTCGCTATTAGTTTTTTATGCCTTACTATATACATTTCAAATTTTGAACTTTTATTTATTTTTACCTTTGAACTTCGCACTTTATAACTTCCAGGGTACATTGCATATTCCAAATGTATTGTTTTTGCAGGATATTTTGCTAAATCTAATAGAAAATTGTTAATTGAAAAAAGTTTTTCAACGTTAATTTATCAGTTAGAAAAAAAAATAATGCCTGATTTGATAATTTCTATGCACTCTTAAAAAGATAGATTAAAATAATTGTTGCCAATTGATTTAATGCAAAAATTCCTGTTTCTAACGATATGGATATTAATGGGAAAATGTAATTAACTGATTTCTATGAATCATAAAAAATGTAATGACCATGCAAGCATATCTTAATGCATCTTTTTAATATTTATAATGATATCAATAAAATTACTAATAATAAATGTTTCTACTTTTTTTCCCCACGAGCTGTACTTTATTTTAACCGTTGGACTTCGCACTTATTCAAATTATGCAGGAGACGTTTTGACGAAAGAAACTTCTAAATATAGTATATATATATTTTTTTTTTAATTACTTGTGTTATAATTCGAATTTCAAAATATCATTTTTAGGCTATATTCTGGACACTATAAACTATAAAAAAAGAAAAATAATTGCAAAATAATAATAATAATAATAATAATAATAATAATAAATAAATATAAATATAAATATAAATATAAATATAAATATAAATATAAATAAATTCGAATCATAAGTTCAAACTCAAAAAGTTTTAAACTGGTGTCCGCCATTAAATGCACATAATTATGAATTTTTAATTTCGCATTTAATTAAAGTCCAGACACTCTTACTAAGATATATTAAGATAATTAGCATGAGTTAGTTTATTGAGAAAATTCTCGTTTCTTGCATTCTGGATATTAATGGGAAAATGTAATAAAGTGATTTCTGTGAATCTATAAGTGATCTTCCAAGAATATATTAATGTATTTTATCAATAATTATAAGGAAATGAAGTTTGAAAAAAAATGCGTTTAAAGTTTGCGGCAATTGGTTGCAGCTATATATTTGTCACACTTGTGTAATAATTCGAATTTCAAAGAACCGTTTTCAAGCTATATTTTAGACACTATAAACTATCATAAAATGCAAAATAATAATAATAATAATAAATAAAATAAAATAAAAATAAAAAGTAAAAATCGAATCATAAGTTCAATATGACAAAGTCTCAAATTCGTGTCATCCCTAAATGTAGATGATTATGCAACAATTATTTAGCATTTAATAAAATTCTAAAATGTTTTAGCAAATTTCAGATAATCTTAAAAAAGATATAGATAAAGATAATTTGCATGCATTAATTTAATGCAAAAATTATTGCTTCTTACTTCCTGGAAAATAATTGGGAAATGTATTTAACTCATTTCTGTGAAGTGTAAATGTAATGTTCTTGCAAGCACATCCTAATGTATTTTATCAATAATTATAACGAAATATACAAAATAAATAATAATAAATGTTAGTAGCGTATTTTAATCGTTGGATTTCACAATTATTTAAACTATCCAGAAGAGGTGTTTTGAAAACAAAATTCTGAATCTAACATTTTTCAAATTACATTGTTAAATTTCATCTAAATTGATTGAAATCTAAATATTGAAAAACGATTCACTAAAACTAATTTAGTAGTTACAAAAGACTAAAAATAGCTTTGGCAATGTCCAAACACTATTAAAAAAGTTATATCGAGGAAAATGATACTAATTAATGAAATAGAAAAAAAATATTTTTTCTAACAATCTAGATATTAATGGGAAAATGTAATTAACTGATTACTGTGAATCATAAATGTAATGATCTTTCAAGCATATCTTAATGAGTTTTAGGAATGATAAAAGAGAAACATTGCATTTAAGTATTATTGATTTAGGGATCTTATGAAAGTAAAAAGTTATCTTTAAAGACCAATATGGTTTAAATGAAAATAAACTCTATAAATGAAAAAAAAAAACTGAGAAAAATTATATAAATTATATACGCTATTGGTTATCTATACCCTACTGTATCAATTTCACTTTTTTAAATTCTTTGATACATTTTTCGAATTCAGATTCCAAATGTATTATTTTTGCAGGGTATTTTGTTAAGTTTAATCAAAAATTGTAAATTTTAAACGATTTTTTCCGCATTTAGTAAAATCAGAAAAACTGCTTCTGCAATTCCCATGCACACTTAAAAACATAGATTAAAATAATTGTCACCAGATAATTTAATGCAAAAATTCCTGTTTCTTACGATCTGGATATTAATGGGAAAATGTTATTAGCTGATTTCTCTTAATCATAAACGTGAGGATAATGATCTTGCAAGTCTATTTTAATGGGATTTATCAATAATTATAAGGAAAGCAAAAAATAAATAATAACAAATCATACTTTTTTTTCTACACACTAGTTGTATTTTCTTTTAACTGTTGAAAAATATATCATAAGAATTTCAGGAATTTTTTTAAAATAAATTGATTAGAAAAAAAGAAAAAAAAATGATATAAAAATAATTCACTAAACATTTTACACTGCTCGCAACGTTCTTTGACTTTAACAGCAGACGCATTTCATTGGAAAACCAATGGAATTCAACCCTTCAAATACTTGCAATTTTAACCCTACAGTCTATTTAAGTCGAACATTTATATAAAAAAAACAGAAAATATTAAAAATATCATATTACTAGTTTACCCGCCCGGCGTTGCCCGGGCCCGTGATGAAACCTTAAATGAACCCCAAATAAAAAATACTGATAATTAGTGATAAAAGTGCTAATAAGAAAACATTAAAAAAAGCTTTTGTTCTCCAAACCGTTTGAAAATTTCAATGGTTATAAATATAAAGATTTTGCAGCCCGTGTAAAAATTACGTCAGAAATATTGTTAATAGGTTGTAAAAGAAATATGCTTTCTTCGCCAGAAAACGACCCTATTTCAAATTTTATAGAAGATGGGAAATTTCCTCCCCTCCCATTTCCCCTGCAACCTTCAAAAAAGGCAAAAGTGCATCCCTCCTTTTCCCTTTTGTTCATCCCTCTCTCAAACAAAGCAAAAAATGAATGCTCCCTCCAGGAAAGAGGAATAAAAATAGAATGAAGAAAAATTTAGAAGGAGTATTTTCTTGGGGGTTGAGTTGTGAGCAGTGTAGGCCAATAGGCGAGCTATTCTTTGCCCAATCCTCTTGATTCTTCTAAATTCTATTTCCTGCTGTATTCACCCTTCAAAAAAATTGAAGCATGCGCAGTAAAGTCGAATTTGCACTGAAAAATTAAGACATTTTTCTTCTCGCTTTAATATATTAGATCTAAAAAAATATTAATAATAAATTAATTAATTATTAAATCGATACAAAATACATTTTAGGAAAGCAAATTTTTAAAAAAATTTAAAGACACTTTGTTCAATTTCATCTAAAACAGTAAATTGCAGATCATTCAAAGCACTAATTTAGCAATTAGTAAATAATGAAAAACTCTTTTGGTAATTTTCAGAAACTCTAAAAAAAAAATGGATTAAGATAACTGGTACCAATCAATGTAACACAAAAAATCCTGTTTCTAACGATCTGGTTATTAATGGGAAAATGTAATTAACTGATTCCTGTGAATCATAAATGTAATGATCTTTCAAGCATATCTTAATGAGTTTTAGTAATGTAATAAAAGAGAAACGTTGCTTTTACTTATTATTAATTTAGGGATCTTATGAAAGTAAAAAGTTGTTTTTAAAGATTAATATGGTTTAAATGAAAGTTAACTCTATAATTGAAAAAAATGAGAAAAACGATATAAATTACATTCGCTATTGGTTTCCCATGTCCTTCTGTAACAATTTCAATATTTTAACTTCCTTGATGCATTTTCCGAATGCAGATTCCAAATGTATTATTTTTGCATGATTTTTCGTTAAGTTTAATCAAAAATTGTACATTGCAAACGATTTTTCAGCATTTTGTAAAAACATGAGAATTGCTTTAGCAATTTCCATGCACTGTTAAAAAGATAGATTAAAATATTTGTCACTAGATAATTTAATTCCTGTTTCTAACGATCGCGATATTACTGGTAAAATGTAATTAACTAATTTCTCTGAATCATAAATGTAACGATTTTTGCAAGCTTATCTTAAAGATTTTTTAGTAATAATAAAAGTGGAACATGGCATTTATTTATTATCAATTAAAGGATCTTATGCTTAAAAAATTTATGTTTAAAGATATGGGAAATATGGTTTAAATCTAAGTTAACTCTAAAAATGAAAAAGAGAAAAATAAAATATATATATATTCGCTATTAGTTTTTTATGCCTTACTATATACATTTCAAATTTTGAACTTTTATTTATTTTTACCTTTGAACTTCGCACTTTATAACTTCCAGGGTACATTGCATATTCCAAATGTATTGTTTTTGCAGGATATTTTGCTAAATCTAATAGAAAATTGTTAATTGAAAAAAGTTTTTCAACGTTAATTTATCAGTTAGAAAAAAAAATAATGCCTGATTTGATAATTTCTATGCACTCTTAAAAAGATAGATTAAAATAATTGTTGCCAATTGATTTAATGCAAAAATTCCTGTTTCTAACGATATGGATATTAATGGGAAAATGTAATTAACTGATTTCTATGAATCATAAAAAATGTAATGACCATGCAAGCATATCTTAATGCATCTTTTTAATATTTATAATGATATCAATAAAATTACTAATAATAAATGTTTCTACTTTTTTTCCCCACGAGCTGTACTTTATTTTAACCGTTGGACTTCGCACTTATTCAAATTATGCAGGAGACGTTTTGACGAAAGAAACTTCTAAATATAGTATATATATATATTTTTTTTAATTACTTGTGTTATAATTCGAATTTCAAAATATCATTTTTAGGCTATATTCTGGACACTATAAACTATAAAAAAAGAAAAATAATTGCAAAATAATAATAATAATAATAATAATAATAATAATAAATAAATATAAATATAAATATAAATATAAATATAAATATAAATATAAATAAATTCGAATCATAAGTTCAAACTCAAAAAGTTTTAAACTGGTGTCCGCCATTAAATGCACATAATTATGAATTTTTAATTTCGCATTTAATTAAAGTCCAGACACTCTTACTAAGATATATTAAGATAATTAGCATGAGTTAGTTTATTGAGAAAATTCTCGTTTCTTGCATTCTGGATATTAATGGGAAAATGTAATAAAGTGATTTCTGTGAATCTATAAGTGATCTTCCAAGAATATATTAATGTATTTTATCAATAATTATAAGGAAATGAAGTTTGAAAAAAAATGCGTTTAAAGTTTGCGGCAATTGGTTGCAGCTATATATTTGTCACACTTGTGTAATAATTCGAATTTCAAAGAACCGTTTTCAAGCTATATTTTAGACACTATAAACTATCATAAAATGCAAAATAATAATAATAATAATAAATAAAATAAAATAAAAATAAAAAGTAAAAATCGAATCATAAGTTCAATATGACAAAGTCTCAAATTCGTGTCATCCCTAAATGTAGATGATTATGCAACAATTATTTAGCATTTAATAAAATTCTAAAATGTTTTAGCAAATTTCAGATAATCTTAAAAAAGATATAGATAAAGATAATTTGCATGCATTAATTTAATGCAAAAATTATTGCTTCTTACTTCCTGGAAAATAATTGGGAAATGTATTTAACTCATTTCTGCGAAGTGTAAATGTAATGTTCTTGCAAGCACATCCTAATGTATTTTATCAATAATTATAACGAAATATACAAAATAAATAATAATAAATGTTAGTAGCGTATTTTAATCGTTGGATTTCACAATTATTTAAACTATCCAGAAGAGGTGTTTTGAAAACAAAATTCTGAATCTAACATTTTTCAAATTACATTGTTAAATTTCATCTAAATTGATTGAAATCTAAATATTGAAAAACGATTCACTAAAACTAATTTAGTAGTTACAAAAGACTAAAAATAGCTTTGGCAATGTCCAAACACTATTAAAAAAGTTATATCGAGGAAAATGATACTAATTAATGAAATAGAAAAAAAATATTTTTTCTAACAATCTAGATATTAATGGGAAAATGTTATTAACTGGTTTCTGTGAATCATAAATTTAATGGTCTTGGAAGGCATATTTAAATGAGTTTTAGGAATATTAAAACGAAAATATTGCATTTATTTATTATTAAATTAGGCATTTGACGATTCTTGTAAAAATTGATATTTTGATATGATAATTGTATAAATGCAAGTTAACTTTACGATTAAAATTTGAGAAAAGTTATATTATTTTATCTTGGATATCAGTTTTTTGTGTGGTAGTGTATAGAGATGAGTTCGGTCTCTTATTTTGAAGCCAGAGATTAAAAAAAAAAAAAAAAAGTGTCATCAGAGACTGAGTCCGATAACGAAAGTACGCAATGGAAAATTGTTAGTAATATGTTAAAATTGTTTCAAGAAAAAATTTCTCTTTTAAAATTATCTTAAATTATGAAAATCTGCATGAAATAGCAAATTTGTTATTTTTACCCAACCACTGGCAGAAATCTGCAAAAGTCACTTTATTTATTTTTTTTTATTTTTTATTTTTTATTATTATTATTTTTTTTTAATATCATTGTACAACTATATCAGAAAACATGAGTTCTATTTTTCAGTAATTCTGCAAATGGACTAACGCTGACCGTGCAGAATCCTATGCAATATTTCTCCCATCAATAACAATTCAATTCCTTTTCAAACTGATTTTTAAAGGATTGTAAAACACTTAGACTTGTTTCAAGAAAAAATTTCTCTTTTAAAAATATCTTCTTTATAGAACTGAGTATTAATCCTAATTTTTTCCTCATGACAACGTTTCAAGATTTTCATGCCGATGAACATCTGTATCAAATAGCAAATTTGTTATTTTTACCCAACCACTGGCAGAAATCTGCGAAAGTCACATTTTTTTTATGTATCATTGTACAACTATATCAGAAGATATGAGTTTTATTTTCCAGTAATTCTGCAAATGGACTAACGCTGACCGTGCAAAGGCTTCAGAATCCCTTAGAATATTTCTCCCATCAATAACAACTCCATTCCTTTTCAAACTGATTTCTAAAGGATTGTAAAACACTTAGACTTGTTTCAAGAAAAATTTTCTCTTTTAAAAATATCTTCTTTATAGAAATGAGTATTAATCCTAATTTTTTCCTCATGACAACGTTTCAAGATTTTCATGCCGATGAACATCTGTATGAAATAGCAAATTTGTTATTTTTACCCAACCACTGGCAGAAATCTGCGAAAGTCACATTTTTTTTACATCATTGTGCAACTATATCAGAAGATATGAGTTTTATTTTCCAGTAATTCTGCAAATGCACTAACGCTGACCGTGCAAAGGCTTCAGAATCCCTTAGAATATTTCTCCCATCAATAACAACTCCATTCCTTTTCAAACTGATTTTTAAAGGATTGTAAAACACTTAGACTTGTTTCAGGAAAAATTTTCTTTTTTAAAAATATCTTCTTTATAGAAATGAGTGTTAATCCTAAATTTTTCCTCATGGCAACGTTTAAAAATTTTCATGCCGATGAACATCTGTATGAAATAGCAAATTTGTTATTTTTACCCAACCACTGGCATAAATCTGCAAAAGTTAAAATTTTTAGTTTTATTTATTTTTTAAATATCATTATACAACTACATCAGAAGACATGAGTTCTATTTTCCTGTGTTTCTGCAAATGGACTAACGCTTGGCTCGGTAGCTTGAGACTCAGATTTTTAACTTTTGGATAATTTGCTGAGATATTAATTAAAAATCATAATGACCATCACAAAATAGCAAACTTCATTCATTAAACCGATTGTGCGTGCACATCTCTGAACGTTCCTCGGTTCTTCACGCAGACGAAAGGGAAGCCGTCGAATTTTCTGCATTTTCAAATCTCAATCGCTGGGTCCCGCCTAAAAAAAAAAAAAAAAAAAAAAAAAAAGAAAAAGAAAGAGAGAAAGAAAGAAACAGAAAAAAAAGAAAATTTTTGCCTTACGTTTCAGGTTACTGTATTTGAAAAAAACATTATTACTGACTTTGATTCACGTCAGTTTTCAAGTTTTCCGTTATTAGGTAGCTTTCAATACTAAAAAGTATAAAGCTACCTATTGCAGCCGTTCGGAGGAAAGCAGTTCCGGAAAATTTCGATATATTTTCACCTATCATGACCCCCAGACCCCAAAACCACCCTCCGCTCAAATGTTGATTCATATATATATATATATATATATCAAAAAGATACAAGCTGCAAATTACCCAAGTTTATGCACCAACAATTAGCTATACTGATGAAGAAATTGAGGATTTCTATGAAGAAGTAGCTTCAATGCATCAAAAAGGAAAATGCTACATAAAATTAATAATGGGAGACTGGAATGCTAGAATTGGGGAGAAAAAGAAAGGTGAATTCTCAGTAGGAAATCATGGATATGGGGTGCGTAATGAAAGAGGAAACAGATTGATTGAATTTGCAGAATGTGAACAGATGTATATCATGAATTCATTTTTCAAGAAAAAGCCACAAAGAAAATGGACATGGCGTAGTGCAAATGGCTCAACAAGTGAAATCGACTACATCTTGACAAACAAAAAGCATCTTATTCAGGATTGCAGTGTTCTCAATAACTTCAATACAGGAAGCGATCACAGGTTAGTTAGATGCAAACTGCTTTTAAATACTAAAGTGGAAAGAATGAAGCTTTTGCAATGCTCAAAGAAATCAGTCGATATTATAAATCTCCAGAAACATAAAGAAGAATTTAATTTAGAACTTAAAAATCGTTTTCAAGTACTTCAATCAATCTTCAAGAACAAGAACAAGATGTTACAGTAATGAACAAGAAAATAACAAATACTCTACAAGAAATTGCAAGGACGATAGCTGGTGAAGTACAAGTAAAGCAAACAAAGAAAATAACAGAAGAAACAAGAAGATTGATGAAGAAACGCAGAGAATTTAAAATGAAGAAAAACTATCCTAAATCAAGAGTTGAATATGCAGAATTATGTAAAACGGTAAGAAAATGTGTTACAGAAGATATCAGAAAATTTAACTGTGATCTTGTCAAAAAAGTTCTAGAAGATAACAAAAATTTAAAATCAGCTAAGCGCAAACTGTGTGTTGGAAGAAAAGGTATTTTTGCACTGAAGAGAGCAGATGGAACAATCACCAAAATCAATAATGAAATAGTACACATTGTCGAAAAATTCTATAACAATCTATATAAATGTGAAGATCAAAGGGAAATCAACCTACGTGATCCACTAGTAAACATAACAGAAACTGAAGAGATAATCCCAGTGATGACAGATGAAGTTGTACAAGCCATTAGAGGCATGAAAAAAGGTAAATGCCCTGGCGAAGATGGAATTACAATTGACCTTATCAAAGAAGCAGGAGAAGAATTTGCAAAAATGCTAGCCATACTGTTTTCCAAATTTCTCGAGAAATCAGATGTACCAGAAGATTGGAATAATGCTGTGATGGTGTTACTTTATAAGAAAGGAGAAAAGGAAAACATTAAAAACTACCGTCCAATCAGCTTACTGTCAGTGATTTATAAAATTTTCACCAAAGTTTTAACGACAAGACTTGAATCAGCTCTGGACTCAGCTCAACCTAGAGAACAAGCAGGATTTCGAAGTGGATTTAGCACAATGGATCATATTCAAACAGTAAGGGAAGTTATAGAAAAACATAAAGAATATAATTTACCTCTCTGCCTTGCCTTTATTGATTATGAAAAAGCATTTGATTCGGTCTACACATCTGCAGTAATTACTTCTCTGGAGGACATTGGTATAGACAAACCTTATATCAATATCATAAAGAAGATCTACAAGAAAGCAACAGCCACCATCCGTTTGGACAAAGGAAAAGCGAAGATCAAGCTTGGAAGAGGAGTAAGACAGGGAGACACCATTTCGCCTAAGCTTTTTACTGCTGTCTTAGAAAGTATTTTCAAGAAGATGGATTGGGAAAACAAAGGGATTAGAATAAATGGGGAATATTTAAGCCATCTCCGGTTTGCTGATGACATTTTAATTTTCAGTAATAGCCCTGAAGAATTGCAAAATATGCTAAAAGATTTGGCAGAAGCTAGCATTAATGTGGGATTAAAAATAAATTTGGAAAAGACTAAGGTGATGTTCAATTCATTTGCATCAAAAAAGAAAATCGTCTACAACAACACTGAGATTAAAGATGTTGAAAGTTATGTGTACCTTGGACAAGAAATATCATCAGACAACAGTATCATGAATGAAATCAATAGAAGAATAAGAAATGGATGGAGTGCTTTTGGGAAGAACAATATTATTCTGAAGAGTAACATGCCTCTTTGTTTGAAAAGAAAGGTGTTTAACCAATGTGTTTTGCCTGCACTAACTTATGGAGCAGAAACTTGGACACTAACAAAACGGATGGTACAAAGATTACAAACAACACAGCGAAGTATGGAAAGATGTATGCTAGGCATAACCAGAAGAGACCGAAAGAGAATAACGTGGATAAGAAGTCAGACGAAAGTTTTTGACATCATCGAGAGAATTAAACGGCTAAAATGGAAATGGGCTGGGCACATTGCAAGAAGACAAGACAATAGATGGAGCACAAACACCCTACAGTGGTATCCCAGAGATGTAAAACGACCAAGAAGACGACCTCAAGTAAGATGGAGTGACGAAATCAGAAAAGTGGCCGGTGTTAATTGGATGACTAAAGCACTAGACAGGCAACAATGTAAAAATCTGGGGGAGACCTACATCCAGCAGTGGATTGAAAACGGTTGATGATGATGATGATGATGATGATATATATATATATATCTGACCTATGTCATACGATAACGCTCGTATTTATAAATCGATTTTGATGAAACTAATTGTGTGTATTAAGCTCACCAATGTCTCGACCGAGTTCGTTGGCCAGCTTGGTCCGCCATTTTGTTTCAAGATGGCGGCCATTTAAAAATTTAAAACTAAAATAAATATACAAAAAAAATAATAATTCAAATTTATTTTTTAATTACGTGTTAGGCCTTGATACAAGGATTCCAGAGCATTTTTTGGTTTACCTCTATCTTAAAAAATGGCTGAGATAGAGCAGTTTGAAATTCTAGGGTGGCTGACATTTTGAAACAAAACAGCACATTAACGCCATTACTTGCAAATTATTTTCTTCAATTGTTGTAATAATTTTCCCAATCATACGCATAAAACTATATATTCATATCCGTTAGCGCCAAAATTGGCGACATTGGCGACAAAATTGGCAAAAAAATTGACAAAATTGGCGACATTTGGCGAAATATCGCCAAATTTGGCGACCAAAATAAGTCTTCATAAATGAAGCCAATTTGGCTATTGCTCAATAATTTGGCGAATGTCTTATTCAAATTCAGTATTAACGAATCTTTTGTAAACGTTTCTTTGCATTTTAACTTGCTGTTTTCGTGTAACATTAGCTAAAATTTTAAAACGAAGATATAAGAAAGCTACCTTTTCCTCCCGGTACAGGCCGGAAGGACTTTTTTGATAATTGAAACTGTCGCATCTGCTTTCAGGACGAAAATGAAGAACAATATATCCACTTTTTTGGGATAGCTGTCCTTTTATAATGGTGTATATATATATATGTTAATATTTACTATTTCAAAAAAAAAAAAAAAAATCTGAAGTTGGATTCCATGTTGGTTTTCGTGTTTTCCGATTGCTTTTCAAATTTTCTATTATTGCTACATTTTAAAACTACAGCATCCGCTTCCCAGGCAGAAATATAAACAAAACAATTTATTTAGAGTATTTTTCTGGTTCGGGCGGTATTTTTGGTTGCGAATATATTAATATTTAATATTAAAAATATATATATCGGTGGCGGATGCGTGTTCGTTTACATCTTTTGTAATTTTTCTCCACTTTTTAAATATTTTGTTCGTTTGGAAAAATTATCTCTTAAGAAAAAAAAAATCATTCAACATTGATTTTAAGAATTTTTATGGTTATTATCAAGAGCCTGGGCAACGGCAGGCGGGTCAGTAAAAAAGTAAAAAATGTAACATTTATTTTGTATTAAATCCACATACATCTGATTATCTTTTATCACATACATCTGATTGTTATAAACATTTATATTTTGATTTAAAAATGGTGTGAAAGAAAGTTAATTTGTTTAAATACAAAATTTTGAGAACAATGATATTATGTTACTTTGGTTTAGTGCTCCCTATTAAACGTTTATACAAGTATACGTATAATACGTATTATACGGGGTGCAGATTTTGGATACGTGTGATACGACCAAGGCGGTTATGCGTATTATACGAAACAGCATATGCAGTACATCGTATATAACATTCTTACACCAGCGGTTAAACGTATGAACGTTTAAACGGTTTTCGTTCATTGCTTAAAAAATTATGCCTTTCTCCTGCTGGTCTGCGGATCAGAGAATTTGAAAAACCGCCGCTGTGTCCTGTGCAGTCGGTACTTCCAAAAAAAAAAAAAAATCGGAATATTTTTTCCTCGGTTTAGATTTTGTCCCGCCCCCCTCCTCAAATCTAAACTATTAATTATGAAATGATTTATTATGAAATGATTTACCTTTCGCATATCTGTAACACGCGCGCATAGCTTATTTTGATTTATAGCGTGGACATTTCGCCCGAAACATTAGTATTGCTGAACACAAACTTACATTGACTTCATATTTTATACTGACATTGATCAATCAAAACTCCTGGGAAGTTTCATAATCTTATTTTTATTTTAAAGCACCCCACGGAGGGCACTCCCCGCACCGGCCTATATCCCTAGTACAGATAATCGGCCGTAACAAATAAGTAACTAAACATACTTTTATTTTATTTAAGAATACTTTTTTCTATATTAGAAATATTTTGAAAATACGTTTTACAGCAAAAAAGAAAAGAGAAGGCAAGTCATTTTAAGCTTGTGTGATTGCGTTCTGAAACCTGAAGTGACGATTATTTGTCAGGCTATAAATAATCGAAATTTTTAGGTACTAATACAAAAAAAAGAAATTTGTTAAGATTAACAACAATTCTTAAAAAGCAATATCTTGTAATACACATACACTTTGTATAAAAAATACCACGAGTGCCATGGTTAAAAAATGAAATTGCGTTATACATTAACACAGAGTAGAAAACATTAGCATCGTGGAAAGAACAACATTTGACCTCCCGGGCGCAATTTGAGTATACGCATGCAAAAATAAATGTATATATTTTTTAATTACGAAAGAATATACTTTATAAGGATTAACAATAAATCTGAAACGTGTATATTCTCCTTATTTCCACAAAAAGTCTTTTTACTTTCGTTATATATTTACAATAATCGTTTATAGGGAAAAATAACAAGATTCTATGTATGAAACATATTATACATATTGCTAAAGTAACGCCCTCGATTTCCAACATGTTCTCCGTTCAGTGACGTAACACTGATGAGATCTATTGGCATTAAAATAAATACGATGCTTGAAATATACGTATACTTGAATTATACGTTTAACCGATATACGCTTATACGTATCCGGATACGTTTAAACGTATATTTTAAGGTATACGTATTTCTGAAATACATATTATACGTATATACGTATATCGGTTAAACGTATAACTGAAATACGTATCGCATCGGGAGCACTACTTTGGTTATAGGGTTTTCTATATCGCACTCTATTTTATTTCAAATCTCTGTCTTTGTCGCTTAAAATACCCAAGATACATTTTAATAAATCAACTTTTTAAAAATATTTTTCGAAAAACTTTTCTGAATGAACATTCTAAAAATGTTATTTTTCAAAGTACATTGTTAAATTTTATCTTAAAAAAGGTTTATTGCAAAGGGTTCTGTAACTTTAATTTAGCAGTTAGTAAAAGGACAAGAATTGCTTTGGCAATTTCCAGATATCCTGAAAAAGATCAATTAAGATAATTGACGCCGATTAATGTAATGCAAAAATTCCTGATTCTAACGATCCAGATATTAATGGGAAAATGTAATTAACTGATTTTTGTGAAGCATAAATGTAATTACCTTGGAAGCATACCTTAATATGTTTAATAAATAATAATTATATGGAAATCATTATATACATTAATTATTAAAATAGGGATTGGACATTTATAAAAAAATAATTTTAACTGTAGTGACATTTATAAAAATATATTCAAATAAATAAAATTTCTTTAAATAAAAATTAACTTTAAATAATAACAAATAATAAAAAGTTGGAAATTGTGCGCCGGACGTGACAAATGAAGTGCGTGCGTACTATAACTAGTTTTATAAATCGTAATCACCATGACAACCTAGAATCATTACATATCATGGGGTATCACTGAATTAATTACGTATGATAGGATATACTAGAATGAAGAAAACTTTTATTAATATCTTTTTAAGTTTTGATTCGATTTTCAGAAAATTTGAAATGACTCGACAAAATTCTGCAACAATTATATATATATTAAATTTTAAACCATTCGTTTGGGTAGTTTTTGTGATGTTATATGTAGACAGACGGACAAATCAGACGATAACTATATGTGCTACTTATTTATATAATTATGAATCCACCTAATAAGTAAATACATATTACGAAAAAATAACGAGTGGTAAACCACGAATGTACTTGCGGCTCAGTTTTTTCATTTTTGGATAATTAGCCAAGATATTAATTAAAAATCATAGCGAAGAAAAGGATCAACGAAGAAAACAGTATTTAACAAGGTTTGTACGCCACAGGGAGAGAATAACAGTCTTTTTCTTATAGTAATATTTGCCTTATTAATGGGGGGGAAATCTGTGTTTAAATAGGACGACCATTACTTTACGAAAAATCTGGTATTAAAATCCCCTGAGTTCCCCGAAGCGTAAGATCTCTGTTTAATAATTAATGCTTGTTTAATGTTGTTGATTTATTTTACACTGTATAAAAAAGGACAAATATTTCTTATTCTAAGAAAATATAATATAACCCGAATGAAAATAGACAATAACCTCTTCTGAGTTGCCCATGATTCCAAAAAATGTTCTTTATCTTTAGAAACCTTAGAAACCAATATAGTTTCGACATTTAAAGAAGCATCTATAAACACAAAGTTATTTTTGCTGCCACTAATTCTCAGAAAATTCGGATCAGTATTTTCGATAGATTTTATAATGTATTAATCAGTTTTCTCAAAAGTCCATGTCGTTTTTTAAGATGCTATCAATTCTCGATTAAAAATTTTCAGCTGCGTAATTGAATTTATACATACAAAAATACAAAAATACAAAAATAATATTAATGTAAATGTTAATGTTAATAATGTTAATTGATAATGCTTGTCTGTAAAACATGTTCGATGAACATGAAAACGTTGCATTTGAATTGATAGCATCCGAAAAGCCTATCAGGTTGGAAAAAAATGATTAATGGACTAATTAAAATACTCGTAAAAGTTTCCGAAAAGCATTGGCAGCAAAAGATACTTTGTTTTTATGAATGGTTCTTTAAATGTCGAAAATATATTTGTTTCTGAGGTTTCTAAAGATAAAGAATGTTTTTCGGAATCGTGGGTAACTCGGAAGAGCATATTTTTGTTCGTGATTATTATTATATTATATTTTTATGATGTAGAAATCTTATATATTTGTCATTTTGTTCAAAATTTATAATTCAATATTTTCTAAAAGTTAATTTATATCTTTATTTAAATTCTATATATTCTAAGTTAAAGTCATAACTATCCCATGCTATAAGCTATTTAATCATGTATACGTAATCTTTCATTTATTCCACATCTTTCATTAACCGCATAAAAGTTATTTCCTTTTCAAACTGAAAGGCGACGACTGTTATTTTAACATGTACATTGATAGGCTATGGTATTCTTTTAACGGCAATCTCCGCTCTGTAAATCTATTAGAGATTACAGATGTTTTACAACTGCGATGCGTTTTCTATTAAACTTAAATTGTCCGTTGTAACTAGAATGCAAACAGGCATATTTTCCAACTGCCAGTCTCGCACTTCTCATTAAAATCTATTCACACCCTATATTACATTTGCACTGTTCTCGTAACAATCCGCAGGGTTGCTCTTAAAAATCATGCCATATTTGGATAATGCTCCTCATATTGTATGCCTGCCTTGTATCTCCCACGCAGAATTAATATAGCTATCTACAACGCCGTGTTAAAATTCCGAATGCTGATAAAATTGATACACATGTACATCTGGCGAAATTGATGATGAATGTTGGCGCACATGTGCACCGCAAAAATTGGGCAGACTTCACTTAGCCACTGTATAGAGAAGTCGCATTAATTTTTTGTGTAAGAGGACTACCCTCGCCTTTCCAGATGTGTCGATGTGTCTTGAATAAAGAAAAGTTTCACGTGAATATGCGGCTTGGTTGCAGCATAATTTCCGTCTCCAACGCCGATCGACGATTGGAATTGTTACGCTTTCTGTTTGGTTGTAAAAGCGAACTCTTCTTAAGTCATTTCCAGTATTTGAGAGGATTATGAAGGTATAAGAAGATATTATATAAGAAATTAATAGATATTATTAGATTATATAGAAATTAAATAGATAATATAATTTATTGTATTATATTATGTTATATATTATATATTATACTTTAAAATTATATATTTAATATTAATATTATATATTATATATTATATATTAATATTATATATTATTATATATTATTTTATGTATTATATTATTTTATATTATTTATTACATTATATTTAGAAATAAGATTATATAGAAATTAATAGATATTGCTTAAAAAACCAAGTTCGACCGGAAATGACTTAAGAAGAGTTCGGTTTAACAACCAATCAGAAAGCGTGATAATCGCAATCGTCTATCCGCGGTGGACAGAGAAATTATGCTTGGTTTCAGCTGATGTTTTTTTTTTTTTTTTCTGTGGACTGTTTTCTATCAGCAGGGGAACCGCTGGTTATAGCGATGAACGCAAATGTATGAAATTTTACGATCACATAAGTGCTCCGAAAACCATTCTCCGTTTTTCCAGCCAGCATCCCCATAATTTTGATTTAGAAATTTTTTATTTTTTTTACAGTCTATTCCTTTTTTATTTAATTATTATTATTATATATATTTTTTAAGTAGGTTAAAATATTTTTAATGTGACTATGATGATGAAAAATAATATATTTTTGCGTGTTGAGGAATATATTGTAAAATCAAAACATAGTTCAATGGCGGGTTTGTTAACAATGTGTCATTTCCAATAAAATATCAAAAGTAACGCATGACGCAGGGTTGATACAATTTAACACCAACAAGAATAAAGCTGATCTAAATAGAAAGATAAGCTCCCATTGTTTATTCTTATATCATTTCAGCTACCATTCTAAAGAAAACATTTTAAAACTAGTGTGATAACAGAATTAAAAGTGACAAAGGACGAAGCAATAATAAAATTGCATTGTTTATGGTATATGTTTTCTTTTTCAATCTAAGCATTTATTTATTTATTTTGTTGAATATCAAGTTTGTCTTTTTACAAGAATTTTTCCTTGTAATTCATTTGACAACGATATGTTAGCATTTTATTGTTGCAAATGAACATTTTACTATAAATAATTAAAAAAAAAAAACAGGGGGTGGGGGTGTATTTTTCTAATTTATGTAAACGATACGAAGTAGAAAATAAAACAGAATGTACCGTCTCATTATTTAAAAGAGAGATATCAGGTTTCATTTTCATTTAAATTTCTAAATATAGTTATTTTTTACAAATGAATATTACTTGTTAAAGAAAGTAAAAAGAACCATATTTTACATCATTTACGATTTTTATTAGTCTGAAAATTCGAAAACGCAATTATAAAACAGGTTTCAACGTTGTTAAAGAGTGCAAACACCGCAGTTTACGAAGCCAAAACAATATATATAGCAATCCTTGAAGGGATAACATACCTTTGATTAGTGCAAAAGTTCGAAATTTCTTTTGTTGCTTAAAGCTCTCATGAAATTCTAATTTTATTAGTTAGAATTTGATATTGAAAGTAAAGGAGCTATAAAAGTAAAGCGCGCCACAGAGAGTAAACAGTAACGAAAATTTAAATCGCGTTTATTTTCCGAACAGCATTTTCAAAATCATTGGACATTCTAGCTCCGCCTATTTTTCCTCCTAGACTCGATGCTCTTGAAAATTACTCGTCATATATTTTTCTAGTGAAATACGTAGGATTTTTTTCGAAATATTGGTATCACACTTTTATGTGTAACTTTAAATAACGAAATTGTTGCCTAAAAAATTAAATTTTGTTTTCCGTTGATGCCATAAGAATATATATTATTAAAAACAATTAATTATTCCATTATATTTTTGACTAAAAAACCCCTAAATTTTTTGTCTCGTTGGTTTAAGTTAAGTCTACGATGTGTTATGGTGTTCAACGCTTGACCCTCCTTCTTCGAAGTGCCCTCGTACATCATCTGTCAACCTCTCATTTCTTAATGTATCATGTAAAACAAATGAAGTTTTCTACTTTAATGTATGTAGTAAAAACTATATGAACATGAGCTATTATGATTTTTCTAAAGTTGAGAGATGAGATATTTTTCTGCAATTTCTGCAATCCGAATAATTATCCTTTTTCGTTAAATATTAAATTATTAGATTTATAATTGATATATGTTTAGTTTCCTTCATTAAAGTTGTAATATAAAATATTTTCTTTCATTTCAAAAGAAAATATAAACATTTTAGTTTCCTGCAAGGTTTACATATCTATGCGGTCTTACACCATTGATGGGATAAGACCGGTTTATTTGACTTTCTAGAAAAGCATTCATTAATAATAATGTGATAACAATTAATATAACATTTATAATGAATTCATTTTAACACAATTATTCTAATTGGTAAACAAGTCATACAATTTGTAATTTTCCAATTTGAGTGAAATGGTATCTGAACGAATTGTACTACCCGCCATATTTGTACAGGATCTCTCAGTTGGCAGAGCACTGGCAGTTTATGTCAAAGGTCCCTGGTTCATATCCTGGACTGGATATTTTTTCATTCAAGCTTTAAAATTATAAATCATTTATAATGACATTATTATAAGTGCAGAGTATTTATGCAAATCTTACTTACATTCTGTTGGAAATTGTGACTTCAAGAAGCAACTCGTGATAATGTACCCGATTTTACATTAATTCACCATTTTGGGAGTTCACGGTAACTCCCAAATGAATAGTAGCAACATTAAAGAAGTGAGTATAAAACGTCACAAATTTCCTGAATGGTGTATACAAATTAAAAATTTTTATACATACATTAATATTAAAAATATCTACGTTTCGACCACCTTCTATGGTCATCTTCAGGAAAAATTTTTTATATTGCTTTTAAAGTTTCAAATGCGAAAAACAATTCGTCCGTTGCCACATTATTATTGCCGTCCATAAATTAAAAATTAACAAGGGTAACACTCAACCATCGTACTAACCAACCTACAAGTAGAAACGATGCATAAGCAACTCCTAACGGACAAAAATCTAACTGATGTAAATATATTATCGATGAAAAATTTTAAAATAAATAAAAGCGTAATTGACCATTTCACCACTATTTCACTATATTTCATTATCTACATGTTACTCTTGTTAATTTTTAATTTGTGGACGGTAATAATAATGTGGCAACGGACGGATTGTTTTTCGCATTTGAAACTTTAAAAGCAATATAAATTTTTTTTCCTGAAGATGACCATAGAAGGTGGTCGAAATGTAGATATTTTTAATATTAATGTATGTATAAAATTTTAAATTTGTATACACCATTCAGTAAATTTGTGACGTTTTATACTCACTTCTTTAATGTTGTAATGTTTCATGGCGTAATCGTCCAGCATTTATACGAATAGTAGCAACTGAACATTAGTAAACAACCCTATACATCCGATTGAAAATCCATTTGGCGAATATTTTCTAGACCACTGTCACAAAAACTGACAGTTTATCGTAAAAGTCGGCCGACGTATTAATTTTTTAATAAATTTTTAAACCATTTTGCGATCGATTCTATACGGAAAATCGTGGAGGAATTATGAGTTCTGTTTGAAATTGTGACTTCAAGAAGCAACTCATGATAATGTACCCGATTTTACACTACATCAACCGCTTGGGAGTTCACGGTAACTCCCAAAATGTAGCAGCAACCCAAAATTAGTAAACAATCCCATACCATTGAAAATCCATTTGTAGAATATTTTATAGACCACTGTCGCAAAAACTGACAGTTTATCGTAAATGTCGGCCGACGTATTAATTTTTTAATAAATATTTAAACCATTTTGCTGTCGATTCTACACGGAAAATCGTGGAGGAATTACGATTTCTGTTTGAAATTGTGACTTCAAGAAGCAACTCATGATAATGTACCCGATTTTACACTACATCAACCGCTTGGGAGTTCACGGTAACTCCCAAAATATAGTAGCAACCCAAAATTAGTAAACAATCCCATACCATTGAAAATCCATTTGTAGAATATTTTATAGACCATTGTCGCAAAAACTGACAGTTTATCGTAAATGTCGGCCGACGTATTAATTTTTTAATAAATATTTAAACCATTTTGCGGTCGATTCTATAGGGAAAATCGTGGAGGAATTATGAATTCTGTTTGAAATTGTTACTTCAAGAAGCAACTCATGATAATGAAACCTATTTTACACTACATCAACCGTTTGGGAATTCACGGTAACTCCCAAAATATACTAGCAGCCCAAAATTAGTAAACAATCCCATACCATTGAAAATCTATTTGTAGAATATTTTCTAGACCACTGTCGCAAAAACTGTGTAGTTTTTCGTAAAAATCGACCAACGTATTAATTTTTTAATCCATTTTTAAACCATTTTACGTCTGATTCTATAGGGAAAATCATGAAGGAATTGTGAGAGAGTATAAATAATCAATATTTCGCCAATATAATCAAACATTAGCTGCACAGAGGTAACCTCTACAGTTTCAGAACGGAGGTCTAGCGTTAGAATCCAGCTGATTCTATTATGTGAAAAATGTGCGAAAAATTACATCTTTTTTTTGTTGTTGTTGTTACTTTCTAGATATATACACAACGGTTCAAAAATCTCCAATTTTTTTCAATATTTTCACTTTTTTTAAAATCAAAAACAGTGTAATCTAAACATTTGCTTCGGTGTTTCTTTATAAGGTGTTTTCTTACTGCATTATCATTTATAATAGAGAAATTGCTTCATTAAGTGAAGGAAAAACGAATCTATTTTCAAAGCTATTTCATCTACTTTGTTCATTAGCAAATCTCCTTCTTAATTAAGTTAAAGCCCATTCCGAAAGCTGTAGCCCTAATTTGAATATTGAGTGAAGCGAAATGTGTCGACTGTTCAGTTACATTGTAGATTTTTCTTATTTTTTTACGCGAAATGAATGTGTTGGGATTTAATCAAAGAATATTTTCTGACAGTGATTAAGATTTTTTCTTCTACTTTTTCAATTAATTTTTGGGGAAAGGATTTTTTATTCGTTTGTACAAAAAAAGTAAAACAAAGAAACTGTTGATTCCCCTTTTTAATATGTACTGTCAAAAGTTATTTATCATGCGAAGTGCCCAGATTTCCATTTTACATAAACTCGTTTTTTTTTTTTTTTTTTAATCGATCGATGAAATGGATTTAAATTGACTGTAAGATTGAAACTACTGTATTAATTATGGTAAAATTCTTCAAAATTTTACTTTGTGTTATACAAATCTAAGGTACCTGTACCAAAAAAGACCACGTTACGGTTTTATATCACAATAAATTGTATTATATCAGAATTAACTGTTTAAATATTGTTGTATGTAATTGTTGGATGTTATTTATGTTGAAATGACGATAATGCGAAGAGCCCAGATTTTAATATTACATAGGACATTATATATTCTACTTAATTTTAATTCCCAAATCAACAATAGCACCAGATATTAGCAATGAAATTTATCTATTATAATGTACATGAAGAAAGGCTTTTACTTATTTACAAATAAATTTGTTCGTAAATCCTGGTGTCAATCAGTCATTTCAACATTTTAACAACAGACGTACTTTGCCTCTGAAAGGGTTAAATGTACTATAAGATTGAAACTACTGTATTAATTATGGTAATATTCTTCAACATTTTACTTTGTGTTATACAAAATTAAGGTACCTGTACCAAAAAATACCACGTTAAGGTTTTAGATCACAATAAACTGTGTTATATCAGAATTAATTGTTTAAATATTGTTGAATGTAATATTTATAATATTTTCCAAATATAAAAACATACATACTTTTAATCGACGTTTAATTGTGGCCAGAAGAGTTCAAAATTAAAGACACTTTAAACGAAACGTCAAAAATTGGTCACTGCCCTTAATTTCTGGACACCAGTGAACAAGAATATGTGGAAAGTATTTACACAAATCTTACTTCAATTCTGTTGGAAATCGTGACTTCATGAAGCAACTGATGATAATGTACCCGATTTTATACTACTTCAACCTTTTAGGAGTTCACGGTAACTTCCTAACGAATAGTAGCAACCCAACATTAGTAAACAACCCTATACTTTCGATTGAAAATCCGTTTACGAATATTTTATAGACCACTGACGCAAAAACTGTATAGTTTTTAGTAAAAATCGACCGACGTATTAATTTTTTAATCCATTTTTAAACCATTTTGCGATCGATTCTATAGGAAAAATCATGAAGGAATTATGAAGTACTGTATATGATAAATATTTCGCCGATGTAATCGAGCATTAGTAACGCAGAGGTAAACTCTATAGTTTCAGAACGGAAGGTCCAACGTTCGACTCCAGCCTATTGTGTGTGTGTGTTTTTGTTTTTAACTTTCTGGATACATACACAACTGTTCAAAAAATAGAGTGGAGTCACTTCAATTTTTCCAAATATATAACTGTTTTTTTTTTTTTGCAAAAAAAGTGTAATCTAAACATTGGCTTCGGTGTTTCTTGATAAGGTGTTTTCTTACTGCATTATCATTTATAATAGAGAAATTGCTTCATTAAGTCAAGGAAAAACGAATTTATTTTCAAAGCTATTTCATCTATTTTGTTCATTAGCAAATCTCCTTTTTAATTAAGTTAAAGCACATTCCAAAAACTGTAGCCCTAATTTGAATATTGAGTGAAGCAAAATGTGTCGACTGTTCAGATACATTGTAGATTTCTCTTATTTTTTTACGCGAAATGAATGTGTTGGGATTTAATCAAAGAATATTTTCTGAGAGTGATTAAGATTTTTTCTTCTACTTTTTCAATTAATTTTTGGGGAAGAGATTTTTTATTCGTTTGTACAAAAAAAGTAAAACAAAAAAAACTGTTGATTCCTAATGTGTACTGTCAAAAGTTATTTATCATGCGAAGAGCACAGATTTCCATTTTACATAAACTCGTTTTTTTTTTTTATCGATCGATGAAATGGACTTAAATGGACTGTAAGATTAAAACTACTGTATTAATTACGGTAAAATTCTTCAAAATTTTACTTTGTGTTATTTAAAACTAAGGTACCTGTTCCAAAAAAGACCACGTTAAAGTTTTAGATCCATAATAAACAGTATTATATCAGAATTAACTTTTTAAATATTGTTGGACGTAATTGTTGGATGTTATTTATCATGCGAAGAGACCAGATTTTCATTTTACATAATCTTGGTTTCTTTTTTTAAAATCGGTCGACGAAATGGGCTTTAAAAGGACTGTAAGTTTGCAACTACTGTATTAATTATGGTAAAAATCTTCAAAATTTTACTTCGTGTTATACAAAACTAAGGTATTTGTACTCAAAAAGACCATGTTAAGGTTTTAGATCACAATAAACTGTATTATATCATAATTAACTGTTTAAATATTGTTGGATGTAATTGTTGGATGTTACTTATTATGCAAAGAGCCCAGATTTTCATTTTACATAAACTCGTTTTTTTCTTTTTTTTTTTAAATTGATTGATGAAATGGACTTTAATCTCTTGAAGGGCTGTGGGATATTATATATCCCACTTAATTTTAATTCATAAATTAAACAATGACACCAAAAATTAGTAATGCAATTTATCTATTAATGTACAGGAAGAAAGACTTTTACCTATTTACAAATAAATTCGTTCGTAAATTTTGGTGTCAATCAGTCATTTCAACATTTTAGCAACAGACGTACTTTGCCCCTTAAAGGTTTAAATGGGCTATAAGATTCAAACTACTGTATTAATTATGGTAAAATGCTTCAAAATTTTACTTCGTGTTATACAAAACTAAGGTACTTGTACTCAAAAAAACCATGTTAAGGTTTTAGATCATAATAAACTGTATTATATCAGAATTATTTTTTTTTAATATTGTTGGATGTTATTTATCATGCGAAGAGCCCAGATTTTCATTTTAGATAAACTCGTTTTTTTTTTCGTTTTTTTAAATCGATTGATGAAATGGATTTTAATTTCTTGAAGGGCTGTGGGATATTATGTATCCCACTTAATTTTAATTCACAAATCAAACATTGACACCAAAAATTAGTAATGCAATTTATCTATTACTATACATGAAGAAAGGCTTTTACCGATTTACAAATAAATTTGTTCGTAAATATTGGTGTCAATCAGTCATTTCAACATTTTAGCAACAGACGTATTTATCTACCATTTATTTATCATGCAAAGTGCCCAGATTTTCATTTTAATTTCTTGAAGGGCTGTCGAAGGGTACTCGTTTTTTTCTTTTTTTAAAATCGATTGATGAAATGGACTTTCTTCTTGAGGGGCTCTGTTGTTGTATGTTATTGTTGTATAATATTGTTGGATGTTATTTATCATGCGAAGAGCCCAGATTTTCATTTTAGATAAACTCGTTTTTTTCTTTTTTTTTTAAATCGATTGATGAAATGGATTTTAATTTCTTGAAGGGCTGTGGGATATTATGTATCCCACTTAATTTTAATTCACAAATCAAACATTGACACCAAAAATTAGTAATGCAATTTATCTATTACTATACATGAAGAAAGGCTTTTACCGATTTACAAATAAATTTGTTCGTAAATATTGGTGTCAATCAGTCATTTCAACATTTTAGCAACAGACGTATTTATCTACCATTTATTTATCATGCAAAGAGCCCAGATTTTCCTTTTAATTTCTTGAAGGGCTGTCGAAGGGTACTCGTTTTTTTCTTTTTTTAAAATCGATTGATGAAATGGACTTTCTTCTTGAGGGGCTCTATTGTTGTATGTTATTGTTGTATAATATTGTTGGATGTTATTTATCATGCGAAGAGCCCAGATTTTCATTTTAGATAAAATCATTTTTTTTTAATCGATCGATGAAATGGACTTTAATTTCTTGAAGGGCGGTGGTGTATTATATATTCCACTTAATTTCAATTCCCAAATCAAACAATGACACCCGGAATTAGAAATGCAATTTATCTATTATAATGTACATGAAAAAAGGCTGTTACTTATTTACAAATAAACTTATTTGTTACTTATTTACAACCTGGTGTCAATCACTCATTTCAACATTTTAGAAACAGACTTACTTTGTCCCTGAAAGGGTTAAATTTACTATAAGATTGAAACTACTGTATTAATTATGGTAAAATTCTTCATAATTTTACTTTGTGTTGCTCAAATATATCTGTACAAAAAAAAAAGACCACGTTACGGTTTTAGATCACAATAAACTGTATTGATTTGATTTTATTGCCTAAGAGGCACTGCTCAGACAAGGAAACCAAGTCTGTAGAGTATAATATCCCTCCCGGTCACTTTATTAAGGTCTTAAGAAATACAGAGTTCAGCCGTAGCTGAAGCGGGTTTGAAATTTAATATATATAATCGTTGCAGAACTTTGTCGAGTCATTTCAAATGTTATGAAAATCGAATCAAAACTTAAAAAGATATTAATAAAAGTTTTATTTATTCTATTAAATCTTATCATATGTAATCTATATGATAAGTACGCATGTCATGTGACTGAGAGAAACAAATAAGGGCTAATCACATCTTTTTCCATATACCAAGCAACCATTTTTATTTAAAATTATTTTTTCGAATAAAATTGCGTAAAACTTACATTTTTAAGAAGAACGTTAAAAAAAATTGTTTGCTCGAGAAATGAGTTACATTAAAAAATGTATAGATTCTGAGATAACTTCAGTGAAAAGTAGGTTAACAACCGAATATCTCAATCCATTAAAGTAAATAAACAAAATATTCATTCTTCGAGAGTCATAGAAATATTAAACCATGAAGGTAATCATTCGCAAAGCAGGGTCTCCATGGTGAACTTACAGCTCTGTCGGGTGTCGAAAAAAAAATTGCATCTGTAAACATGGCGTACGTAATAAGAAAAAGCAAAGGCATCCTCATTTCGCTTATAGCACACGATATAATTCATTTCACTGAAATAATAACGATGATTTTTTACATTGTAAAATTAGTTATAGCACGAAGCGAACCTCATTTGTCACGTTTAATGTACAATTTGTAACTTGTTTATTTTTATTTCCTACCGAACAATTTACAGTTTAGTCATCATCGATTAGTCAACATCAATTAATAGTTTAGCTGTCACCAAAACTGTAATAACACTAATAATGAAACAAATATCGCTCACTCGCAAAAAAAGTGACACAATTCCAAAAATTAATTTTGCGTATTATTATTGCATATAATTTGAGTTGTAACATACTGTAGCGTCCATATAGTATATAGTGTAACCAAAATTGCTTTGCAATTTCCCAGACACTCTCTAATAATAAAAATAAAAATAGGTACCAGTTAATATTAATATAATCAAACATCGATCTCTAATGACCTGGAAATAAATGGAAAAGTACATTTTTTTCGATTTCTACGATTCATAAACGTAATGATCTTATAAGCATATTTTAATGGGATTTAGAATTAATTATAAGAAATAATTATGATTTCATTGTTACATTAACAGATTGGATTCTCATAAAAAATGTAATATGGAAACCAGAAAATTTACTATTTAAGTAAAGTGCGAGATAAATAATAAAAAAATTTATCAGGTGATTCATAAACTCTCAACGGATACAGCCGGCGGTGGATATAATTTAAAGGAGACTTTTTAGTACCAAATAATTTTTTTATATCTATTGTCACACTGTTGAAAATTGGCAGCAAACTGTCCAGTCATTTGACCATTTTTATAGAAAACGGTTACATAACCGTAATTTAACTCTATTCTGACCATATTATTGCCAATATTATGGTCAGAATAGAGTTAAATTGTGGTTATGTAACCGTTTTCTATAACAACGGTCAAATGACTCGACAGTTTGCAGCAAATTTTCAGCAGTGCAGGGCATCAATGTTTGTTTACGGTCTAAATTCTTCATATATTCATTTATTTAGTCGCTAGCATCTATCTATACATATACCGGGTGATTATAATTAAAGTTACGATTTCAAAAATCGATAATTTTAAAACTACTGGTCAGAATGACTTGATATTTTAGCAGAACAATCGTGAGGCAATGGAATTTTGTTTGGCGAAAGAAAAAAATAGTTCCAAATTGTGCCGATAGATGGCGTTGTCAGGGTAATGTCAGGGGAAAGACCAAAAATGTATTCTTGAACCCTTTCCGGCGCGGAGTAAATTTGTTTGCAAAATGATGAAAAAATAGACTGACACCGGAATTTACAAACGAATCCATTAGTAAAAAGAAACTTGCTTATTTTTCTGGTTCTTAATGAAAGGAAAATTTTAATTAAATACCGGGTGATTATATTTAAAGTTACGATTTCAAAAATCGATAATTTTAATTAAAACTACTGGTCAGATTGACTTGATATTTTAGCAGAACAATCGTGAGGCAATGGAATTTTGTTTGGGGAAGGGAAAAAAAAGTTTTAAATGTGCCCATAGATGGCGCTGTCTGGGTTCACATTGTCTGAAGATATGCAAATTACTAATACGTGACATGCGCACCGCAGACATAGCAACCATAAAAATGCAGAGCAGCAGCTCTTTGCCTGAATGCTTCATCATGACTCTGACTATGAAGGATCGCGCTCTGCTCTTGAAGCTTTTTTATAAGAACGATGACTGTGCACTTACAGCTATTAGGAAGTTTCGGACATTAAAATCCATAAAAAAAGGTCCAATAACAACAAATGGTCTGCAAAAAATGATTGCTAAATTCGAAGAGACCGGTTCATTTGACGTTAAACGGGGTAGAGGAAGGAAACCAGTTTCAGCTGCGGCAGTGGAAGATGTGGCTACAGCATTACAGCATTACAACATACTGACAGTGATGCTGGAATCAGCAGTGCAAGGGGGATTGGCCGAATGCTGTATATGCCGAACAGCACGGTGCGTAAAGTCCTACGGAACGTCTTACGCTGTTATCCGTACAAGATAACTCATGTGCAGGAGTTGTTACCTGCTGACCTGGAAGCACGTCAATCTTTTGCACTACAATTTCTTGCCCGGATGGAAGTGGACAACGGATGGCCATGGAACATTCTGTGGTCTGACGAAGCCCACTTTCAATTGCAAGGTTCTGTAAATACGCAAAATTGCAGGATATGGGCGACCGAGAATCCGTCCCAGCTACAGCCATTACCTCTTCAGTCTGAAAAGGTCACTGTGTGGTGCGGAATAACGGCAGCGTTTATCGTCGGTCCATTTTTCTTCGAGGAGATCACACCTGCGGGTCCCGTTACCTGCACAGTTACTGGCAAGCGGTATGAAGCACTTTTGCGTAACCATGTTCTTCCGGCACTTCAACAGCGTCAGTGTGTGGATCGCATAATATTCATGCAAGATGGCGCTCCTCCGCACATTGCTACTACTGTGAAGCAGCTACTGAGTGATAATTTCGGAGATGATAGGATCATAAGCCGCCATTTTCCAACAACGTGGCCGCCACGTTCCTCCGACTTAAACCCGTGTGATTTCTGGCTTTGGGGGTACCTGAAGAATGTTGTTTATAGCGGACGGATTCAGAATCTAGCCGACTTGAAGGCAAGAATCACACAACACACCCATTGCATTAGTACAGATACCCTCCGATCTGTTGTGGAGCATGCCGTTTTGCGCTTCCAATTAGTAGCGGAACAACGCGGAGGGCATATTGAGCAACTTATGCCTTAATAATCAGTAAGGTGTTTGTTCCATGAAGCTCTTTTTTTTTTCATTTTTTGTCATTATCGCTGTCGTTGCTGTAAACACGTAGTCTTGTCTTTTCGCTAATAAATTTTTAGTAAATCTCTGAACTCTATTTTTTTCCTTGTGGCAACATCATTCCTATGTTTAACCCTTTAACGGGCGGTGGTCACAAAAACAGACACCCAATTTTAATTCTAAAACTGACAAACGGCACCAAGAATATTTAATTAAAATTTTCCTTTCATTAAGAACCAGAAAATAAGCAAGTTTCTTTTTACTAATGGATTCGTTTGTAAATTCCGGTGTCAGTCTATTATTTCATCATTTTGCAAACAAATTTACACCGCGCCGGAAAGGGTTCAAGAATACATTTTTGGTCTTTCCCCTGACATTACCCTGACAACGCCATCTATCGGCACAATTTGGAACTATTTTTTTTTTCCTTCGCCAAACAAAATTCCATTGCCTCACGATTGTTCTGCTAAAATATCAAGTCATTCTGACCAGTAGTTTTAAAATTATCGATTTTTGAAATCGTAACTTTAATTATAATCACCCGGTATATATAACGCTAAGGTACGTATCGACGAAAAAGCTATTATTTCTCTTTTGCCGATGGCAACAAGTAGTTTGTATTCACTAATTTGAGAATATTAAGAAAAGTATTTGAGGTATCGATTTAAAACTCACCAGAAATATGTAGAAAAATGTTCTGTATCCGAAAATGCAATTTTTGTAAAAATTGGCATTTATTTTTCTTATTTTTTGCAAGAAAACTATTTTTTTTCTATAAAGGTAGGAAAATAAAGTGCAAAGTTAAACCAAAAAACGTGTCATGTTATTATTAATTAAAACATTAGCTCCATTGTTGTATACCTTTGCAGTTTAACCTCATTTGTTGTCCGCTTCGTTATGACATCAATGTTACTGATGCACATATTTGTGATTTATAATATAGATTGAATAATAATAAATAAATAAGTAATAAATGAATAAAATAATCTTATTGGGTGGAGATTTCCGTCAAGTGCTACCTGTCATTTTTATAGGCTCAAGGTCACTAGCAGTTTCAAGTGTCATAAGAAGCATAGAGACTTTCGTCTGAATTTTACATTATGAAACTTACAAAAAATATGCGTGCCCTTCAAACTGGGAGAGAGAGAGTTAGCAAATTTGATGTTACAGGTTGGCGAATGTCAAAGTGGGGAAATTATTAAGTTGTTTCCAATCAGATATACAAGATCCAGTGCAGCAACTTTTCAGTGACATCGGTTTTAAGTCAGTGACACCTCAAAAGCTTAAAGGACGAGCCATACTAACAGTGACAAACAATTTGTCAGTTGAACTTAACAATCGTTTTTTACAATGTATGCCAGGAACTGAAGGGGTTTATGAAAGCATTGACACCATCATACGTGATAATCCACAAATCAACTTGTAAATAGTGAAGAATTTTTAAATAGCTTAACACCAACTAGAATGCCACTTCATAAATTGAAATTAAAGCCATGAGCTACACTGTAAAAAAAAATGCAGTAAAATTACGGGCAGATGCCGGTAGCAGAGATTCCAGTCATACCCCGTAAAAAAAAAAAAAAAAAAAAAAAAAAAAAATCATGCCCATTATTTGTGCATCCATCATCAAGTAATATAGCATTATAATACACGGAATATAATGCACTTTAAAACAAAATAACACTTTGTTTACTGTTCCGTAGCACGTAGCACGTTAGATAATCATCACAGAATCGCTGTTTTGGCGTTTTAAAATTTTCGTAACACGAGTAAAATGAAGTTTTACACACTAGCGGAGGACAATGTATGGGGTTGTACCGTATTTTTGCTAACATATCGGCTAGAACTGTAAGAATATGTGGATTGCTCTTAATTTTCTAAGTATCTAAGGGATAAGGTCGCTTATTTAGTGGATCAGACCGTTTTTCATCAAATAAGGCTGTTGCCCGTGAAAATTGAAGGGCAAACGCTCATAAATTTACAGTTTTTTCTGAGAGTGTATCATAATGTTACTAAGAAATTTAGTACCTTTTAAAGGTCTGTACAAGGGTACAAGACTTATAGTTCTCATCCTTTGAATACCACATATACCATCAGACAATAATGCGCCTTTTACAATTAAGCGTATACAATTTCCTATCGGATTAGCTTTTCTATGACTATAAATAAAGCCCAGTATAAAACTTTTGAAAAAATTTACTTAGATTTATCAAAACCAGTTTTTAGCTATGGTCAGTTGTATGTGGGGTCTTTCGAGAGTTAGAACGTTTGATTCAGTTACTGTAGAGTCTCAGAACTCTGAAATTTACAATTGTGTATATAAATAAATTTTCGATGCCGAAAAAAAATTAAAAAAAAAGTTATTTTGACAGTTGTGAATGGTGTAGATATTTTCAATATAATATGTATACAATTTTTAAAGATTATCCAGTAACTATTGTGTGCATGCAAAGGTTTTTTTATATGCATGATGCAGAAAAAATACATCTTTTTTCATATTTCTAAATGATGTCCATATCTTATTATCTGTATATATATTTTATTTCAAAGTACCCAGTCCTGCACTGTTAAAATTTTGCAGAAAACAGTCCAGTCATTTGACCGTTTTTAGAGAAAACTGTTACCTAACCGTAATTTAACTTAATTCTGACCATAATAGGGGCAATAATATGGTAAGGATAGAGTTAAATTACGGTTATGTAACCATTTTCTATAAAAACGGTCAAATAACTGGACTGCTGCAAATTTTTAACAAAGGTAAAGCCAGGAGAGATGGTGCTGGTGATTTACAGACAGATCCTACTAAAGGCCGGTTGGTCGGAGAGATTGCCACATAGAGGTTCGGGGGAAAGGAGTAGAGTGAGCGCGCAGCGACTCCAGGTAGTTCTACAAAAGCAGTAGTGGAGTGTCTACTTGAAAGTGCACGTTGATTGTTTTGAGCGTCTAAGATAGCATTGCTATTTAGTTTTGTTTTCCCAAAGTAAGTGCTTGAATTTTCATAGCTATTCGTCAGAATTTCTATACAATGTCAGCAGTACAAAATTTTTAAACTTAAATGATTTCTCAAATTTTGCAGATCTACACCGATCATGACTCCCAGAACCCAAAACCATACCCAGTTCAAAACTTTATCTATCTATCTATCTATGTCACTTTTTTATGGACAGAATAACTGCAATACTTCTGCACAAATCTCTTCCAAACTCATACATAAAATCAAGTGGCATAAAATCTCGGTCAAGTTCGTTAATGGGCAAAATCGAACCAAGGGGGGGGGGGAATGGGGGGAGTGGCTTTTTGTTAAAACAGAAAAAAACCCATAATTTCTTAATTATGATACTTATCGAATCCGTTTAAAGTTATTATTACTTCTAGAAAAAGGGCCGAAAATTTATGTAAGATAGATTTTTGATATCATTAAAAATTGCTCCAAGGGGGGGAAAAAGGGGCGTTTTATCAGAAAAAAATTCATAATTTCGTCAATTCAAGAGATATGAAATCCGCTTAAATTTATTATAAATCCTCTTAATATTATCTAAAACTTTTATATTGACAAGTTTTTTATAGGACCAACCCTTATAGCAAAATAATAATAATAATAATAATAATAATAATAATAAATAAAAACAAAAAAACATCCCTGCCGGCTCCGCTAGCAAACAAGTTAGGTTTCGAAGTGGGCGGTTCCGACTACAGCATCATGGCAAAAAGATCATTTCTTCCGCAATTTCCAACAAACAGGCTCCCCACGGTCTGTGTCTTCGAAATCTACCTGTGCCTGTAGGCCGAGCCGTCAGGGATTTTTATGCCTCGGCGTTTAAAAATGAGTCTGAAATTGTGTCAGAAAGTTTCGAGTTTTTGCGCAAGTCATTTGAAAACCATCTTAAATAGGTTTCAGGGTAATCATGAACAAAGAAGCTATGGATAATATATCTATTTTTTTTTTTTTTACATCATAGTGTACCATTATTTTAGTCATTGATAATGCAACCAATATTACATTTTTATTTCACAGACACTTTTTACGTTAAGTATAAAAGAAATAGATACCAGTTAGATTAATTTAATAAATAATCGATTTTTAATGATCTGGATATAAATGGAAAACGGCAAATTTTCATTTATTGCGATTTGTAAAGATAGTGTTCGTATAAGTATATTTTAATGAATTTTAATTATAAGAAAATAATTCTTTATTATTAAAATAACACATCCATTACATTTAAAAATTAAAAATGGAAATGGAAATGAGAAAATTTATTTTATAAATATGAGACAAAATTCATAAAAAACAATGTGAAAAGGAAATTAGCATTCGGTAAGTTTGAAATTTTTAATATAAGTTTATATATTTTTTAAAGACTGGGTTGCTTATTTCTTTTAATTACCAGAAAGGCATACTTTTTATTAAATAATAATAATAATAATAATAATAATAATAATAATAACAATAATAATATTAATAACAACAACAACAACAATAAAAATAAAATAATAATAATAATAATAATAATAATAAATAGAAACGATTGTGTTAGCGATGAATATTTTATGGTTTGGAATAATGGAAGATTTCCCATTAATCACTATTATTTTCATTTACTGAAAATTCTATAGCTATATGTATATCTGTTATAAGTATTGAACCCTGATCATGGAAAAGGAACATAGCTTATGACCTAGTTTTATTTGAAACAATTTCAAAGGTGTTTGTAAGTAGTACGTTGAAAAGTTTTAGTATGTTGAATATTTTTATATGGTGTTTGCTAATATATTTATGGCTGTGTTTGCGAGGCATTCATAGAAAATAGAAACTGGGATATTAATGCCTAGCCTAAAACACTGGTACTACAAAAATTGAATTTGGCCAATAAATACTTTTTTAACGTAGATTTTCACAAAGCAAGGACTTCGACTATTATTCAAAATAAAGTTATTTTAAAATTAAAATGTAATTATTTACTTTATCCATTTTGACTCGTGAATAAAATCTGAAAATAATGTATTTTTTTAAAATTTAATCATAAAGTAATTTTTTAAATTATCAAATCGTACATTTGAAATAAAATATTCATCTTTAATTCTCGAATAGATTTCATGCATAAGTAAAAAAATGTGAGATTAACTAACTTATCTAAATATTTTTCTACATCATAGATTAGCATTTATTTCGTAATTAATAATGTAACCGAAATTGCTTTGGTAATTCCCAGACAATCTCTAACACTAAGAATAAAAGAATAAGCACTAGTTAATTACTTGTAGTAAAAAATCCATTTCTAATGACCTGGATGTAAATGATAAAGCATAATGTATCGCCTCATGTGATTTCTAAATGTAATATTCTTATAAGCATATTTTAAGGAGCTATAAAAATAATTATGAGAAAATAATTACTAATTTATTATAATAGTTTGAGTTAGTACTAAAAATTTAAGTAAAATACTACTAATTAGTAATACTAAAAAATATACTAATTAGTTAATAACTTATATACTATTAGTTACTAACTTAAATTTACTAAAAATTTAAGTTAGTAAGTTAGATGGAAATGGAATATTGCAAGTTGATTTTATAAGTAAAGTATATGTTAGGGGAACCGTCGGTAGCGTAATAAATTTTCTCTTTTTTTCGAATTGTTAAATTGGTCTTCTATATTTTAGTATACGTTTTCGTCTTTTAATAATGGTAAAGAAGGATAGTTCAGCTTACCTGAGATTTTCCTTATGCGCTGAATATTTCCACAGTAATCCAAAGTGTTTGCACTGATATTTATCTTATCGACTGATTGAAGTATTCGCTATATGGAAGTAATAAGAACTATTATTATTAGTAAGTAGAGATGCACGAAATAAGAAGTAGATCCATTTTGAGTATAATATTATAATTCTTTTCTAGATATTTACATTTAAATCGCGTTTTTGGAGACTGCTTTTAGATGCTCCAATTTTACATTATATTTGAGATATATATTTACAACACATATGTACAAGAGCGTTTTAACTGCTCGGATTCATTTTAGATTCTGAAGGGAATGTCTTTAAGTTCAGATCACACGCGCGTGATAACATCTGTAGTTTTTGAAGTAGGGAGGTCTGCAGAGTTTTTCACTTAATTGGTTTCGACAGTTTCTGGTTTTGTTCACTATGTTTTTCAGCTGCGGCACTTGAAGTACTTATTGGTAATTGGGGTCTGGTTTTTAACATGTTCTTATTTCGATCATTCGCTGCACGTGGAGATTATTCACTGCATAAAAAAAGTTTCTCCGTCAGTATAAAACAAAACTAAAGATAAATCAAATTTAAAATAGTATTAAGTAAGCTTCAAATCTTTAAATATCATTTTTCACCTATATGAAAACAAAGCAACAAGTTGCTAACCAACGTACATTTTAATACAAGACTTTAAATAATGTTGAAAAAATTAAAATCGCAAAAATAAAATTTGCGATTTTAATTTTTACATCGTTGTTTAAAATATCGCATTAAAATGTACGTTGGTTAGCAACTTGTTTTTTGTTTTCAGATTTGAGTATACAACGTAAAGTCCTTATTTATTATAAGTTTACACTTTTTAAACGGCAGAGTTACTTAGTGATATAATACACTGCAAAACACATTCTGTCGTGTATGACAAAAACACTACTAACATTGATAGTATTTATTTTTAACAAAGTTTCGTAAGTTATTAAATTAAAATAGAAATTAAACTATCAACTATTATATCAATCTAATATATGTATAGAGAAAAGAGAAGTTGCAATCAGCTGATCTACCATTGTACTTCACTTGGAGGTCAGAATACTTCACCAATCAGAACTGCCTATTTGTAGTGTGTGACCTCCAACATGACGTCAATCGCAACTGCCCTATTACGTTTTAGTCGAATCATGATTATGGCAATTTCAACAGTAGCCACTATTCTTTTCATATAATGAGAAAATCGTTCTTATAGCCATTAAAAGTTGCAGTACATATGCATGTATGTATGTACATTAATATATAACATATATATATATATATATATATATATATATATATATATATATATATATATATATATATACATATATATATGTGTGTGTGTAATATAATGTATACGTATATTTTAGATATAGGTACATACAGGGTGTCCGAAAAGTCTGGAAACGGTCGAATAACTCGCAAAATATACATCGGAGTGAGAAACGGAAAAATGTATGTTCAATATTGATGAAAAACCTATTAAAGGATATCTAATTTACCCCCTCACCCAACTTTGACCCTGGGACGAAAGGGGGGGGGCGACTTTGAAATCTTAATTGGTAACCCCCCTTTTTTATTGCAGATTCGGATTTTACGGGGAAAAATACGTAACTTTTGTATTTAACATTTTCTTCTAAAATTCGTATGCCTAAATAGATTTTTCCCAAAATATTGAACACGTATTTTTCTGTTTTTCAAACCGATGTATATTTCTCGAGTTATGTGACCGTTTCCAGACTTTTCAAAGAAAACGATTCTCATTGCATTGTACTCGATTACAGTGTCATCTACGATTTTCCAAAGAAAATATTCAGTACAAAAGTTTCGTATTTTTCTCGTAGAATCCAAATCTGCAATAAAAAAGGGGATTATCATTTAAGATTTCAAAGTTGCCCCTCTTCCTCTCAGGGGGGGAGAGTTGAGGAGGCAACTTTGATATCCATAAATAGATTTTTCAAAACTATTTAACGTGCATTTTTTCGTTTTTAATTCTGATGTATATTTCTCGAGTTATTTGACCGTTTGCAGACTTTTCAATAGAAACAATTCTCAATGCATTTTACTCGATTACAGCGCCATCTACGATTTTCCGAAGAAAATGTTGAATACTAAATTACGTATTTTTTCCCGTAGAGCCCGAATCTGCAAAAAAAAAAAAAAAAAAAAAAAAAAAAAAAAAAAGAGGGGGGGGGGGGTGTTTTCATTTAACATTTCAAAATTCCCTCCCTTTCCTCCATGGGCAGAGTTGGGGAGGACAACTTTGATTGCCCTGGATGTAAGTTTATAAAAATTAATATATTTAAGCATATATGTGAAGAAAGTTCATATGTACGTAATAAAATAATGTATTAAGTATAGAATATTTAGTATGAAGATAATATTAAATTATTTAATAATTTTAATTACTGTCATGTGTAAATAAAAATTGCCGTTTGGACAGTTTTTTTAATTTTAATTTAATTGGAACGAAAGATAACTTCTGAATTCAAAAACGATAAATTTTTAATACTTTTTAAACTCTTAAATAGGTTTCCTGCTAATCATAAATAAAGGAATTTTGTGAAATCAGATAATTTATCAAACGGTTTTTTATGTTGTACTTCAACTGTTAATAAAGTGGTGCGTTTTTTTCGTGAAAAAAATTAAATTAAAATTTAATGTGTCTGTATGAAAAAATGTAACCATAATTAATTTATTCCAGAGATTAGTTTTCAAAAACATTTCCCGATTGATTTTTTTTTAATTTGATTTACGATAAAAGAAATAATGCAGTAATGATTTTTTTTCTTGGCTTAATGGTGCTTTATAAAAAAAGATATATATACTTGGAAGTGATTTTAAAAATAAAACCATTTGAATAACCGATTTTTAATTAAGTGCTGAAGCTGCAACATTAAAAACCTTTCAATAAACTGAAAATTTTAGATTACTTTACGGGGAATTGCTCGTATGTAACGTGTGATATCTTTTACGCAATATGCGAGAGGAAAATTAATGAATTTAAACTCATTAAGTTCCAGAAATTGGGATTAATTGGATTAAGCATTTCAAAAGAACAGAATGAGTTGATGCATATGCTTCTGTTGATATATTTGCCTATATACAAATATAGTACCTATATATAGTAACTATATAGAGTACCTATATACAAATTGCATCACGGACTTATGACGAAATGTATAAAGTAAACTAAGTTTTAATATTAATAATTAACTAGCTGACCACCGCCTGGCGTTGCCTGAGCCCGTGATAATAAATTAAAAAAAAAATCAAGTTTTTATTATTTTATATATTTAACCCGATTTTGTATGAAATTATAATTTAAGATGAAAAATTCGCGAAAAAATATTGATATTTAGTGATAAAAGAACTCATTTTCTTGTTTTTTACGTAGGGTCATTTCATAGTTTTAAAATAAAAAGTTTTTTGTCCGAAGTCTTTAAAATCTTAGTGATAAATAAAACGGTTTTACAGTTCGTGTAAAAATATCGTGAAAAAATATTGTTATCCAGTTGTAAAAGAAATATGTTTTCTTCTCGCTTTTTTGTTTGTTTGCTTCTTTTCGTGTCGACTCCTTTAACATAACAATAAAAAAATAGTTATTTTCTTCCGAACTCTCTGACATTTCAATCGGGTATAAATATAATTGTATCCAAGCTTTCTTTCAAGTTTTGCGAAAAAATATGCATAGTTAGTAGCGAAAACATGAGTTCTTTAAAAAAAAAAAAGCTTTAGTTTTCAACCTTATAGCAAATATACATTAGAAGGTCTATGCTTACAATGCAATGGTACACCTCCGTTCGTTTTCAATCAACCCTTTTTAATCTCCCTTGGCTAAACAGGCTAATCAATCAGGTTTGCCGTTTCTGAGGGGAAAAAAAACCTTAAAAAAAAAAAAAAAAAAAAAAAAAAAAAAAAAAAAAAAAAAGTTGACGCATGCGCACTTTTCGTTTTAAATATATAGATTGTATACTAAATGAAATGCGAAACTGCCTAATAATTGTAATAATACCTATTAATACTATCTGTGTTAGTGACTTATGATACTATTTATGAAAAATATACATACATCCTAAGTTTTGGTATTAATAATTAATTTTGTCGTAAGTGAAATACGAAATTGCTTGATAATATAGCAATAGTACTAATTAATAATAATTGAATCTCTGACTAAAGAACAAAATATAATAACATTAGATTACAGATAGATAACAAATAGATAATAGATAGATGATAGATAGTAATAGATAATAGATAGATAATAACAGATAGATAACCTTAGAACAAAATATAGTAAATTATTTTTGTTCTAGGGGGAATGTGCGAAATTGGCATATAATTGTAATAGTACTTATTTACTGACTGTATGAAGTCAAACGACTTATGATAAAATGTATCAAGTAAAATGTGCATCTTAAGTTTTAATATTAATAATTAATTTTGTTATAAGTGAATTGTGAAATTGCCTAAGATAGTCAAAAATAAAGTTACAGGCATTCGACATGCAAATATTCAACCATAGTTAATAAAGTAAAATGTACATCCTAAATTTTAATATCAATAATTAATTTTGTTTAAGTGAAATGCGAAATTGTCTGATAATTGTGATAATACATATTAAAACTGAGTGTTTGAAGTCAACCGACTTATGATAAAATGTATCAAGTAAAATGTACATCTCAAGTTTTAATATTAATAATTAATTTTGTTATAAGTGAATTGTGAAATTGCCTAAGATAGTCAAAAATAAAGTTACAGGCATTCGACATGCAAATATTCAACCATAGTTAATAAAGTAAAATGTACATCCTAAATTTTAATATCAATAATTAATTTTGTTTAAGTGAAATGCGAAATTGTCTGATAATTGTGATAATACATATTTAAACTGAGTGTTTGAAGTCAACCGACTTATGATAAAATGTATCAAGTAAAATGTACATCTCAAGTTTGAATATTAATAATTAATTTTGTTATAAGTGAATTGCGAAATTGACTAAGACAGTCAAATATAAAGTTACAGGCATTCGACATGCAAATATTCAACCATAGTTAATAAAGTAAAATGTACATCCTAAGTTTTAATATTAATAATTAATTTTGTTATAAGTGAATTGTGAAATTGCCTAAGATAGGCAAATATAAAGTTATAGGCATTCGACATGCAAATATTCAACCATAGTTAATAAAGTAAAATGTACATCCTAAGTTTTAATATCAATAATTAATTTTGTTTAAGTGAAATGCGAAATTGTCTAATAATTGTGATAATACCTATTAAAACTGAGTGTATGAAGTCAACCGACATATGATAAAATGTATCAAGTAAAATGTACATCATAAGTTTTAATATTAATAATTAATTTTGTTATAAGTGAATTGCGAAATTGCCTAAGATAGTCAAATATAAAGTTATAGGCGTTCGACATGAAAAAAATTCAATCAGAATTAATAAAGTAAAATTTGATTGTTGTTGAAAAATTTATTGAAAAATCTATTGAAAAAAAAGAAAACTGCCCAGTTAAACTGACGGCATTGAGCTCACAGGCTATTCACACTAACTGTAAATTATATTCTTATTTAAAAGAATTTGAAATAAGCCCTCGAAAAATGAAGAAATCGACAATATATTAAGAGGGGGGAACCATCCCCCGTTTCTCTTTCTTATAATTAACCAATGAACCCATAAAACTAATCAGAGAAGCGCCTTACCACAATGAACCTATATACAAAATTTGAAAAAATCGGATAATTCTGCATGAAAAATCCATTTATCTAAATAAAGGGGGGGGGTAGCCCCCCGTCCCTTCTTTATACTTAACCAAAGAACCCCCAAAACTAATCAGAGAAGCGCATTATCACAATGAACATATATATAAAATTTGAAGAAAATCGGATAATTCTGCTTAAAAAACCCATTTATCTATATCAAGGTGGGTTAGTCCCCCCCGTTCCCCCCTTTATACTTTACCAGTGAACCCCCAAAACTAATCAGGGAAGTGCCTTACCACAATGAGCCTATATGCAAAATTTGGAGTAAATTGGATAATTCTGCATGAAAAACCCATTTATCAAAATTAAGGGGGGGGGGGTAGCCCCCGTTTCCCTCCTTTACACTTCACCAATGAACCCCCAAAACTAATCAGGGAAGCCCCTTACCACAATGAGCCCATATAGAAAGTTTGAAGAAAATCGGATAACTCTGCATGAAAAAAATAATTTATCTAAAATAAGGGGGAGGATTAACAACCCCGTTACCCCCTTTATACTTAACCTATGAAGCCCCAAAACTAATCAGGAAAGAACCTTATCACAATGAACCTATATACAAAATTTGAAGAAAATTGGATAATTCTGCTTGAAAAAACCATTTATCCAAATTAAGGGGGGTTAGCCCCCCGTTCCCCCCCCCTTTATAGTTAACCAATCAATCCCCAAAACTAATCAGGGAAGCGCCTTATCACAAGGAACCTATAAACAAAAGTGGAAGAAAATCGGATAGCTCTGCATGAAAAATTCATTTATCTAAATTAAGAGGAAGGATTCCCCCCCCCGTTAGCCCCTTTATACTTAACCTATGAACCCCCAAAACTAATCAGGAAAGAACCTTATCACAATGAACCTATGTACAAAATTTGAAGAAAATTGGACAATTCTGCATGAAAAAACCATTTATCTTAATTAAGGCGGGTTAGCCCCCTCGTTCTCCCCTTTATAGTTAAACAATCAATCCCCAAAACTAATCAGGGAAGCGCCTTATCACAAGGAACCTATAAACAAAATTGGAAGCAAAACGGTTATTTCTGTCAAGAGTTATCGCGTTACGTACGTACATACGTACGTACATACATACATACATACATACATACATACAGAACGGGCGGGCACATGAGCTAATAAAAAAAGGCAGTTAAATATTTTATTTACTTCACACTTTCATGTTTTCTTTAAATCACAGCAGATAGATTTTATTCTATTCAATCAATATTAAATACGGATTTTTAAAAAGACACATTTGAATTTAAAAGTGTTAACGTAAGTGATAGTGAAATGAAAGGCATAAAATGAAAGCCATAATAAAGTTATTTTTCTGGAATTCACCACTGAATTTGCAAACACACCAGTTTTAACGTTTATTACACTTAACTGGTTATTATTGGCAAAAATAGATTGCTTGCATAAAGATAATTTTTTTTTTAGTTGTTTTTAGTGATTTTTTTTTAAAGCGGATTGTTTTTATTGCATTCTTTCAGCTTGAAATTTACATCAATTGACATTAAGCTACATTGCGCAATGATGCTTAGATGAAATTATTAAAATTTTACCTTTAATAAATAAATTCAGTTGACAGTTATCACTATATTTAAATAAAAATATTCGCCTTATGTAATCACAAAAGTCCGCTATTAAAAGAATAATTTCATTTTGGAATTTGCGGTATCTAATTCTTAATATGTATATAAAAACATACTTCCAAAAGAAATATTCGTGGAATGTAGGGTTAAGAAACATACATTTGAATTTTAATGATTATTGCCATTAAAAAGAATAGTCATTAATGAAAAGTACTTTTTTTTAGAATTTATAGTATCTAACTCTAAATATTTATATAAAAACATACTTCCAAAAGAAATATTCGTGTAGTGTAGGGCTAAGAAACATACATTTGAATTTTAATGATTAATGTCATTAAAAAGGATAGTCATTAATGAAAAGTACTTGTCGGAGAGATTTAAAATTTAAATTATAAAACTTGCCGGGTATTACTCGAACCCATAATAAGTAGCTCCTCCTGTCAGAAACACACCAATTATTTTAGCGGCAATTTGAAGGCAAATTGTGATCGTGCAACCTGGGATAGATTTTGTATTAAATTAAGGAGTCGTACCGCGTTGTGTGATTTCGAAGAATCTTATCCTTATAGTTGACCCTCAAGCCCGCTGAAAAATCTTATTTAAAGTAGTAATTTAAACCAACATATATATTAATTTAAATAAACATCACACTGGAAACCATAATAAATGTTAGAGTCTTAATTAAGAGGAAATAAAAGAGTTTTATTTACAAAATATACAGATTGATAAAACATAAAATAGAAAGTAAAATAATTGTAAAAAGGTATATGCCTTGTATTTATATGCCTTGTATTATATTTCCTGGTTTTGGTTAAGTTATTACGTTATTATTTTAATTATTTAAGTTTAAGCATGATACCACATTTGATAATATTCTAATTTAATAAATTATGATAACAATTAAATTTTTAAGCATCCATGATCCTGGGATGGCAGGAGAAATATTATCTCCTCAATATTCATTAATTAATTTAAAAAGTTTTTACAGTAGCTGGGTAAATAATATGTACAGTCGTGGAAAAAAAAAACGGAACACCCCCCACTAACTCTGCAACAAATTATAGTAGAAGGAAGTGACTGGTACCAAACGATTGGAAATAAAGTCTACTTTTAAGTGATGTATATAAAATTTGCTTAGGGGGCCATATACATATAAAAACACACCCAAACTTTGTTTTTTTCAATAGCAAGACCCAAATTTGACAACATATTTGAAATCTGCAGTTCAAACTATGCCTAGATACCAAATTTCATTAAATTCCTACGATTAGTTTCTGAGAAATTAATAACTTTATAATGAGCATATTTAAGGGGCTGTATCCAAATTGAAGTTCGGTACTCGATTGTTGAAATGCTGCAGAATGTCACCTTTTAATGTATTATGTTTTACCGATATGACCATTTTACTCACTTAATAAGTTTCGGTTATTGTTATATGCTGTAAGATAATGTTTACAAGTGTTGAATTATCCGATTTTAACCCCTTGGGGACGAGCGACACGTATGCGTGACGCATAAGATGCTCAGAATCCTCGATTTTTCCCACCAGTTATTTTTTATTGCAAGCTTTGCCTTATTATATCTTAGCATTTCCACAATTCAATTAGACGAAAATTTCTGTTTTGAAAAACCGGTGGTAAATTATTAAAAATTCTGTAATAGACTCTCGTCACGAAGGGATTAAAAAACCATAAGATTATTTGTAATTAAAATAGAATATGTAAATGTTATTGGAATTTTACAGGTGCTTTTATAATGCTTTTTCTCAGATTTTGCATCTATTTAACTCGCCTTTTCTTTAGTTTATTGGCAGAAACGTGAATAATATTGACAGATACAAAATTTAGAATTAAAAAAAAAAATAGTACCCAGCTAAAAATGAACTGAAGTTTTTCTACAGAAGTGAAGTATTTTTAAAGTTTTTCTACAGTCAACTGTAGATTTTCTGTAGTGCAATCTCGACTGTAAAAATACTTCAGTTATTTTGCAGTTAATGTGAAGTAATTTTGCAGTAATTTATTTCAAAAATACTGTGAGCTTTTAACTGCAAAAATACTGTAGTTTACGTGAAGTTATTTTATAATCATAAATTTAAAAAATAATGAGACTTTACATCTGTAGTAAAACTGTAGTAAATTTGAAGTAATTTTACAGTCATTAATTCAGTATTATATTTTCTGAAGTATCTGCAGTATAAGTGCAGTTACTGTAAGGTAATTTTACAGAACTTAATTTTAGTAAGTTTGTGAGATATTTTCTGCAGTTTTAAAAGCTAAACAATATTAAAGTTTTTCAGTTTTTGACAATATTGAGCATTTGCTTTGTTATTAATAATTAACACTGTTTTCAAGACTTTTAGTTTAATGGGACTAAATTGAACACCTGGGAAAGTCCCCCCTCCCTCCTTTTTTTAAATGAAACAAAACAAATATTCAAAGAAATTAAACTTTAAAATCCAAAACAAATATATATATATATATATATAAATAAATGAATGTTTATCATTAAAATCTTGAACCTACCCAGGTAAAAAAATAATATAAATTAAAAAAAAAAAATATGTTGTTTATATCCTCTTTCGCTCAGTGTTTAATTATTTTATGTTATTCAAAAAAATAAATTTAAAAAAGAAAATTAGTTAAATTTTAATTAATTGTACAAAATTCGAGGGGTGCCCTCCCCCCTCCCTAAAATCAACACTGCCCTGAAATACCCAATTTTAAGGTAATTTTTTAGCACATAAAAGTTAAAAGAAAAACAGGACAAAAATTAACTGCGATGAGTGATTAAGGGGGAGCACCCCCCCCCCCCCTACACACACACACTACGAGATTTCATAATTTATCTTTCTTTTAATGTTTAATTATTTTAAGTTACTCACAAAAATAAATTTTACTGCCTTTAAAAATTGGAGAAAAAGAAAATTATGTCAATTAAATTACAAAACCTGGGGGGGGGGGGGGGGCGCTCTTTTCAGACTTCGTCACTTCCCTGAATCTCCGTTTAAGGTACTTTTTAAACACATACTCGAAAAGAGTACATTTTACTATCTCTTTCAAAATCAACGAAAAATAAACTTACGTTAATTAAATTTGAAGGGGGGGGGGTGCTCCCCTTCCCATCTGGCGCTGAATTCACCCCCTTCGCCCCCACGCACACTACAAAATGAATATTCATAATTTATCTTTCTCCTAATACTTAATTATTTATTTTAAGTTCCTCAAAAAAGCTAATTTTACTGTCTTTAAAAATTGGAGAAAAAGAAAATTATGTCAATAAAATTATAAAATCTGCGGGGGAGGGGGGGGGCTTCTTTTTGACTTCATCACTTCAATGAATCTTAAGGTACTTTTTAAACACATACTCGAAAAGAATAAATTTCACTATTTCTTTCAAAATCAGCGAAAAAGAAAATTACATGAATTAAATTTTAAAATCCGGGGGGGGGGGGTGCTCCCCTTCCCATCTGGCACTGAATTCAACACTCCCCCGAACCTCCGCTTAAGATAACTTTTAAAGACAAACATATAAACGAAAATAGAGTTAAAAATTTACTTCCATGGGGGATTTACACGGGGGGGGGGGGGCTTGAGCCCTCCCTTAACAAAAAATTTTTAGTTCCTCTTTCTCTTAGTGTTTAATTATTTTAAGTTACTCAAAAAAAACCCAATAAATTTTACAATTTCTTTCAAAGAAAAAAGAAAATTTTGTTTAGCAAATTTCCAAATACTCCGTGGGGAGAGCAAGAATCCCGCGGGCCAGCCCCACCCTAATTCAACACTGCTTTGAACCACCCCTTTGAGATAAGTTTTTAACACATAAATATAAAAAATAATAAATAAATAACTTTTATGGGGATTTAGGGGGAAATTCTGCACTTCCCGAATTCAGGAAATAGTAATTAATCTCCCCATCCATGCAAAAAATTCTTAGTTATTTTATTTTAAGTTTGGGGTTATTAACTACAGACGTGACTTCCAGTTTTTATGTAAATTACTTCAAAAAACAAATGAAAAATGTATTATTCTTATTAATTTATTTAAAATTTCCTTTAGAACATTCGATTTTTTTTTTTTCGCAACTGACACGGCAGTTCCGACTCCACAGTGATTTTCCAATGGTAGAAGAAACACTACAACTCAACTCAACTCTGAGCTGAGTGTGTTTATGTTTTGACTCCCGGCGTTAAGCGGTAACGTTTGTCTGTTGATATTTTCTGTGATTCGCTAGCTTTGTTAATATAATAATTAACACCTTAATTAATTTTTTTAATGTTTATACATAGCCATAAGATGGATAAAGATATGTACCGACAGATAAAACTAAACTCTCTTTTTAAAAAATAGACAGATTCAAAATATTTATAAAAAATACCACGAGGCCTTACTAAAATAAAATTATTTCGGAGGAGATATGTAAGTTCACAGTATTGTTCATATTATCTTATTATAGACTTTTTTTTTATACTTTAATAGCGATGGAGTTAATTTAAAGTTCATAACTTTATACATTCATATAACTCATATTTATTACAAAATTAAATTTAATATTTGAGCCTTGTATCGTTACAGTGGAATTTAAAGTATTGTTTTGGTTGATCTTTATTCTACTTCGCATGTGTGTTAATATTAATTGTCAACCCAATTAATGATTTCTCAAGGTTTTTACATGCATTTTCAATTGCTTTTAATCTAAGTTTATGAATAATATACCAAGATAAAAATAATTTTATAAAAAATATGAATTAAAGTAATACTATTTTAAATATTGCTCTCTTGAACGATGGTATGTTACATGAGATGTTATTTATGTCAAATGTATGTTAAAGGGTTGAAGAATAAATTTAAACTTTTTATTGATTAAATTATAGTATTAAAAGAAATATACATATATATATAACTTTTTCAAATGATATTGCGGGTTTTAAACAATGAAAGGTTTGTAACTATTTTACCCCACAGTTGTTTTTTTTTTTTGTACTTTTTGCAAATAATTACAGTTTGTGTTTTTTATAAATTTAGTTTTGAAACCTGCCTATTTTACCCTATCTGTTCAATCTAGAAAAAAAAAAAGAAAGGGCACTACTCACACCAATATAATGTGCTACTGGAGGAAGAAAAAGCTTTTAATAACATTCCATGTAACATACCATCATTCAAGTGGACAATATTTAAAATAGTATTACTTTAAATCATAATTTTTATAAAATTATTTTCTTCCTGGTACATTATTTATGATTAAAAGTAATTGAAAATGCAAATAATAAATATGAGTTATTTGAATTCCCAATAACAAACTTTAAATTAACTGCATCGCTATTAAAGTATTAAAAAAAAGTCTAAAAAAAGATAATATGAACGAAACTTTGTAAATACAAATATCCTCTGAAATATTTTTTTTACTGAGGACTCGGTATTTTTTATAAATACGTTGAATCTATCTAATTTTTTAAAAGAGAGACCAGTTTTGAAGAAGTGTCTGTTGGTACATATTTTCAGCCATCTTTTGGCAATGTATAAACATTTAAAAAATAAATTAAGGTGTTAATTATTATATTGTCAAAGTTAAAACAAATTACGGAAAATAATAGATGCGAATTTAGCTGATAAGGCGCATAAAAATCACGAATTTAACCAATAAGGCGCATAAAAAATCATGAATTTAGCTGATCAGGCATGTAAAAATTGTGAATTTAGCCGATCAGCAGGTAAAAATCACAAATTTCGTCGATAGGATGTGTAAAAATCGTAAATTTAGCTGATAGAACGAGTAAAAATCGTGAATTTAGCCTACCAGGTGCGTAAAAATCGTGAATTTTGTCGAGCGGGCGTGCAAAAATCGTTAATTTTACCAATCGGGCATGCAAAAATTGTGAATTTCGCCGATCGGCATATAAAAATCGCGAATTTCACCAATAGGGTGCGTAAAAGTTGAGAATTTTGTTTAATTCTCAATTATAAATTACAAGTATGATTGTGGACCTCGACAAGCTAGTCATTTTTTTGAGTGGCCCATGAACCAAAAGTGGCCAACATCTTCAGAAATTGTGTATTTCGTCAATTAGTCCGGAAAAAATTGCAAACTTCGTCAATCGGGAGCGTAAAAATCCTGAATTTCCGTCTGTCAGAAGCGTAAAAATCCTGAATTTCCGTCGGTCAGAAGCGTAAAAATGATGAATTTCCGTCAGTCGGGAGCATAAAAATCAGGAATTTCAGCGATCGGCTGCAACAAAATCATGAATTTCAACGATCGGATAAAGAAAAATACTGAATTTCGTCGATTGGACGCGAAAAAATCATGAATTTCGTTGGTCGGACGTAGAGAAACCATAAATTTCTTCGATCAGACATGAAAATATCCTGAATTTCGTTGATCGGACGTAGAGAAACCATAAATTTCTTCGATCGGACACTGAAAAATCATGAATTTCAAAGAACGGGAGCGAAAAAATTCATAAATTTCTGCGATCGGGCACGAAAAAATTATGAATTTTGTCGAACGGGGGCGAAAAATTCACGAATTTTAGAGTACAGTAAGGATATCAGAAAATCCTGCATTTGGCCGGTTCTTTTTATGCAGAATGTACGCGACGCTGCGGCGGGCGCCGCAGACTAAAAACGGCAAACTTCGTCGAAGAATTGTGAGAAAAATGCGAAATTTAAAGATCGCGAAAAATGGCTAATTTCGCTGACAGGTCGCGAAAAAAAATGCAAATTTAATCAAAAGGCTGTGGAAAAACGTGAATTTCGCCAGAAGGCCGTCAAAAATACATGCGTTTCGTTGAAGGATCGCAGAAAAATATGAATTTTGCCGAAGGGCTACGGAGAAAAAGCCAATTTCGTCAAAGGATCGTGGAAAAAATCTGTTAATTTCGTCGAAAGATTACGAAAAAATGGCAAATTTTGTCGAAGGATCTCGAAAAAACAGAAAATTTTGTCGAAGGATCTCGAAAAAACGGAAAATTTTGTCGAAGGATCTCGAAAAAATGGAAAATTTCATCCAAGGATCTCGAAAAAAAAGGTAAATTTCGTCGAATTATTTCGAAAAAACGGCAAATTTCAGTAAAGTATCTCAAAAAAAAAAACCTGCCAATTTTCGTCGAAGGATCGCAGAAAAAATGCGAATTTTGTCCAAAGGCCAAAAGAAAAAAGACGAAATTTATCAAAGGATCTGGGAAAATGGCTAATTTCGTTGACAGATTGCGATAAAAACGCAAATTTTGTCAAAGGGCTGCGGAAAAACTTGAATTTCATCAAAAGAATATTAAAAAAAAAGTTTCGTTGAAGGATCGTGAAAAAAAAAGCTAATTTCATCAAAGGGCCACAGAGAAATGCAAATTTTGTCAAATGGTCGCAGAAAAAAATGCCAATTTCATCAAATAATCGTGGGAAAAACTGCTAATTTCGTCAAAGAATCACAGAAAACGTGCAAATTTCGTCAAAGAACCACAAAAAACAAACAAAAAAAAAAACATGAATTTCGTCAAAGGATCACAGGAGAAAAAAGAAACGCTATTTTCGTCAAAGGTTCACGAAAAAGAACGTGAATTTTGTGAAATAGTCCCGGAAAGAATGCAGCATTTCTTTAGAAAACAGCAGACGTACAAAGTTCTATGCTTATTAATATAGGCATAGTTTTTAATCTGAAACAATATCCTGAACTAACTTTTGAAAAACGGTTAATCCGAACCCAATTTGCAAGGATCTACACTCAGCCTGAAATCGACTCTAATGAAAAGCAGAGTTAATCCGACCTGCAACAGGAATAATTATTGCCGAGAGGGGATTTTCTCCCCTAACCCCTCTGCTGTAACCTTTCAGAATATTTGCTGTGAATTTCAGAATTTTTTTTTACTCGGAAAGGCTGATAAATGCTGATGCCTTAATTAATTAGCACTACAACAGCAGCAAGAATAGATTTATATGATATATTGCATATTGCAGACTATTTTTGAAAACATTATTAGCGTTGCAGACACTTGAAGATAGTTCTGCCACTGGGGCGAGTGCTTATTTTCACCTTTAGCAGAAAGTCTTTTATGCATCACATCTTTGGGTCCACACGTGTGCATGGAAACATAACAGCATCACGCTAGCAACTGAAGTGGTCCTTTTGCTAAAGTTTTCCTTTTTGGTGAACTTGTTTTGTTTGCTAATTACATATTTTAAAAATGAAGAGTATGTTTTTATGGGAAATTTTGTGAAGTTGCTATTTTTATTATAATAAAGTTTGTGAAGGGGTCCTGTTTTATTAAGAAGAATTATTTGAAAGTGTGCTAAACAGGCCCCAAATTTTTCCTGGATCAACCCCTTGAGTGTGTAATTTCATTATTTAAATGTAGGGCTGTTATGCTGCATATGGTTAAACAAATAATTAGTCTTGGGATACCATTTCATTGGTAAGTAATTTATTTTATTTTTTAAAATGTAATTGATGTATACAAAGCTATTATTAAAAAGAATTGCTCTGTATATGGTTGAGAATCTTCTATGCTTTAAGCAGATTCATATGTTTTGTTATGTGTAGAAGTGTAGATAAATTTTATTTTCATGTCAATTTCTGTATTGTTTACATTCTCGCCTGTCAAAAAGTATGACTTTCTCTAGAATAATATTGACTCTAGCAGATGGGTACGGTGCAGTGCCAACATCCTTTTTTAACTTTATGCACCTGGCAGAACCCAAAATTGTACAATTAATGATGTTGAAAATATAAAATTTTTGCCTTTTTTTATGAAGCTGTAAGAACAGAATTAATGCCAAAATAGTAGAATTTTCACTTTTATTTTTCTTGTGTTCCCTCATAATTTTTCAGTCTGGAGACCCCAAATGATACTTAAACTGTAAAATTTCTGCCTTCTATTTTTGGGGTCTGCAGGAATAGATATGGAGCCAAATTAAATTTCCTTTCGCCCATATTTTGGTATAATATATATTTGATATTGCACCCCATATTTGGCATAAAATATTTTGGTCGACATATCAACATAATATGTTTGGATTCAACTGATAGATTTTTGTGTGTGTTGTTCAAAGTAAATTTTGGAGATTTATGAGATTTCAACTGTTGTTTCTATCTAATACCTTCAAATTTAACTTTTTGATTGTAATTTACACATACAAAAATATTTTACGTACAGTTGTTGCACAGTTTTGACGTAATTAAATTTAAAAAATTTAATGCATGTTGTGTTTTTGTGTGAGTGTGCATGGATTATCTGATAAGAGGGGGAGGATGTTCAAAATATTTTCAGGCTTGATTAATGCAGGGACAAAGTTCTGCAAGCATTTTATAAGAGTATTTTTGCCTTATTTAAAATTTAAAAAATCCTGCGTTTAAAAAAGTGACACTTATACTAAAATATTGCTGGAAGTTTGCCACTGCAGTAACTGGGTCCTGGTCTTGACTACCTATCATCATAGCTTACACCCATATCCAAAGAAATGAAACGGGGGAAAAAAGAAAGAAAAAAAAAATTGGTTGATATGTATATCATATGCTTCAAGGTCAAACAGGAATGTACCAGTAGTTCCAGTGTTTCTAGTTACGGTTTTTTAAATTCCAATTAATTGATTGCTGCCACTTTTTAAAAATAGTAAAATTTCCTTTATTTAATAGCAAATTTAATAAAGCGACTATTACTATTTCAAAACAAATGTCAGCAATGAAGCAATCTGAATAATAGTAGGAACCAACAGGCAGTATTGGTACTTTCACCATCCCGGAGTCAATCATTTTTTCCATCAGCTCTGCTGCTCTGCTAAAAAGAAGTTTTTTTTTTTAGAGTGTGTGTGTGTGTGGGGGGGGGGGGGGGGGGGAGTACTTTGAGAAAAGTTGAAATCTAAATTACAATAGATGTTACATAATCAGTGTTGAATTCAGACATCTTTCCCCGGGAAGGAATTCTGGGCTTCAGGGGGGGGGGGGGATTGCACTTTTTAACCATTGAAAGTATAAAATCTCAAATCTTTCGACGGGGACATTTCAATGCTCCAGGGGGGGATTCCCCACCCCCCAGGTCACCCCCTGAATTCAACACTATATAATTATTGCCCTGCAAACATTTGCATAAGAATTAGAACGTTTTAACTTTTATAATTTGTTTTTCTATTTTTGCATTTTAGCAAAAATTTTGCTAACACATTTTCATACATTTTTTAAAATACTTTTGCAAAATGGGAAAAAAAACCCCTAAAAATTAAGGTTAAATGTTAAATTTAAATTTTAAAACTTTAAAAAAGAAACGTTTGAAAATTACTACTTCTCCCTTTGAAGATTTTTTATATAAGGAAATTTCTAAAATGTTTAAAATACTTGGAAATGTTCACAAATTAGGTTCTTTCCAACTATACCAACAACATAATACTGTATGCTAATGTGCTATTTATTTTAACCTTGACCGTGCAAATGATTGCAAGAGTATTTTTGCCTTATTTAAAAAAAAAAAAAATTCTGCATATAAAAAGTACAGATTTTTTTTTGTCTAAAGGAAAAGTAAAGGCATTACAGACAAAAAAGTGAAAGAAAAGTACAAGTTTTTTGCCTAAAGGAAAACTGAAGGTATTTCGGATAAAAAAGTGAAGGAAAAGTACAGGTTTTTTACAGACTTATATTGTATTTCAGATAATACCTAATAGCGGTCCACTGTGTCCCAGAAGTGGGGCACAGTGGTCCACTTTACGGATGCATATAAATTTTTTTTTTTGAAAAATATATTGAAAACTATGTTATGAGAAAATTATGATAAATGTATAAAGGTTTAATGAATATTCAAAAATATTTTCATGCAGATCCGTTTGTCCATTAAAGAGAACAAAATTTTTAACTGAAAAAGTGTTCCACTGTGTACCAGTCTCCCCTACATTTAATATTTAAAATTATCATCTAAATCTGCCACAATAGACTTCATTATGAATTGCTTATGAGATTAAAAATTTGCAATCCCTTTCGCATATATAGATATATATATATATATATTCTCACAAGCTACAAAGAAAAAAAATTTTTTTTTGGGGGGGGGACATCAGATTTTTATATAAATTGTGAAAGTAACAGGTATGTATACAACTGGGAATGTTTAATTGAAAATTAGCCAAATGAGGAGACGGAGAAATGGAGAGAGTTTACCAGCTAGTTAAATTAACTACAGAATTCTAGAGGGGGGGGGGGGGTAATCACTTCCATTCTGCTCCTAAAAAATACAAGTTGAGAGTCTAAAAACAGCCAATGAATTTTCTCTATATTATTTGTAATATTTATTGTTTTGTTTTAAAGAAAGTATTGGTAAACAAAAATAAACATTGATTACGCCAAGGGTGTCTGTAAAAACAACAGAATTATTCAGGTCACTTAAAAGAAACGAGGTTCTCTATTTTAATGAACTACAGAAAATTTGCAAAAAAAAAAATGCAGGTGTGAAACTACAGAGAATCTGCAGAAAAAATGCTGTTGGGAAACTACAGAAAAAATGCAGTTGGGAAACTGCGGTGATTTGGCCGATTCCACTACAGAATTTTTGAGGTAGATACAACTACAAAATTACTGCAGAATTTTTGAGGTTGATACAACTACTAAATTACTGCAGAATTTTTGAAGTCGATACAACTACAAAATTACTGCAGAATTTTTGAAGTCGATTCAACTGCAAAATTACTGCAGAATTTTTGAAGTCGATTCAACTGCAAAATTACTGCAGTAATTTTGCAGTTGTATCGACTTCAAAAAAACTGTAGTCGAATTGGCCAAATCACCGCAGTTTCTCAACTGCATTTTTTTTGCAGATTTTCTGCAGTTCATTTTTAGCTGGGTATAAAGCAGCGTAATGAAACAAAGTAAAAATAACAAAAAAAAAACGCAGATAAATTGTTTTTTAGTCTGAAAATAAATCCAGACATTGCTTTTTTTTAGTAGCGAGAGGGGGGGGGGGTGTCTTGTTTTGAGATATGTTCGCAGAATTTACATTCCGATTTATTTGAAGACCTAAAACTAAATATATGTTATAAAGACATCTGAATAACTTTACATCCGTTATTCTCCTTCGGAATAGGGGTAATAATTCTATGATTAAACCTATTCTGGTAGTTCATTTGAAATTTTACAATTAAATCATTAATGCCTCCTGGCAAGAAAACTTGCCATTTGACATTTATTATTTATTATTATTATTATTATTATTAGATTTTTTTGCACACTGCTAGCGATTAGGAAATAATCTTGCCTATCAGAAAACCATAAAAATAACTTGTAATTTTTTTTCAATTAGCCTGTTTAATCGAATAGATTTAAATACGAAAGTTATAGAAGAAATATTGTAATTTTTTCTTCGCAATAAACTACCAATATAAACCTTAGCTATTAATCCATGTTGAAACAGTTTGAAGAGACACTTGAAAATGCCCAGCTATATAACGAAAACTTCTTCCAGCTTGCCACATGCCAATTATTTGGCCTTTCGTTGCTTCAGTTAATTGTGGGGCCATTTTGTTTCAGCAAATACTCTACACATATGCATTTATAATAAACTTCACTTCAAACATATATACTGCAGAAAAAACAATATAGCTTTATTAGACTGGAAAAGAAGCTATAAATCCATTTAAAGGTAACAAAAATGATTAAGTTTTTTCTAAGGTAGAACTGATCATATTTTTCAAAAATGAGCTTTATTAATTTAAAAATAAAAGCGAAACTATTTTCCATAAATGAAAACATATATCTCATGCAAATACGTTTTACGTAATTTTAATGAAAAATTTTAAAGCAGACATTGACAAAGTAAAAGAAATATATATATATATATATATATATATACTAATAAAGGCTGGGGTTCTGGTGCCTCGCTATCTTATATCTTACTACAATCACAGGTCGTTGTCACAGTTGTTTAACGTAAGATCACGAAGCATTGAAATACGGTATACGCATTGTTTATAGTGTAAGACAGACTTAATCTCTAAGTTTATCAAGTCACTATAATCCCAGCCTATGAGTATAATATTTTCTCAAGGAGGAATGAGAGCTCTCCGACCTGAATATCGATTCTTACCACTAAATTTTAATAGTATTCTCCAACGTATAGAATTTCAGAAATTTTGTCCTTGAATAAGGTAACAAATACTATTAAAATTTAGTGGTGTCAATCGGGATTTCGAGTCGGAGCGCTCCCATCCCTATTCAAACTATGCTTTAATGCACATCATAGACGGCCCCTTAAAGCAGCATTTTGTCGTTTTTTAAGCATAATTTGAAAACTACTTGGAAAAAAAAATTGAAATTTTGAATACACATAAAGCAGGACATAATAAATATAAATCCATCAAAAAAATTGTAGGTTGCAATTCATAATTTTTTCGAATATTAATTTCATAATTCATAATTCATATTATAAAATTTTAAAAATTACAAATTTGACGTAGTTATGTTTGGGTTTTTGAGTTTTATAACCAAACAAAACGTTAGCACATTAGGATTATAATTTCAGGAGATATTAATAAAAATATGAAAATGTAATTTAACACTAGAAGCTCTAAAATTTGAATGTTTATAACTCAAAAACTTATCATCCAAATGACTTAAAATTTTGTATCTAGGCATAGTTTGAACCGAAGATTTAAAATATCATGTCAAAAGTGGGTGTTGCCATTGAAAAAATTAAAGTTTAGGCTGCTTTTAATATGTAGATGGCCCCTTAAGCAAATTTTAGATACATCACTTAAAAGTAGACTTTATTTCCAATCGTTTGGTACCAGTCACGTCCTTCTACTATAATTTGTTGCACAGTTAGTGGGGGGTGTTCCGTTTTTTTTTTCCACGACTGTACCTGGATTTCTCAAGAGAACAGCAGTCATTGGTAGAGTTCACAAGTGGGTTCTTGCTTCCTGGGCACATATTTAAAAAAAGTGTGATTAATTTAGTTAGTTATAACTATAGGCTGTTGACATAATGCAAATGCAGCCTATGGAGAAAAAGTCAACGTTCATTTTTAGCAGCAAGTTGCTGAAAGAGGATGTCTTCCTCTTAAGGTTGTTGATACAAGAAGTGATTTTTTTCAGTTCTAACGAAATTTTCGTTCTTTTCCCCCCAGAGGGGTGTAAAAACATTACCTCCTCCTTTTTGGCTCTATATCCAATGCTGATGTTAGTTGCCTACTTCCATACCCTCTCGAAGTACTTTCACTGGTCGCCGTGTCCATCTGATTACAGCAACGCTTCTCATTTGCTCCTGCCATATTTCGTATGTCCGACACTCATACGTGACTGCCCCTCTCCTTGTTAACAGGGATCGTCAGTTCGATGTTTATCGTTGTAAATTTTATGACCCTCGAGATTGCCGGTCATAAATCCCTGTTTGTCCACAGCATTGCGGAACTGTCAAGTTCGGCGCCTGTCTGCGTTCTGCCATCGTAAACACGGCCACCCATATAGTTGCCGTTGTTTTGATTACTATGTTATGCGGGATATACCACTAATTTAGGTTCTATCCAACATTATCCCCCCGCTTGAAGAAAAAAATGTAATCGGAGAGGACATTTTTTTTGTAAATTTGTTTCTGGCAATTACTGTTCAAGTAGAGTGTCCAAGCTGATTCTAGAAGATTCAATGACAGACTCGTATAAAAGGGACTTGACACATCAGCCCTGAGGAGCTGGAGGCAAATTGTTAATCTCTGTACAAAGTCTGCAGAAAATGTGAAGGTTCGATATAGAACACTGTAGAAAGTTCATAAAGAATGAGAAAGAGCGATGTGTTGAACGCTGGGAAAGTTCATAGACAATGAGAAGGTACGATGAGGCGAACACTGTGGAAAGTTCATGGGCAATGAGAAAGTATGATGAGGCGCACATTGTGGAGAGTTCACAGACAAGTGAGTCCTTTGCCATTGGAAGGCGTCCTTTGACATTGTATCATTTAACTTTGAAGTGGTGTCCAATATTGTCATTTACTGACCCAGTACTGAACAGCCAAAATATATACAACCAAAACGCCAAACATGCCAAATTATGCGAAATGCTATGAATATAGCATAATTTTGTATACAATTTCACCGAAAAGTAATATAAATTAGCATACATAAGCATACATAAGCATATAAAAAAAGATTGGCAGTCACTTGCATTTTAGACAAAGTAAATAACATATTTATACAATAGAAAAAACAATATGGGAGGATTACAATTCAATGCCATCTACTATATGTGAGAAAGAGAAAGTATAATGTATTCATTTTCTTTCTTTCTTTCTTTCTTTTTTTTTTATATATATAAAATGCAAACAGTTCAAAAATTGATATTATAATAAACTTACGTAAAGAAACAATTTATTATTCACATTATTGTTTTTTTTATATATATAAAAGTAAATATATATATATACAAATCCGTCAAATTATTAATTAACAGATAATGAATTGAAATAGAAGAGGAAAGGCAAAAAGAAAAAAAAATGAATTATTCGTTTTCATTTGATAATATTTATTTCTATTATTATTATTATTATTATTATTATTTTTTAATTTTAGCTGAGTATGCAATAGCTTGTTTCCTGATCATTTTTAATTATTAATAATCATTGAATATATTATGCCGTTAACCTAAGAAACTTATAAAGGTTTTTGCCTGCATAGTTTTGTAATCTATGTCTAAAAACTTTTCATTACCTCAATATGCTGACACATAAAACGTTACGTGTTGTATATTTCCAATATAAAATATATGATAAGATATAGTTATATATTCATGATTATTATCTTTTTTTTTGTGAGAAGTAGGAATAAATAATTTAAAATGGCAAAAATGTTTTTTGTTTAAATACCGAAAACCCTTTTGAATTTGTTTATAATGTAGCTAAACAGTGTACTGTCCTATGAAACAAATATTATAGGTGTAGTATTTAATGCTAAATATAAAACATAAGTTGCCCCTGTAACAGAATCAATCCTTAATTTCCCTGTAAAAAAAGTATAATACTTGTTTTTCCCTTTTTTTTTAATTATTTTGTGGAGTTACAGATTATCTGTACCCTTTAACTAAATACAAATTTGGCTCAATGTTAGTCCTGGGTGACTTGTACCTTTGACTTTTCCCAGTATACAATTATTTTTTAAACATAAATCTATAACCAGTATGACCCCAAAAAATTTTTTTGAGCTTCAAAATAAATTCTTGACTAAATTCTTGGAGAGAGTAAGAATAAAAAATTTATTTACAAATTTTTCCTATATTATACACTTTGTTATATTTCCTCCGTAGATTCTGTATCAGAAAGCGATTGTGTAGACTGATCGTCTATGTCCTCGTTACATGGTGTTGCATGCTTGGGTACGGATAGCAAATCAATGTGTCTCTTAATGTTGCTTTTATATACCCCTGATAAATCGGACATTAAGTAATTGTGATTTCGCAGTTTTCTGATTACTTTCATTGGTCCGTCCCACTTTTTTGCTAAAGCGTGTGGGTTGATGCATTAGACGTAAACAATTTGACCAATTTTTAAATCCTTTACCGTTTGTAAGTCCTCATCGCGAACGTACTCTTTCATTAATTTTTCCTGATTTACCAGTGCTTCCATTCTGATTTGTTTAAGATGCTCCATTCGATTTTTAACATATTGTTTGGTTGCAATATCCTCCGAGGGAATATGCGTTGTGAAAGGAGTTCTTAGATTTCTAGCAAAGAATAATAATGAAGGTGGGAAACCTGTTGCTCTGTGTTTAGATGTGTTATACATTAATTTAAAGAACTCAAGTCGGATATCCCACTCTAGGGTATTATGACTCATAGCAGTGAGTGAACTCTTCAAAATTTTATTGGCGATTTCTGCCAGGCCATTCGCTTTTGGCCTGAACGGGCTTGAGAAATGTGGTTTTATCCCTAGAGCCTTCATGTATTCCGTGAATACATCACTGCGAAAATAACGTGCGTTGTCTAAATAGAACTCTTTTGCTAGACCAAACATCCCGAAGTATTTATTTAACACATTCAAAATTGTTTGTGATTCCACATTCCTTAGTGCAACCGCTTCTAAGAATCTTGATGTGGAGTCAGTTATAGTTAGTATAAATGCGTTCTTTCGAAATGTTACTGGCAGTTTTCCGCATATATCTATATGCAGCCTACTCCCAATTTCGTGATCTTTTACTACCCTCTTTATAGGAACCTTGATGGTTCTGTGCTGTTTAGCTGTCTGGCATGCAGTACAGTTAGCACAAAAAGTTTTAATATCTGTATACATACCGTGCCAAAAAAGTCTGTCTTTTATCGACTCGTAAGTTTTCTGAAAACCAAAGTGCGGAGCATGTGCATCTTCCATGATAACAATTTTAAGAGTGTCTGGGGCAATTAACAATTCTTTGTTGTTCTGTCCCGGTTTTAGAATGAGCATCCTGTTCGTGTTAAGTGTGTATCTATTTGTGGTTTTGTTGTTTGTACCCGTTATAATTTTGTCAATAATTTTCTTTAGTTTTTCATCTCTGTGTTATTCGTTTTTTATATTTTCATTTGAAAGTGCAGCATTGATTTTAAATAAATTATTTTGTAAATTGTTATCTGCACTTATGTTGTTGATGTTCCTGGAAACATAGTTAGCTGGGTTGTTTTTGCCCTCTATATACTCAAACGAGTAATTATATTCGGCTAAGTCAGTTAACCATCTTTTGACTATGTCTGATTGCGTTTCAAGGTTTAAATGTCTTGTGTTTGATTGCGAATCAGTTTGTATTGTAAATTTTCTGCCCCATAGAATGTGGTTGAAGTGTTTTACTGCTTCATGTATGGCTAATAGCTCGAATTTCACACTCGGGTAGCTTTTCTCAGGTTCTTTGAGTTTGCGCCCAAAAAATTCAATGGGTACCAAATTGTCCTGATGTCTTTGAGCCAAAATGGCTGATATAGCTACTTTTGAAGCATCACAAATTAATACAAATTCTTTTGAGAAGTCAGGTGGTTTGAGAGTTGGTTTTTGCATGATATTTTGTTGTATGTTACAGAAGGCTTTTTCTGCATTTTCATTCCACTTGAATTTCACTTTCTCTTTTGTAAGCTCAATTAAAGGATGAACTATGTCAGTGTATCTGTGAATCAGTGATCTAAAGCAATTCGCCAGTCCTAAAAGTGATCTAACTCCTTTTTTTGATTTTGGTCTGATGAAGTTCTGGATTTTGTCAATATCTTTTTAGCCGGAGAATATCCCTCCTGATTTAGTTGGAATCCTAGGAAGTCTATTTCCTGTTTACAAATTTGCATTTTGGCTGGCTCAATTGTAAGGTTGTGGTTGATTAATGCCTCGAGTACTTCCTTTATAAGTTGTAGCATTTCTTGAATATTATTCGTTGCAATAATAACATCGTCCATAAAATAAGCGACTTTAGATTTGTCAAAGTGTCCTAGGACTTTGTCAATCAATTCGGCGAAATAAGCGCTACTATTCTTTGTGCCAAAACTAAGCCTTAGTGGGTTAAATTTACCAAACTCTGTTATGAATGCTAACTTTTTTCTGTCTTCTGGTCTGAGGTTTATCTGGAAAAAGGCACTGTGTACATCAAGCACAGTATAAAATTGTTTCCCACTGATATTATATAAAATGTCTTTGATATCTGGTATTGGATAGTTGTAAGTCTGTAGTATTTCATTTAGGAGTCTATAGTCAATTGCCATTCTGTATTTTTGCTCTTGTTTATCTTTTTGTGTGTGTTTCTTCTTAACAAATACTACAGGAAAAGAATAGTTTGAATCTGATTTTTCAATTATGTTTGCTTTTAGTAATGTTTGTATTTCCTTCCATGCTGTCTCCTTTAAGGTTTGGGGCAGTCTATATGGTCTTGTTTGTACAGGGAAATCGTGATTTAATGTGAATTTGGGACATACAAGTGAACTCTCACCTAACGTGTCATATGTTTTAGAGAAAGCGTGAGCTTTGCTCATTAATAATTCTTTGAGTGTTTCTTGTAAGTCCTCTGTGAGATGCTCTAAATCAAAGTCATTGATGCTAAGTTCTGCCTCACGAAGTTGTCTGACTTCCTGAATGCTTAGTTGATTGATCTGGTGAATTTTTCCCTGATCAATATCAATGTCTGAGTCATCTTCTTTGCATTCTATGTCTGTGGTGATTTTGACTATGTTAGTGTTTTGTTTTAAGTAAATGTTTTTATCCGTATTGTTATGTATTATAATATTTATTAAGTTGTTGCGTTGCACCTCATGAATTGATGTTTGTATAGTATACTCGGTATTGTCTCTAACCGGCTCTGCTAGAATTATGTCCTTTTCATTAATTTGTTCATTACAAGTAAGAGTAATGATTTTTTTAGAGTGTGGGGTTAGAAATATTCTGAGCTTGTTCCTTGCGTACAATTTATTTTTTTTATTGTGTGCTCCCCCCTTTTTTTTATTGTTTTTTTTGGTTGTTATGAATGACATCATCGTGTTGAGCTGTGTTTTGTTGATTTTCAGTTGCTAGATTATTAATTTCTTCATTCTGTTCTGTAATGTAAGTGTTAAGTTGAATGACTTTGTTTTTTAGTTTAAGAACATTTTGTGAAAAGTCTAATGTGATGTTGTTACCCCTTAAAAAATCATACCCAAGTAGGATATGATAATCCCTATCAAATTCTTTTTTTGTCACATAAAATGTACAAGTGGTGCAAATGCCCTCTAAGCGAAAAGGAATTTTTATACAGTGTTTAAAAAAAAATAGTTGAGTTTGTTAGGGTTTTAATTTTAATTTGGGTACCTAGGTATTTAAATTTTATGTTTTCTTGCTTTATTTTGTCAAATATACCTGGGGACAGCAGCGACACAGCTGCTCCCATGTCACATAATCCTTTTAATTTTATATTATCAATGCTCATGTCAATTATGGGTAATTGATTATCTTTGGAATTATTGACACTGGCAATAGTTTTATTTAAAAAAATTCCATCCTGTTATGTTTTGTCCCTAGTATCACTGTGAATTGCACTTCCTTGTCCATTTACGTCAAGAAGAAATCCAAATCCCTGAGGATAACTGTGTGCATGAGAGTCTGAAATGTTAGGTGTATAAAATTGTTCGCTAGGCGTATTAAAAGTCCCGCTGTGGGGTGACTCACGCGGGTGTGTTTTATTATTGTTAGTAAGTCCCCCACTCAGTTTTTTGGTTGTTTTTTATGTTTCTCATCCGAGTTTTGGCTTGTGTTGTTTGAGTTTTTATAGTTGTATTTTTTATTGTTGTATTTTGATCCTGTTTTACCTCTGTACCTATCAAAATTACCCCTCTGTGCATTTGTGTTTTCATAATTTTGTCCATCATTGTTTGCGTAACTCTGCCCAAAATTGTTGCCAGAATTTGGCACAAAATTATTACTATGATTCTGACCAAAACCAATACTTTGAGTTTGCCCAAAGCCTGGGTGCTGCTCCAAATTCTGTTCAAAATGTTGCCCAAAATTCTATCCAAAATGATTCCCTGGGTTTTGTCCAAAATGATTACCTGGGTTTTGTCCAAAATTCTGTCCAAAGTGATTACCTGAGTTCTGCCCAAAATTTTGTCCAGAATGATGACCTGGGTTTTGTCCAAAATGACCCCCCTGCCAATCAATGCTTTGCATGGGGTAATTAGGAAGATGTAAATTTGAATTTTGTTTGGTATTGTTAGAAAATCTATTATTTTGGAAATTATGATTTTTGTATTGCGTTTTTTTTTCTATTTTGTAATTTGTTTGGTTACTTTTATTCCTTTGATTAAACCAACATTGTTCCGTTTCGTGAGTGTTGCGTTTACACAGCTCACACCATCTGGATTTGGCCTCCATTTTATCTTTCGCGTGAATTTTCAAATTGTTTAATTCCGTCATTAAAGTTTGAATATGTTCAGCGCTGTTTGCATTTAATTTTATCAGGCTTTCCACTAAATCGGATTCATTTTCTTTCTTTACCACGTTAATCTCCTCGAAGTTGCACGCGTTGTAAGCTTCTTCCATTTTGAGTGCTAAATTGCATGCTTCTGTAAAATCTTTCGGGGAGTTTTTGCGAACATCTAAACTAAAATCTGCTCTTAAACTATCCAGAAATCGCGTCAATTTTATTTAAATCAATAAATTTGGTGGACCCATTTTGACCTTCTTCGTTGCTTTTACTGATGTACGCTTTTGCTATTTCGTTGAATTCGGTAATGAATTCCTCTACAGTTTGCGATGGTTTCTGCTTAAGCGTAAAAAATTTGTTTTGGATTTCGGAAAATTTCGATTTGGATTGAAAGCATTCTATTAGTTGCTTTTTAAATTCTCCGTAATCCGTTTCACTGTTTAATTTGATGTTTGTCGCCAATTTTTCCCTCGCGTTTGCAATCAATTTTGCTTTCAGAATGATTAATTTACAATCATCTTTTAGCGAAGTTTGTGCGATTAATTTCTCGAATTCTTGCAGGTAAAATTCCACTCTATTTCCCTTTTTTCCGTCAAAAGTTGGAATCAACGACAAAATAGTGTCTACACTTGGTGTAGATTCCGCCATTGTTGCGTTTAGTATAGATTTCTCTACCTGATTTCGTTTATTTTTATGTTGATTTCTTGTTTTTGGTGACAAAATATCAGTTTGTCCCCTTTTATTTTTGTTTTTTTTTCCCCTGAATTGTTTGTTTGTATAGATGAATCGTTGAGATTTCCACTTTTTCTCTTAAATTTTCTTTTATTATTTGCCATACTCCAACGCAAAATAAAATTTGTAAGGCATTTTAACAAGAGATCAGATTATTACAAAATTTGTTCAATTTTAGTTATGTTTAATTTTACGTTAATGCTGCTGATATAAGTATTAATAATTATTTAAAAATCTAATAATTCCTACACTCATTCTTTCCTTTATTATTATTATTTTTTTTAATTAATCAGCAGTTTAGTGAAAAAAACATCTCAAAAATGAACTTTTTTTTTTCAATTGTTTACTTATAAGTATGCAAGAAATACATATAAAATAAATAGATAATAAAAGTTTATCAGCTTATCACTGGTATTATCATTAATTTTATCTTTTATTTTTACTTATATATATATTTTTTTTTCAAGGATTAGAAAAAATAATAGTTCATTTTTATCACTTTCAAATATATTTGCATGAATAAGTCAAATAAATATTTCAGAGACAAAAATAATATGCAATCTTTCAACAAAAATGGTCTAATTCTTAGGAATTGACCTTTGAAATCTTTATGTTTTCATATGAAAATTATTTGCTTGTAATTACAATCGCGACATATAAATATACACTATAAAAGACAATTTTAATTACGCAAATGCAAGGGAGTGCCAATACCTTTTTCTTATTTTTATGTATATCCCATACCCTAGGATCAGGATTTGACACTTTAAAACTGATATTATTTATCATTTATTTTGTATTATTATGTTATAATTGTAATTCTTATTATTATTCTTACTATTAATACAATTACCGAAATAAATTATATTAAGAAGTGTGATGTTAGATTAAAAAGGAAATATATATATATTAAATACTACTAGCAGAATAATATGAGAAGTAAAAAAAATATTTATTATTATTATTATTATTATTTAAATGGATATGTTTAGAGTAACTAATTATAAAATTTATGTAAATAATAACTTCTATACATTTGTTGAGTAAATTTATCAATTCTAAAAGAGAATATTGAATATAAATAAATTTAGCTTCTTTAAATATCAATCATTATTATTACTATTTAAGTTATTTCATTAAATCTAAAATCTAAATGCTTAATCCTGTACAAAATATTTAATTATCTAAAATAAGCTATAAATTAAATAATTAAAAGGGCTGGATATGGAGAAAGCTGAACACCAGAGAAATTCCTGTGTCACATGCACCAGTAATAATTGGGGTTTTCTACATGTTGGAGAGATTTAAAATTTAAATTATAAAACTTGCCGGGTGTTACTCGAACCCATAATAATTAGCTCCTCCTGTCAGAAACACACCAATTATTTTAGCGGCAATTTGAAGGCAAATTGTGATCGTGCAACCTGGGATAGATTTTGTATTAAATTAAGGAGTCGTACCGCGTTGTGTGATTTCGAAGAATCTTATCCTTATAGTTGACCCTCAAGCCCGCTGAAAAATCTTATTTAAAGTAGTAATTTAAACCAACATATATATTAATTTAAATAAACATCACACTGGAAACCATAATAAATGTTAGAGTCTTAATTAAGAGGAAATAAAAGAGTTTTATTTACAAAATATACAGATTGATAAAACATAAAATAGAAAGTAAAATAATTGTAAAAAGGTATATGCCTTGTATTTATATGCCTTGTATTATATTTCCTGGTTTTGGTTAAGTTATTACGTTATTATTTTAATTATTTAAGTTTAAGCATGATACCACATTTGATAATATTCTAATTTAATAAATTATGATAACAATTAAATTTTTAAGCATCCATGATCCTGGGATGGCAGGAGAAATATTATCTCCTCAATATTCATTAATTAATTAAAAAAGTTTTTACAGTAGCTGGGTAAATAATATGTACCTGGATTTCTCAAGAGAACAGCAGTCATTGGTAGAGTTCACAAGTGGGTTCTTGCTTCCTGGGCATATATTTAAAAAAAAAGTGTGATTAATTTAGTTAGTTATAACTATAGGCTGTTGACATAATGCAAATGCAGCCTATGGAGAAAAAGTCAACGTTCATTTTTAGCAGCAAGTTGCTGAAAGAGGATGTCTTCCTCTTAAGGTTGTTGATACAAGAAGTGATTTTTTTCAGTTCTAACGAAATTTTCGTTGTTTTCCCCCCAGAGGGGTGTAAAAACTTTACCTCCTCCTTTTTGGCTCTATATCCAATGCTGATGTTAGTGGCCTACTTCCATGCCCTCTCGAAGTACTTTCACTGGTCGCCGTGTCCATCTGATTACAGCAACGCTTCTCATTTGCTCCTGCCATATTTCGTATGTCTGACACTCATACGTGACTGCCCCTCTCCTTGTTAACAGGGATCGTCAGTTCGATGTTTATCGTTGTAAATTTTATGACCCTCGAGATTGCCGGTCATAAATCCCTGTTTGTCAACAGCATTGCTGAACTGTCAAGTTCGGCGCATGTCTGCATTCTGCCATCGTAAACACGGCCACCCATATAGTTGCCGTTGTTTTGATTACTATGTTATGCGGGATATACCACTAATTTAGGTTCTATCCAGCAGTACTTTTTTTCAGAATTTGTAGTATCTAACTCTAAATGTGTATATAAAAATATGCTTTCAAAAGAAATATTATTCGTGTAGTGTAGGATTAAAAAACATACATTTGAATTTTAATGATTATTGTCATTAAAAAGAATAGTCATTAATGAAAAGTACGTTTTTTCAAAATTTGTGGTATCTAACTCTAAATGTGTATATAAAAATATGCTTCCAAAAGAAATATTATTCGTGTAGTGTACGGTTAAGAAACATACATTTGAATTTTAATGATTAATGGCATTAAAAAGGATAGTCATTAATAAAAAGTACTTTTTTTCAGAATTTATCGTATCTAACTCTCAATATGTATATAAAAACATACATCCGAAAGAAATATTCGCGTAGTGTAGGGTTAAGAAACATACATTTGAAATTTAAAGATTAGTGTCATTAAAAAGAATAGCCATTAATGAAAATTACTTTTTTTTTTTTAGAATTTATTGTATCTAACTCTAAATATGTATACAAAAACATACTTCCAAAAGACATATTCGTGTAGTGTAGGGTTAAGAAACATACATTTGAATTTCAATGATTAATGTCATCAAAAGGAATAGTAATTGATGAAAAGAACTTTTTTGTAACGATTTTATGGTATCCAACTCTAAATATGTATATAAAAACATACTTCCAAAAGAAATATTCGTGTAGTTTAGGGTTAAAAAACATACATTTGAATTTTAATGATTATTGCCATTAAAAAGATCAGTCATTAATGAAAAGTACGTTTTTTTCAGAATTTGTGATATCTAACTCTAAATGTGTATATAAAAATATGCTTCCAAAAGAAATATTATTCGTGCAGTGTAGGGTTAAGAAACATACATTTGAATTTTAATGATTGATGACATTAAAAAGCATAGTCATTAATGAAAAGTACTTTTTTTTCAGAATTTATGGTATCTAACTCTGAATATGTATATAAAAACATATTTCCGAAAGAAATATTCGCATTGTGTAGGGTTAAGAAACATACATTTGAAATTTAAAGATTAGTGTCATTAAAAAGAATAGCCATTAATGAAAATTACTTTTTTTTTTTTTTTTTTTTTTAGAATTTATTGTATCTAACTCTACATACGTATATAAAAACATACTTCCAAAAGAAATATCCGTGTAGTGTAGGGTTAAGAAACATACATTTGAATTTTAATGATTATTGTCATTAAAAAGAATAGTCATTAATGAAAAGTACGTTTTGTTCAGAATTTGTGGTATCTAACTCTAAATGTGTATATAAAAATATGCTTCCAAAAGAAATATTATTCGTGTAGTGTAGGGTTAAGAAACATACATTTGAATTTTAATGATTAATGTCATTAAAAAGAATAGTCATTAATGAAAAGTACTTTTTTTACAGAATTTATGGTATCTAACTCTAAATATGTATATAAAAACATACTTCCAAAAGAAATATTTTTCGTGTAGTGTAGGGTTAAGAAACATACATTTGAATTGTAATGATTAATGTCATTAAAAGAATAGCCATTCAGGAAAAGTACTTTTTTCTTTTGAATTCACAGTGAATTTCTAATTACATGAGTTTTAAACACACATAATGATTATTAATAGCGAAAATCACTTGCTTACATAAAAAGCAATCTTATATTTATCTTTGTTTCACATTACTATTTTTTACCCTAAGCAAGAACGAAAAATCATGCGTCAAGCATAGATTATGTAACACTTTCCAACGCTTCCAAAATAATTTTACACATCATACCGTTTAATAAGCTGAAAGATAACATATAAGTAAACAATTTGGAAAACGCATAACATATTTAAACACATAATTTCAGGAATTTCCAACGTATACAATATTCGGAAAAATATCCGAATACTTTTATTCAGCCCTGTATATGATCTATAGATTTGTATATATACTACATAGGACGCTAAATTTTAGTTCAGTTAAGAAACGCGAAGCACAGTTTAAAATTCTCCTTCTGGAGTTTCTGTCAATAAACGGAAATGTGTTCGCGAACTTTTGTGCTTCCCTGTATAGGATATACAGAATTTATACACACTACGTAATAAACAAAAAGTGAGTTAAATTTAAAATCGCGTTCAGTAATTTAAAACGCACTTCTAGGAATTATTGTTAACAGACATCAGAAAATTCTTTTGTGTGTCCCTGTAAATAAACGATGACTTCTATACACACAATATTCTGTGGTAAGCATCTTGTAATGCACCTGAGTGATATATATATATATAAATTTCAATGTGTTTAAAATAGTGAAACATTATTTAAATAAACCGCAGACGATTTTTCTCCCTAGACGTAATGTAACGGAATTCTTTTGACTGTCCCTGTAAAATAACTATAAGTGCTATGCACACCCTATTCCATATTAAGCTTCTTGTAATACACCTTAGTGATATTTATCAATTACAATGTGTTTGAAATTGTGTAACATCATTAAAATAAACCGCAAATGATTTTTCCCCATAGACCGTAATGTAACGGAATTCTTTTGAGTGTCCCTGTAAAAAAACTATAAGTGCTACACACTTCAGTTGAAATAGGGAAAGTGCTGCAGATAACGACAATAACATATAAAAATTGCAAGGCAATCCGAGCATATTTACGGGAGTTAGAGCACGGACAGACGGCAGACAGCCAGACGGCAGACGGCCAGACGGCAGACGGCCAGACAAACCGAAGTCATAAACACTTTTCAACTAGGTTGGAAAGTGTTAAAAATTGTTTTCCTATTCAGCTTGATTCAGCTGTCTCTCCGCTTGAAATTTACATTAATTTTCTTTACGAAATGCATACATTTGAATTTGAAAGAGTTAACTGAATATAAATTTCAGTAAAAATGAAACAAATATGATGAAATTCTTAATAAAAATATTTCTTTCATTTTACGTTCAATTTACACTCGTTTTGACATATTTAATTGACTATTAATGGAAAAATTCTGTAACGTATATAAATAAAAAGAAGCTTTTTTTGTTTCACAATATTTTCTTTTCAAAATCTTATATGATTTTCATTGTGTTTGTTCAGCTTGAAATTTAAAATTAATTGATTTTAAGAAAGATACTTTTGAATTTCAATGAAAAAACTGAATATAAATGACAGTAAAAAGAAGGGACATGTAATGAAAAGCATAAGGAAAACACTTCTCTTCTCTTTGCCGCATTGAATTGCACTCGAGGTTTATCATATTTAATTCGGTAAGTGACAAAGAAATATGGGTATATGATAAATAAACGAGTTTTTATCATTCTAAATGAAAACGTATATATTTTTAAGTATTAAATATTTATTTTTAGGGTTTCGGTCATCTCACGAAACCCTATTCGTCTCGCTTCTCTGTCTGTCCGTCACAGAGTCGGTTCTCAGAAACTCTATGAGTTAGAGACTTGAAATTTTGTGTACTTACAGCTGAATACCTACTGTCACGCTGAAAATCACGAAAGTTTGAAAATGTCTTCATTAACACAAGATATTTATTAAAACCTAAAAACCTACTCATTAATGGGTAAAAATATTCAACTAAAGCGCAGAATTTATTTGAATTGTTGCCAATTTGTAAAATAGCGCATATAATAACATTCCCTTTCAATTAAAAAAAGTATTTACACGTGACTGAAAAACAGAAATAAAACTTTATAAATATAATTAAATAATCCCGTTTTAGAAGCAGTAATTGTAGAAAATTACATAATAAAATTATACTTGCGCGTGAATATTAAAAAGAGAAATAGTTAAATTATTACGCGTTCAAAGTAACATTAAATAGGATTACACTTACGTCATATTTAAAATGCTCAAATAACAATATTTTCAAACAGTTTCAATATACAAATATATTTACACGAGATATTGATTTATTTTGACAAAATATTTGACCTATTACTTATTTATATTTTTTATTTATATTTTCAATTTTCATCTTTATAATGATTAAAATATTTCATTGTTGGATTTTCACAATTATCTGGCCTAAATTAGCTAGCGTAATTTTGCTTATAATTAATGCCACTGTTGCAATAACTCGTATACAACTGTAACCGTAAAGAATATTTGACAATTTATTACCCGCGGCCGGCTAACGGGAAATTTCATTAAAATTAATTTATTAATTTATAATTAATTTTACAAAAAATGTTAAAATGTTGTATTGTCGTCGAAAACACACCTGTACACAAAATTTTTAGGATTCTAGCATATCAGGAAGTGAGAGAAAATTCGATTACAAATTTCCCTTTTTACATACAAAAACCTAGTTGAGTTAAATGAAAGTCCTTCCGGCCTGTACCGGGAGGAAAAGGTAGCTTTCCTATATCTTCGTTTTAAAATTGTAGGTAATGTTACTTGAAAGCAGCAAGCTAAAATCCAAAGAACCCGATTACAGATGATTCATTAATACTGAATTTCAATAAGAAATCCGCCAAATTAGTGGTCTATAGCCAAGTTAACTTCATTTATGGAGGCTTATTTTAGTCGCCAAATTTGGCGATACTTACACAAGTGTCACCAAGCTTGGCGAGAATTTGACGCTAACGGATATGAATATAATTTTATGTGTATAGTTGAAAAAATTATTACAACTACGAAAAGTAATAATTTGCCAGAAATCGCGGTCACTAAAACTCATAAATCAAACCCTCATTTTTTGTAATCTACTGTCTTGTATCAAAATGTCAGCCACCCTAGAATTTCAAACAGCTATATCTCAGCCAGTTTTTAAGATAGGGACCAAACAAAAAATGCTCCGGAATACTTGTATCAATACCTAACATTTAAATGAAAAATAAATTCGAATTTTTATTTTTTTGTACATTTTTTTTTTAATTTTAAGTATTTTAGTGGCCGCCAGTTTGGAAAAGGATGGCGGAGCAAGCTCTCCAACGAACGCGGTCGAGATAGGGTGAGCTTAATACACACACTTAGTTTTATTCAAATTAGTTTCGAAATACGAGTGCTATCGTATGATATATAAATCATATATATATATATATATATATATATATATATATATAATTATAATATCTTTGAATTTCAAAAAACATATCAAGTTCTTGTAACATTCTAATTAAATCTCCTAAGAGATAATTAGTAATAAAGTGTAGACAGAATACCACATAGTTAATAAATTAACAAGTGCAATCATAATTTTATCATAGCATTTGCTTCAATGGTAATTGGCCAAATATACTGAAAATATGAAGAATATTTAAAAAGAGAGAGAGAGAGAGAAAAATTATATAATAAACCATAAAATGTTAATAATTTGAAGTTGATATCAAGTGAATGCAAATGGATTTTGAAATGAAATATGAACTAAATAAAATGGAAAATTGGATAACAAGAGATTTAAGTTAGAATTGGCTATGAAAAAACACGTGTAGATATAATCATCAGTGTGGATGTATCCACACGTGTTTTAAAAATAATACAGTATTTCATAAATATACTGGCATTTATGCTAAGACCAGTATATTCATCCAGGTATACTGTATGATTACCAGAAAACAATTGGAAATAGTAAAATTGGAAATAAAAAACTTGTAAACAATAGATAAAATATCTTACTCGCAATAATTATCAAAAATTCCGTAAACATCACAAGGTCTACATTTATACCATTACGACCACATGGCGCACATGATGAAATATCATAATCTTGATGAGATAGTCTCTCTCTCTCTCTCTCTCTCTCTATATATATATATATATATATATATATATATATATGTATATATATATATCAACATTTGAACGGAGGGTGGTTTTGGGATCTGGGGGTCATGAACGGTAAAAATATACCGAAATTTTCCGGAATTGCTTTCCTCCAAACGGCTGCAATAGTTAGCTTTTTACTTTTTGTATTGAAAGATACCTAAAAGAGTGTAAAAAAAAAAAGAAAAGAAAGGAAAAATACTTCATTCGATAATATTTTTTATGCGTGTTTATGCACATACAATTTTTTTTAATACTCTGCTATTGATAAGTTTTCCTTTGTTTGAAATAGCGAGCTTCAACCGTGACACTCTATGGTGAGAATCTCATCATCTACGGAAATCATTTTTTCTCTAAGCTAAAAATATTATTAGGACATCCCTTTCCCTAAAAAAATGAATGTTTGTCTGTTTTCTTTCGCACTTAAACATTCAATTAAAAACGTCTCTTCTTAAAAAATTTGCGTATTCTGTTAACCTTTTCAGGAGCAATGTAATTCTGTTGTTGAAATGATTGATTGCCACCAGAATTTACGAACAAATTGTTTTGAAAAATTTAAATTAAAAAAAAAATTTCTTCATGCACTTTACAGAAGCAAAATTTTATTAATAAATTCTGGATGCCATTTAGCAGTTTGATAATAAAATTAAGTGGCATACCACCACCCTGCAAAGGGTTAAAGTAAAGGTTGGTACACCCTCATTTTCAAATGGTAATCGTATTGTTAATGAATTTTTTAGGCACAATCTAAAAACGATATATTCAAAACTGAGCAAAAAATACTCAAATCTGAGTATGTCGCACAGTTAAAATGGTTCCGAATCAAAATTACTCAAGTTTGAAACATGTATATCCTCATTTCTGAAAACATGCACACACTCAAGAAAAAAACATCATGTGCTCCTATTTGAGTATGTCCATTTTTCAAAAATCAGTATAAACTGACTTCTGTGTGCTCATTTTTGAGCATTTTCATGCTTCAAAAATTAGTTTAGACTGATTCTAATCATTTTTGAGTATGTACATGTTTCAAAAATGAGTTAGAACTGACCTCTATGTGCTCAGTTTTGAGTATGGGCATGTTTCAATATTCTCAGTATTTCTGGTATTTCAGAATTGAAAGCATTTGGTAGTCATATTTGAAACAAAGAGTTTCATAACAAAATGAAAACATCGATTTACTCAGATTTGAAAGTGTCATTTTTCTCAGTGCACGCAACAGTCCTTATGCCGGGAAAACCGGGCAGCTGCCTGGGGCGTTGAAAGTAGCAAGTTTAAACGAAAAATGACGGAGTTGACGAAATTGTCCTCAGTAACCGGTGGTACGTTTTAAGAGAGAGACGCATTAACGAGAGTTCACTGTATTTCGTTGAAATAAAAACTGATATTATTTAACAAATAAATTTAATAAAAGTTAGCTTTCCAAAATAACTTATACACTAAAATGAAATAAAAGTCCTTCTCGCCTGTACCGGGAGGAAAAGGTAGCTTTCATAGTCATGTTTTGAAATATTCAACCCATTTTTCTCAAAAACCCGAGGCTAAAATGCTTGGAATCCGATTATAGAAGATTCAATCTCGGTTTGCGTTAATATTAAATTTGAAAGCGGATTTCAGCATGAGCGTTACAGCATAACAAAAATCAGATTGTTTCAAAATGCCAGCCATCCTAGAATTTCAAACAGCCATATCTTAGCCATTTTGTAAGATAAAGAATAACATCAATTAGCAGCAAAACAAAAATGGGAACAAAACTAAGTCCTCCACATAGCCGTCCTGTCAGCAACGGCCAGCCGCTACGCGGCATCACTTCAGTGGCACTACGCGCCCCGGTACCAGGCACTAAACCCGTTTATGCTAGGGAAACCTGGCAGGTAGGGGCCTGGTCGCCGGTCTCAAAAAAAAAGATAAAGCCAAAACAAAAAATGTTCCGGAATCCTTGTATCACGATCTAACACTTTACGGAAACAACTTTTTCAATTTATAATTTTTTTTATACATATTCTTGAATTTTTTAAACAAATTAAAAAAGTTTAACTTGCCACCATTTTGAAACAAGATGGCGCACGAAGCTAGCCAACGAACTCGGTCGAGACCTTAATATGTTCTGTACACATGATCAGTTACATTTAAATCGGTTCATAAATACGAGAGTTACAGCATAACAAAATCAGATTGTTTAAAAAATTCTGCCACTCTAGAATTTCAAACTGCCACATCTCAGCTCTTTTTTAAGATATAGCCAAAACAAAAAATGTTCCAGAATCCTTGTATCACGATCTAACACTTTACGGAAACAACTTTTTCAATTTATAATTTTTTATACATATTCTTGGATTCTTTAAACAAATTAAAAACAATTTAACTTGCCGCCATTTCGAAACAAGATGGCGCACGAAGCTAGCCAACAAACTCGGTCGAGACCTTGATATGTTCTGTACACATGATCAGTCATATTTAAATCGGTTCATAAATACGAGAGTTACAGCATAACAAAATCAGATTGTTTCAAAAACTCTGCCACTCTAGAATTTCAAACTGCCACATCTCAACTCTTTTTTAAGATATAGCCAAAACAAAAAATGTTCCAGAATCCTTGTATCACGATCTAACACTAAACAGATTTTTTTCAATTTATAATTTTTTTGTACATCTTTTTGAATTTTTGAAAAATTAAAAATTTTTAATTGGCCACCATTTCGAAACTAGATGGCAGATGAAGGTGGTCAACAAATTCAGTCGAGACCTTGGTATGTCCTATACTCATACTTAGTTACATCCGAATCGGTTAATAAGTAAAAGGGTTACAGCATGACATACGTCATATATATATATATGTTATTACATTATTGGATGCTGTTTTAAAACAAATACTGTCTTAAGATAGATAATTGAACAAAAATATGTTAATAAATTTATTGTATTAGAATAATGAATAAAAGATGTATTAAAAAAGATGTATTAAAAAATAAATAAATAAATAAATAAATAAATAAAATAAAAAATAAATGAAACTTATTAATATTGATTAATTTATCACATAAATATTTGTACCTATCGATGACATATCACCATTTATATTACTGTGACACATTGCATCATATCTTAAGTTAATTTATAATTAATAAAAAATATATATAATAAAGATGCTGAGGAATTAATATTATTAATTAATTTTTGAAATTAATTAGTTACATTGAATGTGTAAACAAACTTTCTTAAAAATTAAATACTATATATATATATCAACATTTGAACGGAGGGTGGTTTGGGGGTCAGAGGGTGATGATCGGTGAAAAGATACCAAAATTTTTTGGAATTGCTTTCCTCCGAACGGCTGCAATAGGTCGCTTTTTGTAATGAAAGCTACCTAAAAGAATTAACTTTGACTAGGTTAATAAGAACTATACGCAGGCATGTTTTTTTTTTCAATGCTTAGCCTCTGAGATGAATAAAGAACCCCACCCCTCGGAAATTAATTTTCATAGAAGGGGGGAAATCATCAAATTGCATCCTATGATTAAATCAATTCATATCCCTCAAAGTTTTTTCTTTATTTTTTCATAATGTGCTTGAGTACATAATGTGGGTTGATCTGTATCACAGGTTTTGCGGTACTTGAGTTTTAACTTAGGTACTGCAGCTTTAAAACAAACTTTAATTAAAAAACTCTCTTTCTTATGAACATAATTGAAACAGTATATTATGAAAAAACATTTCATATTTTTCTTTTTTTTTTTCAGTGCAGCATTTTCCTGTTTGATTGTATGTTTTAGGAAAAAAGAAAATTCTTTTAGATTGTTTTATAAATGGAAAAATAATTAATACGGCATATGAGAAGGTTAAAATCATAGTGATGTAAGTCATATTTTCTACTAACCTTACTACAAAACTCTTTTTAGAACTAACCTTACTAACAGAACTCTTATGTTATTGGTTTTATTCAACACACTGTAGAAAAAATCCATTTGATTTCCAGTACAATTTCCGTATTTTTACGAAATTCCTTTTTTTTTTCATGAAAGTGATTTCGTGAATGCGTCAAAATGTATGGATCTGAGAATATCTTTGGCAGATAATGCTAAATTTTCAAAGCTGCATGATTTATTATTATTATTACACTGCAAAAGAAATAATAAAATAAAAAGTAAAAATACGAAATTCTACTGGTAAAATACGAAAATCCTTTTACAGTGCAAAAAAAAAACCATAGCTTTAAGAAATCGACAAATTAATTAGACTTTTAGCATTACTATCTGTAAAGGATATTGTTAGAGTACCGTCGGTAGCATAATTAATTTTCTATCTTTATAAATTCTTATATCAGTCTTCATATTTTAATATACATTTTCATCTCTTGATATTGGTAAAAAAGATTGGTTCAGCTTACCTGAGATTTTCCTTTTTGCGCAGAGAATAATCCACAGTAATACAAATATTTATTCCTTTGAATATTCATCGTGTCACTGTATTTGAATAAGAAATAATAGTGGGAGTAATGCATTTGCGTGAAGTAAGTAAGTATCCATTTATCTTTTGAATATAATATTATTATTGAAAATTCTTGGCTTTATATACACATTTAAATCGCGATTGGAGGCTGCATATAAGTGACCAATTTTACATTATATTTGGGATATATACAAGGGCGTCTTAACTATTCGGTAACATTTTAGATTCTGAGGGAGAATTGTTATTAAGTTCTCGCGCGGGGCATAAGCTGTAGGTTGAAGTAGGGAGGTCTGTAGAATTTCTCAGCTGATTAGTTTCGGCAGTCTCTGGTTTTATTCACTATGGTTTGCAGCTGCGTTTATCACTTGAAGTACTTATAGTTAATTGGGGTCTGGTTTTTAACATGTTCTAAGTGTTCTTTCGATCGTTCACAACACGTGGAGATTATTAACTGCATAAAAAGGTTTCTCCGTCACTCCCCCGTAATCTCCTGTGTGGGGAATGGTTGAAGGTTCAATTTCTTATGGTGTTTTTCGTACACAGGTTTGGGAGTGGGTTTGGTGAGGGTGTCGGCTATCATTTCTTCAGTGGGGCAGTATTGTAAATCAATTTTTCCTTCTTCTTTCATCAGTTTGATGTTGTGGAAACGTATGTCGATGTGTTTGGATCGCTTAGTATCTTTATCATTTTCAGTCATTTTTATACAGGACATATTATCCTCAAATATCGTGATTGGTAGATTTTGTGGAATGTTGAGGTCGCTAAGCAAGTTTGTTATCCAACTTAATTCTTGTGCTGCGTTGCTAGCTGAAACGTATTCGGCTTCGGCTGACGAAAGTGCACTGCAATTTTGCCTTTTTGTGATCCAGTAAATCGACGATTTTCCTAGCATGAATAGATTTCCTGACGTTGATTTACGTGTTTTCAAGTCACCAGCCTAGTCTGCATCGGCGTATGCTGTTAGGATGGGCTTGCTGTTTGCGTTAAGAGTTAAATTCAAATTTTCTGTAGTTTTAAGGTATGAAATTATTCTTTTCACTGCTGTCCAGTCCTTTTGGCGTGGTGTTTCGTTTCTACGACATAATATGTTGACTGCGGCAGATATGTCGGGACGCGTGATTGTTGATATGTAAAGTAATGTACCTGTGGCTTGTCGATATTTCGTGTTATTAGGTAAAAGATTATCATCGTCCTCAAGTCTGTTGAATCCGGCAATCATGGGTGTGTAATGAGGTTTCATGTCGTTTAAATTCAGTTTTTTCACTAGTTCGTGTATTTTATTGTTTTGATTTAGGTAATATGTATCGTTGATTTTATTAATGTTTATGCCTAGATAATTATTCACTTCTCCTAAGTTTTTTAGTTCATATTCTTTCTTAAGTTGGTTTATTGTTTCTTCGATATCACTGTCCTTTCCTGCTATCAGGATATCATCTACGTAAATCATGATATATATCGGATTTTCTTGATTTGATTTAAAGTACAGACATGGATCATTTTTGCTCTGTATGAAATTATTGTTTGTGAGTGTTTCCGATATTTTGGTGTACCAGGCCTTTGCGGCTTGCTTAAGACAGTAGATGGGCTTTTGAAGTTTACAAACTTTTCTCTCATCGCCGGGTTTAATATACCCGTCTGGTTGACTCATATAAACAGTTTCGGTTAATTCACCATGCAAGAATGCTGTGGTGATGTCAACATATTTCACGTTCCAATTATTGTGCAATGCGGAGAGGAGAAATGCACGTATTGTAGCGTGCGAAACTACAGGTGCGAAGGTTTGATCATAATCAATCCCGAATCTTTGACTATATCCTTGGGCTACTAAACGCGCTTTATAGCTTTGAACATTTCCTAAATTGTCCTTTTTTAGTTTAAAAGTCCATTTGGAACCGATAATTTTTGTTCCGGGTGGTGGATCTGTTAAAGTCCAAGTGTTATTTTTTCTTAGGCATTGGATTTCATTTTGTGTTGCTTTTATCCAGTTTTGTTTATCATTAGTACTTTCCATTTTTTCGATATCTTCCCAATTTTCGGGAATGTTTTCAGATGAACTATTTATGAGAAAAGCATATCTGTCAGGATAAACGCCTCTATTTGTCCTATTAGACCTTCTTGGTTCAATTGGTTGCTATATGGGGTCGGATGGTGTCTCCTCGCTGTCAAGTTTTATTTCTAAGTGATTTTTATGTCTATCCGGTTATTGTGTATTGTCATCTGATGTTTTTGTGCTGTTTTGTATCTCCTCAATGTTATCTGAGTGTACATTTTCATTTTCAAGGAATTTTACCGTTCTCGCTATTATAATTTGTTTTCCTTGTGTGTGAATTCTATAACCAGTCGATCTTGTGTCATAGCCTACGAACGTTCCGGTTTGCTAATATCCGAACCCTATAGCTTACAGCCACATTGGCGAGCGCCAAATGATTTGGCGATAAGACCGCTTTTTCGCGAATGCGCATAACCTAGCCAAACAGTTCAGTTCTTACGTCTCTACGCTTATGCAAAGCAATGGCCGACGGTGCAGTATTTTGCTACGAGAAACTAGAGATTAAAAAAATAAGAAAATAAATACCTAGCTCTACCACAAATCAAGCAGATATACGGTGAAAATACAGGTATGTGAAATAATTTCAGTGTTCTGTATATTAACGTATTATCCTTTAGATATTGACAAATTTTCAAGATAAGACAGACATGAGACAGGTCATTAGAATATCGATGTTCATAGTTGAGACTTTAATCTTGTGAAAATTAAAATAACATCGCACCAATTAACACTATCTGTAAGATACAGTTACTTTTATTTTTGGTTGCGAAAGCCTCTTTGAAGAGGCCGATTTGGTTATATATAAAGTTTTTGTGATGAAAGGCAAAAAACAAACAAAAATCTTCATAATTTCTACATTCCCCAAAAATATCGCTTTTTTTTAAATAGAGTTTTCCGTACTAATCACCCAATAATAGTTTAGTGATGCTACATATTAAAAATTATTAACACGACATTTTGACATTAATAAATGTGTCTTATCTTGAAAAAATTTTTTTTATAGAGATAATAATAATACAACACTGAAATTATTTCACATTGTGGTTAAATGAGAGTTTGTATGCAAGAATGTATGAGTATTGAGTGACTGAACAACCATTAACATAGAAAAGTTAGGTAAACATAAACTATTGGTAAATAGTAACATGAATAAAGAGTAACCTAATGTTTCAATGCAATTAATTTCTGTAACTGTAAATATAAATAAATGTATCATTATGCATAAACATGTACAACGGTCTTAACAGCATAATCACATTTTTTCCACCTATCTTGAAAAAATAAATACAGTAAAGTTTAACCACTGTTTATATTATATTTATTTATATTAGTAAAGTCCCCCCCTCTTTATTTTTAAGTGGGAGTCAAACCATTTAGAATATAAATTTAGGCTTAAAAATTCTGTCATAAATTGCAATGAGGGTTTCATTGAAAGTTGAATATTCATTTAATATTTTCAACTTGTCAGTGTATATTAGTATGAAGACTTTTAAAGTGTATTTCTGGAAATGTGGAGTTTGATTTGAATTTGGAGACTTTTTAAATGGAAGAATTGCACTTTATCTACATAATAGAAAGTTGTGACCATAACATTTTCTCATATTGCTGCTTTTGTTGATAGTGGCATGGTTTAGCCAAAAATTTTTTAAATATATTTATGTATAAAAATAATATGAATTATTTAGTAATAAGACTGTTTGGTACTTTTGTCTTATGGCGTCCTTCAAAGATAAATCACCAAGCGACCAAGATTTATCGCCAAAGTATAAAGCATGTGTGACAAAATAATATATAATCAATATAGCATTTTGTGACATATACAGGGGTCAATCCAGGAAAAATTTGGGGCCTATTTAGGGCCCCTTCACAAAAATCTATTAAATAAAACAGATTCCTTCACAAAAATCAGTTTGATAAAATGGGTCCCTTCACAAAAATCAATTTGATAAAATGGGTCCCTTCACAAAATTCTATTCCATAAAAACTTACTATTTATTATTTTGTGATATTTTAAAATGTGTAATTTGTAAACAAACAATATCACCAGAGAGGAAAACTTCAGCAAAAGGAATTAAAAAAGTTTGTTTATAAATGCTTGGTTCGAATTTGATTAACTAGATTTCATCTTTGGTTACAAAATGTTCTTTTTTACAAAAATAACCTTTACATTTCACAAAATAGGCCCCAAGATAAAAAAACCTGCATCGACCCCTGATATATGGCCAAGTTATAGTCATGTGATGTGTATATGTTGTATATATATATGTATATATATATATATATATATATATATATATATATATATATATATATATATATTATGTGACATGTGTATAAGTGACATAAGATGTGTAACATGTATAATGATCGTTGTTCAGGAGATGACGTCTGTCAATTATTCATGACGTAGTAGCGGACGAGTCCATTAGCTCTCGAACTGTCAAACTGTTATCGCAGTAAGCTGTAGTTTTCCATATATAAAGCCCTGTCGCATTTTTTTTCTTTGGTAGCGCAGCGTTTTTTCTAATTATTATGTTGTTCTAATCTTTATGAATTCTTTAGTTCCTAAGATTTAGTTTGTTTATTTCAGTTTTGTTGAAATAACATTTTTTTGTAAATTAACTTCATAGTTATAATAAATAATAAAAAAAGCTTCAGAATACCAAAGTATTGCTTGCCAAATCGCATCTTTTTACGCCAACTTTTTTTACCGATATTCTACTGGGGTTCTGCAGCTAAATTTGACTGGTCCTTTATGATACATGAGTAGTATTTTTTAAAAAAAATTCTGAGTATGTGCTGTAGGTAGACATGTCTTGTTAAAAGGAAATGCAAAGTTATGGCAGTAAGCAAAATATACTACTGTTTTTGTAATAAATGTTCTGAGACACTAAATTCCTCTAATAAACTTTTGAGTATTTTTTTCTAATCAATAAATCTAACTTATCTTGTTATATCTACATGGAGATGAATAAATAGTAAAAGAATGTTTTCTATATTTTTTATTTAGATTGGCTTTTATTTTGTAAATTAACTCTCAACTATTTCGCGTGCTTGTCATTACGATTATTCGTTAAGTTTCCATTTGTCAAAATTGCTTAGCATTAAAAAAAAAACTATACTTTTTTTTTAATTGCTTTTTGAGTAAAATAGAAATGGCGAATTGGCAGCTTAAATGAGTTAATTTATACATGAAAGAGTAAAGAAATAATCTTAATTTTAATGTTATTGTTAACGCTGTTAATTTTGCATGTTTGTCCGTTAAACATATTTTTTGCATGAATATGTTTACTTGAGAATTAATAGCATTCGAAAAACAGGTATTCCAAGCTGAGGACACTAAATAATACACTATAAAAACCCTTCGGAAACGTTTCTGAAAAATACGGGCAGCGAAAAATAATTTGTTTTTATAAATAATTCTTTAAATTTTGGAAATGTATTGGTTTCTGGGGATTCAAAAGACAATGGAACACGCTATTCGGAATTTCGGATAACTCAGAAGATTATATTATATTTTCGTTCGTGGTTATAGTATATTTTCATAAAATAAGAAACATTGGTAATTTTTTACAGTGTAATCATCTTTTCAGACAAAATTTAGAAAAAAGCTTTTCATCTTTCTGTTTTTAATAAATTAAATGCATATGTAACCAACTAAATTAGATCATTGTTCGCAATAATTAAGTCAAATATCAATAAAATTACGATTTGATCACATACTTAAAATATTATTTCATAGCAAAAAATTCGGGAAATGTGTGAACTAAGCCTCCAAATTTGAGAACGTCTTCGAAATTCGATAACGTTCGGTGATATTTTAGCAATATATATATTACGCATATTTTATCGCACAGTGTCATACATTGTCCATCAATTTAAAAGGACCTATTTTTTTATATTAAATAATAAGAGCAAAACAGAAATTCGAAAGAAATCTATAGTACCTCTGCATTCTGATTTTAAATACACGCTTTCTAATCAATTTTTTAGACAAAATTTAAAAAAAGCTTTTCATCTTTCTGCTTTTAAATAAATTAAATGTGTATGCTTCCTACTAAATTAGATCAACATTCGCAATAATTAAGTCAAATATCAATAAAATAACGATTTTATTACATTCTTAAAATATAATTTTAAATCGAAAACTGCAGGAAATACGTGAACTAAGCCCCAACATTTGAGAACGTCTTTGAAATTCGAGAACGTTTGGTGATATTATTTGTAATATATATTTTACGCATATTTTCTCGAATAGTGTTATAAATTGTCCAATATTGATCATCTTGGACTCTAACTAAATTTAACAATTTTTTTTTCTCTCAACACACAAACTTTGTCATCCTTTTAATAATACTATCTAAGCTCACCTCACCAATTATTTTCTTTTTTCCTTAAAATTTTTTCGAGTACGGCAAAACTACCTTTTACCGGAGCCCTGGGACTTCATGACGCACTCACCGTCGACCCAGCGTTAGCGCTGCTCGCCCTTCTTTTACAGTTAATTACCATACCACTCGTACGAATCTCTTTAAATTTGGTTTCCTATCTAATTTAATCAAGTACTATCCCCTACCACACTTAATTATTTTCTAACTTTTTTTTCGCTTTTCCGCCGTTTTCCAAGTTTATCAATTTTCATGACTTCCATTCATACGATTTTCCTACAAACTGGTTTTCCAACTAAAAACATTTATTACTATAATCACCTAAATTCTTAAAATTTTTCCATTATTATTTTCGGACTTTTAACACTTTTTATATTCTCTGTTTACATTCTTCAGCGAGTCAAAATTGACAAAGACCTGTTTTTAAATAGTTTTTATTAACTTTTTTTTTCATTTCTAAGGTATTTCTATGATGGCACACAAGCCTTTTTTTTAAATTTAGCTCATTTTTTTTTTAAATTTTTAGTTTTTGTTAATTTTTTGTCTAAGTTCTACTTCTCATGTTATTTCGTCTAAGTTTTCTCCATGCCAAATTTCTTCAGTTGCCGTCATTTACCTGCATTTTGACATCCCTTCATAGCTAGCCAGCACCATTGACTTGTCACCCCCTTTTGCCTGGACAGGCGGCCCGCAGGTGCCGGCAGTCGGCCGGCAGGTGCAGGCCTCCGTCCCTGCTCTCCCTCATCTCACCTCTTACAATCTTGCTTTAGCTACACACAAATCTCACTATTATTAGCTGTTCTAAACATCAAAACAATTTGCATCCCACTAATATATTCTCAAGCTCATGCCACTCAGCCCTGCCTAACAGGACGCTGGGGTTTCTCTTTTTCTTACTGCACACCTAATATGCTTCTCCCCTCTTGCTGCAGACAGAAAGCCTTTTTCCCCACTTTTCAAATTTAGAAGTGTGCCACAAATCCTGTTGCACTATTCATGGATTCACTTGGTCATAAGGCGTGAGTGCCCAATGACCAGTTATCAATTGTTAATTCATTTTCCATTTTTCTACAGTTCCTAAAGAACATCCTAACCTTATTTCTTCAGCACATTCATTAAGACCGAGATGTCACAAAAAGACACGCTGACTTTAGGGCATGCCTTTCAACCAGTCCTGATCTCATCAGCATCCAACCCGCCAAAGACCAGCCCAGAAAAAAGACTCACCCGCTCCATGAGCATGAACTCGATCGCATCAGCCAATGAGCAAGACGACTCGGGCATACAGGCCCAAGTGATGGCAGACCTGATTGCAAGGGCGAGCCTGTATCTTAGCCAGATCAGACAAGAAAACAAACAAGGTTTTGCCACCAAGGACATCGAATTCATCAAGCTCGAGAACCTCATTAAGCAAATCAAAGCGAGAGACATTGCAACACAACAACTTATCGCGGCTAAGGATGAGTCACTAACTCGGTTGGAGGAGAGAGCTTTGAGCCTTGACCATCAACTGAACGACGCTAAAGCGATGCACCACTCACGCCTATCAAGCATCCCAACACTCGAGGCCATCACGGAGGCAGTCCAGACTGCACTGACCAACCAAGCTACAAAAGAAACGCATTTGGCATTAGCGGACCCACCTCCTGAACACCCACCAAAGTCTCTCCCCTATAGCCAAGTCTTGACCAGAGAACCGGTGAAAGACACCTTACCCAAACGGACTCTAGTGGTGAGAGGCAGAGACCCCACCCCACGGAGACAAGTGGAATCCCTACTGGCTCGGGAAAGAGTCTCAGTCCCGGTCAAAATTAACAGCATTGAACCCAGGAAGAACCACGTTGAGATCACCTGCAACTCCGAGGCTGATATGAGGCAGCTACAGGCGGAGCTGCAGTCCAACCGGAACATCAACACGAAGCTCAACTTCCTACAAAAAGCTCCCCAACAAAATAAAATGATTCTCCTGGGCGTTCCGGCATCCTTAGGAACACAGGACCTCACGAAGATCATCGCAGACACATACCACCTGCCAGCCACTGACATCTTCATCATCCGGGACCTCCCGCACAGAACCAATAATGACCAGAAGGACGTCCTACTGGTCATCCCAAGCTCCCTGGGCAGAGCTATCATCGAAGATGGAGGGATTGTCCTGGGTCTCAAGACCTGCCGCCTCCGCCCGCACACCACTATAGTCAGGTGCAGGAATTGCCAGAAGTTTGGACATTCAATGAAGGCCTGCCATGCTACTACACCAACTTGTGCACGCTGTGGTGGCTCCCATGCGGGGAAGAACTGCTCGGCCCCAGCAAAGTGCATTAACTGCACAAGGCATAACCATCAATATGAAACAAACTTTGATATTAGGCACCAGGCGTCTGATGCGGGCTGTAGAACCTACAGGGAGGCCTACAGCAGGGAGAGAGAAAGGCTCGACCGTTTCTTCAACCTTCGCCAGCGTAGCCCCCTTCTCCGAGACCCTCCACCACCACATCAACTCCAATTCCATCCGGAACCCCCACCACAGTTCCTCCACCCGCACGAGGGCTGGCTCGACCGGCAACGTAATCCACCCTTCCAAGAGAGGTACACACGAGACCTACTGGACCGCGAGGGCATTTAAACTTAACAGTCCTCTAATAGTAACCCTAGTTCATCTAAATTATGGCCCAAAACGTAAATAAATCTGATAATAACCAAAACTCACACAACCCCCCAACCATTGGTACTTTAAACTTTCTACAGATCAATCTCAATCATTGCAAGGTAGCAAATCCTGCAGCTAAAAAGCATATGGAAGACAACTCCATAGATATTGCACTTCTACAGGACGCTCACTGCAATGAAAAAGGAACCCTATCGGGCTTCCCAAAGGACTGGAAGATTTTCACGTCTCGTAAACATTCTGCGCACCTGCTCGTCAGGAATACGAGCCTCATAATCAATCACCTATACACAGGGGACCACTGCATCTTCATAACCCTCACTGCGGCGGAAGGGGAATTAATCATTGGCTCCACTTATTTAGCGCCTTCCATTAAAAACTTTGATCAAACTCTTGAAGATTGGCAACACTTAATTACACAACGAAGACCTTTCATCTGCGGAGGGGACTTCAATGCGAACTCTCCGCTCTGGGGAAGTCCTAGAGAGGACCTCAGAGGGGGGGGGGGGATCTCATTGAATTTCTTGTCGTAAACAAACTTTCAATCATCAATGCCGATAATCGGAAACACACCTTTGTCAAAAAAACCAAAACAGGACAAACAATAGCAAAAGGCTTTCCAGATCATACATTAGTTAATCCACTTGCTAATCCAAACGTTCGCAACTGGCAAGTACTTGATACACATAATTTCTCAGACCACAAATACATCGAATTTAACTACAACACAACACCACTCTTTGCAGCACAACGAAGATTTAACACAAAACACGGAAACTATAAGAAATTCACCATGCAGCTTAAAGCCAGTAAACACTTCCTTAGAGACGCCCTTAACACAATCACAAACATTGAACAGCTTAATTCCTTCACAGAAAAACTTATAGCCACAATTCAGTCAGCAGCGCGTTCCTCCTTCCGTCTCAAAACCCTTAGAAAATCTCCAACATACACATTCTGGACACCACAATTAAGAGCCAAACGCAACCAGCTAACAGCTCTTAGGAGAAAACTTAGATTGCTTAAGAACAACTGCAGTCCGCCTGAAACAATTAAACCACTGCAAATAAAGTACAATAAACTCGCTGCGCAGTACAAACGTTGTATTCTTGACGCCAAGAGCACAGCCTGGAAATCTTTCTGCTCCAACCAAAAAGATCCCTTTGGTACTGCACATAAATTCTTCACGGGAAAATATTTCACGCCAGGTGAAATCCTCCTTGAATTGCCCTCAGGCCAATCATCCAGACAGAGAAACCTAGAATTCCTTACAGAACAACTATTTGGCGAAACCGCCTACCCACAACATGACAATACAGATATCACCTTCTCTGCCCAAAACGACAAACCATTCACCAAAGCTGAGCTTCGGGCCACCCTTAGCAAATTCAATGACAATAAAGCCCCGGGCCCGGACTCCATTGACTTTCGTCTACTTAAGCGCACTTTTAAAACACTCCCAGAGATCTTTATCCGTTGGGCAAATCTCTGTCTCCACCACCAATATTTTCCCCTTACACTGAGGCAAGGAGAGGTAGTCTATTTTCTGAAGCAAGGGAAGACACCCTCTGAACCCACCTCATATCGCCCAATCTGCCTACTTCCAACCCTAGGTAAATTACTAGAAAAGCTAATCGTTAACAGACTAACTTTCTTCTTAGAATCAAACAATCTTCTACATGAACGGCAATTTGGGTTCAGAGAGGGCAGATCATGTGAAAAAGCATTGAATGAAATTCTATCTTCCTGCGCCTTAAAAATTAAAGAAGGAAAATACACCTCCCTTGTATCACTGGATATCAAAGGAGCATTCGATAATGTCGAATGGAGAGATATCCTACTACAGCTCTGTCTTCTAAACTGCCCAGGAAACATCGCTGGAGTCATCAGAACCTATCTATCGAATAGAAGCATTCTAGTCAACTGGGGAGCAGGTACATCCAGCCACAACCAACAGAAGGGATGCCCTCAAGGCTCATGCCTTGGGCCAATCCTCTGGCTCCTCATAGCAAACCTGATTCTTAAAGAATTAGATCGTTTAGGCTTTCTCCTCTTTGCTTATGCAGATGACTTCAGCTTCATCTTCTCTGGTCGAAGTCGTCTGGATTTAGAACTTGAGGCAGCTTCAGCCCTTCCCTTTTTTGCCAGCTCCTGGAGTCTCTACACCTGCAACTATCAGCTGCAAAATCACAAGCCCTCACATTCGCGAAACCCTACAAACTAAAAAGGAAACCAACCATCAGAATTAATGGCATCAGTGTACACCATGTCTCCACCTTAAAACTTCTAGGCCTAACCATAGACCAACACCAAAATTGGTTTGCACACATAAATTACTTAAAACTTAAGCTCATTAACTACTACCACAACTCCACTAAATTAACATCTAAATCATGGGGTACTAAAAATACAATGTTAAAAATATGGTACACAACAACAACAGAAAAAATCATAACTTATGGTGCAGGAATTTGGGGAGGCCACCTAACCAAGGCAGCACAAATAAAATTATTATCCATCCAACGCATGTTCCTACTGCAGATTTCTAGAGGATATAAAACTATTTCTAGTGATGCACTAGCAGTCATTACCGGCATCCCTCCTATCACATTTACCATTCTATACGAATTTCAAAGGAGTAACATCTTACACCTTCATAATAATGCCATAACACAAATCCACTTCCCACATTTAACCATTCAACACAAGATACAGAGCTGGCAAATTCACCCAGCTGATGAAACTTCCCACTTCCAAGTTAACCCTAAATGCAATTCCTACTCCCCTTCGCACCGCTTAACAGTCTTCACCGACGGCTCATGCACCGAAACCGGCGTAGGCGCAGCTTTCTGTGCTACGGAAGGCGGAGTGCTGACTCACCGGTGGGCCTGCAGATTGGACAACTTCAACTCGATATATCAGGCTGAACTCTTTGCCATCCACAAAGCTCTAGAATGGATTTCGGAACAACAAACAACCATTGCAACCCCCATCTATAGTGATAGCCTATCCAACCTGCAGGCAATCTACGCCTTCAGAACCATCAATCCACAAATCCACGAAATTAAAACCCAACTTAGTAACCTGCTACATAAAACTTCGCTAGGTCATGTGACAGCACACAAGGGGATCTTCGGCAATGAATCTGCGGACATGCTAGCAAAGGAAGCAACGACAAAAACATCCATAGACATCTCGCTACCTGCGCCCCACTCCTATATCAAAAGATCCCTTAAAATGCGCATGTTGCAGCAGTGGCAAGACCACTGGGACTACTCAGAGAAAGGTAGATATACCTATGACATAGTCCCGGCGGTATCTTGCAATCTTATTACTTTAACTCCCTCAACCACTGCCTTCCTAACGGGGCACGGCCCTTTCTGGTCATATCTAAACAGGTTTAAAAGGGCCCGAACTCCCACCTGTGAGTGCGGCGCAGAGGCGTCAGCCTCACACTTCTATTTTAACTGCCCCCTTACAGCTCGCTGGCACATCCGTCGCCCCTCTTCTCCCCCTAGTGGTTGGCTTGATAATATCCTTTCCCGCCCAGCACTTTTAAATAAACTAAAAAACATCTTTAAGTTCTTGATGGATCTTTCTAACTTGACCCGCTCCTGAGAACATCATTCAATCTTAAACCATCTTCACTGCCCAGTGTCGCGCTGGAGGTATGTCTCTGGCAGTGAACTACCTGTAATGTACTATTTCTACCCCGCCCCCTGTCACGTTTTCTGGCGGGTTTAGCTTCAGCTAAAATATGTATTTTTTTTTAAGACCTTAATAAAGGGACCGGGAGGGACATCTATGCTCTACAGATCTGGTTCCCCGTCTGAGCAGTCCCTCTTAGGCATTCAAATATAACATAATAAATTAGATAAACATTCGCAGTAATTAAGTTAAATTTCAATAATCTAAGCTTTTCAAAACTGAATTTATATAAATTAATTAAGGAAAATAACTTAAAACAATTAAATTAAAAAACATTTTCATTTTCCAATATTTTCCATTACTACATAAATACTTGCCCCCCCCCCCCCCCCAAATTCATTTAGGAAACGATTAACATTCATTGCGAAACGCAGAATGTGATTAAATCGCAGCATATCCCCTCACACTATTTTCTTTATTTGAATAACAACATTGGGGTGATCTGCACTGTAACGTTTCCCCTATTCAACATTCAAATTAGATACTGAAGCATTAAAATACAGTTTAAATTCCTTAAAGCGAACATTTGCTTATGAATGCAATTAAACTATGAATTTAATAAAAACTTTTCATATTTTTCGATGGCTATTAAGGGGACTCGGGGCTTGATGGATACCGAAAAACATGTAAACAGAGCTCTCGCTTCGAGTCCGTATAAAAACAAAAGTATTCAATGTAACTAATTTAAACTTTCTGATATTTTTAAGGTATGATTGTAGTCTTATAAAATTATAAAATGAAGGACTTCAATGTAATAAAATTAAAAATATAGCAAAATTTATATAACAAAATTTTCGAAAAAAATTTAGGTGTCATATCACTATCCGTAAGATATCTTAACGTTGAATTGACCTAACAATCTAATTTTTGCTTTAAAATGATCAAGAAACTGTACTCTATAGAATGAATTAATATATTTTAGATAGTTTAATATTTTGAGTATTTCTTATGAAAAAATTTGTATTTTTTTAAAGTTTTTAAAATTTTTAAATTTGAGAGTTTTTTTTAATAATGTTTCCTTTGAGTGGTGGTTATATCCTTAATTCATTTTATTCATTCATTCATTCTGTTTTTATCTATGTAAATGCTTACTAAAAAGCTATTTTGTCTACTACTATCTGGGTTGCAGGCAACCAAGTGTGTTGCATTTGCATTGCACGATCCGTACGTTCATCCCTATTCAGCATTCAAATTAGATACTGAAGCATTAAAATAAAGTTTAAATTTATTAAAGCGAACATTTCCTTATGAACGCAATTAAACTAAGAATTTAATAAAAACTTTTCATATTTTTCAATGGCTATTAAACTCATTTTCTTTCTTTCTTGTTTTTATTGTAATAAATAAAATAACAGTTATTCATAATAAAAAAAATGAAATAGAACCACACTTTTGTTTTTTTGAAAATTAATATTTAAAAAAATAATATGTTTTTATCTATATGGATGCTGACTAAACAGTTTACTAAAAAGCATTAAAATAAAGTTTAAATTTATTAAAGCGAACATTTGCTTATAAACACAATTAAACTAAGAATTTAATAAAAACTTTTCACATTTTTCTATGGCTGTTAAACACTTTATAATTTTCTTTCTTTTCTTTTGTTTTTATCATAATAAACAATTAAAAAAACAGTTACTCATAATAAAAAAATATTAACGAAGGATAACTACTTTTTTTGTTATTAAAAATTAATATTTTTTAAAAGTAATATGTTTTTATCTATGTGGATGCTTACTAAACTTATATACAGCTATTTTGCCTATTAATATCTGGGTTGGAGGCAACCAAGTCTGTTGCATTTGCATTACATGATCTGCACCGTATCTTTCTCCCTATTCAACATTCGAATTAAATACTGAAGCATTAAAATAAAGTTTAAATACATTAAAGTGAACATTTGCTTAAGAACGCAATTAAACTAAGTATTTAATAAAAACTTTTCATATTTTTCGGTGGCTATTAATGAAACCCTCATTTTCTTTCTTTCATTTTTTCTTTTCTTTTCTTTATTTCTTTTTTTTTTATTATTATAATAAATAAAAGAGCAGTTACTCATAATAAAAAATATATACATAAATATATATGTATATATATATATATTAACGAAATATAACCACACTTTTTTATTGAAAATTAATATATTTTTTAAAAGATATGTTTTTATCAATATGGATGCTTACTAAACTTATATACAGCTTTTTTGTCTATTACTATCTGGGTTGCAGGAAACCAAGTGTGTTGCATTTGCATCGCATGTTCTACACCATACCTTCCTCCCTATTCAGCATTCAAATTAGATACTGAAGCATAAAGGTAAAGTTCAAATCCTTTAAAGCGAACATTTGCATATGAACGCAATTAAACTAAGAATTTAATAAAAAAAAATCATATTTTCCGATAGTTATTAAACACTTTCTCATTTTCTTTATTTTTTTTATCATAATAAATAATAAAAACAGTTACTCATAATAACAAATATATATATTAACGAAATATAACCACACTTTTTTTTAATTGAAAATTAATATTTTTTAAAAAGAATATGTTTTTATCTATATGATGCTAACTAAACTTATATACAATTATTCTGTCTTTTACTATCTGAATTGCAGGCAACCAAGTGTGTTGCATTTGCATTGCATGTTCTGCACCATAAATTTCTCCCTATTCAGCATTCAAATTATATTACTGAAGCATTAAGTTTAAATTCATTAAAGCGAACATTTGCTTATGAACGCAATTGAACTAAGGATTTAATAAAAACTTTTCATATTTTCAGATGGTTATTAAAGAAAATTTTTCTTGTTTTCTTTCTTTTTTTATCATAATAAAAGAACAGTTATTCATAATAAAAAACAAATTGACGAAATTTAATCACACTCTTTTATTTAAAATTAATATTTTAAAAAATTAGAATTAATTATTTCTATCTATATGGATGCATATTAAACTTATATATAACTATTTTGTCTATTACTATCTGGAGTGAAAGCAACCAAGTTTGTTGCATTTACATTACATGATCTACACCGTACGATACTTCTTATTCAACACTTAAATTAGATACTGAAGTATTAAAATAAATTTTAAATTTATTAAAGCTTATGAACGCAATTAAACTAAGAATTTAATAAAATTTGTTCATACTTTCCAATGTTTATTGAAAAAACACTTTCTAATTTTCTTTTATATATATATATGTTATATAAAAAATTTATTTCCTTCGCAAATCCTTCGCATTTATTTCGCATTAGTCCTTTAAATTAATCTAACTTCTGACATAGTCAGTATTTCCTTAATTCTTATTAATATTTATTCCTATTTAATGTCCTTTTAAAAGTAAATACCCGTATATTAATAATTATCTTATTCCAAATCTTAATCTAAAATTTTAAGTTCATTCGTAGCTTTTATCAGCTCCCCAATCTATAAAATTTCGAGACGCTTTCTCATTTCGAATGTTTTTTAAAAAGCCATTTTCTTTTTATTATTATTATTCCATGCTCTGATTTTCGCGCGCTGGGTTTTTTTTTTCACTTCAAAATTGATGCGCGGCCAGGGGACAAACTCTTCCGTGTTTTAGCTTCTCCCTCTCGCCTCATTCGCTGGGCTGGAGGTCGCCTCTAACTCATTGGTTTGTGCGCACGTGACGTCGTTTTTCTGTATGTCTACGCTGAGTGAACAAAACTCGCGGGCATCCTTCGGAGAGGAGGATTTTTGACGTGTTTGGAAGTATAAACAAATATGTATCTGGTGTTGTAGACTCGTAGAATTTTCATATCAGCTATTTAACATCTATTAAACCATGTCGTGAGCCATCGTGAAGCCTGAAGGCGATAAGTTTATACCCGTGGGAATTGTTACGGCATAGCTCTTATTCTAAATAAAAGATTTGTCTGGAAATTGGCTGGTTTTTATGGAAGAAATTCTTGTGGACTCTTTTCATTGCCTCACCTCTTCCCCGTGATTGTTGATGTCGACTGCAACTTTGTATATCTTTAACCAACTACCATTTTCTCGTGAAGTATTGTATCTCGTGGTGTCTCATCTTAGTCAAAACGCCATATATATATATATATATATATACATATATATTAATCAATAAAAGAACAATTATTCATAATAAAAAAATAGCGCAGCGCAATATAATCTCACATATTTATTAAAAATTAATATTTTTTTTAAATTAAAATTCATTTTTAAAAATCTATATTAATTTTTACTAAATTTATATATAACTATTTTGCATATTACAATCTGTGGGGCAACCAAATGTGTTGTCTTTGCATTGCACGAGTCCAATCAATTTTTTGTTAAAAATAATCTAATTTTATTTTGAATTTAGAAACAAATTTAACACTAATTTTATTCTTTTAACAAACAAGGAGTTGTTTATACTCTATGTTAAATGAAAGTTAAATGCTTTTGATGCAATTACAATCAAACGTTGCAGTTTCTCGATGGCAAATCTCCAATGACGTCGTTTTCACAGATAAAAGGATGTCGTCCTTTCAAGATTTGACACTTAATTTCAGAGCTGGTGGAATGCAAATTCTCTGTAATTGACGTTTTGAGTCAATTGTAGAAATCTTTTTTAGTTATGTGATACAATGCATATTTTTCTCAAAAAGTGAGAAAAGCACTTTCACCAGCTAAACTCATCTCCTTATGAGGTCCGGCACCATCTACACAGCTGCCAAATTTTATGATTTTAAAGCAAACGTTAAAGTAAACATTTCTATTATATTGGTATAAAATAAAAAGCGTAAATGTTGGCAGCTATGCATCTATTCAAATTAAAAATAGTTATTCTTTTAAAATTTAAAGAGGAAATAGCATTAATGAAAATATGACTATTCCCATTCTTTATTCAAACAACAATGGAATAAACCAACCCCCGTGTGAATTTATTATAAAAATTGTAAGGAAAATTAAATATAAATTATTATTTTGAAAATTAATTAAAATTTTCGTTTCTATTTTAAAATTTTCAGATTTTTAGGATAACCGATGTTCATTTCAGCTCAAATTTTAATGGCTTAGCAATTCTTGCGACATCAATTAAAGAAGTTATTTACATGAATATGAATTAAATTGTTTAAATATTGAATTAAATATGTTTTAGTGTTTCGAAGATTAATTAAAATTTTAAACATAAATCTTGTAGAGATATGTATCGTTACAAATATCTTTGAAATTTTAAAACTCACTTTCTTTTTATTAGGTGCGTTCGTAATTAGATAAATACGTAGCACCTATAGTCGTCGTATGGTCCTATGGTGCAGAATGTTGTCTGCCTGTCTGTCCGCATGTGACAGCGCATAAACTGCACAACCGAATGGTTTGAAATTTAATATATATATAATCGTTGCAGAAGTTTTTCGAGACATTGCAAATTTTATGAAAATCGAATCAAAACTTAAAAAGATATTAATAAAAGTCTTCTTCATTCTATTAAATCCTATCATAAGTAATTAATTGAATGCTATCCCATGATAGGTAACGATTATATGTTGCCATGGTGATTACGTCTTATTTAAGATGGAGTCATATTATTTTCGTAATACTGAATTTAAAAATCGAATTTGTATACTAAAAGTGCTTATTCTTAACAATCCTATAATCTAATGACAGTTTTTTGGATAGATGTTTCTGAAGAAATAGATACTAAATGGAAAAAGAGTCAATTATAGATTTCAAGTTCTGAAAATTTCAAAGCTAGGCTTATGTTTCCCATTGGAATTTTCAGTAAATGATTAAATGAACAAAAGATTAAATATTTGCAACTTAAAATGCACTTATTTTATTACGGAAATTAATCATATCATAATAACAGGCGATATAATTCATTTCACTGAAACAATAACAATGAGTTTTTTTGCATTGTCTTGTATTGGATATTTGCGCATAGTATAATTTTTATGTGATAGAATTGTAATTAATTGTTTGCAAAAGTGTACTGAAACTTGATTTCATAAAATAAAATGTCATATTTTTCTGCAATTAAATAAAGCAAAAAAAAAAAAAAGCAAAAATTCCGTTTTTCTATCAAGTGACAATATTTTTATTGCTCATAAATCAAAATTCTATAGATGTTAATAAAGCTAAATGTCGGAAAAACATCTTGTTTCAAAATTGTCAGCAAAATTGTTTCCTTCAGATATAATCTGTTGGGACTTTTTTCAATAAATTTAAGTGTATATGAATACAGCTTTTAAATATTGAACTTAATATGTTTTAGCGTTTTGAATATTATTTTTTAATTTAAACGCAAATCTTGTGGAGATACATGTCGTGAAAAATATCTTTGAAATTTAAACACTCACTTTCTATTTATTTTATTTTTTATTACGATCCTGCAGCTATTCATACTTTTACAAGAATTGAAATACTGCAGATGTCTCCGGAATTGAAAAAATAGACACTAAAACTAATTCCCTGCAAGTTAATCTACTCATGAAAAGTTTTTACCATTATTTCTGTATATATAATGAAAGAAGAAAGGAATTAATAAACGCCTTATTGAAAGTTCTTAGAATTTTTTTTTTTTTTTTTTTTTTTTTTTGTGTGTGTGTGTGTGAAAAATTTGAAACAAATAAAATTTAATACAAAAAAAATGTTGTAGAATTATTTCTTCTAAAACATTATTTTCAGATTTTTAAATATCAACTTTTTTTGTTATTTTCCGAAGTTGCATACACTTCTTAGTATTTCCAATGTGTATGACAAGACTATTTTAAATTATAAATTTTCTTTTTAAAATTTATAATGCTGCCTGAATCTTTTCATTTATTCGCAGAATTATACTATATTTGTGCGATTGAATAAGTCAAATAATTATTTTCAAAAATGTGACAGAAATAAATACAAAATAAAAAGTGCACACAAAAACATGTGATTCTATTACCTAAATTAATTTTTAAAATTTTAAATCTAATTAAAGTTTTAATCGTCTTTTAGGTAATAGAATCACATGTTTTTGTGTGCACTTTTTATTTTAATTTGACAAAGATGAATTTAAGCATTCCGAACTTGTTCTACACACATACTGTTTTTCTTTCTAATCTAATGAAAATATGTTTACTTGCACGAATCAAAATACTTTATATGTTAATAAACGACCCTTTAAAATTTCCCTAAAATTATTTCCCTGAAAGATAATCTGCTCTTGGAAAAGTTTGTTTATTTCTAGAGATATAATGAAATATGATCAATTAATGAACGATTTATTTTTAGGAAGACTTTTTGTGAAAAAGTTGAGATAAGAAATATAAATTTAAGCAAAGAAACTGGCAAAAACTTTTTCTTTAAATTTTAACTTTCTTTTTATTATTTTTATTTCTAAATCTCCGAAAATATATAAAAGAATAAAAACTAGTCGGATGTGTCAGTCCCAAAACCTTCTATCTCACACAGGTTTCGAAATACACTAAAAAGAATCAGCACCAATTTATATCAATGTCTAACTGAAGCTCAAGTTTTATTAAATTCCGTGCATTAGTTCTTGAGATATGAGTATCGCTAAAATCGTGTAAATTCTTCAAAATGCTGCATAGCATCGCCACCTGCTGGTCAATTTTTACCCAAAACTAATCAGCACCAATTTGTATCAGAGACTAACTGAATATAAAGTTTTATTAAATTCCGAGCATTAGTTCTTGAGATAGAGCTATTGCGGAAATCGCGAAAAATACTGCATAGCAGAGCCACCTGCTGGGCGATTTCTACCAAAAACTAATCAGCACCCATTTATATCAGGGACTAACTGAATATAAAGTTTTATTAAATTCCAAGCATTAGTTCTTGAGATAGAGCGCCCACAAAATTTTTGTCACATACAGACAGACATACATACAGAGTAACAGACAGACTCACAGACTCACAGACAGACATTTTCTAAAAACAGTGAAATCGTGTTCAGGACCTTCTAAAACGTAAAAATTCTCTTCGAAAACCGGAAGTCGAAAATTTTCATGAATCCAATACTTTCTTCTTTTAAAGATAGAAGAAAGTAATAATTCAGGTGTCAAGAAATTCAGAAGTTGAAAAATATACACTAAAATTATTTTCCAGCGAGATAATCTACTCATGATACGTTTGTACGACTATTTCTGGGTGTGTAATAAAAGATGAAAGGAATTAATGAACGGCTTTTTTTTTTTTTAGAAGGGTTGCATGCAAAAAATATCAAACAATCTAGTAAAGAATTTTTTCTCAAAAAACATTTTCGAAAATTTAAATCTAACTTTCGTTTGATTATTTTTATTTCTAAACTTCCAAAAATATTTGTACAGTTTCAAGAATCAAAATACTTCAGATATCAAGAAAACCAGAAGTTTATAAATAGATACTAAAATTATTTACATGCGAGATAATATACTCATGGAAAGTTTGCATGATTTTTTCTGGAGATGTAATGAAATATGAATGTAATCAAGTATTCCATTCAAAAAGTTCACAAGCGTAGGTCGTAGGGCGCGCCCCCTAATTTGTTAAAAAATGTAACTGAGAGAAAAACTTTTATTACGAAAAAACAATTTTTCCTGATTTAAAAAAAATGCAACACTTAATTTTTTTTTAGAAAATTTACTTTTCTAGTACAATTCATATTTTGAGAATGAATTAAAAGTTCTAAACATGTATGCTAAAATTTTTCTGTTTGACTGAAAAAAGTCAATTTTTGCACAAAATGTGATACATTTTATTAAGGCTGTTCTCAAATCTAACGCAAAAAACGTGCTTGGTTTATCCGAAACATGTTCCCTCCTTCCAAGTGGTAGCACGCCTTTTGCGCCTGATGAAGACAGGCAAAGTTCTTTCGAAAGGCAAAGCGCATCTCTTAAATTTATGGTGCTATTAAAACGTTTGCTAGCTTTACTTTGCAACATAGTTGAAAATTGTTAAAAATTGATCTAATATAGTAAATATAAACATTTTATTGCACAATTATTTGTGAAAATTTTGTAGCAAGCAATAAAAAATCAATCAAAGAAATTAATGCAGAACTTTATAAAACATCCATTTTCAAATCTCATCTTTTTTTATTGTTTTTTTTTTGTCTAAATATCCGTAAATATTTTATTTTATTTTATTTTTTTAAGAATCAAAATAATGGTCAAGGAAATTAGAAGTTGAAAGAATAGACACTAAATTTTTTTTTTGTTTGAGATAATCTACTCGTCGAATGTTTTTACGATTATTTCTGGAGATATAATGAAAGAAGGAGAAATATAAGGAATGGCTTACATTCTGTAAGATATTTTGTAAAGAAGTTTAAACAAATATAAAAAAAATTAATCAACGAATTTGCTGGAGATTTCTTTGGCATTTGGTGGAAGTTTTGGCATTAACCCCTTAAGCACCATATTCAATTTAGTGATAGTATGCTGAATACCAGCTATGTTAAATTTCATCAAAAATACAAAATTCATACCAGAAATTCTAAAAGAATAATTTTAATTTATCCAATCACAAAAAGACTGTCATTATGTAAAATACAAATTACTACTATAACTTTCTGGTATGAATTCAAAATTTTGAATTAAAAAAAAGGCCAAACTGGCAACCTGGACATACCGCAGATACGTTCTAGTATTTCAGATAGAACAGTTCATGACGTACGCAGGTACGTCGTGATGTTTAAGGGGTTAAAACTCTTTTTAAAAAAATCATATCGCAATGAAACATGGAATAAATTAATGAAAATATTTTTCTTAGGAGCAGGTTTGCTAATTTGGCGTCCTTTTTAATTCAGAAATTCCTAATTCATATAGTAAATTCTGGAAAAAGAATTTATACTCTAGATCAGGGGTTCCCAAACGTTTAGACTGGCGTACCACTAAATCGAAGTTCATACTTCCGCGTACCACCAGATAATAAACATTACAGGGCTGCACTAAAGAATTTGCACACAAGAGTGTGTGTGATATGCATTGATTTACAAGGGTACTACGTTGAAAAATAAAATAAAATTTTCTCAAAAATCTTATATTTTCTTTGTCAGAACTTTTCGAACCACTCTCGTAAAATTAATATTGAAAACACTATAAAACAGAACATGTCTAAAGCGTATTATTCCCACGATGTTTTATTGTTCCGTCTTAGCCGGTTTTACTGTACTTCAAAATGTACTATAACGATACTAAATCGTTTCTTAGATTGACTGCTTTATATTAACGTTCAAATAAGACATATCATATTATCATTACAAGTTAATAATACATACAATATCAAAATACAGTGTTTTGGTTGAGAAACATCAGCTACAAAATTTAATGACCTATCGGCCTACTCATTCATCCATAGTAGCTTTATTGCAGTAATTTCCTAGTGTCGTGAATGTGAAGTGTAGACTTACTCTATCAAGCACAGCTTCCTCATGTCTGGTTCAATATTAGTTTTAGTAGTAAGTCAAATTCGATGTTTAGTTTATTACTGTATTTGTTTTTCATATAAAGAGCTAAAGAAAAGTACATTAGCATGGATATGCTGTGTTAAAATCTAGCAACAAAAGAAGAAAATCGCGTTTACAACCCTTAAATCGCATTCAAAAATTTTCAAAAATTTCCTGAGTGAGAAACTTAAGCAGTTTTCGATTTCATAATAATATGATATATTTCATTTCACGTACCAGTATCAGAATTTTGCGTACCAGTAGCCAGACCCTCGCGTACCAGTACTGGTACGCGTACCATAGTTTGAGAACCCCTGCTCTAGATAATTACGAAATATCTAGTCCACTTGTGTGTTAAGTTGCATAGGTCATGGGTAAAGCAACTTTTCTCATGACTTATGCAACTTTTCTCATGACTTATGCAACTTAACACACTAGTAGCGTGGAGTACACCCGGTTCCACGAATGCAATAACCAAGACTCAAGTAGTACAACTGTCAAAGTGACTCATTTGATGCTATTTTGAACTAAATCTACCGCAAACTTCGCTGCCCAATGTCGCGTGGGAAATCTGTTTTCCGGCCGGCCGTGAGGAACATATTTGTATATTTCTTAGTTTTATGCATTTCAAAATCCCCTTGCCCCGTGTCATGTGTGGGTTCTCCCCAGGCAGGACAGGTGTTTGAACATTGTTTTTTTTAATGTATATTAATAAATGAATCCGGGAGGGACATTATGCTCTACAGACTTGGTTTCTCGCCTGAGATGTCCCTCTTAGGCTATCAAATAAAAGAAAATCAAATTGAATAAAGCAAAAATTACTAATTGGAATTTATGAATAAAACAGGAAACCGTGTATTGCAGTACTATTTTTGAAAAAAAAAAAATGAAAAAACGAAAAACAATATTTAAAAAAAAAATTGCTTTATTTATTTTATTTCCATGGTTCAAAAGTATGAAAAGCAGTATTAAATGCACGGAAACTTTTGAATATTTTCTGTAAGTTGTTAATTACTCATGTACTTCAACGAAGATATAAAATTGTTTGTTTTGATCTAAAAATTAAAAAGGTCTTTTGTACTTTTTTATATAATGTGAAGCTTCTGGAGACTTTTGTTTTCATTTGAATTAAAATTTTAAATCTCAACCTGTTTTTACTGATTTAACCTGTGAGTACTTAAAAATAATTCCCTGACATGAGTGTGCGCCAGTAATCCAAACAAACGCATATTTAATGTTTCACATACAATGAAATGCAAAAATAAAAAATTAAATACAATAAAGTGCATTCTCTGAGAGGTAATCTACGAATGAAACTTTTTTTATTTCTTCAGATTCATAGATTGTTAAATAATAATAATAAAAGTAATAAGAATGAAATGAAATTTTTAGAATATTTTTAATGTTTGAAAAAAAAAAAATCCTTTTTTTTGAAAAACATTTTCTTTTTGCTTTCTTGAATAATACATTATAATCTCTTGCAGCGAATACTTTTAAGCAAAATAAATTACGGATAATATTTTCTTCTTTTTTAAAAAATTATCTTTGAAATTTAAAATATAACTTTGCTTTATTATTTTTATATCACCAATATAAATTTCACCTTTCCTCGTTTTAATATGCTGGAGATGTTAAACAGTGAAGCTAAGAACATTAACGAAAAAAAAAATAGACCTTTCATTGTGGGAGAAGGTACTAGCGAAAAAAAAAAATGTATTTCTTAAGCTATAGTAAAAAATAAAGATATTAAATAAATAATACGTATATATAATGATAAATATAATATATATGTATGTAATATAATATATATAATATAATATATATAATATAATATATACAGTATACTCTCGATTATCCGTGCTCATTCCTGACTCACAAAAACAATTTAAGAGAAACATTTTCACGCTTATCTGCCTGTAAAATCTATGTCGATGTGAATTAAAATCTTGTCCGGTTTAGCTGATAGTATTGTGAAGTGCGTAGAGGTAAAATCGAACGCTCTGGAACCTATTTGACGGTGTAGGGTTGAAGGGGGTGGGAGGGATCGGAATTTTGTTTGTACAATATCCTGTCAGCTGTCCTTTCTCACTTTCGCACGTGTTCCTTTAGTTTTTGCGTCTTGTTTATCGTCAGTTAGTAGCGTGAAATTTTTTACTGATAAAAATGATTGGTGTGAAATGAAAACGAAACGTTTTAAGTGTTAAACAAAAATTAGAAATCCTTCAAAAACTTTATAATGGAGAATCAGTTAGCAAATTAGCAAAGGATTATCAAATTGGATTACAAACTGTACGTGATATAGGGGATATACGGAACAAATAGGATTTTATTACGGTGGCATTACTGCGGTTCGTAAAATATGTGCCGTTATACGATAAGAAATAAACGAACAGCAGAAGCAGCGACGCAATACAGATTTTTTAAGCAGTAAATGTTAAAAGGAAAATAACTAGTTTAATGTTATACAGCATGCCAATGTAAGTAATTTTTTATATTTTTGCACTGATGTTGATTTTCTCTTTAATGAAAAGAAGTTTTCGGATTATCCGTGCTTTTCTATTATCCGCGTGACCCCTCCCGGTGATTAACCCGGATAATCGGGAGTGCACTGTACAATATAATAATAAATAATACATTTTAATAATACGTATCTTTTTTTTTTTAATGTTGAAACAAATGGAGAAGTTTTTTTTAACACTTTCCAACATAATATTTAAAATTTTAATTGCTTAAAAGGCGTATAGCTAACATACTGAAAAAGTATCCAAGCTATACAGATGACCCGGGTTCGAGTCCCGGCTTGGATACTTTTTCACTATGTTGGTCATACGCCTTTTAAGCAATTAAAATTTGAAATATTATGAATGCAAAGACGTGAGAAAGTTTCTATAGAAAAATTTCCAAGTATTAAATAAATTTTCCAACATAGTTCTAAAGTCATTATGAACTCGGTTTTTCTGTCTGTCCGTACTGTAATTCTTGTAAATATCCTCAGATTGCCATGATAATTTTCTACGTTATTGAGGTGTACTATAGAGTGTTAGGTATTGTAAATGAAGTATGTAGCATTTATAGTTCGATTACAGTGACACACAAAAGAATTCTGTTACATTATGGTCTATGGAGAAAATTCATTTGTAGTGCATTGAATTGATGTTACGATATTTCAAATATAATGAGATTGATATGCATCACTTCAATGGACTGCAAACATTCTTTTTTAGGTATATAGAAAAACTAGCATTTATAGTTCGTTTAGAGGGACACAGAAAATAGTTCTAGTATTACATTAGGATCTATCGGGAAAAATTGGTTGAGGTGTATTTTAATTATGCTTTCATATTTAAAACATAATGAAACAACAGAAGTCCACTACAACATGTTTTCTATCAATGTAAAAAATAGCTGCAGTAAAATTACTGTAGCAGAGATTATAGGCAATATCCATAAGAAAACGGGTTTTGTCCCTAGATAAACGAGCTTTGTTCTTACATAAACGGTTTTTGCCCGTAAAAACATGAAATTTACGGAAATCGACAGTTTACCTTGAAAAAGGGGCATTTCCCGTAAAATTACGGCAGCAATTCACGGAGAATGCCCGTGAATTTGCATTTTTTTTTTTTTACAGTAAGTTATGAAGTACGTAGTATCAGGACCGTGAGAAAAGAAAACTGAGCCCGGGACAAAGTTTCAATTTGGCGTCCCCACTACCCTTTTTTTTGTGACAGGTAACACAAAACTGATAAAGTAGAGAAGCATAAATAAATTCTATTTAATAAACATTTCACGTTTATTTTTGAGCTTTAAAAGGTTTAGTTTTAATTCAGAAATTGCAAACAACTAAATAGTCTAAGAGAAAATTGCACTTATTTGTTGGAAAGATCATGACAATTTGCTACGGGAAAAAAAATGATGAAAAGGGAAAAATAAATTCTCCAGAAAATGATCGATGACCAAAAAAAAAAAATAAATAAATAAATAAATAAAACCGTGGTTGGTAGTATAAATTTGGCGCCCTCTCAATTTCCGTGCCTGGGGCGAAGGCCTCCTTTGCCCCCCTCTTCGCACGGCCCTGTATAGTATTTATCGTTGATTTACAGAGACACACAAAATAATTCGGTTAAAGGACTCAATAAGATCGATAATTGCTAGAACTACGTTTTCCGCTGTGGTATGCATTTTTAAACATAACTAACTTTGTGTGTATTATTTGTACGATACAAGCCGATTTGTACGAACATATATACAGTTCTTTCAACAGTAAACTGCAACATATTTGCCAAATTGGAACTCAATCTTGGAAGTACTGCTTATATGTTATCGTGTTCGTGCACATACACACACAAATCGTTATTACAAAAAATTTCTCGCACTATGTGTTCAGAAATTAATATAATAATAATAATAATAATAATAATAATAATAATAATGTTACAGAACTGAAATTTTAGAAATATTTTTTTAAGTTTGTAGTAGAAAAGATCCTATTCTTTGTACTTTTTATTATTTTTTTTAAGTACACTATAATTCTTTTCCAGTAATACTTTTGAGTACAAAAAAAGTTTATATATATATATATATATATATATATATATATATATATATATATATATATACATATATAATTGTATTTATAGTTTTAAGATTTTCGAAGTTTACTTTTCCTGGATTTGGAGTATTTCAAAAGTAGAACAAAAAAGCGAAAGAAAAAAAACACACACACTAAAATTCTTTCATTGCGGAATAATATACAAATGAAAAAAATGTATTTATAAAAGTATATGATAAAAAAGGAATTAATTAAAAGATTTTTTAGTAGTATCTTTTTTTAATGTTTGAAACATATTATATCATTTTTTTTTTTCAAAAGATATTTCCTTTCAGTTTACTTAAATATTACTTTGTTATCATTTTCAAAAATTTCTTTTAAGTTTTATCCAAGAAAAAATTAGGAATAAAATATCCTATTTTTAAAATTACTCTTGGAATTTAAAATATCATTTTTCTTTTATCTTTTTAAACTAAATTCATAGAAATATTTTCACTTTTAATAGCATTAAAATACTCCAGGTATCAGGGAAAAACTAAAAAGTTAAAAAAAGAAAAATATATATATGTATTAAAATTCTTTCACTGCGAGATAATCTACGTATGAAATTTTTAAAGTTTAATTCTTGAAATATGAAGAAATATAAAAGGAATTAATAAATGGATTATTTTTACAAGTATTACAGTTGGAAATTTTGAAACAGAAAGAAATATATTTTTTTTTTTAGATTCCGTTATTTAACTCAACTTGGTTGTTTTTATGTAAAAATGGAATTTTGTAATAGATTTTTAACTTACTTTCTGATATGCTAGAATTATAAAAATTATGTTCCCAAGTATGGTTCCGGTGACAATAGAACCTTTTGATTTTTTTAGAACTTAATCATACATTACATTATTTTCAAGTATTTTTTCTGTTAGCACTTCTTACAGGGTGATAAAGTGCCAAAAATATTATTTATGGTTACAATTGTATATGAGTTACAACAACAATGGACCTAATTATGCGCCAAATCATGCTCGCCCATGAAAGGTCAACTGGCTGTGAAGCTACTTACAACGACTTTTTAAATTTTAAAAAGTAGAAAATATAAATAAAAAATAAAGAGTGTAATTAATTTTTTAATAAAATAGGATTTTATCAATTGTTTCATATTAATTAAATTATGATCATGCTTTGAGGAATCAATTTAGAAATCTAGTTTAAAGAATAATGTTTTTTCTTCCTGTTGCCATGTCAAAAGAAGCAGTAAAAACCAATAAAGACAGCAGTAAAGACAAAAGAAGCAGTAAAAGTTATAATTACTTCTACCAAGAGTTAAAAAAAGCAATGAATTTTCCATAATCGGATTCATTGCTCACGCTAAATTATTCTAACGGAATTTTATTGGAAAAATCATGAATTGCAGTTGTGAAATGAAGCTTGTTTTTCCGGATAAATATTCATTAAATGATGTATTCGTTGATACACTTTACAAAGTACGATATCGTTACCAATCAGTATGATTGACTTAAAAATGATAAAGAATAGTATAACAGTTTACTTGGAACATTCATATAAAGAAATGTAATATAAGAAAAACATCTACTTTTGAAATTTTTCATTGAAATTTGATATTTGGCATTCTTTTTACAACGGGTTTTTTTTAAAGTTTAAAAAGACAGAATCTTTCTTTTTAATGTTCCCGTTTAAAAAAAAATATTAATATTAACTCTTTAAAAACATTAATTTTTGCGAAAACATTTCTGATTATTGTGGATACATTTTTCTTATAGCGACGACTTCGGTTTAAAAAAAAAAATATTAAGATTAAACCTTAGAAAAAAATTCCATCCGTATGTTACTTTCGTGATACAGACTTTCTTCTTTCTCAGCGAGCAAAGCATGCATTTCGTGTGTTCTGAGATTTTTAATCAGAAATAATAAGGCAGCCAAAGGATTGTGCTTTGTAAATAAACGGGTTGCGGGTTCAGGGGGGGGGGGCGAGTATTATTTTGGTTTCTGCGGGACGTATTGGTCAGAAAGTATTGAAAATTTAATAGTTTTAACTGTCACATATTAAACCGGCAATTATTAGATCGAGGGCCCCTTACTTTGTTTTAAAATATTTTTAATTAATAATATAAAATCATACAAATTCGAGGGTGTGGGTTGCTAAAGGCAGAGGCGGTTCTCAGCATTATGTTTTACCTAATCTTAGGTTCGTTTGGCAAAAAATTCCTTTAAAAATGTATAATAGAAATTTGAGGTGTGCTTACAAAACGAAACGAAGTGTGCTTGGCAAGCCGGTGAATGCTGCCAAAAGCAGCTAGATTCGTTCGGAAATATTTTCGTTTAAATATACAAATTCATACAAAATCTCGCTAAAGATAAAAAAATCATACAAATTTTACGTTTATTTTTTATTTATTTTTTTTCTTTGAAATTTTAAATACGACTTTCTTTTTATCCTTATACCAGAAAGAAAATAATATATTTTCATTTTTTTTTTTTTCAAAGATGTAGTATATTTCACCTGCCTGAAACCTAAAAGTAGAAAGAGAAAAAGTCACTAAAAATTACTCACCGCAAAATAATCTGCTTATACTTATCATTAGAGAAGTAATGAAAGGTGAAAGAAGTTAATGGAGGTGTTATTTTAAGAAAGTTGTTTTTGAAAAGTTTAAACAGACGAAATCCTGCTTCTTTTTAAAAAAAATTCCTGTTTAATATTTTCAACATTTCTAAAAATCAATACTCAATGTTTTAAAAGATTTCTCTTATTGCATTTCTCAAATATATCATTGGACATTTGTTCTAGTTTAAAAAATGACAAATGTTTGATTTGTTTAACTAATTCAAAGACAAAATAATTATTAAAAATTCTAAACATATTTTAAATAAAGTAATTATGTAGGCAAAATGTTGAAATGATTTAAAATTATCAGAATTTACGAAGAAATTGGTTGGAAACATAAGAAATATTTTTTTTCATATACATTATAAAAGCAAAATACAGGGTTTTTCTAAATGAATATCGGAGTTTTAACGCTTTGTAGTATTTATTACATAAAACGTAAAATTATAATTAATGCATAAAATGAAAGAACAACTCAAACAGTTTTACATACAAGCTTAAAAGTGTTCAATGTGAACACCTTTTGTTACACGGCGACGGCACACATCAAGACGTTTCCTAAAGACGTTTTTCTAAATGAATATCGGGGTTTTAACGCTTTGTAGTATTTATTACATAAAACTTAAAATTATAATTAATACATAAAATGAAAGAACAACTCAAACAGTTTTACCTACAAGCTTAAAAGTGTTCAATGTGAACACCTTTTGTTACACGGCACACATCAAGACGATAGCTCATTTCTTCCCAAACGTAAATTAGTGTTTGTGGGGTAATTGTTGCAACAGCTGCCTCTATCCTGTTTCTTAGGTCGGTAGGTCAGCTGGTAGTGGAGGCACATACACACAATCCTTTATAAACTCCCACAGGTAGAAATCACATGGCGTCAGATCGGGTGAGCATGGAGGTCATGCGAAACAAATTCTGTCATTGGACCCTTTGCGGCCAATCCAACGGTCGGGTACAGTGGCGTTCAACCAGACTTTATATGGAACGCACGTTGCACAGTAACTACAGATTCGGTCTTTGCAAACTGCAGAACACAAAATGCTTTCTGTTCACTAGTCGCTATTTTTGCTACTAGCGCTTTCTAACGGATGACGGAAGAAACATTGCGTGCGCATGCGCCTGCACAGGTACCAACAAACTGTTTTAGTTGCTCTTTCATTTTATGTATTAAGTATAATTTTAAGTTTTATATAATAGATACTACAAAGCGTTAAAACCCCGATATTCATTTAGAAACACACTGTATTATTCAAAAATTTTGTGCATTATTTGACAGTTTGGAATTAAAATTCAGTGGTATAAATATTATACCATAGGTCCTTTCAAAGGTTGAACATTTTCCTATCATAATGTTCAGTACATAAACAAATCCTTAACAGTTTAAAAATTAAACTATGCTGATACTCGTTTAACAGTTTTCCTATAATAATTTCCAATGTCTAAAAAATCCGTCCCAGTTTAAAAATTAAACGGGTGTTGATAATTGTTTAAATATTTTCCCATCATAATTTTCAGTGCAAAAACCAATCCATCCTATATTTATTTGTAACACAATCAACTGATTGGTAAAAAATTCATGCGAGTAGTAATTTTCTCATTTGAGCAAAAATATGTCCAGGCTGGGACTGGAACCCATAACCTTTGGCTTCAATTGCCAGTGCTCTTTCAATTGAGCTATCTGGACAATATCCCAGCCAACACAATATTCGCTCAGATAAACCATTTTGTCATGACATCTGGACTGTTGTGCCGTTTCAAATAACAGTCTAGACGTCATGACCAAAGGATAGTTCTGAGCGAATATTATGTTGGCTGGGATGTCGTTCAGGTAGCTCAATTGAAAAACCATTGTCAATTAAAAACAAAGGTTCTGGATTCGTGTCTAAGGCACATTTTTTCTCAGATGGGGAAACTACTATTCGTATAAATCCACCCTAGTTTAAAAATTAAACGGATGTTGATAACTGTTTAAAATTTTTCCTATGATAATTTCCAGTGCCTAAACAAATTTAAATTAGTAGTTCATAAAGTGGTGTCTCGTCAATTCGTCGCACACAATTCATCGCGGAACAATTCATCGCGCACAATTCGTCGCAGCGTCTATTCATCGCGGCGACAACTCATCGCAGCGTTAATTCGTCACAACGAAAATGTTTTTGAAGGCTATGATGATAAAATAAAGATAATTTAGTAAAATATTTTAATGATAATTTGTTGTTTAGATAACATGTTTTTTAGATAATTTGTTTTTTAGATTATAACTAACAATTTACTGGCGATTTTTCGAGGAATATATTTTATATGTTATTTTTGTGAAATTCCCACTCTGCGACGAATTGACGTTGCGATGAGTTGTCGCCGCGACGAATTGTCGCAGCGATGAATTAATTGTGCGTGATGAATTGTTCTGTGATGAATTGTGCGCGACGGATTGACGCAGAACCTCATAAAATGAACGGCAAATTTTATAATCCCATTATTATTATTTTTTTCAAAACTGATTAAAATGTTAAATTTTAAATCATAATTATTTTTTGTCAAAAGCATGAAATTAAACAATATAATAATAACTCTCTTCGAATTTCTGTGAGAAAAAATACAAGGAAAGCATTTTCTTTTTTGAATTTCAGTTGAAATTGAAAATCTTTTTTTCTTTTTAATTATCTTCTTTTACTTCAAAGTATATAACAATATATGTATTTTTTTTTCAATGTTTAAAATGTGTTAAAAATCGTGAAACACAAAGGTATACAGCATTTTTAAATCTATTTTTAGTTTTGAATTACTTATACATGTTAAGGAAAAATTATCTTAGTTTAAAAAAGTATATTACATCGACAATTCTTGTGAAGTTTTGCAGGAAAAATACCAAGGAAACATTTTCTTTTTGGAATTACCGTTGAAATTGAAAATCGTTTCTTCTTCTTAATTATCTTCTTTTACTTCAAAGTATATAACAATATATGTAATATTTTTTTCAATGTTTAAAATATGTTAAAAATCGTGAAACACAAAGGTATACAGCATTTTTTAAATCTATTTTTAGTATTGAATTACTTATACATGTTAAGGAAAATTTATCTTAGTTTAAAAAAGTATATTACATTGACAGTTCTTCTGAAGTTTTGCAGGAAAAATCCCGAGGAAGCATTTTCTTTTTGGAATTACCGTTGAAATTTTACATCTTTTCTTCTTTTTGCACTTTGACCACAAAGTATAAAACAGAATATTTATTTATTATTTTATGATTAAAAGTGTACAATGAATTAGAAAATTTCTAAAAATCAATATGCTGTGTATGCGTTTTTAAAAATATTTTTTGTATTGAATATCGCATACATGTTAATCAAAATTTATTTTAATTAAAAAAAAATTACATTGGAGACTCGGTTTTAAAATTTTCCTATCATAATTTTCAATAGCTAAGCAAAGACATTTCTTGTAGCATTGTAAAAATGAACAAATTTTATAATTTCTTCAAATATTGAAAAAATCCGAATATACTTCATTTATTGATAAATGTAGCTTCACCGAATGCTTCACCGAAGCCTTTTTTAAGACAAATGCTATTTTTCTACAGTTGTCCGATCTATAATGCAATGATTTGAAACGTCAGTGATCACGTTTTTCAAGTTTTTACTCGGAATACTCGCGTTATTTATTTTTATTATGGAAATAAACATCAAAGCAATAAAATTTTGACGGAGGGATTACCTCCGTCCCGGACTAACTCAGTCATTAGAAGAATTTAAACTTTAAACAATATTTATTAGAAATAATCGGATGGGGTTGTGGCAGAGTCCTTCCACAATTTAGCCTAAAGCAGGGCATGAAATTTCAGTTGAAAAGGTCCTAGCCAGACTAGAATTTTTGCTCGCCACTATTTTACATTCATTCAGACAGTAACGTCGGCCACCACACCTGCCCAGAAAATGAACTATTTATGACAGACTGAATTGAAATTGACCATTGTTAGAAGTAGCTGTCTGTTAAATCCAGAATATTTTACACTCATGAAAAATATGAATAATTTTTAAAATGTTAAAAATTTGATAGAAAGCTAATAATTTTTACTGTGTTTCAAGCAGCTGAGCTTAGGTGGCGAATTCTGATTAACTTCACGCAGGAGTGAAGAGCGATCAGATTCGGCCTCCGAAGCGAAAAAGCAGCCTTGGCGCTTGCGCGGTGCGAAAGCGGGGTAACGAATACAGATGGGGGAAGTTCGTACATCCGTTGGAGAGAAATGGAAGTGGGTGACGCCGCATTTTTTCTTCTTTTGGAAGATAAATGCCGCCACTTGATTTTAAAACACTTCCGCGTGTCGCTAGATTAAGGCACGATATTCTGAGCGTATACAGTTTGATTTGAAGCACAAGGTTTCAAAAGACGAAACTTACTTGCCAACCTTAAATATTTGATCGCCAGTGGCAAGCTGGCGAGCGGAAATTTCGTGCCCTGGCCTAAAGTGAACAATGTTCACAAAAAATTAGTTATTAACCCGACACTTTACTTAAAATAACTATAAAGTTGAACTAAAAGAAGATTCAATTACATACAGCGTACTGATAGGAAAATCCACTACTAAGTCCACAAAACTCTCTTCAGTTAAAATAGAATTACTTGGAAAATTTGTAAACACAAGCTTCACATTTCTGAAATAAGGCAATCCGTGACTGCGAAAATATTTTTATTTCAAGTATTATTTGAAATTATCTTACTAATAGCTACTCTTTACTCTATACTCTATACGATCACCGCTTCCGGAAACTATCACTGGCTTCGTGACTAGAGCTGGTCTAGGCTACCTTGATGCGAGATCCGACCCAAATCCGATGAAACACACTTTCATCCCTGCTTATATACCATTGCGGATTGACCAGAGAAGCCAAATTTGGCATAAAAATACTGCGAAACACAGATAATACTCAAATTTCGAAAGTTAGATGAATTCATCGGAAGTTAAAGTAAAATAAAGTACAGAGGTCTCTGCTGCGCACATATACGTTAGGTTGTGACATCAAGTCCACAATCAAAACATTAGAATGCGTTTATAAGACATTTGCTAGTCCACTATAAAATAACGTGAGTAATCTGAGAGAGAGCTCTCTTCGATTACTTACAGTAAAGAGTGGAAACATCAAGGTAATAATAAAATAAAATAACGTGAGTAATCTGAGAGAAAAAGATGTCTTCGATTACGTACAGTAAAGAATGGAAACTTCAAAATATTAATAAAATAAAATAACGTGAGTAATTTGAGAGAGAGCTCTCTTCGATTACGTACAGTAAAGAGTGGAAACATCAAAGTAATAATAAAATAAAATAACTTGAGAAATCTGAGAGAGAGCTCTCTTCGATTACGTACAGGTAGTGGAAACATCAAAGTAATAATAAAATAAAATAACGTGAGTAATTTGAGAGCGAGCTCTCTTCGATTACTTACAGTAAAGAGTGGAAACATCAAAGTAATAATAAAATAAAATAACGTGAGTAATCTGAGAGAGAGCTCTCTTCGATTACGCACAGTAAAGAGTGGAAACATCAAAATAATAATAAAATAAAATGACGTGAGTAATCTGAGAGAGAGCTCTCTTCCATTACGCACAGTAAAGAGTGGAAACATCAAAGTAATAATAAAATAAAATAACGTGAGTAATTTGAGAGAGAGCTCTCTTCGATTACGTACAGTAAAGAGTGGAAACATCAAAGTAATAATAAAATAAAATAACGTGAGTAATCTGAGAGAGAGCTCTCTTCGATTACTTACAGTAAAGAGTGGAAACATCAAGGTAATAATAAAATAAAATAACGTGAGTAATCTGAGAGAAAAAGATGTCTTCGATTACGTAACAGTAAAGAATGGAAACCTCAAAATAATAATAAAATAAAATAACGTGAGTAATCTGAGAGAGAGCTCTCTTTGATTACGCATAGTAAAAAGTGAAAACATCAAAATAATAATAAAATAAAATGACGTGAGTAATCTGAGAGAGAGATCTCTTCCATTACTTACAGTAAAGAGTGGAAACATCAAAGTAATAATAAAATAAAATAACGTGAGTAATTTGAGAGAGAGCTCTGTTCGATTACGTACAGTAAAGAGTGGAAACATCAAAGTAATAATAAAATAAAATAACGTGAGTAATCTGAGAGAGAGAGCTCTCTTCGATTACGTACAGTAAAGAGTGGAAACATCAAAGTAATAATAAAATAAAACAACGTGAGAAATCTGAGAGAGATCTATCTTCCATTACGTACAGTAAAGAGTGAAAACGTCAAAGTAATAATAAAATAAAATAACGTGAGTATTATGAGAGAGAGCTCTCTTCGCTTACGCAAGAGTGGAAATATCAAAGTAATAATAAAATGGAATAATGTGAGTAATCTGAGAGAGAACGTGAAAAACGTGAATGATGTCGTTTCCAATCATTGTATTATAGTGCGTTTAACTGTAGAAAAGTCTCATTTGTCTTTGAAAAGGCTTCAGTGAGGCCGAAGTTTGTATATAAAAACCGTTTTGCTGCTTTTACATTTTTATTTAACCACTTTCAGCATTTAATGAATTGCAATAAATATTATCAGAGTTTTCAGTACAGATATTTATTGAAAAATTTTCATATCTAAACCATAATTAAAATTTTAAATCTTACTTTTTTTTTCTCATAAGAAAAACAACAACAACAAAAAAAAAAACAAGAACGAAATAAAAAGCATTCGGCATAGATTATGAAATACTTTCCAACACTAACATTATAAATAAATTACATTTTTTCCTAGAATGAAATGAGACATCTAAATACGGAACATGAAAAAACACATTACTCAATAAAAATCAACTTGCAGAAGTTTCTGAAAATTGCTTCATGTGTACAAAATCTTTCGTGTAGCCCCGTATGCGATGTATAGAATCTATACACACCACCTAATACACTCAAAATTAAATCAGCTTAAAAATGGATAACCACAGAGGAAAACGCACTTCCAACAATTATCGATGTTAATCAGTCGTTTAAACGAATTCTTTTGTTCGTCTCTGTAAATGAACGACAAATGCTATGCTCGCACACTATAATCTATAGAAAGCATTCAGTGATTTCGTTATGTTTGAAGTATCATAATATTAAAATAGATCGTAAACGGTTTTTTTCCATTAATCATAATGAAATGGAATTATTTATGCTTTCCTGTAAATGAACTACAAATGATACTTATTACTTTCTCCTATCTTTACAAGAAGAAAATATTGGATTTCTGAGAAATTTCGACTTCAGATTTTCGACGGATTTATACGTTTTAGAAGGTCCTGTTGACTGTTTTTAGAAAATGTCTGTCTGTGAGTGTCTGTCTCAATGTATGTGACAAAAATTTTGTGGGCGCTCTGTCTCAAGAACTAATTTACGGAATTTAATAAAACTTTATATTCAGTTAGTCCCTAATATAATTTGGCGCTGATTAGTTTTTGGTGAAGATCGCCCGACAGGTGACGCTGCTATGCTGCATTTTTCGGCTGTATCTTAAGAACTAACGCACTTATTTTCATCAAACTGCAGATTCCGTTAGACCATGACATAAATAGATGCTGATTACGTTTTGGTGTAGATAATCCAACAGGTGGCGCTGTTATGCTACTTTTTCATTATTATTAGGATCTCAAGAACTAATGCACGGATTTTCATCAAACTTCAGATTCAGTTAGACGTTGACACAAGTTGTTATTGATTAGGTTTTGGTTTAAATCTCCCAACAGGTGACGCTGCTATGCTACATTTTGCAGGATTTACACGATTTTAGCAATATTCAGATCTCAAGAACTAATGCACGGAATTTAGAAAAACTTTAGATTCAGTTAGACTTTGATAAAAATGGGTGCTGATTCTCTTTTGTGTATGCAAAACCTGTATGGGATAGAAGAAAGTTTTGGGATTGGCACATCCGACTAGTTTTATACTCCTGAGAAAGCATGTTGTGGGCCATACTGTGATGAAGATAAATTTCATTATGTTTGAAATACCGTAACATCAATAAAATGCAACACAAACGATTATTTTACACATATTGTAATGCAACGGAGTTTTTTTTTGTGTGTCCCTGTAAATAAACTATAAATGTTGCACACTTCATTTGCAATACCGAACATTCTATTATAAATCTCAATCCCACATAAAATTTTCATAGCAATCCGAGTATATTTACAAGAGTTAGAGTACGGACAGATAGACAAACTGAATTCATAAATACTTTTCAACTATGTTGGAAGTACTAAAAATGAAAAAAATCCATCGTATGGAAACATTTTTCAGGTAGCTGAAGAGAAATTTATACAGAACATTTCCTTTTTAACACTTTCCAACATAGTTGAAAAGTGTTTATGAATTCGGTTTGTCTGTCTGTCTGTCCGTGCTCTAACTCGCTTAAATATATTCGAACTGTCGTAGAATTGATATGTTATTGAGGTTTACTATGGCATGTTTGGTATTGAAAATGAAGTGTGTAGCACTTATAGTTTTTTTTTTTTTTTTTTTTTTTTTACAAGGACACTCGAAAGAATTCCGTTCCATTACGGTCCATAGGGAAAAATTATTTGCAGTTTATTTTAATGATGTTATACAATTTCACACGTATTGAAATTGATATATATCACTGAGGTGCACTGCAAGAGGCTCAATATAGAATATGATGGGTGTAGCACTTATAGTTCCTTTAAATGGATACGCAAAATAATTGCATTACATTACGGTCTAACACATGGGCTGAAAAGTTCCCGGTCTGGCACACAAATGGCGTTGCAATCGCCGAACCGGTGCTTTCTTTAGTAAATACTAACCTTTAAAAGGTAGCAGAAAAAATGTCTTGACGATTCACCGCGTGGATAAAACGTTAGAATGGTTTTAGTTGAACGACTTTGATGATAAACAAAAAAATGGTTAAACAAGAATTTCAATAATTGTTATTTGATGGAAAAAAAACACCGTTCAAACAAAAGCTTGGCTTGATAAGCGTTATCCGGACACTGCACCAGGTAAATCAACCATTATTGACTGGTTTGCTGAATTTAAATGTGGTCGTACGGACACCAGTGATGCACCACGCAAAAGAGGTGAATACGCCGGAAAACATTAAAAAAAAATTCCACAAAATCGTTTTGGGGAACTGCAAAGTGAAGTTGCAGGAGATAGCTCAGACTTTGAAGTTATCCAAGGAACGTGTAGGTTTTATTTTGAATGAACATTTGTCTATGAAAAAGCTGTTATCAAAGTGGGTGCCGCGCATGTTGACTTTTGACCAAAAACAACAACGAGTCGATGATTCTGAGCTCTGAGCACTGTTTGGAGCTTTTTCGTTACAAAATTATGTTATTTATAATTAAATTCTTATTTTTATTTATTTATTAAATTATTATTATTAAATTATTATTATTATTATTATTATTATTATTATTATTAAATTATTATTATTATTATTATTATTATTATTATTATTATTATTATTAAATTATTATTATTTATTATTAAAGTTATGGTATTTATTAAAGTTATAAAGTCATAAAGTTACGTTAAAAAGATGTGTTTTCATTATTAGACCGGGAACTTATCAGCCCATGTGTTATGGAGAAAAATCGTTTGCGGTTTATTTTAATAATGTTTTACACTTTCAAACATATTTAAATTGATATAAAGTGCATTACAAGAGGCCTACTATAGAATATTGTGTGTGTAACATTCGTCGTTCATTTAACAGGGACACACAAGATAATTCGGTACTGTCTGTTAACAATAATTCGTAGAAGTGCTTTTTTAGTTGCTGCACGTGTTTTTAAATTTAACTAATTTTGTGCCTATTACTTGGTATGTATAAATTCTATAGATTATATACAGGGCAATACAAAAGTTACTGAGTACATTTCCGTTTATTGACGGAAATTCCAGAAAGGGTATTTTAAACTGTGCCAAGCGTTTCCTAACTGAACTAAATATTTGCATTCTATGTAGTATATATACAGATCTATATATCGTATACAGGGCTGCACAAAAGAGTTTGAATATTTTTCCAAATATTGTTGGTAATTCCTGAAATTGGGTTATTAAATATGTTATGCGTTTTCCAAATTGTTTATTTATATTAGGCGGGACTAGTTGAGCTTAAGCCAAAATGTAGGCCTCCCTGCCCGGTTTGAACTTAAGCCTTGTTTACTTTTATATCATCTTTCACCTTATTAAACGGTAAAGGTTTGTAAAAATATTTTCTAAATGTTGGAATGTGTTACATAATCTATGCTTGACGCACGATTTTTCGTTCCTGTTTTAATTACATTTGAAATTTGAAATCTCACTTTCCTCTAACACTTTAAACATAAAAATATACGAAAAATATTTTATTTTTCCAAAGATTTAAAATACTTGAGATAGTAAGAATTAAAAAAAAAAAAAAAAAAAAAAAAAAAAAAAAAAAAAAATCACTAAAGTTAATTTGTTTATGAAATGTTTTGCATTCATCACTTGAGAATTAATGATAAAATTAGTGAATGGATTAATATATATTATTTTTCAGAATTAAAAAAAAAAAAAAATATTTTTTTCATTTTTTTTTAGGCATTGCAAATGTCTGAAAATCAATATACACTGAATAAGTTTTTACCTATTCTTGTGTTGAATTTTTTTAAAAGGTTTTTACAAGTTTTAAAAATAAATGACATTAGCAGAAAACATTTTTTTCAAAACTGTTTTTTTTCTTTGCATGCAAAAAAAATTTCTAAAAAATCGATATATACTGAACATGTTTTTACCAGTTTTAAAAATAAATTATGTTAGCAGTTTTCATTTTAAAATTTTTATTTCACAATTTTCAGTATCTAGACAGATTTATTTACAGTAATACTTTATAAAACGTTCAGAATTTATAAATTCATTAAATATCATTAGAATTTTGAGTGAAGCATTAGCACGAGAAGCATTTCCAGTACTTAATTTAGTTTCCAGTAATTTAGAATTAGCAGTTAGATTTTTAGCAGTTTTCATTTCACAATTTTCGGTATCTAGACAACTTTATTTACAGTAGTACTTTATGACACGTTCAGAATTTATAAATTCATTAAATATCATCAGAATTTTGAGTGAAGCATTATCATGAGAAGCATTTCCAGTACTTAATTTAGTTTCCAGTAATTTAGATTTTTTTTTTTTTTTTTTTTTTTTTTTTTTTTTTTTTTAGAAAAATGTAATTGAAAACTTATATTTTTTTTTTTATCATTTCTTTTTTCGAAAAATTGCAAGTAACCAATTTTTTGTGTTGACTAAAAATATTGTAGAGAAATAGTTTCGTTTTAATTACCTTTGAAATTTTAAATATCACTTCCTTTTTTGATCCTGAAAGAATAGTTAAATATTTTCATTTTATTCAAAGATGTAAATGTAGCTGCCATAAACACAAAATTAAAGAAGAAAGAAAAATCAGGCGTCAAGCATAGAATCTGAAAAACTTTCTAACATATTAAGAACACTGTAACAACCGTTCACCGTTTGATAAGGTGAAAGATGATGTCTAAGTAAGCAAGGTGAAAGTCAAACCAGGTGGGAGGCTTACCTTTCGGCTTAAGCTCAACTAGCCCCACCCTATCTAAGTAAGCAATTTCAAAAATGCATAACACATTTGAAAACACAATTTCAGAAATTACAAATTATAGTAGGAAAACGATCCAAATTCTTTAAAGCAGCCTTGTATAAGATCTGTAGATCTGTAAACATAGTATATAGTAAGCAAAAATTTTGTTTACTTAGGAAAAGCATAACACGGTTGAAAATTCCCTTTCAACATTTTTCGCTAATAAGCAGAAATGTACTCGAATTTTTTTTGTGCAGCCCTGTATATGATCTATAGAAGTTATATACACCAAGTAATATGCTAAAAATCAGTTACATTTAATCCTTTGAATGCTGAAGTCTGAAAACTCAGTAGCATTCAAAATACGGCGAACGAATGAACGTGAAATCTGCTGCGAGATTATTTCTCCGCCTATCTTCAACCTGCCTCCTTGTCGCTAGGACAATAAGAGGTGAAAGTGGAACCTCCCTAAGATAACTAGCATAACTCCCCACCCGTTGATTTCAATAATCCCCTGCTCTGCTACAATAGTTGGATATTTACGAGGCGCAGAAAATGGAACAGGCGTTCGGGTGGTCAGCCATTATTTTGCTAGACTGGTCGTCTTGGCCGGTTTAGCAGCGAGAAGTTTAAAAACACGTACCATAATGGAAACCGGAAACCACAATTCAAAACGCACTTCTAACAATTATTGCTCGTAGACAGCACTCTAACCGAATTATTTTCTGTGTCCCTGTACATGAACGATAACTGCATCCATTCATATCATATTCTACCGAAAGTCTCCTGTAAGGTACATCATTGATGTAAATCAATTTCAAAAATTTAAATTAGTGTTACATAATGAAAATACATTGCAACATATTTTTCCCTTAGAATATAATGTAACGGAATTCTTTCAGGAGTACTCCTGTAAACGAACTATAAAGCTCCATACTTCATTTTCAACATCGAACGTGCTATTGTATGTCAATAACATACATCAGTTACTGAATAAATTTACAGTCTGAATATATTTACATGAGTTACAGAACGGACAGGTCTGTGTTCCTGTACATAAACGATAAATGAATCCATTCATATCATACTCTAAAAAAAATCTCCTGTAGGGCACATCATTGATGCAAATCAATTTCAAAATTTTGAAATAGTGTAACATAATTAAAATACATTCCAACAGATTTTTTACCTTAGACTATAATGTAACGGAATTCTTTCAGGAGTACCCCTGTAAATGAACTATAAATGCCCCACACTTCATTTTCAATATCGAACGTGCTATTATACCTCAATAACATACATCAGTTACATGGCAATCTAAATATATTTACATGAGTTTCAGAACTAACAGGCAGACAGACAGACCTGATAAACCATATTCATAAACGCTCTTCAACTATGTTTGAAGCATTAAAAATAATATTCATGTTGTTAATTCGGAAATAAATGTTCTTCTATCTCCACTTTGCGATAAATAATTTTTTTATCTCCAGATTTTAATCAATTTTATTTATAGCATTATTTTAAGAAACATATTTTTGTACTTTCGTTACATGTTTAAAAGTTTCAAGTGTAGAAATTTATTTAAAAAATATATATTTATTTTTAACTATCACTGGAATCTTATTTTTGTTTATGTTGCTTCTCTCTAACAAAAAAAAAAAAAAAAAATCTGTAGTAGGAAAACTTATTTTAAAGTTTTCAGAAAGGAGGTATATAGAAAAAATATTACATTTGAAATTTTAAATCTCACTTTCTTTTTACTATTTTACCTCAAATAATAGGAAAATATTTCCTTTTTGTTTAAAGCTGTAAAACATTTCAGATTTAATAAAACACAAAATTGTAAAGAAAAATGTAGTCACTAAAATTCTCTCACTGCAAGATAATCTGCTTACGTTTATCACTGAAAAAGTAACGAAAGATAAAAGAAAGTAATGGAAGGATTATTTTTTGGAACTTAATTTTTAAAAATGTTAGAAAAGACGGAATCCATTTTTTTTTTCAAAATTTTTCTTTTCATGTTTTGAATATTTATAAAAATCAATATTAAAGTTTTCAAAAACATTTTTTCATACTGCGTTTTTCAAATAATGTCAATCAAAATTTATCGCATTTTGAAAACAATTTTAACAGACGTTGAAAATTCTTTAAAAGTTTTTCTTTCATAATTTAGAATATCTAAATAAATTTATTTATAGTAGTATTTTTTTAAAAGGAAAAAAAAAGCTATAGTTTGAAAATCATTTTTAAGTTTGCAGCAAGGAGGTAGATAGAAAAAAAAATATTACATTTAAAATTATAAATCTCACTTTCTTTTTACTCTTTTACCTCAAATAAGAGAAAAATATTTCCCCCTTTTTTTTTTCAAAAGCTGTAAAACACTTCAGCTTTAATAAACTACAAAAGTGAAAAGAAAAATATACTCACTAAAATTCTCTCAGTGCAAAATAATATGCTTAAGTTTATCACTGAAAAGTAATGAAAGATAAAAAAAATAATGGAAGGATTATTTTCAGGAACATTATTTTTAAAATTGTTTAAAAAGACGAAATCCTATTTTTTCAAAACTTTTCGTTTTCATATTTTTAATATTTCTAAAAATCAATATTAATGGTTTTCTAAAACATTTTTTCATACTGCGTTTTTCAAATACTGTCAATCAAAATCTATCGCAATTCGATTTTAACTGACCTTGAAAATTCTTTAGTTTTTCTTTCATAATTTAGAATATCTAGATAAATTTATTTATAGTAGTATTTTATTAAAAGAATAAAGGCTAATAATTTGAAAATCATTTTTAAATTTGCAGAAAGGGGGTACAGAGAAAAAATACTGCTGAAAAAGCTCTGCTGAAAAGCTCTGCTAAAAAATTAATTAGTGTAAAAATTATTACATTTGAATTCACTTTCGTTTTACTCTTTTACTTCAAATAATAGAAATATATATATATATATATTTCTGTTTACTTTTATCATTGAAAAAGTAATGAAAGATAAAAGAAAATATTGGAAGGATTATTTTTAGGAACTTTATTTTTAAAATTGTTTAAAAAAACAAAATTATATATATATATATATATTATGCAAAACTTTTCGTTTTTATATTTTGAATATTTCAAAAAATCAATATTAAATGTTTTCTAAAATATTTTTTCATACTGTGGTACTCAAATTATATATATATATATATATATATATATATATATATATATATATATATATATATATATATATATATATATATATATATATATATATATATATATATATATATATATATATATATATATATTTCGGCTTACTTTTATCATTGGAAGGATTAATTTTAGGAACTTTATTTTTAAAATTGTTTAAAAAAACAAAATTCTATTTTTTTTATGCAAAACTTATCGTTTTTATATTTTGAATATTTCTAAAAATCAATATTAAATTTTTTCTAAAAATTTTTTTGATACTGTGGTACTCAAATTATGTCAATCAAAATTTGTCCCAATTTAAAAATTCAACCGACGTTAAAAATTCTTTAAAGTGTTTTTTTTCCTTTTTTTAAAAATATAGAATATCTAATTAATTTTGTTTATGGTACTATTTTATTAAAATTACAAATTTCATTATTCCGTTATATAAAAAAATTGATGATAAGATTTTAAAATTTTACTTTTTAATTCTTTTCCTTTTTTTTTTTTTTTTTCTAAAAGGATGAAATTACACAATAAAATAAATACAAAATTCAAAATTTATGGGAAAGGAATTTTTGGAAATAATTTTCTGATTTTTTTTAATTATTATTATTATTAGTTTTAAAATTTTAAATCTCACTTTCTTCTAACTCATTTAACTCAAAGAATTGGAAAATATTTTATTTTATCAGATTTCAAATATTTCAAATGTTACGAAACACAAAGTTGAATAAAAGATCCCTAAATTTCTCTTACTGCAAGATATTCTGCTTGGAAAAGTAATCAATGGAGAAGTAATGAAAAATGAAAGAAATGAATAAAGAATTATTTTTGTTAAAAGATATTAAACAAATAAAATCTTTTTTTCTTTTTTTCAAAAGATTTTTTTCCCCATATTTTAACGTTTTTAAAAATTAATGTAATGCTTAAAAATATTTCTCATATTACATTTTTCAATTTTTTCTCAGTTAAAAAAATTGCTTTTCATATTTTCTAGTACCTAAACATATTTATTTAAAGTAGTATTTTATAAATAAGTAGAAATTTTATGCTGCTATGGAAAAAGAGATTTTTTCCAACTATCAATAAAATTTTAATTCTTTATCATTCCCTCAAAATCATGAAAATAAACAATATTATAAAACAATATTATAAACAATATAATAAACGCATTTTGATGTTTTCTGAAAGAAATATTTCCTTTTTTAAATTTTAAATTTCATTTGTTTTGAAAGCAGAAAATGATGATTTTTTAAATATGATTAGAAATTTAAATCTTTTTTTCTTCGAAAATTTGGAAATAAACATTAGTATATTTAACCCAACAGTGCATGTCTCAAGCCGTGCCACCTAGCACAGGTCGTTTTATTTGTTCTTTGTTCTTTTTTTATTTTTGATTTATGGTGTAATTTGTTGTGTTCTTTTGTTTTGAGTTCAAGTAGTTTCTTGTGATTTCTGGTTCTGTGTTAACGTAGTTTGTTTTGTTTTCTTGTTCTGTATTTATGTTGTTTATAGATTCTAGTTGGCTTTTGGTGATATTGGTTCTGCATGTGTTTTTTCATTGGAGTTTATTATACATATACACATATATATATATATATATATATATATATATATATATATATATATATATATATATATATATATATATATATATATATATATATATATATATATATATATATATCTTTTCCTCTTTTAACTCAATAAATGAGAAAATATTTTCATTTTTTGAAAAACAAAACTGACTTGCAAAACAATGTTTTTTCCTGTCTTTTCAAAATTTTGTCTTGGAAAACAAAACTGAAAAGAAAATAGTTGTCACTAAAATTCTGTGAAAAAAAAAGACCACTAAAATGATCTTATTTCAATATAATTTCCTTTCGTTTACCTCTAGAGACAGGGCTCGTAGCATTCCTAAAATTCTATATCTTTAGTACTACAATTATAAAACAGTAAACTTTCTGGTATATTTTTAGTGTAGATGTTACAGGAATTTACCATGAAGATTTTTGTTTTAAAATAGTGGTAGAAAAGTAGAAAATATTAGGAAAGCTGTAGGCCCTTCTAAAGAAGTAGTGGGAGCTTAAAGAAATTAATGAAGGGATTATTTTTAAGACTTTTTAAAAAGTTTAAACAAACGAAATCCCAATTTTTCAAAAGTTTTCTGTCTATGATTCGAATATTTCTAAAAACCAATATTTAATTTTGTAAAAGTCTTCTCATATTATATTTCTTAAACATTTGTTTTAGATTAAAAATTAAAATGATTCTGGAAACAGTTTTATGATTTTCCTATCTTAATTTCTAATATCTGAAAAATTTATCTATATTTGCATTTTATGAAACTTACAAATTTTATAATTACATTAAACGTTGCGTCAAGTGTCAATTTTTGAGAGTAGGAATTTATTAAGAAAATTTTGACTTTTGTAATATAGTAGTTGAAATATTAATTCTTATTTTTATCTTTTTTTAAATCTTAATATCTCCTATTTTTTCGCAAAAATAAGTAAATAAATAAATAAATAAAAATAAACAATCGTGTGAAAACTCTTTTTTTTTCTGGTTGCAAAAATGAAATTTACAATATATATATATATATATATATATTTAATTACTTTTAAATTTTTTCAATCTCATATTTTTCTTGATCTTTTACCTCGTAGAATAGGAATATATCTTCTTCTTTTGAAAATTTTTCAATCTCATATTCTTCTTGTTCTGTTAATTCAAAGAATAGGAATTTAGTTTCCACTTTTGAAAAAATTGTAATACTTCAAATATCAGAAACAGAAAATTGAAAAGAAAATTAGTCTTTTTTTTAAATGTCTGTTCTTTATCCGTATTTTGAACATTTATAAAAATCAATAATCAATCTTTTAAAAAGATTTTCATGAATTTCTCAAACATGCTACTGAATTTTGTTTCCATTTTTAAAATTAAATTATGTTGGTTAATTGTTTAAAAGTTTTTCTATCGTAATATCCAGTTGAGTTAAGAAATATATTTATGGTAGCATTTTATAAAAAGTGCAAACTTTAAAGTTCCATTATAAAACATTTTTTGTTGTTTAATTATCAGTAAAAAATAAAATAATTTAAAGCTTAAAATACATGTAATTAAATTGAAAAATGTTATTTTTGAAAAAATTTTAATACACAAATCCTGTTCTTTTATTTTTTTTTTCAGTATTTACAATTTTTCTAAAATCTAAAAATTTGTCCTAGTTTAAAAAATAACTGATATTGGTAATTCATGGTTTTCATGTATTCTTTTTCAATCTCTAAATAAAATTAATTATAGTATTTTTAATTAAAAAATGACTAATATTAGAATTTCGTAAATGAAAAAAAAATATTTTAATTAGCGTTTAAATTTTAAATTTTAAATTTTAAATCACAATTTTCCTCCTAAAAACCATGAACATATGTAATAGTTTAGAAACTATTCCAAGTTTTTCGAATTGAAAGTTATGAAATTTTTTCTTCATTCCTTTTGACATTTCAATCTCTCATTTTTTTTTCTTTCTTTTTTTACACCAAAATATAGAAAAATATTTTCCTTTTTGCGATATTTAAAATATTTCAAATATCAAAAAACAAAAACGAAAGAAAAAAATTAATAAAATTAAAAACATCATTCAGTATATCAGATTTTTAAATATTTCTCAATAACTTTAATGAAATTTTGTTCTGCCAAAAGGAAAATAATAATAGTTCTATGTTGTTCCTATAAATGATTTCCTATAAAAAAAATGTATCCAAAGGAAGTTTATACACTAAAACTTATGAAACCAAATTTGTTTATAATGGAATACTGCTTTTAACAGAAAATGTTCTTCGTTCTGACGAAAAGAATACATTTCCAATAGAAACGTCAACCTTTTCTAAAACGGAATTTGTATTGCCTCATGCTTTGTCGTTTTAGCAGATTGTACTCTTACGAGTTTCTTTTTTCTTTAATCAAACATACAATTTTTTTGCAATTCTGTTAAATAATTTTAAACTTTTGAGCACAGAAATTTATTGTGAATGCATTGTTTTTTTACTTAATATTAATCATTTAAATCTCTAAGATTTTACAATCTTCTTTTTTTTCTTTTTTTTTCTTGTCAAAATAAAAATAAACAAAGGCATACAAATTCATTTTTAAATTCCGAGAAAGAAATTTATAAAGAAATTCTAAACCTGACTTTTTCCTTATTCTTTAGATCACAGAGCCATTATACGTCGTCTAGCAGTTCAATACACACTCGTTTTTATTTTTCATAGATGTAAAATGCTTCAGATGTCATGAAATACAAAAATGAAAAGGTAAATAAATAAATAAATAAAGTTATTAAAATTTTCTCAATTCGAAACAAGTTAATCTAGATTTAATCGAAATAATTTTATGTTAATAACATATATTATTAACAGTGATTCATTAATATGAGACCCTTCCATTAATTTAATGTATGTTAGAGCGGTTAAAAGAAAGAAAGGGACTTTATAAACATCTTTTACTGTAACATTGTTTAAAAAAGTGAGCTCAAAAAAGAAAAAAAAATCATTATCTCTTAAAATTATTTCTGAAAATAAGATGAAAAAAAAAATATAGCCGAAAATCAAACCGTGGTGAAATCACACTTAATATATCGTACATTTTCAGTTTTCGTTATTCTAAAAAGTTTCTTTATATTTATAAAGAATCTTTTTAGAATATAAAATAAATATTAAGATAAAAATATAAATATTTTACAATTTAATATAAATAGTGTAAAGTAATTTATACAGTTTTAAAGAATATTTTAAATTGTGAATATGCTGTCGTCTGATGCATTATAAAAGAAATGTTAGAACGCTACGTATAGAAAACACTTACGGAATAAACCCTTTTAAATTACGATTGTGGGTATTTAAAAGATAGCAAATAGTATTTAAATCATAACGTCCATTAATTTAATTTATTTATACCGAACTTTAAACTGTTCCTCTGTATCTTTTATAAAGTAACTTTTACAGTTTCAAAGCTCATTTTAAATTGTGAACATGCTGCCGTCCACACACCTTCGGAGGTGAAACTTCATTTTGAGATAAAGCTAAAAATAACTGTTAAACGCGGTTCTTGCTATAAAATTAATCATTATTCTTTAATGGTTTAATTATATACTCCGTGTATTTTCTTGGACATATAATCCAATTTAAATGCTAAATCTCAAAAAAGAAGAATGTAAACATACATTCCAGCTTACTTCCGGTTTGCAGAACGATATTTCTGGTTGAAAAATTCTTCGGCAAGCCGTAACAGATTTAAGCTGCTGTAACTCGGGTTCTAATTTAGATACACACACACAATTAAAGCAGAATTCGATAGCTAAAAGATCAGATTTAAATGTTATTGCAAAAATTAAAAGTCGATATTTTTATCGAAAATGTCGTTTCAAAGGTGTGAAGATACCTTAAAAATGTTAAATTCATTCATTTTTTTAGAAATACTAGAACGCAACGGAATGAAAAAATCCTACGGAATAAGCGCTTTTTACTTGTTGTCGTGAGTATTGAACTCGCAATTCCAAAAAAGCCATTGTGAAAAAAATATGAAAAAGATCATTGTAAGATAGCAAATAGTGATAAAATCATTGCGAATTTGCAATTCATTTATTTCCTTCATACATAATTTTAAAAATTTCCTCTATACCTCCTATAAAGGAACTGTTACAGTTTCAAAGTTCATATCAAATTGAGAACACGCTGCCGTCTTCTGTATAAACATATAAAAATTTTAGAGGAATTCAATAACTTTTAAAAAATGTTAGAATGCAAAATCCGAAATAAACCAAATAAAGCGTTGTAAGCACTTTAAAACTGTTAATGTAAGTGTTTAAGTTATGCTTACAAAATATAATTAATTAAAAAAGAATAAAAAAAAGATGAAAAAAAAAACACTACCAGATCAACTGAACACGTTGTCGTATTTTGTATAAACATATAAAAATTTTAGAGGAATTCAATAACTTTAAAAAAATGTTAGAATGCAAATCCAGAAATAACCAAATAAAACGTTATAAGGACTTTATAATTGTTAATGTAAGTATTAAATTATGCTTCCGAAACATTATTTCTTAAAGAAGATTAAATAAGTTGAAAAAAAAAAAAAAACACTACAGTTTCAAAGTTCATATCAAATTGAGAACACGCTGCCGTCTTCTGTATAAACATATAAAAATTTTAGAGGAATTCAATAACTTTTAAAAAATGTTAGAATGCAAAATCAGAAATAAACCAAATAAAGCGTTGTAAGCACTTTAAAACTGTTAATGTAAGTGTTTAAGTTATGCTTACAAAATATAATTAATTAAAGAAGAATAAAAAAAGATGAAAAAAAAACACTAACCAGATCAACTGATCACGTTGTCGTCTTTTGTATAAACTTATAAAAATTCAATATCTTAAAAAAAATGTTAGAATGCAAAATCAGAAATAAACCAAATAAAGCATTGTAAGCACTTCATAATTGTTAATGTAAGTGTTAAATTATGCTTCCAAAACATCCTTATTTAAAGAAGAATAAAGAAGATGAAAAGAAAAATACACTACCAGATCAACTGAATACGTTGTCGTCTTCTGTATAAACATATAAAAATTTTAGAGGAATTCAATAACTTTTAAAAAATGTTAGAATGCAAAATCAGAAATAAACCAAATAAAGCGTTGCAAGCACTTTATAAGTGTTAATGTAAGTGTTAAATTATGCTTCCAAAACATCATTACTTAAAGAAGAATAAAGAAGATAGAAAAAAAACACTATCAGATCAACTGAACACATTGTCGTCTTCTGTTTAAACATATAAAAATGTTAGAGGAATTCAATAACTTAAAAAAAATGTTAGAATGCAAAATCATAAATAAACCAAACAAAGCGCTGTAACCACTTTATAATTGTTAATGTAAATGTTAAATTATGCTTCCAAAACACCATTTCTTAAAGAAGAATAAAGAAGATATAAAAAAAATCACTACCAGACAACAAACTGTGATTCAATCACAACGAATCTGTCTTTCATTTTCTTTATTCTTAATGTATTTTAAATAGTTCCTCAGAGGCCAAGCTGTGTCATTTTTTTCCCTTCCTTTGAGAATGAAATTTGACCCCGAGGCTGGAAAAAATGGAACTTAACTTAATTAAAGTGAACAGTTGCTAATGAACATAGTTCATTTTTTGCAAGACTTAATTAATTATTTTTTCCTCTTTTGTAAATCATCAAAAAGCTGGAAATCAGTAAATGTAAATTAAATTTCTAATGAAGTATTTCAATAATTTTTTCAAGGATTTAAACGATTAATTGTCTGAATAATTTTCTAATTAGCAATTAATCACAGAGTCAAGCTGTGCACTGTTTATGATTGAAATTTTAATTACTAAAAAAACAAATCAAGTTAAATGGAACTATTTCAACCAATGATGTTAAAGCAATTATAATTTTAACATTAAACTCAATTTTTTAAAATTAATTTTAGTATTTTGGGTCTTTAAAAGATATAAATGCTTTTCCGTTATACCAACACTATTGTCACCAAGCGTAATAGTTGGTGCCTAATGAAAGATTAGAAAAAATGAACATTGTTGAAGCGAAAGTAATCATTTAAAAAATATAACCTTTGAAATTTTTAGACGTTCACGAAATATTTTATTAAATAAAAACAAATATATACTTTAATAAAAAGCATACATAAATATTATATAATAAAACAATAAATTAAAACTCAATTTAAACTTCAGGCATAAAAGTGTCTCTTAATAAAAAAAAAAAAAAAAAAAAAAAAAATTGGAAAATTAGAAAATTAAGATATTTTTCGCGGATACGATTACATAATAACAATAATAATAGTAAATTACGTTCAATAAATAGCGAGTCACAATGTTCGGCACGGTTTGGAATATTTTTTTTTTTTTTTTTTTTTTTTTTTTTTGCAGGGTCAGGTTTGAAATAAATGGTGCATTAGCATACACTTTGGCATGGTGTTAGTATAACGGTAAAGTACCAAGATATCCAAAATATCCACGATATCCAATGGTTGGAGTATCATAGTTGAGATTTTTCCAACAGAGCGAAAATATGCCTGGACCAGGACTGGAACCTGGGTACTTTGGTTTGCGTACCAACGCTCTCCCTACTGAGTACTACCGCTTTCCCCTGTTTATTATGACCTAATTACATGGTATACAGGAGTTTCTGTGTTATTTCAGATTCATCATGTAAAATGCTATAGTTATAGCTCGGATGAATGCAATTACTGCTGCAGTTCGCAGCCTTGTCCAACAAATAAGAGTGAAATATGCCAGCCAGGGTATCGACGGGATAGCTCAGTGGGGAGAGCGTTGGTACGGCAAACCAAAGTACCCAGGTTCGAGTCCTGGTCCCGGCATATTTTCGCTCTATTCAAAAAAATCTCAACTATGATACTCCAACCATTGGATGTAATGTACTTTACTCTGTTCATTAAGTCCACGATAATGTCAAAGTTAATATTAAGTTGAGAGCATGCTGTAGTCTTCTGTATAAACATATAAAAATGTTTGATGAATTTAATAACTTTTTTAAAAAATGTTAGAATGCAGTGATAGAAATAAAAAATAAACCAAATAAAGTGTTATATAATAAATTTAGACCCTATTTTCAAAAATCAAAATTTGCAAGCTTTTGCAAATTTTATTTTTATTAACAGAAAACGCTTTTTAAACTCAATTCTTTTTAGTAAGAGGATATGAAACATATCAGCGTACCTTACTGCGATTTTTCCCTCCACTAATTTTCAAAATAGTAGGATCTAGATGAAAAATAAAAGCGGTAGCCAATTTTTGGACCTTTTTCTCTATTATCTAAAACTAGGGGATAAAACCCGGTCTACCCGGGTTATGAATCATATGTGAGAACCCTCTTTTTTTCATTGAAAACTCTAACATATTTTTTTACATTTAATATATATAATTTTTTAGATTGTCCACTAACAACATCAAAAAAGATTTTTAATATGAAAAATATAAATTATTCATTAAAATAAAGTTTGGAAATTTATTAAAAGCAATACTTTCGTATTATCCGATTTCCAGGAGTTAATAGTCAAAGAAATTGCCAAAGGTTTCTCTACTCACAGCAGCCTTTTTGATTCTAAAAATTTCAGTGGTTTAAGTCTGTTAAATTTGTGTTTTATTTATTTATTTATTTATTTTTTGATGCAGTTTTAATTTCGTTATGAAATATTAGCTGAACACAAATACTAAACTGTTTATATTGTTTTAAGTACAAACGGGTTAATCTTTCTTAGTCTTCTTAATCGTGCTGCACGTGACAGAGATAGATTTTTTAAAAATATATATGCTTAAAAATTATTTTAAAAACCATAAAAAATCAGAAAATTGAGATACAGTATTTAAACAAATTGCATTTATAAGAACAATTTTTCCATTTTGGAACGTGTAAAATTTAAAATTGTGCAACATTTAGAAGTAAAAAAAAAAAAAAGTGTTAAAAGCAAAATTTATTGGTCAGGTGATGCCACCCTTGCTATGACCTCACCTTATGACGTCAGCGTCGGTATGACATCAGTAACGGCTTAACGTCAGCAAAAATATAGCTTTATTATCACATTGATTCACAGAGAAAAAGAGCTGAGAACAATAAAAAAAATTAATTAAGTTTTAAGAAATTTCCTTTACACCCTGTTTCAGCTTTTTATTTTATTTTTTGTAAAATAGGTAAAATGTTTCCTTCGTAAAAAGAAAAGGTTTTTTTAAACTATTTCTTACCGATATTCAATATAGATCATTTAAGTTAATTAAAAATCTATTTCGCAGCCTTTGTGTCTAAATAAAAGCAGAGAAACCTACGATATGTTGTTCAGTTTATCGTGTCACCCCTTCTCGACAAATGTCACGTATTTGAGAGGCATAAAAAGTTCAGAATTACTATTAAATTATTATTCAAACCAGTAATTATTAATTAAAATTTTTGTCTTATTTAATCATAGTATTTCTGTAATGTATTTTAAACAAAAAATTATGTAAAAAAAACAACAAAATAAAACGGTTATAAAAGATTAAAAATTCTGTAAAGAACGCTTATCGCAAAGATGTTAAAATATACCATTGCTTAAAAATGTGAATAATTTCAGGTTTGAGAAATCCTCTTTGATTTCTTATTTCGTCCACAATCCTATTGATTAACAGAAAATAAAAAGGTTGAGAACAATAAAAAAAATAATTTTTCCTTCAAAACTTTCTTTTACATTTTCCTTTTTTTTCTGATTTTATCTTTTATTAAAGAAAAATTGGTAACGTCTTTTCATCATGAAAAGTAAAACAACGAAACGTTTTTCCAAACCATTTCTTAATTATCTTCATTAGCAGCTGTTCATTTTAATTAGTTTAAAATCGATTTCAGAGAATATTTTCATTGACTGGATGTAATTTAAATGCAGAGTAAAGTAAGGTATGTTGTAGAATTTCTATTTTGAGAGCGATTTAGAAAAATCTGTTTTTTTGTTTCTTAGTTCGAAATATCTATTGCCGGTTTAACCAATTAATTTGCATGCTCTAGCATAGCAACATACAACACCTCTAATAAGTAAAGCATGTTGTAATCTACTGTCGGTTTAACGAATTAATTTGCATGCTCTAGCATAACAACACACAACACCTCTAATAAGGAAGGCATGATGCAATTTACTGTCATTTTAACGAATTAATTTGCATGTTCTAGCATAACAACACACAACACCTCTAAGCAGTAAGGCATGTTGTAATCTACTGTCGGTTAACGAATTAATTTACATGCTCTAGCATAACAACACACAACACCTCTAACAAGTAAGGTATGTTGTAATCTACTGTCGGTTTAACCAATTTTTTTGCATGCTCTAGCATAACAGGATACAACACCTCTAACAAGTAAGGCATCTTATAATCTACTGTCGGTTTAACGAATTAAGTTGCATCCTCTAACACGCTTTGCATTTTCCAGCGAACGAGCTGTTGCAAACTTTACGGCGTACGTGATTTTTCTGGAACTAACAAATGGCATGCGAATTAAAATTCAATTTGTATTACTGATATGTTGTACACTTGTTTTTCTAACATATATCTTATTACACTTATAAAATATCTTGCATTCCTAGTAACATAAGTACAGTGCGCAAAATAATATGACTATACAAAATTATACGCCTGCTTGTACAAAATATTTAAGCTCTCCCACTTAAAGGTTAAGTAGTTAACGGATTGTGATGCCACAATAAGTTGGATTATAAAATTATGTTACATAAATTAGTTCAGGGAGGCGCAGACTTGTTAAGGCCAAAGGCCACATAGATCCACTACGGCTTTTTAAATTGCTTCTAAATTTAAATGTTATCAACTATACATTAATTTAATTAAAATCAACATAATTGTTATCTATCCACTATATATAGAAAATGCAAATTGAAATTTTGTTCCAGCCGCTTATAACTTGAGTTCTGCTGAATGGATTTTGATGGAACTTGCCCTGTTAGTTAGATAACGTTTTAGGGCATGATTTAGTATATAACATATTGGTTTACGTTGCTTAGTTATAGAATTATGGATGAAAGTTTTTTAATCAGATGAATCCGATTACGAATGTTTAGCCTTTTAAAAAGATTCTGCTGAATGGATTTCGATGGAACTTGCACTATTAATTATATAATTTTTCAGGGATTTTAGTATATAATATATTGTTATAAGTTAATTAATCAGAGAATTATGCCAATTTGTGGCCTCTAGGTTCAGTAAATATTATTTAGAAACATTTTCTTTATTCGTTAACAAGTAAAACAAAAATATTTATTTTTTGTAACAGCTAATCTTACTGAGTTATGAGGCTATGAATTTTTTAAATGTTCAACGTTTTACCACTAAAAACGCATATTTTCGTTTCAGTGCTACAAAGTGCTCAAAATTCCTAAATTTCAAGGTTCCATAACTTCATAAGTTTTAATAGGACTAAAATGAAACTTTTTTTTTTCTTTTAGAAAATGGAGGATAATTATCTAAATATAACATATTAGATCCAAGGGTCGTATAAAATCTTCGAACATAGCTTTAGCTATAAAATGTTCAAAGAATGTCTTAGAAGTGTGTGTACCTTTCGAAATTTTAAATGAAAATAAAAAAAAAATATTACGATACAAAACTTGGTAAATTATAATCAGCTCTGTTGTAGCTATTTATTAACTTTTCATATATGTTTTAAATACGCTAGCATATGTGGTGTTTTAAAATAAATGTAATTTTAGTACATAACAATTATTGAAATTTATAGCATGATCGTTTCATTAAATATTTAAATGGAAAAATGAAATTATCAAATATATTTTTTATTTTTTCATTCTACCAAACTTTAAAATAGCTTCAATATTAATTTGTTTATTATTTTGTCAGTCTCAACAATATATTACAGAGTTTACCTACTTTTTGTTTTACCGAAATAAATTCTACGAGAGGGAACGTGACTGCCTCTGTAGATTTTCACACCTCTCGAGTTGTGGTAAAGCAAGTACGGGTTGGAACATCCCGACTTCAGGCCTAGGGCCTGGTTTCCCTCCTGGGATTCCAGCTCCGAAGCTGTTGGGGGACGCCGACCCGTCTCCAAGTGTCTCGCGGTGACTCCCCGTGCACTGTTAAAAATTTGCAGCAAACTGTCCAGTCATTTGACAGTTTTTGTTGAAAACGGTTATATAACCATAATTTAACTCTATTTTGACCATATAGTCGCCCATATTATGGTCATAATACAGTTAAAATACGGTTACGTAACAATTTTTTATAAAAACGGTCAAATGACTGGACAGTATGCTGCAAATTTTTAACAGTGTGGTTTCACCGCGTGTCGCAAACGACCTACGTCGTCTCACGTGGGTTCAAGGTTAGAGGGTCCGCAGTGGGGAGCGACTCTTTGACCGGTCGAAGCGCCGTATCGAGCCAAAGCTGCTGGCGCAATAAAAGTCTCTCAGGACTTGGGTTCGGTGGTCGACTGTGGGCGGTGCGTCCCGTCATGGGCGACTGCGGCGCATGTTACTTTTACCGAAATAAATTTGTATTCTATTTCTTTCTAATAACGATTCTGATACGCTCAAATAATTTACAATTAATAATATAATCCGTACAATGTTGTAACAGCTAACGGATTTTTCATACAGAAATTCCAAATTCACATTAGAAATTTTAATCTTTTATATTTATTTACGGAATGTCTATCATTATATAAAGTAAAAATAACTATTTAAACTTTCTAATTACAATTTTGAATTTCTGAATAAAATCCACTAGATTTGGCAAACTGAATCTTTAACAAATATTAATTTAATTAAATTAATTAATTAATATAATTAAAGTAAGATAGCGTAAAATTAATAATAGTAATTATTATTATTATTACTAATATTATTACTCATTTTGTTATAATTATTTTATTGAATTTATACAAATGTTCATTATATTAAAGCTATTAAATATAACAACTTAAAAAAAATCAATGCAAGCCCGTGTGTATAATTTCTTTAAATTTAACTTATGTATTTATTTTTCAAAACATTTTTTACATTTTAACACACTGTAAATTCAATTTTCTTATCAAATCATTCACTTTTTAAAAATCTAACACCAGATAAACTGCTGTATTATCTACTTGATAAAAACTATTGATTTAACTAGTCTACAGACTCCAGTAAGAATGAAAATATATTAATTATTATGTCTAAATTTTTAAATTTCTGGTATTTTGAAAAAGTTAAAATCAGCTGATTTTTTACAGCACTCTTTTCAAGTACAGTACAAGTCACTTAATCGAAAAGTTAATATATATATATACACCATTAAAGCGTCAAAATATTTTTTTTGCCATAAATCAAAATATAAATGTTAAAAATAAAACAAAACAAATTATACACTATTCTTCTGAAAAACTTCTGAGTGCTAAATCTTCGCCTAAATTAATTACCTTTACTGTTTTTTTTTTTTTCACTTCTGTCTTGAACTACTGAAACACTTTTTCTTTAAAAAAGAGGAATTTTTTTTTCCTATTAACAGTTAATTGAAAATTAAGGTCGAAAATCACAGGCTAAATCATATGTCTTAGCAAAGTGTTCCTCTTTTAATTAATTTAAACTCAATTTTAAACTTGATCAAGAAATTTTAAATTAAAAGACTGAAATATATTTCTGCCAATTTAATGAAATAAAATAGTTCTGTTTTATAATTTTTGAGTTCCAATATTATTTATCTTACATAAACTTTCTTATTTTTTTTTCTAATTAGCTCATTTTTTTTCTTTAAATTAGTATTTGAATACCAAGAAATTTAAAGGCACTTATTTATAAATTTTGTTTTTATATCTGTTTTCGGATTGGTCGCTCGCGTAGCTAATCCGCTTAAAATAGGTGTCCCCTCAAGCATCCAGTGTTGCCAGTAGGCTACTTTTTTTTATTATTCAGATTGTTTGATTTCCACCACGTTTTTATAATAGTGTAATTGGCTTTATCCTCGCATTATTTAATCTATCATTAAATAAGGAGAATATCTCAACTTCAAAAAGGTAGTGGAAATCAAGAAATCTGAAATTAAAAAAGTAGCCTACTGATAACACTGAAAGCATCATCTGTTTACTGTTAAAAACTGGTTAAAAATAATACCTGCACTCTCAGAAATAAAACACTCAATTTTGGCGATTCCGCAATCCTCAGGCTTCATTTCGTTATTTTTGACAATCATTTCGTCACAGAGTCACGTGTTTTTTGACGAAACGCGAATCCTCAAATATCTTGACGAAACTGTTTCCTCACTGTCAAAAATAAAACTCTCACTTTTGACGATTCCGCAATTCTTGAGCTATATTTCGTCATTTTTGACAATCATTTCGTTTCAAAATTAAGTGATTTTAATGAAATAGAAAATCTCAAATATTTGACAAAAATGTTTCCCCATTCCCGGCCAAATTATTTTTGTTACAAAATCGTTCAAAAAAAAAAAAAAAAAAAAAAAAAAAAAAAAAAAAAAATACACGAAAGTATTAAATTTACAATATATTAATGAAAACAGAAACAAAAATATTTCATCCTTGGTAGCCGATATAACACGAATGTACCAAATTTCTACTTTATTTTTTTATATCTGATAATTTGCGTCTATCCTTTTTGTAACGATTTTATGCATTTCTATTGCCTATTCAAAGATAAATTTTTCTGAAGTTACAGAATTTTGTTTAAAAGCGCTTAAAAAATTTTCTAAAGTTACAGAATTTCGTTAAAACGATTAAAATAGTAAAATGCGAACATCATTTGGTCCATTTTCGACCGAAAGCATCAACATTTTCCCAATGGTTAAAAAAAAAATCACAATTTTAGGAGCTCTTTTTTATTTAAGAAATATATTCATATAACAATCAAATTTAAAATATGTATAACTGACCTCTTCCCCTCTATAAACAGTAATCTTATCCGCTAAAATTGATGAACTCGCCTCCAAAATATGCACATCAAAATTAATTATTTCTGATCAACAAATTAAATAGACCATATTTTAATCATTCATTATATTAATCAAGCCATTTTCTAATTGTTTATTAACCATAGAAAAACCATAATAATAATCTAGCCTTATTAATTAAAACATGCAGAAGTTATAACAGCACCGATAAAAATACAATCTGCTTTCTAAAAATATAAACACACATCAACATCCCGTAAATACATTTAAAATCACATAAATCCGAAGTCCCGCTGGCTAAATGGACAAAGCGTTTGTCTACCAAGCTAAAAGTCATGCGTTCGAACCTCTTGAAGGCTTGTGAAAAGTAATCTTATTTTTTCCCTAGACAATTAAAGATGCTTCTAAAAACTCCGATAGATGGAACCACCCACCTTTTTTTTTAACTTTCAAAGAAACAATTTGACGAAACTAATTTCTTCGTAATTTTTAGGATGCAAATTTACTCTATTTGACGAAATATTTAATCGGAGCATTTCCCAGGAAGCCGTTTCGTCAAAAACGAAGAAAAATTCTTGAAATCTGAGTATTCATTTTTGAGAGTGTGAGTTTTTTCTTTCTTAGCTGTTTTATGTTTAACTTACATTTAATTTAAACTTATTAATTTATTTTAGAAACAAAAGTAATAATTTGTTTTATTTTATTTTCCATTTTAATAGCCATACTGTTTACTTCTAACAAAAGAAAAGTATAGCTATCATTGAAAAGTGCTTTGTATTCATGGTCTTTTCCTGTTTCATCTCGACTGTTATGAACAATTGAACATTTCAACTCTATTCCCTTTTTTAATGTAATTGTTGTAGTTTTTTAATTTTAATTATTTTAATCCTATCCTAAACTTTTTTCTATCTATTTTTTTTAATAGTTACACTGGTCAACAAAAAAATACTTTTTGTCAGCTATTTTGACAAATGTAGGTATTCTAGACCAGCGTTTCTTATTCTGTGGTCCGAGATCTTACAGTCGGGGGTCCTCAACACCAGTGTTGATTTATGATTTCCGATATCTATCTTCGGCAGGATTCAGTAGCTGCAGCGCTTTAAGGAGGGGGGAGGGGGTTACAGAAATAGAAGTACTAGTCGAGGAGCATTAATAAACACCTAAATATTTCGGGATGTATAAAATTGGAATTTAAAACTGGAAAATACTTTCAGAATAGAACAAACCTCACTAAATTCCCAAACTTTTTCTTTTTCTAAATGTGCAAGAATTTTTAGTTTTCAAAAATGAGGATTCATGTGCGAGAAATGTAATTTAATTCGTTTTTAAGAGGTAATGGAAATCATTTCGTATTTTTCAAAATATTTAAATGTTGTTTCAGGCTTGCTTCTTTGATTAGCATTTCTTTTGCTAATATTGCGAGTGTAGTGCGCATGCGTTAGTATGCTGCTAGATGAAGACAGCAGTGAGTGAATTCCAGCCAGTCATTGTCTTTTTTTAATGCACTGCTCGTATTTTAGTCCTTCTTGTTACATACTTATATTTTTTTATTCAATATATGAATGAGTGTTTAAAGGATACCTGTATTAAAACTCTGAACAGCCTGTCTGTGTTATTTGTCACGATAAACTGCCAAATGAGAGTGTGAAGCCAGCAACAATCAATAGACATTTACTAACTAAACACAAACCAACTGACTTTTTTAAAAGCAGGTTAAAAGAATTAAAACAAGTCAGAAATATTATTTTAAAAGTCCTCAACTTGTTCTAATATTGAAAAGGGCATTTTTGCCTCGTATCAGAATCTGATGATCAGCCACCATCGTTTTTGCCTCTTATGGTAGTAAAGTCTGCAAAACCTCATACGATTGCAGAGAAGTGAACTGTACCTGATGCTAAAGCAATGGTCACAATAATGTTAAGAGAGAAAGCAACAAAGAATTTAAATTTATCTTCATAATCAGTGGTGATGTTGTTAAGGACAGAATCAGAGACTTGTGTAAAAATATTGCGCACCAATTGATAGATCACGTAAAATCCAGTCCTTATTTCACATGAATGAGAGTTTAGATGTACATTTGCTAGTTTTGGTTCATTATGAATGTGGGGCTGAAGTATGTGAAGATTTTTTTTTTAAATAATCTCCAACTCACACAACAAATACAACATTATTCACATGTTGACTGAGACAATTTCACACAAAAAAGAAGAAATAAAATGGTCAAAATGTCTCTGAATAAGTACTGATGGGGCTCAAGCTATGAGTGGAACTGTTAATGGTTTGATCAGCTTGGTTAAAGCTAAATCACTGCATGTAGTTGGGACACACTGTTGTATTCACCATCAATCGCTAGTTTCCAGAAAAATGTTTGAAGATTTGAAGTCTGCATTCAACGAAGCTTGTTTCAGTGATAAATTATATCAAGGCTCGTCCATTCAATTCGAGACATTTTAAAATTTTGTGCGAAAAAATTAAGAGCCAACACCAACAGCTACTTTTGCATACAGAAATTAGGTGGCTACCACGAGGAAAAGTTTTAAATCTCATTTTAACACTTCGGGATGAAGTAAGATTGTTTTCAATGGATTCCAATTTCCATTTAAAAGGTTGTTTTAATGCTTTCTTCTGGAATGTCAATGTGGTGTATTTGACACATATTTTTAGCTTTCTGAATGAGCTGAATTTAAGCTGATAAGGAACATCAGTACCACATTTTCAAAGTCCAGGAAAAGTAGAAGCAAACAAAAAAAATTATTTCTGGGCAAATCGATTTGAAAATAATATTTCTGAATCGTTACCAACAATATTCGATTTCTTACAAATCTCTGGCGAAACTATTTAGCTTGATATTATTGAAAATTTTGTTGTACACCTAAAGCACATTGGAACAAACTTTCAGAGATCTTTTTCCTCCCTCGAAGTCCGAAAATGAGCGGATGAGGCATCCATTTCATTTCCAAGAAATAAGTGAAATCAAGGCCTTAACATTCTTAGAGCAGGAACAACTTGCGGAATTATCATACGATGGTTCCATGAAAATGCTTTCCAAGTAGATAGCCTTCCTATTTCTTTTTGTGCGTGTAAAATACGTATATGTATAAATAGCAGAAAAAGCTATCAAGCAATCATTTTCCTTGTGCACCACATAGTCGTATTCGTATGAAAAGACTTTCTCCAACTTTGTGCACTTGGAAAACAGATGTAGAATTAAACAGACTGAACCAAACTTATGTATACATATTTCAAACAATAAACAAGTAAATGCGCATCTAGTAGCAAAAAAGCAGCAGCATCTTTCTCATAGGAAATAGTAGCATGTAAATTTTAACCTTTTTAAAATGTATGTTATTTTCCTTATAAATGCAGCTGATTTTTTCCAACAACTAAGCACAGAATATGTGTAAATGAAAATAAATAAAGTGCATACATTAAAATAATTTCTTATTTTATATTAAGAAAAGAAGTATTGGGGGTCCCCGAAATGCATATCACATCAAAGGAGGTCCGCCAGATAGCAAAGTTTAAGAAACGCTGTTCTAGGCTAATTTGAGTGTGATGATTCCAAATCTGAACACCAAATGTCTCTATCACGTCAGGATGTAAAGTTATTGCCATCCTGCTGTTTCAAATGTTAAAACTGCTTACCATCATTACTTTGGTGTGGAAGTTGGAGATCAGGATAAATGATGGGCACCACATATGTGCTGTTGTACTGCGTGCAAAGAAGTGTGAACAAAAGAAGTGTTCTCAAAAGTATCTAAAAAAGTGTACTAAAAAAGATGACAAAATAAGTTTTCTAAAAAGTGTTTTGAAAAGTGTATAAATATTTGCAGTGTAGTTTCTATGTAGGCGGGCCTTCACCAGGGATATACCAAACACTATTTTTTCTTTGAATAGAGGAGCTACATAGCGGGGTTATTGTTTATAGTCATATTCATGTTCAGCACATTGAATTAATTAAAAATTAAGTAATTTTACATCGAAAGCATTAACTTCATGGATTTTTGTTGCACAGTAACATTCACTATAATTGGGATAACATTGTAGTGTTCTTACTTTACATTTTCATTTGTTTTATAATTAGTTTTTCAAATAATTGTTTTTATAAAAATGTTCTGTACAAATTTAGTAAAGAAAATTATTAATAATAAAAAAAATTAATAACAATAACTTTTAAAAATAGGAAGTATTTATTTTCTCGTTTTCCATGATCTGAAAAACATTTTTATTACTTTTTCTTTATTGCTAATAAATAGTTTAAATGAGTAACTAAATTTTAGAAAAAAAGAAAGACAATAGAAACCCAACGTTGTTTATTCTCTAAACATATTGTTTAATTTTAAAACTCTGTTACTTCAAAAATAGGATTATTTTGTCGTTGTATCCATTGAATATTAAAGAACAATATAATCAATTAAAAAAATTAAGAAATACTTCCATTAAAAAAGCATATTATTACATTATTTAGGAGTTTATTAAATTCTAAAATAAAACAAAAATTACATTAAAATTTTCTATTCTAAAAGTTACCTACACAATGTGCTTAGATATTGTTTTGAAAGTAAGACTAGAAGAAAAAAAATAAGTAAATAAAGTTTTTAAAAATAGAAAACGTGCAAACATTCTAAAATAACATAAAATATCTTTTACATTTTCATATTTAGTGAAGAGAGGGCATTATTTTCGTAATTAGAATATTACAATGTTTTAAACTAAAGACTTCAAAAATATGATTATTTTGTCGTTGTTATATACATTGAGAAGAATATAATCTGCTTAAAAAATATATAGAAACAGTGACATTAAGAAAGAACATTATTTTATTAATTGGGTGTTTATTAAATTCTAAAATAAAACAAACATTAGAATAACATTTTCTATTGTAAAAGTTTCCAAATACAATGTGTCCAGATATTGTTTTTGTAAATGAGACTAGGCGGAAAAAAGTAAGTAAACAAAGTTTTTTAAAACAGAACATATTATTATAAAAAAAAAAAAACATTATACAATAACAATAAGAATATTTTATAAATTCCTATTTAGTGAAGAGGGGCATTATTAACGTAATTAGAAAACCACAATATTTTAAACTAAATACTTTAAAAATATGATTATTTTGTCGTTGTTATATCGATTTTTTTTTTTATTATGATCGATTTTCGAACAATAGGGAACAATATAATAAACTAAAAAAATAAAGAAATACTATTAATAAGAAATAACATAATTTTATTAATTGGGAGTTCATTAAATTCTGAAAAAAAAAATAGATTAACAATTTCTATTCTAAAAGTTCTCTATACAGTGTGCACGGATATTGTTTTACAAAATGAGACTAAGAGAAAAAAGTAAGTAAATAAAGTTTTTAAAAACAGAACACGTGTAAACATTCCACAATAAAAATAAAAAGTCTCTTATCCTTTCATATTGGGCGAAGAACGGCGTTATTAAAGTATTTACTTTATATATACTTAGATTTATATATTTATATATACTTAGATTTCAATGAAATATTAAAATAATTTAATGGTAGTTAAATGATATAAAAAAATAATTTGTGAAATAAGCACTGTAACTGAGATAACACAGTATTTTTTTCTCTTTATTTTTTAAATCATTTTTATAAATAATTTTCAAGTTACATCCTTTCATAAAACTTTTCTCATTGCCAGTTCAAACTTTATTAATTGACAGTTCTACTTGTAAATTAATAAAAACAAGGAAAAAATTCTAATTAAAAGATTTTTTTTTTAAACAATTTATTGAAGTTTTTTTTTTTTTTAATGCACGTGATTCTAAACATAAAAAAGTTTTTACTTTACAATTATATATACTTAAATTTCAGTGAAATATTAAATTAAATTTACTTCAGAAAAATAATATTTTAGTTTAAAAAAGAATAATTTGTGAAATAAGCACTGTAAATGAGATAACACAGTATTTTTCCTCTTAATTTTTTTTATTCATTTTTGTAAATAATTTTCCAATTTACATCATTTTATAAACGCTTTTCTCTGTAAATTTACTAAATAACGGGATAAATGTTAAAACTAGTAAAATACAATAAAAATAAATAAATAAACAAAAAAACTGGAAGTCTTTATTTATTATGATCTGAAAAAAAAATCGTTTTTATTATTTCTTTTCTCTTTATTGCTACCCATTAATTTAACGAAGTTACCTCGTTTCAGAAAACAAAGCATTAAAACATAATGTTATTTATGCTCAAAACATGTTGTTTAATTTAAAAATTCTCTCATTTCACGAACAGGATTATTTTGTCGTTGTTATATCCTGTAAATTTAAAGAACAATGCAATCAACTAACAAAAAAAAAAAAAAAAAAAAAAGATAAAGAAAAATTGCTATTAAGAAAGAAATTATTTTAGTAATTAGGCGTTTATTAAATTCTAAAGTAAAATAAAAATTACAATGAAAATTTATATTCTGAAAGTTTGCAACACAATTTTTCCGGATATTGTTTTTGAGCATGATTCTAGGAGAGAAAAAAATGAATGAATATTAAAGTAATTAAAAAGAGAACACATGTGTACATTGCGAAATATTCAGCAGTAAATATTTTATGTTTCGCCATTGGTTTAAGCTACGATTAAGAAAAGAACCTTATTTCAGTAATTAAGAATTTATTAAGTTCTAAATTAAATAATAACAAAAATAGAAGAACTATCTTATTGTTATATATTATTTTAGCGCCTAGTGATTAAAAAATTATAAAAAGAAAAAAAACATATTTTTAAAATTACCCTCATACTGAATACAGTGTATTTAAAGTGTCATATGTGTTTTCTATTCATTTTTCACCTATGACTTAATGAGTGCATACTGTAAAAAAAATTTCGTAACGTTTCAGGAAATTATCCTGAAACATTTCGCATATTTTACCGGAATTTCGAATTTCTTTATGTCTCACGTCAATTACGGCAATAATTCGTGTAATATATTTGAGAGGTTTCAACTTTTCAGAAACTACATTCTGCGCATGCGTGCTTCATGTTTTATGTTTTATTAACCATTTTGATAACTATAGAAGAATAAAAAACAGCTGCCTATGTTTTTAGAGACAAAATGCAATCTGAACAAATGCCATTCTTTGTTTAGCTATCAAACGATAAAGTAAGTAGCTAATTTAAATCTTTTTATGCTTCATTATTTGAATTTTCATCTTATCTGTAATACGAAACTTTAAAATTTAATTGCTTAAATAAGACACTGAATAAAAAAAGTATATTGATTATTGAAAATTGAAATGTTTCACTACTTTGTTGTGAAACGTAACAACAAAGAGCCGTGGCATCTTAATGCCACCATTTTTTTCCGGAATTTTTTTTACAGTGGCAAAATGAAGATAGATTTAAAAACACTGGTGCTGCGAAAGGAAGATTTCGGAGTTAAAGCTCCTCCCAGAACATTTAAAAACTGTCAAGATTCATACAAAACATCTTGTGTTAAGATAAAAATATGATGTGTACAAACCAAAGTAAAGAAAAGTATAAAAATACGTACAATTTTACCATTCAACAGTGTAAAAAATTTTCCGGAAAAAAGTGGTGGCATTAAGATGCCACTATTTTTTTGCTGTTACGCTTCACAACAAAGTAGTGACACATTTCAATTTTAATTAAAAGCATTTTCTCAATTAGCAGATACATTTAGTTTTTATTACAAAGAATAATTATTTCATAATTAGACATTATAAAAAATAAGCAATATACTTTTTTTATTCAGTGTCTTATTTAAGCAATTAAATTTTAAAGTTTCGTATTACAGATAAAATGAAAATTCAAACACTGAAGCATAAAAAGATTTAAATTAGCTATTTACTTTATCGGTTGATATCCAAACAAAGAATGACATTTGTTCAGATTGCATTTGTCTGTAATTACCTGGGAAGCTGTTTTTTATTAGGGTTTCGTTCATCTCCCGAAACCCTATTACTCCCGCTCCGTGGTCTGTCTGTCACAGAGCTATTCTCAGAAACTATGTAACTTACAGAGTTGAAACTTTGTGTATATAGCTGAATACCAGCTGAATACCAGCTATATAGAGCTTAAAATATTAAAATTTGAAAAATTCGTATTATTTTAATAAATAGAGATAAAAAACCAAAATTCTAACAGACTTTTCCTAATAAATTTAAACATTTTTCGTTATAGCAGATGCCAAAAATTAAAAATCGACGATGAAATTCTTTCTACAAAAATTAATTTTCTATCAGACGATTTCCACGTGAAAAATGAAAATGAAATAAAAAGTTTCACCAATTGAAAAAAAAAGATTAATATGAAATAAAAATAATTGACGTCATAGTGGTAATAAAGCGGAAATTTTCAAAGATTTCTCAATAATACAAGAAGTATGTGTATGTGTATGTACAGAAAGTAGATTAATATCACGTCATTAGAGAATTAAAAAGAAAATCTGACGTCAGATTGGAAGTTTAATGAATTTTTCAGATGTTTGAGAATAATACAAAGCGAGTATCAATATCAGTAATAGAGAATAGTAAATATATGAGTATGAGAAACATATTGAATCATGATAAAAATCCGATTATGGACATATTCGTATATTTTAACATTTTGAAGGTGTACAACATGTTTAATTTTGAAATTATTTTTTATATCGCATTTAGTCCGCGTGACAGATATTATTATGACAGAATATAATAGCCGGCTTCGCCCGCTGTCGGGCTGGTTTGGATACTCGAAAAAACGAAAAAATAGACCGGTAAATTTTTATTTTATAAAAAACAAAAAACATGAGTTTTTTTTTTTTTTTTTTTTTTTTTTTTTTGGTTGCTGAATGAAATTTATTTGGATTTTTAAAGAAAAGATAAAGTGTTTTGAAAGGAATATTAAACGAAACCCTTTGAGCGATCTTCGATCACATTTACCAACTTGTTCTTCTTTAGTTATCAAAATGGCTAATGGAACATAAAACAGGAAGCACGCATGCGCAGAATGTAGTTTACGGAAAAGTTGAAACCTCTCAAAAATATTACACGAACTATTGCCGAAATTGACGTGGGACATAAAGAAATTCGAAATTCCCGTAAAATATGAGAAATGTTTTAGGATAATTTCCTGAAACGTTAAGAAATTTTTTGACAGTGAATCGTTTCACGGCTTTATAATAGCATCCTCCACTGCAATGCAAAATTATTGAAAGAGAAAGTGAGGGCAAAAAGAGCAATGTAGTTACTGCTACTGCTCTCTCTCCCTCTCTTTTTTTTTTCTCTGAAGATTGAAGGAGATGCTCCTTTATGAAACCTTTAAATACTAAATTTATTATGGTTGTTTGAGCAAAAAGTTTTGTTAAATTTTTTGTACCGGGTTGAACCAACTTTTGTTGCTGCAGTAGCTACAACTGTAACATTCGTTCCAACATATGATTCAAGCGGAGCTCCAAATGTTAGGATGCGATTTCACCTCCATATGGTTGCAGCTACTGCAACACCAAAAAATGGTTCAACATAGCACAAAATGTTTAACGTGAGTTTCGCGAAGAGGTGCTTAGCGCCTGGAATACATGATTTTATGATTACGTAGGTTTTTATGTGTCACGTATTTCCTAAAACTACATTTTGGACATGTAAGACAGCAAAACTGTTCATTTTATGAGTTATAATTGTCAAAAACCCCTCTAAGATGATGATCCTGGCTGCGCCACTGGTGAAAACATTGAACAATAAACACGAACTTGAAAAATATGAACTTGAAGCTTTAAATAGAAAAAAAACTTTACTAGTACCCACTGCTGTAAGAAGGTGCTCAGCGGTAAAAATGGTCTTAAAAGTGATATACAAAATACTGGTTAAAAATTTTGTGGTATGTTGAACCAACTTTTGGTGCTGCAGTAGCTGCAACTAAAAGATTCGTTCCAACATATGGAGCTTTGGTTCAAGCGGTGCTCCAAATGTCAGAATGAGATTCCACCTCTTTATGGTTGCAGCTACTGCAACACCAAAAGTTGGTTCAACTTTGCACAAAATTTTTAATGGTGCACAGGTTTCGCGAAGAGGTTCTTAGCACCTGGGTCACATGATTTTGGTTAATTTATATTCAATATATGTAATTCCCTTAATTGTTACTTACATACAACACATACATACTTATATATAGAACAAACTTCGATACATACAATAAATATAAAAATAATTTTCTTCCACAAAATATTGTACAATAGCACTTAATGAGAAATCTTTTATAATACTCAATCTTTCAATCGATTCGAGTAAAATTTAATAAATGTATTATGCAGAAGTTAGGAGCGTTTATTTATTTCCTTTTTCAAGTAATAAAAAAGAAAAAAAGAAAAAAAAAAAAAGAAATAATAGTTCTTCTCCAAAATATAATAGTAGTTCCTTTTACCGGAGTACATTTATCATAAATAACTAGGTAGTTAGACAATTGAAATAAATAAGTAGGTTTGTCGTTTAAATTGTACGTAGTTCTAAATATTATAAAGTATTTACTAGAATTATAAAGTATTTCCCGTTTATACATAAAAATTCATAAAAAAGTTATTTAAATTTAAGGCACTTAAATATTGTGTTTCATTAATAAAGTAGTTAGTTAAACATACACTAGAACTGAGGTAACATGCTTATAATTATCTCTTGATATTATTTATGTTTTATAATCAGTTTTTTGGATGAAAATATTTTAGAAAAACATTTATCTATAAATTTATTAAATAATATGAAAATAATAAATATCGTAAAAGAAATTTGTAAAAACAATAAGGATTTTATTATTCTATTTTTTCATCTATCACTATTTAAAAAAATATTTTCTTAATTTTTCTCATAATTTCTACATTAATTTAACATAGTTACCTCATTTTAGAAAAAAAGCCTTAAAACCTTACAATGCTTATGCTAAAAATATTTTATTTAAAGAACAGGATTTTTGTTGTTGTTGTTGTTGTTGCTGTATACTGTCAATATTAAAAAACAGTATAAACAAGGAAAACTAGTTGTTGGGGGCCACCGTAATACTAACCCATCATGGATATGCATAATATAAAATATGAAAATAAAACATGTGTAAACTATTTATTATATGCATTGCAGTTCGAATAAAATCCTGCCTTCATCACGTCATAAACTTTAAATTCTCTATTACTGAATTGCGTAAAAGAAACATCTTTATAACTCCAAAAATGATAACCATATTAACTAACGATTTACTGCGTCGGATTAAGCGTCTCTTTTACAATTAGAATATATCTTTGAATTGGAATTTGAATGAAATACAGGGTCATGAAAAATCGAAGAGTGTGGAAAATAGGATTACAAATATCTCGGCAACTCATTATCCGATTGCCTTCATTCTTTATGCAAAATTTATGTTTTTTATTGTCTTTTATATTCACTCCTTAAAACAAACAATTGCGAACATTTTTATATACCTTTTATCAGAACGAATATTTCGAGAGTTCGAAAAAAATAGTTCCGGATTGATGGAGAGATGAACCTCTCATCATCTTTCATTATGAAAGAACACTAAACAATATAATTATGCATAAACAGTCAGAGTTGTCATACAAATATGATATTTGATATCGAAATCATTGGAACAATGAGATGACTCTCAAAACCCTATTCATTTTATAAGAATATTTTAATTAAAATAATTAAGTTTTTATTCTATATATATATATATATATATATAGTTCACTGTAAACAACAGATACATTGATAATGAGATGGAGACATAAGTCTGCACTTTTACAATACATCTGAAATAGGTTGGCAGATTTTATTGCTCAAATATATGACAGTCATAAATCTGCCTTGTACAGCTGCAGAGAAACATCATCCGTTTTCCAGGAGTCCTGAGACCACGTGACCAGAGTAGGGGTCAAAACGGTGGACTAATGAAAAACATGGTTTTGTTCAAGGAGGACCAATAGACGAAAAAAGACGGCCCACAAAAATTAAGAGGAGGAAAAAAAACATCGCCCCCTCAGAATTGAAGAGGAAGAGAAAAATTCATCCAAGATTCAGTTCGAAGTTTCCTAACCCAGAATGAAGGTTGTGCAAAAAAATGCACGTTTACTTTAGTCATTTTGACTGTAATGCAAGGAGTATATATTTTTATTTGTGTTTGTGTCGTCGTACAAAAAGAACGTGGAGCTGATAGGACGATGGATGACCTCTACCTAGAAAAAGGTATCTCAAATATTATATGCTCGTAATAACTGTGCATAACATTTTAATTGTTTGTGGGAAGAATATGATGCATGCTAATGCACACAGGGATTGTTCTCCCAGGAATTTTGCATCGTAAAAAAATTAGATTAACCTTCAATCAAAAATAATAATGTTAAGTATTAAACTTTTTTCTATGCTATTTGTAAATAGCATTTTTTTGTGAAGCAAGTAGTATACGAGCAATTAATGATAATGATTGTTTTTTTTATATTTATTTTATAGATTAAATGTAAATATCATTGTATATACTGTGAATAAACTAATTTTAATGTTAAAATTCAAGATTTAATTTTTCTTCTCTTTGGTGATGACTCAGTTTCTTTTATTTAATTTTGATTTAGCAATTTTTTTTCTAGATGAATAATTTATGGAAGGACACCAGCTTAATCTTAACTTCATCTTTCTCTTAAGGTCATGTCCAACTAAATAATCACAACGCTTTAATTTAAATTCTATATGCTGGTATTTCTTTCAGCATCTCTACATGACCCAGAGAATTTATTTGGTAAATACGATCATTTTTTTAATGCTAAATTCAAAATTACAATTAGCTCTTTGTTGATTTTTATGTGGAATGATAAATTAATTTTTAAAATCGTAACCTAATGTACACTTGGCAATATCATTCCAGCATATGATCACAAGACTAATTAATGGTGTTTCGTGACTCAGGCCTTTTATTTGGCTAGGATGCGAGTCTGGAAATTATTGTGGTAAAATAAATGTAAAAAATAAATGCTTAAGGCTATTTAATTTTGTTAGCTAGTATATATTGATTTGCTGTTCTTATTTGATAAGTAGAAATTTTTTTTTTTGTTTGTAAAAATAAAATTTAGGCAAATCACATTTATTTTAATTTTTAATCTTGTAGGTTACGTAGTTAAATTTCAATGAAAATTTTAATTTGTAGTAAAAATAAAATTTTAATTAACTATGAGCATCACCAATAACAGCTATAAAAATAATAAAGAAAAATGTTTCAAATAATCAATAGTATAGTTAGAGTTAATCAATGCGAGATTTCCTGGGAGAATTTTGAATTAGGTCATCTGGCAACTGATACTCTGTATAAAACTGATGGTACACTGATCACATTTATATAAATTTGGAGGTTATTTATGCAACTGTAATATGTATTTCCAAATAGTGAATGTAGAGCTGAAATAGGATGTTTTCTTGCAAAATGCTTTAAATTATTTTTACTATGTATACAATTCTAAGCAGTGAAATTACAATATATATTTTATAATAATGTTATGTGTATCTACAAATGTTAATTTTTTTTTAATATATCATGTATGTATAGTTCTGAAATATTTTAAATAGTGAGAATTCATTTTTGAAATTTATATAAGGTGAAACAAAATTTTGTATATTTTTATGTGTAAAGTAAATTTGATCTGGTCACAAAAACTAATGTTTGAAAGGGTATGCCCAATAATAAACGCAAATTCAAAAGAAAAAGCGTAGATCTAAATAATTCGGGGATAAAAACTAGGAGCCAAGGAAAAAAAATAAAAGAAAAAACTTCAAGCGTAAATGCGACTTCAAAAAGCTCTAGCACAGATAATCGTAATAATAAAATAAAGAAAGCTGTAAAGGAAAATTGTACTTTAAATTTAAATATGGCTCAACCAAATGTTGACACCATTCTAAATTTAATTCCCACCTTTGACGGGAAAAAGGGAACCACAATTGATTTTTACATTAAGGAATTTGAAAATTTAATTTCTCAAACATCATTCAAAGATGACACAAAACTGATCATTTTAAAGGCTAAACTAACTGGCATAGCCAGGGAAAAATTGGCAAATAACGAAACATTAGCGAATGAAACTGATTTTGAAAAATTCAAAAAATCATTAATAGAAATTTTTCAACCCAAACAAAAATTTGCTGATATTCAAAATAAATTCTTTTCACTTAAACAGAAACCAGAACAGAGTGTCAGCGATTTTATTTTGGAGTTTAAAGAGATATCAAAACGTTATATCGAGCAAAACACTGATGTTGAACAGAATGGTTCGACGAAATTTATAGAAATGGTTAAACTAACGCGTTTTCTTGACAGCATTCGAGCTGATGTTGCGCTTGATATCAGGAAGGTATCACCCACCAATTTTGAGGAAGCTTGTAAAATGGCCATCAAAATGGAACAAGCATACAATTCCAATAATTTACAGGAAATAAATAATCTGGAAACTAAACAAAACGCGGAGTTTGTAGAAAATTTGGTTAAATTAAATACGCAAAGCGCAGACCAAATTAAAGCATTGACTTCCGAAATAAATAATTTAAAATTAGATGCTACTAGGGGTACCCAAAATAAAGAAAGATTTTGTTATATCTGCAAGGTAAATTCTCATAACACGGAGGTTTGTTGGTATAATATGAAAAATCAAGCAAATAATAAAAACAATGAAAAACGGGGTAATCAGCGGTATAAGCATAATTCTGATAGTAGAAATACTGCTAAATTTTCTAATAATCAGATGCAAGCGCAGAGTTCTGCGAATACTGTCAATCATGGTGGTTTTCTTCCATACCCCCCACTACCCAATTATTTTCACAGCTTCGACCCATATGATCAAAATTATCAGTTTGCGCAAAACAATTTTGGACAAAATTCGGGACAAGATTTCAGGCGAAATAATGGGAATTACTACAAACGAAATTTCTCCAATAGGGGTAATTATGATAAAACGAACAGAGACAAGTCATCCAGAAATGACGATAGGCAAAGTAGAAATGACAGATCACACCCAAATAAAGGTTCTGAAAATAAAAATAACAAAAATTCAAAAAAATAGTTCAGAGGCTTACAGTTGATAATAACAAGCGCCTGCGTGAGTCTCTACAAGGCAGGCAGTCCAAAGTAAAAAAAATCATAGCAAGTGTCAGTAACCCTGAGAATGATAGTCTACCTATTATTACTTTTGAAATTAATGGGATAAAAATCAATGCATTACTAGATTGTGGAGCGGCTGTGAGCCTAGCAACGCCCTCTTTGTTTAATCAATTAAAAGAAACTGGTATAAAGTCTAAATATCTTGCAAATCAGATTCAAATTAAAACATTAACTGATTCCGCAATTTATTTTAAACAGTGCGTGAAAATGTCCTTTCGTTTAGAAGGAGTCTTCACAACAGGCACATTTTACATCACTAGTAAGGATTTTGGTAGAAAATATCAACTACTTTTAGGGTATGATTTTTTAAAGAATAATAAAATGATCTTGAATTTTAATGATAAAACTTTACAGTTCAAAAATAAGAAAATTAAACTTCAATTTAATATGAATGATAATACTATGGGAATTAATAACTTAACAACAAAGGAAATATCGGTCAATAGTGAGAGAACTTCAGAAACAAATAATAAAAGTAAACTAAATTCTAAAAATAAGAAAAAAAAATTTAAATCTTTCAGGGATAAAATAAAATTTGCGAAAACTATTGAAAATGTCCATCTGAAACCAGGGCAGGAGAAAATTGTAAAATTACAGTGTCCAGAAGACTTAGAAGAAAATATCATGATTTTACTAGAACCCATAGAGAATAACTTAAAAATTAATCTTGAGACATCCATTCATGAAATTAATAAAGAAAGACAAGTTAATATAATCATAAAAAATGAATCGGAAAAAAAGATCTTTTTACCCAAAGATAAATCAATAGGTCAAATTGATATGAATTTCTTAATTCAGAAGGATAGGGAAGTCAAGGAAATTGAAAAAGGGGCAGTTTATGAAGTAAACAATTTAAGTATTGATGAAGTGAGAAAACTTAGAGAAGCAGAGCTCTCCCCTGACGATTTTAAGATCAATCATTTGCCAGACAGTATTCGGGAAAGAGTTAAAAACATGCTACTAGCAAATGCCCATGCATTTTCAAAGAATTACAAAACTTTAGGCAAATGCTCAAAAGTAGTTCCTAGGTTTAACCTAACGCATAATTTTCCCATACAAGCTAAACCGTACAAAATAAATCAAAACATCAAAGAATATGCAAAAAAAGAGATACAGGAACTGCTGGAAGCCAACATAATTCAAAAAAGTGATTCTAACTACGCTTTTCCTGTAATATTTGTGAGAAAAAAAAGCAATGATAACAAAGAAACTAAGTTTAGAATGGCAATTGATTTCCGTTTGCTAAATGAGATTCTGGAATCATATCCTTACCCTATTCCGGACATAAAAGAAATTTTACAGAATATAAGTGCAAAGAAATATTACACCGTTCTCGATCTGCATAGTGCTTTTTTTCAAATACTGGTAAGACCTGAAGATAGCTACAAATTAGCTTTTATCACAGAGAATGGTCGTTATTCCTTTTTACGCCTCCCGTTCGGGACAAAATTATCCACAGGGGTCTTTGCCAATCTAATTAACGATACTTTGGGACACTTTGATAAGAGTGAAGTCTCTTACTTTGTGGATGACGTCATATTGGCAGCGAATTCTTTAGAGGAAATGATAAATTTAATTGACAGAGTGTTAAAAACATTAATTGAGAATAATCTAACAATAGATCCAGCTAAAATGCAAATCTGCTTAGAAGAAATTGAATTTCTAGGATTCTCAGTCAATGAGAAAGGTTATTCTCCCTCTAAAAAGAACCTCAATAAAATTCAAAGTTTAGTCAGACCAAAAAATAAAAAAGCTGTTAAATCTTTACTGGGTCTAGCCAATTATTTTAGGTCTTTAATAAAAAACTATTCCACAATTGTAGACCCACTAATTAATCTTACAAAAGACAATGTTAAATTCACATGGGATGACAAAGCCGAACAAGCCTTTAAGGATATCCAAACTTCAATTTTACAGAATCCAACGCTGAGACCTCCTGATTACACAAAAGAATTTTATCTGATCACAGACGGCTCTAAGGTGGCTATTTCAGGAATTTTGGCTCAGAAAATTGATGGGGAATTACTCCCAATTGAATTTTTCGGCAGGAAGCTTAGGGAGCCAGAGAAGAAATACCATAGTTTAAAGTTTGAACTGTTAGCGGTTCATGAATCTGTCATGCATTTTAAGCATATGCTAGCAGGAAGAAGATTCCAAATTCTGACAGATTCAGAAGCACTAGCAAAGGGTCTCAACATTGAAAAACAATCGGATATTATGGCCAGATGGTTAGAACATCTACAAGAGTTTGATTTTTCTTTTGGTCATATACAGGGAGAGACCAATCCTGCAGATTATATATCCCGAAATATAAATAATTTAACCATAATAGAACTTCAAAATAATTTATTCGCCGTCAATCAAGCTATTTCAGATAATAATGTTAAAGAACAACAATTACAAGATGAAAAATTAAACAAAATTATTGAAAAGATCAAAAATAAGAAAGAAAACAAAAACACTAAAAAATATGCACTCAATGCTAAAGAAATTTTAATTTTAAAACCAGGAACTGATAATAAGGAACTTTTAATAGCTCCAGAGAATCTTAAATTAGAAATTATAGAAGAGGCTCATAAACCTCACTTTGCATTTAAGAAGACCTATGATATCATAAAAACAAGATTTCATTGGACAGGAATGTACAGAGATATCAAAACTTACTGCAACAATTGCATTCCATGCAACCAAACTAAACAACATCCCAAAATCAAAGTTCCGATACAGAAAGTTATCAAAGATCATGAAGTGGGACATGCAATCCATTGCGATGTTATAGGGCTGCTTCCAATGTCATTCAAAAAGAACAAATTTATTCTGACAATCATTGATTCTACATCAAGATTTTTGGAAGCCGTCCCACTTCGAAATGTGGAGGCCCAAACTATACTAAATGTCTTGAATAAGTACTTTGCAGCCTATGGATTACCGAAACAGTGTACGATGGACAATGCAAAATATTTTCGCGCAGATGTTTTCAAAGAATATCTTAAAACATTAGGTATAGAGCCACATTTTGCCAGTGCCTACCATCCAGTATCGAATGGAATTGCAGAAGTTGCAAATAAGGTACTAAAAAACTCGATTGTTGCCATGTCAAACCGTACACTAGAGTGGGACACGCGCTTGGACTTCTTTAAATTATGTTATAATTCTAGTGTCCACAGAGCGACTGGTTTCACTCCCTCAATGATGTTCTTTGCACGCGAAATCAAAACTCCATTCTCAGTGCATCTACCAGCACAAGAAATTTGCTCTAAAGAGTATGTTAAAAATCGCGTACAACACATAAAAGAAGTTAAGCTACAAGCATTAGCCAATCAAGAGAAAATTATGAAAGAATACATCAATGAGGAAGAGTTAAAAAGAGTAAAATTTCTTGAAAAAGGGCAGCATTGCTACCTAAAATGTGTGGGACACACAGGCGCGCTAGACAGAAAGCATGAGGGTCCATTTGAGGTCAAATTGCGATTTCGCAACAACAACTACTTACTAAAAGATCTAAGCAACCCACAGAGAAAACTCATCAAACGGCATATTGACAAACTATTTTGTACCACAAAGGTAAATTATGAGGAGGTGGATCAAAAGATGGACAATGCCAATGATGGACAGAACAGTAGTAGTTAGAATGTAAATAAAATAATTTTAGTACTTAGTCTAGGCTTAACTAAATTGATGTAAATAAATAATTTTTTTTCTATCCATTTTCAAAATTTGTTTAGATAATCTAGAAATGTAAATTCTGTTTTTTAGATAAATTATTGGAATTTTAATGTTAAAAAAAAAAAAAAAAAAAAAAAAAAAAAAAAAAAAAAAAAATCGGAAAAAGTCACAGACAGTGACAAACAAAAAAGAAAACCTATATTATTTTGGTTTAAAATAATAAAAAATAATAAATTTTTTTGTAAATATAACAATGTGTGTCATATGACAAACAACTGTTTTTTTTTTTAAATGTGCAAATTTATATGAAAATTTGATTGGGACAATTTTTTTTTTGTCTCTCTCTCCTATCTAACAAATTTTGTGGCAAATCTTAATTCATGTAGAGAATTAGAAGTTTTGATTCTAGTAATGTTTTCTAACAAAATTGTGAAATTCAAATAAATCCCCCAAAATGATAAATATATATAAACAATTTTTTTCACAATATCAAAATTTATGTATAAGGCAAAATTGGACAAAATATAAACATCAAATATTCAGAATAGTCATACAGTAAGAGTAGCACCTGAAAACATATATTGGTCAAAATAACAATAATAAGATAGAATTTTGAAGTAGAATTTTTTTTATTTAATGAGGAATAATCTGTTTACCGATGAGAAGATTTGTAAAATGAGGAAAAGGTAAAATATTTGCATTCAAATTTAGTCAGTGGGTAATAAAAGATTACATTTTATTAAAAATACCACAGTTTTCTAGAAACAGTAATGTTTCAAAAGATAAATTGGCTAAAAGCAAAGAAAAATATTCCAAAAATTAAATAGATTTTTTTTTCTTTTAAAAAAGAAAGAATGATTCTGAAATCAGCTATCTCGGACATCAAAATAATTTGATAACAGTCCATCAGTAAAAGGCAAAGTGAAGTCAAAATTTTCACTGGATAGCACATAGTGGAGCAAATAACCGTAATTTTTTTTTGTAAGAGAAAGAAAAAAATAATAAATTACGTAAGTCACTGTAAATATAAAAGGCAGAGACTTAAAAGGTATGTTTCCACAAAATACAATAATTGTATAATAAAATATTCAAAATGTGAGAATTTATATAGAATAAATAAATGTACTCTGAAATATGTTTAAAAGAGTGTATAGCATGTGACTTCTAGGTCATTGCATTTCAGTTTAGGCTGAGTTTATGCACGAATATATAATTTTTTTAATTAAATTAATTTAAATCTTTTAAATATATTGGGTGATGCAAGTTGCATTAAGGAAAATCCCACAGTTAGTACATATCATATTCCTGTTTCACAGTCATTTGAATTAAGTGACAATAAAAAAAAAAAAAAAACCATCAGGAGCAAATTTTGACAGAGAGTCATTTAAAAAATATATATATTAATTAAATTCTTTAAAGATACAGGATTTAGTTTGACAGTTGGTTTATTAGAGTTAAGGTGCATAAAAAAAAAAAAAAAAAAAAAAAAAAAAAAAAGATTTTTTTCGTTCAGGGCAGTCAGGTTGTCTGTGTAAACAAACGAGACAGCAGATAAGCTGGATTTAAGAAGAGAGGAATGAATGAAATCTTTCTCACCAATTGGATGACGCCAAGTTGGGGGGAGTCTCATTTCCTGTAAAGCTCATTTCAACCCAAGGAGGGTGGTACTTGAACAGCGAACTTCTCTTTTCTCTGAAAGAAGAGAGCAATAAATATCAAGGTGTACACGTACAGAGAACAGTCATTAAAATAATTTATACAACATTTCCATTTAAATTTAGGATTTGTTGTTGAGCGAACATTCTTTTCGATTCAAGTTATTTCGAAAGTTAAAATTATGACAGTATTGAGAATTTCTTTTGATTTTAATCCTGTTTGAAGAATTTAGAATTTCGTAATTAATAATTCTTCCAAGTAAATTAATTCATTCTCATGTCGCTCATAAAACTACAAACTTTAGTAGAAGCAATAAAAAAATAAAATAGTTCAAATAAATAGATTTCAAACTTATTTTACTAAGTAGAAATTCCCAAAGATTAATAACAAAACAAATAAAGAAATAAATAAAAGGGAACTTGAAATATTTATAGATAATAAGAAATAAATATAAATTTATTTATTATCCCGTATCAAATATTGAAAACTTCCATTTTAAATGATCATAATATAATAACTAATTGCTTTTAAATTATTGTTAATTGACAATTAAATAAGCGGTCATGCAAGTAAGTTTTATTCAACAATTCACGAATAAAAGTTACACAAAAATTTTGTAATTAAGTTTTTTTTATTAAGATTTTAAGGACAGAATTACTGTAATAAAGATTCAAAATTATTCCTTAAATACCATTTGTTAGAAATATTTTAAATATAAAATTCAATATAGTATGTGGAAAAAAAATTCGTTTTAGACATTAATTTCTAAATCAAAATCGGATTTAAAATTTTTCTTTCATTAAAAAGTAATGAAAATAAGATAAATAATGTAAAATATTCACCATGTTTTAAGATTTTAAACTTGTTTTTCTAAATAAAAACATAAAAGAATTACATTAAAACGCATGGAGAATTATATTTTATAAAATTTAAAAATTCAAACAAATTATTAAAAGTGGAAATGGTACGTACTTTAAACGGATGTTGAGTGCTCCGGGTTTTTTTTTTTTTTTTTTCAATCATGACGATTTGGTTTCGCTGGCGAAGTCAATTCAATTTTCCGGCCGGATCATGAAAGAATTTTGGAAAACAGGGGCATCTTTCGACGATTCCAATCAGTGGTACGAACCTAAAAATTTCATAAAAATATTATATAACTCAATAATAATTATATTATTTTTTTCACAAGATAATTTAACATTTTTCAAATTATAAACAAACAAATACTAAGAATAATAATACTAATATAATGCATGAATATAAACATTTGTGAGATCTCACGCAATTAATTCAAGTAATCATAATATCGCGTATATTTGGATAGACATAAATAAACAAATGATAAGAATCCAAGCAAAAGTGATAAATCGTGTCAGCGAAATTAGATATCAGTTTTCACTAGAACAAACAAACACTTCAGTTAGTTAGTAAATCGCGTTGTTGATGTAACTGGGAGGAGATTTGTAACCAGATCATGTTTTTTTTTTTTCTTTCTAAGGAAATTTAGTGCAAAAATAAAATTTTTTTTGGTACTTACAAAAGCATAAGATAAATCTTGGGATCCAGTCTGCTAATAAAGTAAGATACAATTAAATATAAATAATAATGGAAATTAAAGATATTGGATTAAACATTTGTCAGATAGCAAATACATCATTTTGTAATGAGATATGGGACTATTTGAACACCGATAGAACATTAGTAGAATTCGGGATAATTCATTATTTTGAATTAATTTCAGAAATTTTTTTTTCTGAGAATTCCATGGATTTAGTAGAAGAGAGAAGTCAATTCACCGTTGCTGCGTAGTTATACACAGTGAATTGATAACCGTTTATCTAATTCATCAAAGAGTGCAGTCAGAATCACTTTTTCGGAATTCTGACTGTAAATTGTGTAAATATGTATATAGAAGTAAAACCTGGAAGGAAAAAACATTCATTACTAAAACCCCACCCCCCTGCTTGAAACCACTGCGAGTAGCACTTGCCATTTTTTTCTCTTTTCCTTGTTACCTTAGGAGACACACGTTGTGGCAGCTTGCGGTATTCAGGTCTTGTTGGACATCTAAAACAAAAAAAAATAAATAGATTAAATATAGTGTAATTCTATTGGGATGCGAATTTTTTTTACGAGGAAAATCCTTTTTGAGCAGGAGAAGTCAAGGTTCGCTAACTGTGCTAACTACAAAACGCGCGTCATTTTGCAAGAAAAGTACACTTCGTACTGGGCAAACAGGTTTTTGAACTGACCAGTAGCTAGGACCATCTCATTTTCGGCATCAGGGATAAAGGAAAATAGATTAGTAGTACTAATCGTTTTTTTTTCCTTCTTTCCCGTGCTCAAGTAGAAGGGTCCACTATTTATCTCTTGAAGAGAGAATCTGGTGTAAAGGGAGAGTGTTTCTCACTTTCACTCTTTGGATGAAAGGTGGGAGAAAAAACGAAAGCGGGATAAGGTCCTTATCTCCGCATCTTCTCTTAATCGACAGAGAATCTCAACGCGGGTAGTGTTAAAATAAAGATGTTTGAATGATGAAATAAGCATATATATATATTTCATTTCTTTTATTGTTGAATAATAAAAATAAATGATAGATCAAGTGTGTTGTATAAACTATACTCAATAACATAAGTTTTATAAACAAATAATGAGACAAATATATTTCTTTTGTCGTTCAGAAAATGTAGAAACAAAATTGTCTGTATACTTGTATAGCTTATAAAAGACATTCCATTGTTGAATATTTATGCCATTGTTGTTGTATGCAAAAAAGTGAAATGTATTACATATATAATCATAGTTATGGTATTTGATATATAAATTTGTATATTTTTTATCAGTTGCCAGTTACCATGTTGTGTAGTATTTTGGGATTTAAATTTAAATGTAAACTTTATTTCAAATTCATTTTGCTTTGAATTATTTTGGCATTCTTAAAGTTTTTTAAGTTATTCAAATTCCGTAATGCACATAAATATTGAGCATATAAAACCTGTCAAGTGAATCAACTATGCAGCATGCCACGATTACAGTAAAGTAGAACTTTTCCAAAGGTTCTGTGGTTGTATGAAAGACACAATTTCAGGTTACTGCCACCTGCAGTTCCTATAAACCAAACTTCAGCTAGACTATTATCTGCTACTCTGAACTACTAAATTATCAGAACTTTGTTTCATGATATATACTGAACTGTACTGTGAATAAACAACTCTGATGTGAATAGGAGCATCAATCTGACAAAAAACAAAGGAAGGACTCTGCCTTCATTTTTTTTTTCTAATGACCGGGTGAATGATGGAGAGATGAACCTCTCATCATCTTTCATTATGAAAGAACACTAAACAATATAATTATGCATAAACAGTCAGAGTTGTCATACAAATATGATATTTGATATCGAAATCATTGGAACAATGAGATGACTCTCAAAACCCTATTCATTTTATAAGAATATTTTAATTAAAATAATTAAGTTTTTATTCTATATATATATATATATATATATAGTTCACTGTAAACAACAGATACATTGATAATGAGATGGAGACATAAGTCTGCACTTTTACAATACATCTGAAATAGGTTGGCAGATTTTATTGCTCAAATATATGACAGTCATAAATCTGCCTTGTACAGCTGCAGAGAAACATCATCCGTTTTCCAGGAGTCCTGAGACCACGTGACCAGAGTAGGGGTCAAAACGGTGGACTAATGAAAAACATGGTTTTGTTCAAGGAGGACCAATAGACGAAAAAAGACGGCCCACAAAAATTAAGAGGAGGAAAAAAAACATCGCCCCCTCAGAATTGAAGAGGAAGAGAAAAATTCATCCAAGATTCAGTTCGAAGTTTCCTAACCCAGAATGAAGGTTGTGCAAAAAAATGCACGTTTACTTTAGTCATTTTGACTGTAATGCAAGGAGTATATATTTTTATTTGTGTTTGTGTCGTCGTACAAAAAGAACGTGGAGCTGATAGGACGATGGATGACCTCTACCTAGAAAAAGGTATCTCAAATATTATATGCTCGTAATAACTGTGCATAACATTTTAATTGTTTGTGGGAAGAATATGATGCATGCTAATGCACACAGGGATTGTTCTCCCAGGAATTTTGCATCGTAAAAAAATTAGATTAACCTTCAATCAAAAATAATAATGTTAAGTATTAAACTTTTTTCTATGCTATTTGTAAATAGCATTTTTTTGTGAAGCAAGTAGTATACGAGCAATTAATGATAATGATTGTTTTTTTTATATTTATTTTATAGATTAAATGTAAATATCATTGTATATACTGTGAATAAACTAATTTTAATGTTAAAATTCAAGATTTAATTTTTCTTCTCTTTGGTGATGACTCAGTTTCTTTTATTTAATTTTGATTTAGCAATTTTTTTTCTAGATGAATAATTTATGGAAGGACACCAGCTTAATCTTAACTTCATCTTTCTCTTAAGGTCATGTCCAACTAAATAATCACAACGCTTTAATTTAAATTCTATATGCTGGTATTTCTTTCAGCATCTCTACATGACCCAGAGAATTTATTTGGTAAATACGATCATTTTTTTAATGCTAAATTCAAAATTACAATTAGCTCTTTGTTGATTTTTATGTGGAATGATAAATTAATTTTTAAAATCGTAACCTAATGTACACTTGGCAATATCATTCCAGCACGGATAATCGAGGTTACTGAAATTCAATAGGCTTATTCTCATTATTACGTACTAAGTACATACCAAATTTCAAGTCTCAATCTCAATTTGTTCTGGAGATAGAACGTTTACAGACACACACACAGACGGGCGGCAAAATATTTTTTCTAAAAATATGTTTTTCGGAATCTTCAGTGTCTGAAACGTGTAAAAACGTCATTTTTTTTTTTCGGTTTTTAAAACGATTGCAAGACTTACCCTTTACTACGTATGATGGGGTAAGTAAAATATAAAGAAAAATTGCCGTTAAGAAAGAACATTATTTAAGTAATTACAAATTTATTAAATTCTAAACTAATTTGAAATGTTCATTAAAAATGTCTATTTTAAAAGTTTTCTTTGCATTGTGTTTCTCGTTATCGTTTTTAAAAATAAGTGTAGAAGAGATAAAAGTCATTAAAACAGAATGCATGTAATCATTCTACAATAGCAGAATAATGTAAATATTTTATGCTTTCAAGTTCGCTTAATTACGATTAATAAAGGAAATTATTTTCATAATTAAGAGTTTATAATATTTTAAAGGAAGAGACAAATTCAGACAAAATATTTTACTCCCAATTTATTACTTTATTTCAAATTTCAATTTTATTATTATTATTATTATTATTATTATTATTATTATTATTATTATTTTGTAAAGACTTCTTGAAAATAATCTGACTTTAAGAGAGTAAAAATAATAACATAATTAAATTATAAATCATGTATTATAATCATCATTATAATTTATTAATTGGGTGTTTATTAAATTCTAAAATAAAACAAACATTAGAATAACATTTTCTATTGTAAAAGTTTCCAAATACAATGTGTCCAGATATTGTTTTTGTAAATGAGACTAGGCGGAAAAAAGTAAGTAAACAAAGTTTTTTAAAACAGAACATATTATTATAAAAAAAACATTATACAATAACAATAAGAATATTTTATAAATTCCTATTTAGTGAAGAGGGGCATTATTAACGTAATTAGAAAACTACAATATTTTAAACTAAATACTTTAAAAATATGATTATTTTGTCGTTGTTATATCGATTTTTTTTTTATTATGATCGATTTTCGAACATTAGGGAACAATATAATAAACTAAAAAAATAAAGAAATACTATTAATAAGAAATAACATAATTTTATTAATTGGGAGTTCATTAAATTCTGAAAAAAAAAAATAGATTAACAATTTCTATTCTAAAAGTTCTCTATACAGTGTGCACGGATATTGTTTTACAAAATGAGACTAAGAGAAAAAAGTAAGTAAATAAAGTTTTTAAAAACAGAACACGTGTAAACATTCCACAATAAAAATAAAAAGTCTCTTATCCTTTCATATTGGGCGAAGAACGGCGTTATTAAAGTATTTACTTTATATATACTTAGATTTATATATTTATATATACTTAGATTTCAATGAAATATTAAAATAATTTAATGGTAGTTAAATGATATAAAAAATAATTTGTGAAATAAGCACTGTAACTGAGATAACATAGTATTTTTTTCTCTTTATTTTTTAAATCATTTTTATAAATAATTTTCAAGTTACATCCTTTCATAAAACTTTTCTCATTGCCAGTTCAAACTTTATTAATTGACAGTTCTACTTGTAAATTAATAAAAACAAGGAAAAAATTCTAATTAAAAGATTTTTTTTTTAAACAATTTATTGAAGTTTTTTTTTTTTTTTTTTTTTTAAATGCACGTGATTCTAAACATAAAAAAGTTTTTACTTTACAATTATATATACTTAAATTTCAGTGAAATATTAAATTAAATTTACTTCAGAAAAATAATATTTTAGTTTAAAAAAGAATAATTTGTGAAATAAGCACTGTAAATGAGATAACACAGTATTTTTCCTCTTAATTTTTTTTATTCATTTTTGTAAATAATTTTCCAATTTACATCATTTTATAAACGCTTTTCTCTGTAAATTTACGAAATAATGGGATAAATGTTAAAACTAGTAAAATACAATAAAAATATATAAATAAACAAAAAAACTGGAAGTCTTTATTTATTATGATCTGAAAAAAAAAATCGTTTTTATTATTTCTTTTCTCTTTATTGCTACCCATTAATTTAACGAAGTTACCTCATTTCAGAAAACAAAGCATTAAAACATAATGTTATTTATGCTGAAAACATGTTGTTTAATTTAAAAATTCTCTTATTTCACGAACAGGATTATTTTGTTGTTATTATATCCTGTAAATTTAAAGAACAATGCAATCAACTAACAAAAAAAAAAAAGATAAAGAAAAATTGCCATTAAGAAAGAAAATTATTTTAGTAATTAGGCGTTTATTAAATTCTAAAGTAAAATAAAAATTACAATGAAAATTTATATTCTGAAAGTTTGCAACACAATTCTTCCAGATATTGTTTTTGAGCATGAGTCTAGGAGAGAAAAAAAATGAATGAATAACTAAAGTAATTAAAAAGAGAACACGTGTACATTGCGAAATATTCAGCAGTAAATATTTTATGTTTCGCCATTGGTTTAAGCTACGATTAAGAAAATAACCTTATTTCAGTAATTAAGAATTTATTAAGTTCTAAATTAAATAATAACAAAAATAAAAGAACTATCTTATTGTTATATATTATTTTAGCGCCTAGTGATTAAAAAATTATAAAAAGAAAAAAACATATTTTTAAAATTACCCTCATATTGAATACAGTGTATTTAAAGTGTCATATGTGTTTTTTATTCATTTTTCTCCTATGACTTAATGAGTGCATACTGTAAAAAATTTCCGTAACGTTTCAGGAAATTATCCTGAAACATTTCGCATATTTTACCGGAATTTCGAATTTCTTTATGTCCCACGTCAATTACGGCAATAATTCGTGTAATGTATTTGAGAGGTTTCAACTTTTCAGTAAACTACATTCTGCGCATGCGTGCTTCATGTTTTATGTTCTATTAACCATTTTGATAACTATAGAAGAATAAAAAACAGCTGCCTATGTTTTTAGAGACAAAATGCAATCTGAACAAACGCCATTCTTTGTTTGGCTATCAACCGATAAAGTAAGTAGCTAATTTAAATCTTTTTATGCTTCATTATTTGAATTTTCATCTTATCTGTAATACGAAACTTTAAAATTTAATTGCTTAAATAAGACACTGAATAAAAAAAGTATATTGATTATTGAAAATTGAAATGTTTCACTACTTTGTTGTGAAACGTAACAACAAAGAGCCGTGGCGTCTTAATGCCACCATTTTTTTCCGGAACCTCCGGAAATTTTTTTACAGTGAAAATGAAAATAGGTTTAAAAACACTGGTGCTGCGAAAGGAGGATTTCGGAGTTAAAGCTCCTCCCAGAAAATTTAAAAACTGTCAAGATTCATACAAAACTTCTTGTGTTAAGATAAAAATATGATGTGTACAAACCAAAGTAAAGAAAAGTATAAAAATACATACAAATTTTGCCATTCAACACTGTAAAAATTTTCCGGAAAGTTCCGGAAAAAAGTGGTGGCATTAAGATGCCACAGCTTTTTGCTGCTACGTTTCACAACAAAGTAGTGAAACATTTCAATTTTAATAAAAAGCATTTTCTCAATTAGCAGATATTTTCAGTTTTTATAACATAGAGTAATTATTTCATAATTAGACATTATAAAAAATAAGCAATATACTTTTTTTATTCAGTGTCTTATTTAAGCAATTAAATTTTAAAGTTTCGTATTACAGATAAAATGAAAATTCAAACACTGAAGCATAAAAAGATTTAAATTAGCTACTTACTTTATCGGTTGATATCCAAACAAAGAATGACATTTGTTCAGATTGCATTTGTCTGTAATTACTTGGGAAGCTGTTTTTTATTCTTCTTTAGTTATCGAAATGGCTAACTGAACATAAAACATGAAGCACGCATGCGCAGAATGTAGTTTACTGAAAAGTTGAAACCTCTCAAAAATATTACACGAATTATTGCCGTAATTGACGTGGGACATAAAGAAATTTGAAATTCCGGTAAAGTATGCGAAATATTTCAGGATAATTTCCTGAAACGTTTAGAAATTTTTTGACAGTGAATCGTTTCACGGCTTTATAATAGTATCCTCCATTGCAATGCAAAATTATTGAAAAAGAAAGAGAGGACAAAAAGAACAATGTAGTTACTGCTACTGATCTTTCTCCCTCTCTTTTTTTTCCCTTTGAAGATTGAAGGAGATGCTCCTTTATGAAACCTTTAAATACTAAATTTATTATGGTTGTTTGGGAAAAATGTTTTGTTAAATTTTTTGTACCGGGTTGAACCAACTTTTGTTGCTGCAGTAGCTGCAACTATAACATTCGTTCCAACATATGATTCAAGCGGAGCTCCAAATGTTAGAATGAAATTTCACCTCCATATGGTTGCAGCTACTGCAACACCAAAAAATGGTTCAACATAGCACAAAATGTTTAACGTGAGTTTCGCGAAGAGGTGCTTAGCGCCTGGAATACATGATTTTATGATTAGGTAGGTTTTTATGTGTCACGTATTTCTTAAAAACTACATTTTGGACATGTAAGACAGCAAAACTGTTCATTTTATGAGTTATAATTGTCAAAAACCCATCTAAAATGATGATCATGGCTGCGCCACTGGTGAAAACATTGAACAATAAACACGAACTTGAAAAATATGAACTTGAAGCTTTAAATAGAAAAAAAACTTTACTAGTACCCACTGCTGTAAGAAGGTGCTCAGCGGTAAAAATGGTCTTAAAAGTGATATACAAAACACTGGTTAAAATTTTTGTACCAGGTTGAACCAACCTTTGGTGTTGCAGTAGCTGCAACTAAAAGATTAGTTCCAATATATGGAGCTTTTATTCAAGCAGAGCTCGTAATGTTAGAATGAGATTTCACCTCCTTATGGTTGCAGCTACTGCAACACCAAAAATTGGTTCAACAAAGCACAAAATTTTTAACGGTGTGCAGGTTTCGCGAAAAGGTGCTTCGCACCTGGATCATATGATTTTGGTTTATTTATACAATATATGTAATTCCCTTACTTGTTACGTACATACAACACATACATACTTATATACAGTCCCTGGCCAAATTATTAGGCGCAATTGTTTTTATTATAATTTATTAAATATCTGAAAAGATACATGAGGAATTATCCTGAAACTTCAGGAGTGTAAACAACATAATAAACGTCATATATTTCCGCGAAGATTTTTTTCCCGAAACGCCATAAGGGGCCGTCAACAAATTGAAGAAAAACGAATATCTTTTGGATAACCCTGTAAACACTAATGTTGCAAAAAGCATTCAAACTGTAGATTATGATTAAGTGGCTTATTGTAATAATTTGGGTTCATTTTTATGAAGATAGCATGTATAATCGAAGAGAAATTCACGTTTTTATAAAAACAGTCCCAAATTTTACCAAGTTTTTTGCTTATAATTTGCAGAGTTTTTAATATAAAAACAAGTTATTTTCAGAAAATATGACAAACAAAATTATACACAATACCCTGCAATCAGAATTAAAAAATAATAAAAATTGTATGAAAAATGAGCAGATTTACTAAATATTGTTTCACTGCGCATGCGCGAATTCAATCAAAATATACTGTGCATAATATATTAGCTTAATGTATAGACCAACTTTTATGAAAGTCTCAAAAACATAGCTTAAAAATTCTGATAGTAGTCGTCGATAGAATAAGCTTGAAATTCGCTGTTCCCAAAAGGAAGCAAAAAGATGAGGGGTTGTATCCAAATATACAATGAGAGACACTTAATTCTTATTATGTCAACTTTCATAAGCTAGTATATTTGGATACAGCCCCTTATCTTTTTGCTTCCTTTTGGGAACAGCGAATTTCGAGCTTATTCTATCGACGACTACTATCAGAATTTTTAAGCTATGTTTTTGAGACTTTCATAAAAGTTGGTCTATACATTAAGCTAATATATTATGCTCAGTATATTTTGATTGAATTCGCGCATGCGCAGTGAAACAATATTTAGTAAATCTGCTCATTTTTCATACAATTTTTATTATTTTTTAATTCTGATTGCAGGATATTGTGTATAATTTTGTTTGTCATATTTTCTGAAAATAACTTGTTTTTATATTAAAACTCTGCAAATTATAATAAAAAAACTTGGTAAAATTTGGGACTGTTTTTATAAAAACGTGAATTTCTCTTTGATTATACATGCTATCTTCATAAAAATGAACCCACATTATTACAATAAGCCACTTAATCATAATCTACAGTTTGAATGCTTTTTGCAACATTAGTTTTTACAGGGTTATCCAAAAGGTATTCGTTTTTCTTTAATTTGTTGACGGCCCCTTATGGGGTTTCGGGAAAAAATCTTCGCGGAAATATATGACGTTTATTATGTTGTTTACACTCCTGAAGTTTCAGGATAATTCCTCATGTATCTTTCCAGATATTTAATAAATTATAATAAAAACAACTGCGTGTAATAATTTGGCCATGGACTGTATAACAAACTTCGAAACGAACAATAAACATAAAAATATTTTTTCCTTCAGCAAATTATTGTAATAGCACCAAATTAGGAATCTTTCATATTCCTCAATCTTTCAATTGATTCGAGTAAAATTTAATAAATGTATTATGCAGAAGTTAGGAGCGTTTATTTATTTTCTATTTCAAATAATAAAAATGAAAAAAAAAGAGTAATAGTTCTTCTCCAAAATATAATAGTAGTTCCTTTTACAGGAGTGCTTTTATCATAAATAACTAGGTGGTTAGACAATTGAAATAAATAAGCAGATTTGTCGTTTAAATTATATGTAGTTCTAAATATTATAAAGTATTCACTAGAATTATAAAGTATTTCCCGTTTATACATAAAAAATCATAAAAAAGCTATTTAAATTTAAGGCACTTAAATATTGTGTTTAATTAATAAAGTAGTTAGTTAAACATTCACTGGACCTGGGGTAATATGCTTATAATTCTCTCTTGATATTGTTTATGTTTTATAACGAGTTATTTGAATGAAAATCTTTTAGATAAACATTTATCTATAAATTTTCTAAATAATATGATAAATAATAAATATCGTAAAATAAATTTGTAAAAACAACGAGGTTTTTATTATTCTATTTTTTTCATTTACCACCATCTTAAAAAATATTTTCTTAATTTTTCTCATAATTTCTACATTAATTTAACATAGTTACGTCATTTAAAAAAAAAAATGCCTTAAAACCTTATGTTGATTATGCTAAAAATATGTTATTTAAAGAACAGTATTTTTGTTGTTGTTGTTGCTGTACACTGTCAATATTAAATAACAGTATAAACAAGGAAAACTAGTCGTTGGAGGCCACCGTAATACTTACCCATTATGTCTAATATAAAATATGAAAATAAAACATGTGCAAACTACTTATAAAATGCATTGCAATTCGAATAAAATCGTGGCTTGATGACGACATAAACTTTAAATGCTCTGTTACTGAATTTCGCAAAAGAAATATCCCCATAACTCCAAAAATTATAATCCTATTAACTAACGGTTTATTGCGTCGGATTAAGCGTCACATTTTCAATTAAAATATAGCTTTGAATTGAAATTTGAATGAAATACAGAGTCATGAAAAATCGAAAAGTGTGGAAAATGGGATTACAAATATCTCAGCAACTAATTACCCTATCAACTTCATTATTTATGCAAAATTTGTTTTTTTATTCTCTTTTATATTCACTCCTTAAAATAAACAATTTCGAAATTTTTTATATACCTTTTATCAGAACGAGTATTTCGAGAGACCGAAAAAAATAGGTCCGGATAATCGAGGTTACTGAAATTCAATAAGTTTCAACTCATTATTACATACTAAGTACACACTAAATTTTAAGTCTCTACCTCAATTTGTTCGGGAGATAGAGCGTTTACAGACACACAGACAGACGGACGGCAAATTTTTTTTCTAAAAATATGTTTTTTGGAATCTCCAGTGTCTGAAACGTGAAATCCGTCAATTTTTTTTTTTTTTTTTAAGATTTTTAAAACGATTACAAGATTTACGTATATGTACGTATGATGGATAAGTAAAAGATAAAGAAAAATTGCCTTTAAGAAAGAACATTATTTAAGTAATTATAAACTAAATTAAAATGTTCATTAAAAATGTCGATTCTAAAAGTTCTCTTTGCAGTGTTTGTAGTTATCGTTTTTAAAAATAAGTGTAGAAGAGATAAAATTCATTAAAACAGAATGTATGTAATCATTCTACAATATCAGAATAATGTAAATAAATATTTTATGCTTTCAAGTTCGCTTAATTACGATTAATAAAGGAAATTATTTTCATAATTAAGAGTTTGTAATATTTTAAACGAAAAGACAAAATATTCTACTCCCAATTTATTACTTTATTTCAATTTTCAATAATGTTAACATTTTTTTTTTTTTGTAAAGACTTTTCGAAAAGAATTTGACTTTAAGAGAGTAAAAATAATAACATAATTAAATTATAAATCATGTTAGTGTTTGACTATAACACAATGCAAAACGCAAACTAATCTGGATTCGATTAAATAAACATTTATAAAGTTTCCTTAAGATATTGATAATTCTTTAAGTAATAACAATGTAGTATAAAATATGTTTGAAATATTGAAAACTACAACCATATGAAAAAAACATTATTTCACACAACTAGTTAGTCGGCAGCTCTGTTTAAAAAAATCGGGTAAGATAGTTTTTTTAAACCAATATAAAACACATTTTTTGTTTCAAATTATCGCAGTGCTTTAAAAAGTACATCGTCTTAAATATATTAAGGTATTTACTTTATATTTACTTGAAATTAAACTTCATTAAATATCTTATTTACTACGATTAAATTTTGTGTTATATTTTCCTTTTTTTTAATGAAATTTTCACTGTAACTGTGATAAAAGAGGTAATTTTTCTCTATATCTTTTTGTAATCAGTTTTATAATCAACTATTCGAATATACACCTTTTACAAAAGAAATTCTCTAAAATTTTATTAAAGAATATGATTAAGAATAAAAATATTAAAATAAATTTGTAAAAAAAAACTGGAAGTCATTATTTAATTCTTTTTTCCAATTTATCATGATTTCAAAAGCATTTCCATTACTTTTTCGCCTTATTGTTACTCGTTAATTTAACGGAGTTACCTCATTTTAGAGAACAAAGCATTAAAACTTACCGTTATTTATGTTCAAACATATTGTTTAATTTAAGAACTCTTATTTCAAGATTATTTTCTCGTTGTTTTGTCCATGTGAATATTAAGAAACAACCAGAAAAAGACAAACAAAATTTCCTATATATAAAAAAAGGCATTATATCAGTAATTGGGAGTTTATTAAATTCTAAAATAAAATAATAATTGCACTAAAAATTTATTTTATAAAAATTCGCTATACATTGTTTCCAGCTATTGTTTCTGACAATGAATACAGGAGGGGGAAAACAATAATTAAAGTAATTAAAAATAAAACGTCTGTAAACACTGTACGATAATAACTAAAATCTTTTGGGATTCTATGCTGAGTTAAGTTACGATAATTGAAAAAAAAGTATTATTTAAGTCATGAAAAGTTTATTAAAATTTAGACTAGAAGATAAAAATCAGAATAAAAATACTATTCTCAAATATCGATTTTATGTTGACATATTGTATTGGTAACCTTATTTTCTAGTGACACAGTTGCATATTTCTTTCATTCGCCTAAAAAAATATTGTGTCACATAGAGTGTACAGGGACGGCCCAATTTTCATTCATGAGACTTGGGCCGTGCCGGGTCTGTACTTTCTTCCTAGAGCTCTTTACTGGCCGAAATTTCCAGCCCCAGGCCTTATAAATGCTAAAAGTTTGTCGTTGTTTGTCCTGTGAATATCAAGGAACAAACAGAAAAAGACAAAAAAAAATGTGCTATTAAAAAAACATTATTTTAGTAATTAGGAGTTTATTAAATTCTAAAATAAAATAATAATTGCAATAAAAATTTATTTTCTAAAAATTCGCTATACATTGTTTCCAGCTATTGTTTCTGAAAATGAATACTGTAGGGGGAAAATTAATAATTAAAGTAATTAAATAGAAAACGTCTGTAAACACTGTACGATAATAATGAAAATGTTTTGCAATTCCATGTTGAGTTAAGTTCCGATAATAATAAAAATAAAAAGTATTATTTAAGCCATGAAAATATTATTAAATTTTAGACTAGAAGACAGAAATCAGAATAAAAATAATATTCTTAAATATCGATTTTATGTTGACATAAAGTATTGTTAACCTATTTTCTAGTGACACAGTTGCATATTTCTTTCATTCGCCTAAGAAAATATTGTGTCACATAGAGTGTATAGGACGGCCCAATTTTCATTCGAGAGACTTGGGCCGTGCCGGGTCTGTACTTTCTTCCTAGAGCTCTTTACGGGCCGAAATTTCCAGCCCCAGGCCTTATAAATGCTAAAATTTGTCGTTGTTTGTCCTGTGAATATTAAGGAACAAACAGAAAAAGACAAAAAAAAATGTGCTATAAAAAAAAAACATTATTTTAGTAATTAAGAGTTTATTACATTCTAAAATAAAATAATAATTGCAATAAAAATTTATTTTCTAAAAATTCGCTATACATTGTTTCCAGCTATTGTTTCTGAAAATGAATACAGGAGGGGGAAAATTAATAATTAAAGTAATTAAAAAAAAAACGTCTGTAAACACTGTACGATAATAATGAAAATGTTTTGGGATTCCATGTTGAGTTAAGTTCGGATAATAAAATAAAAAGTATTATTTAAGTCATGAAAATATTATTAAGTTTTAGACTAGAAGACAGAAATCAGAATAAAAATAATATTCTTAAATATCGATTTTATGTTGACATATGGCATTGTTAACCTTATTTTCTAGTGACACAGTTGCATATTTCTTTCATTCGCCTAAGAAAATATTGTGTCACATAGAGTGTACAGGGACGGCCCAATTTTCATTCGAGAGACTTGGGCCGTGCCGGGTCTGTACTTTCTTCCTAGAGCTCTTTACGGGCCGAAATTTCCAGCCCCAGGCCTTATAAACGCTAAAATTTGTCGTTGTTTGTCCTGTGAATACTTAGGAACAAACAGAAAAATACAAAAAAAAATTTGCCATTAAAAAAAAAACATTTATTTAGTAATTAAGAATTTATTAAATTCTATAATAAAATAAAAATTGCACTAAAAATTTATTTTCTAAAATTTTCTATGCATTGTTTCCAGCTATTATTTCTGAAAATGACTACAGGAGGGGAAAATAATAATTAAAATAATTAAAAATAAAACGTCTGTAAAAACTGTATGATAATAATGAAAATCTTTTGGGAAAAGATGTTAGTTAAGTTACGATATTAATAAAAATAAAAAGTATTATTTAAGTCATGAAAAGATTATTAAATTTTAGACTAGAAGACAAAAATCAGAATAAAAATAATATTCTTAAATATCGATTTTGCGTTGACGTATGGTATTGTTAACCTTATTTTCTAGCGACACAGTTGCATATTTCTTTCATTCACCTAAGAAAATATTGTGTCACATAGAGTGCACCGGGCCGGCCCAATTTTCATTCATGAGACTTGGGCCGTGCCAGGCCTGTACTTACTTCCTTGAGCTCTGTACGGGCCGAAATTTCCAGGCCTAGGCCTTATAAGCGCTAAAAGTTTGTCGTGTGTCCTGTGAATATTAAGGAATATACAGAAAAAGATAAAGAAAATTCGCTATTAACAAAAAAAAAAAAAAAAAAAAAAAAAAAAAAAAAAAAAAAAAAAACATTATTTTAGTTATTAAGAGTTTATTAAACTCTAAAATAAGATAATGAATTAAAAATTTATTTTCTAAAAATTCGCTATGCATTGTTTCCAGCTATTGTTTTTCAAAATGAATACAGGTTGAGGAAAATAATAGATAAAATAATTAAAAAGAAAACGTCTGTAAACAGTGTACGATAATAATGAAAATCTTTTGGGATTCCATGTTGAGTTAAGTTACGATAATAAAAAAAAATATATATTATTTAAGTCATGAAAAGTTTACTAAATTTCAGACTAGAAGACAGAAATCAGAATAAAAATAATATTCTTAAATATCGATTTTATTTTGACTTATGTTATTGTTCACCTTATTTTCTAGTGACACAGTTGCATATTTCTTTCATTCGCCTAAGAAAAAACTGTGTCATATAGAGCGCACGGGGCCGGTCTAATTTTCATTCACGAGACCTGGGCCATGCCCGGTCTGTACATTCTTCCTAGAGTTCTGTACGGGCCGAAATTTTCAAGCCCGTGCCTTGTAAATGCTAAAAGTTTGTAGTTGTTTGTTTTGTGAATATTAAGGAACAACCAGAAAAATACAAAGAAAATTTACTATTAAAAAAAAGCATTATTTTAGTAATTAGAAATTTATTAAATTCTAAAATAAAATAAATAATTGGTCAAGTAGGCGTATAACTCGCGCTCAAAGGGTTCCGTAGATTAAATGTATTAATTACTATTTATTAATTAATAAACTTCTACTTCCCCTAATTTTTTCATAATTTTAGTTTTACGAGATTCGGAAATAGGAGACGGGGGAGGGGGGGACATATTTTTATAGAATATTTTCAAAACGATATCTCTGAAATATGATACCTAAAATTAAAACACATATATTTTTGTGTTCGATGTTACGAGATCTTTCGAACGATACCCTACACCATATATAAAAATAAAGTTTTTTCTAAAGTAAATTAATTAATATCTCAGCTAATTACCGACAATTTTTTTCGAAAATCATTATTAAATATCATTGGATGATTCTACGTCGATAGATGCCACGAGCGCCCGTCAACTCCCCCGCTGACCGCCGGAAAAGTAAGGTTTCTGTGTAACAGAAAAATGCGTTTTCCTCAAAAACTATGTTGCCTAGGAAAATTGCTATACTTTTCCTGCAAGGTTTAAATATACTCCTACTACCCCTAATTTTTTCATAATTTTAGTTTCTGTAGATTCGGAAATACAGGTGGGGGGGGGCGCATTTTTGCAGTCTATTTTCGACGATATCTCTGAAAAAATAATACCTAAAATTAAAACAAATTTATTTTTGAGTAATCTACGATACGTTAGGGTATCTTACGATACACCAAGTGATATAGAAAAATACAACTTTTTTTTCATGTAACTTAATTAGCCCCCTAATTTTTTCCTAAACATATTTGTGCATCGCTAATAGTCTGAAAATATGTGGGTAAAAAAGCTTTGTAACTTTCCATGTCTCATAGTTTTCAAGACAAAGGGTGGTGACAGTTGGACGGACAGACGCAGGAGTGATTTTATAATGCAAATAAATCTAAAATTGCACTAAAAAATTATTTTCATTAAAGTAATTAAAAAGATATCGTCTGTAAACACTGTATGATAATAACAAAAATCTTTTGTAATTACATGTTGGGTTAAGTTACTATAATGAAAAAAAAAAGCTTTATTTAAATCATGAAAAGTTTATTAAATTTTAGACTAGAAGACAAAAATCAGAATAAAAATCTTATTTTCAAATATCTCCTTTATTTTGACATTATAGCATTTTTAATCGTCAAAGGCACGTAACATAAAAATAGGGGTAACGTGCCATTTCAAAGCCTAAATAACAACTTTTGATGATGTGAATGGTGATCCAACTCAATTTCTTAACTTTTATTTAAGAAAAAAAACCCACAAAATATAACCTTATCGTATTTATTTTTTTATTAATCGAATTTTTGGTATTTTTCATTATTTACGAAAAATGATGTCAGGCAAATGGTGGCCTCTGGACTTTCTGCAGCAGTTGATTCGTTCGAGGTAATTTTCGATGATTTTTTTCGTAAGTTTTGGGGATTATATCTACTATAATTTGGCAGATGTTAGTTTTTAAGTACCCACAACGTTACAGGTTTGTTGGCGTAGATGCGACTATTATAACACCCCCCCCCCCCCCAAGAATGTCATAAATTTTTCTAACAGTAGCTTAAAGCAAAGTGGCGACGCTGGTTCTGTGCTGGAACCTAAGAAAAGTTCACACCAGCTCATTCCAAAAATTTCAGTAAAAACTCGATAAATAGCTCTATAAAATGTCACTTTGAAGTATACTACAATAGCGCTATCCAATTCTGTTTATTTGAAATTACCAAATTGTAACACCTTACCACGCAGGCGATCTTTCGGCTGGAGAATCTACTTCAGACTCAGTCAAAATGACACGTCAATGGTTATAAGCGCATGAACGGCTCGATGAAATCGCAAATCTAGTCTTCATCTCAATTTAGGACGAGATGTGACACGATAAGCTTGATTTACCACCTGATTATAGCAGCTAGACAACCGCAGTTACTTAATTATCCTATTATTGTATAAAATAACCATGAAATTCATACTCCGGGTCACACTTTGCGAAAATAAGATAGATGATTGAATAGGGAGCTCATTTACGCACAAATGTTACAATTCAGGGCACTACGATCGCAGTAAAAACTCAAAATTCGCTTGACCGCATACTACCTTCATAAAAGAATAGCTAGGCACTTATGTTATAGAACACAGAGACATTTTAGACTAGAAGACAAAAATCATAACAAAAATTCAAAATCAAATATCTACGTTATTTTGTAGCGTGAACTTTTTTCTTTTTTTCAAATGACATATTTGCATATTTCTTTCATTTGCCGAAAAAAATATAGTGTCACACACAATGAAAGCACATGGGTACGAGAGAAAAAAAGTAAAAGGGGCTTGCAATTGTTGTATTTTGTATTTGGATTAAAAAGATTCTTTATTCCTCATTATGTGTTTCATTTATTAAAAAAAGATTGTATGTATTAAAAATTGTTTTAAGTAAGTTATATGTTTGTATTTGGGACATTCTATAAATACAGTTACACAAGCAAGATGCACAAAGGTACACTAAGAAAATTTGACAGTAAATAACTTTCTTACAAATATTATTTTTAGTTTTATTTATTTTTAATTTTTAGGAACTTTCGAAGATAACTTTAAGGCATTTTAAGACTGTAAAAAGATTGACAAAGGGGTTAAAAGGAAATAATCGTAATGCAAGATAATATAAGCATTATTCTTTCGTTTTAAATAAATGTTCGTGCTAGATTTATCAACTTTTCTTTCAAGTAATGAATATTCATTTAAGGATCAATTTAAGGTCTCCCTTCATTCGTTATTTCTTTAGAATTGTATTTTTCAGTACATCCTTCGAAACTTTGGCTTTGAATGTTAATCTCTTTCTATTCAATGTCAGATATCCTTTCGGAAAGTGAACTAATTTTTTGAGTTTCAATTTAAGTGCAGATTTCATTTTAATACAAAAAAATATAAAAAGATATGAAAAAAATAATCTGACCGTGAAACATCCCTTTTTTTAAGTGAACTAATTTTAAAAAATGAAGTACGGATGGAAAAGTTATTCATTTATGTGGAACTAATTTCGTTTTGTAATATAAGAAATGAAAGTTTAATGGGTTTTTTAATGTGTTTTAGTGTTTTATTAAGTTCAGTTTGTGATGATTTGATTCCTTATTCTAAAAACATGATTGTTTTTAGTTAAGTGTCTGTAACATCACATTCCAACACCATTTATAAATTAGCGATGTTAGTTATGTAATTATGACAACTAGAATCTTCTTTCAGATAGTAAAATAAAAATTGTTATCTTATTCCGTGAATATAAAAAAACTGTAATCAATAAACAAAAAAAAAATATATATATATATATATATAATAAATAACGAAAAGAAAAGAAAGAAAGAAAGAAAAAGAAAAAAAATCATAAAAATCTTAATTTAATAAGTAGGAGATTATTCATACATAGTGTTAACTAAGAAATGTATGCCCAAAACAAATCTGACTTAAACAGTGTAAAATCAACGGTAACACGATGCTCTGCCAACTGAGCTATCTCGGTCGAATCTGGAGGGCATAATTCATCCAGTTAACATTATTGATCATAGCATCTTGTCTGATGTTTTAATCAGCTCAACAGAATAGATCGCGGGTAATGGAACTACAGTAAACGATGGATACGTCATTACACTAGATTAATTTTAACACAATTATTCAAATTGGTAAATAAATCATTCGAGTGGTAAGTTTCCAACTGGACAAAAAATGTCCGGGCCAGGATTCGAACCTGGGATCTCTTGGCTGAAGCTGCCATGCTCTGCCAACTGAGCTATCCCGGTCGAATCCTGACCCGGACATTTTTCGTCCAGTTGAAAAATTACAACTTGTATGATTTCTTTACCAATTTGAATAATTGTGTTAAAATTAATCTAGTGCAATCACGTATCCAGCGTTTACTGGAGTTCCATTACCTGCGATCTATTCTGTTGAGCTGATTAAAATATCAGACCAGATGCTTCGATCAATAAGGTTAACTGGATGAATTATGCCCTCCAGATTCGATCGGGATAGCTCAGTCGGCAGAGCATGGCAACTTCAGCCAACAGATCTTAGGTTCGAATCCTGGTCCGGACATTTTTCGTCCAGTTGGAAAATTACAACTCGTATGAGTGTAAAATCACACCTATATCTATGCCTTTATTCTTATATCTATGCATTTTTTGGAGAATTTTATTTTTCAAGATAAACAACATATATTACTATAGATGTTTTTATTTTACAATTACTTGAATTTCAAACTATGTTTTTGAATTATTTGAAGCAAAGAAAAAAACATTTTCTGTTATTAAAAAATGACAGCGAAATTGAGCCTACGTCCGGCACACAATTGTAATGTCCCGCGCTTTCCAACAGAGATCTATAAATCAGAAATAGATTTTACGAACAGTTTTATAATCTGTAGGCTCACAGTTATGGTTCGAACAAACAAAAATAATAATTTTATCACTTTTTTTTGTAGAATAATGGTGTTTATCTGTAAAAATGGGTAACAAAAATCAATATCCTTTTTGCCTTTAAGGCGTAGAAAAGATAGATTATAACGAAAAACATTACATATTGTCAGTTGCAACTATAGCCACATGTATACAGCACAATGTCTAAAAGCTTCATTCCAATCAACCAAGTAGTTCTTTTTTGAAAACAGTGGCAAGGTAGAAAAAAATATTTTTTCAAGAAAAAACGTGTTTAAAGAACTTTTTTCATTCTTTTAGTAGAAAACATTAACTTTATGAAACTTACCATTTATAATCGATTCCTCATTATTAAAATAGTGTTATTCACCTGTTTTTTCTCTTGAATTTGGGAGTTGACTTATACGCGAATATATATGGTAGCTGGTTATCGGGTTTTTTTTTTTTTTTTTTGGTTAAATGTGGAAGATTATGTTAAGTTAAAAGTTATAAATTAAGTATATTATTTACGTAACTGATTTCATTTATACCTAAATAATAAAAAATGGCAAGTTAGAAAAAAAATGTTTTTTTTCAGGAAAAAATGCGTTTAAAGTACTTTTTTCATTCTTTTAGTAGAAAACATTAACTTTATGAAACTTACCATTTATAATCGATTCCTCATTATTAAAATAGTGTTATTCACCTGTTTTTTCTCTTGAATTTGGGTGTTGACTTATACGCGAATATATATGGTAGCTGGTTATCGGGTTTTTTTTTTTTTTTTTGGTTAAATGTGGAAGATTATGTTAAGTTAAAAGTTATAAATTAAGTATATTATTTACGTAACTGATTTCATTTATACCTAAATAATAAAAAATGGCAAGTTAGAAAAAAAAATGTTTTTTTTTTTTCAGGAAAAAATGTGTTTAAAGTACTTTTTTCATTCTTTTAGTAGAAAACATTAACTTTATGAAACTTACCATTTATACTAGATTAATTTTAACACAATTATTTCAAATTGGTAAAGATATCATACAAGTTGTCATTGTATGATACATTGTATGACAACTTGTATTACCATTTATAATCGATTCCAAGGACATAAAGGACACTTTCCCGTCCCTTTAACAAGTTTTTCGTCAATGTTCATCCAAGAAATTGTTTTTTTTAAACCGAGATTGTGAAAAACCCCCTTAAGAGATAAATCTGCCCGAGAAATTTTATTTTTTTTTAATTAACTAATTTTAAAAATTGAAGTGTGAATGAAAAATATACATTATTTATGCTAATATATATATATATATATATATATATATATATATATATATATATATATATATATATATATATATATATATATATATATATATATATATATATATATATATATATATATATATTGATTTTTTAAAACCGAGAATGTAGGAAACCTCCTTAAGAAATAAATCTGCCCCAAGAAATGTTATTTTTTTTTTAATTATCTAATTTTAAAAACTGAAGAGTGAATAAGAAAAATATTTTATTTATGCTGAAATAAATTTCAGTATTTTTTTTTTGGAAAAGGTCGAAATTGATTTTTTAAAACCGAGAATGTAGAAAACCCCTTTAAGAAATATTTCTGCCCGAACAAAATATATTATTTTAATTAACTAATTTTAAAAATTAAAGTGCGAATAAAAAAAAATATATATCATTTATGCTGAAATAAATTTTCATTAATTTCTTTGGAAAGGGATGAATAAAAATTTTTTGTTATGACAATGATTTTAGTGTCTTGTTTAGTTACAGTAATATATTTGCGCTTTTAAGTCGACTCCCACTTTAAAAAGAAAAACAAATTGAATACCAGAATTTAATAATAGTTATTTTCGTTTCTTTTAATCGAAGAAAATTATTACGAATTCTTCGATTAACTAACGAAAAAACCCATTGTAAAATAGTGTTATTCACTTGTTTTTTCTCTCGAATTTGGGAGTTGACTTATACGCGAATACATATGGTAGCTGGTTATCATTTACAACTTTCAAAAACATGTGTTTTTTGGGTTAAATGTGGAAGGTTGTGTTAAGTTAAAAGTTATAAATTAAGTATATTATTTACGTAACTGATTTCATTTATACCGAAATAAACTTATTTGTAACTAGCTGACCCGCCGGCGTTGCCCGGGCCCGAGATAATTACAATCTCAGAGAATGGCGCTAACACCCTCCCTCCCCATACCCGGAAATATAATGAATAATTTGTTCAAGAGAACCACCGTCACCTACATTAACGTGATCATTAAAAAAAGAATTACATTTTTCTGATAATTAGAACATAACGAAGACGCTACGCTAAAATAGCCGGCAGATGACACCCCTTCTCGACCTCAATTTCAAATCTATATCTTAATTAGTTACCTAAATTTTTGTTCATTAGTAAAAATTGGCAATTATTTCCTTTTATTTTCGCAAACTAAATGGAGGGATCGGCCAGAGAAACAGATCTCTTTGTAGTTCACTTTTTAAAGAAAGCTGATCCCTGTCTGAAATTTTCTTGGATTGTTTTCACTGGCGCCGGCAGATTTTTGGCAGTTTTTTGCATAAATTAAGAAAAATTACCGACCGAATTTTTCAAAAATCACATAGTCAGATGCAGATTTTTTTTTTTTTTTACATATGCTCAGAAATTTTCAAAAAGATATCTCAATTAGTTTTCTTAAAATTCGCTAATTAGTAAAATAATTTCGAATTCGTTCATTTCCGCTTGTAAATCCAATGCGCCTGTTCGTTTCTTTTGCCATTTTGATTTAAAAGATGTCATTTTAGAAGCGATGGTTAGTGAGAATCTAATTAATATCTTGGGTAATTATCAAAATATTAAAATTCTGAGACTCAGGTGCACATGGCCGGACCTTGGCCTATCCACACCTAAATTTTCAGACTTCTAGGTGGGTTAGATTTTGCTAGCCATCGCAGACAGACAGACACACACACACACACACACACACACACACACACACACACACACATACACAGAGAGAGAGAGAAACTTTCTGTTATTAATATATAGATAAGCTAATCAGCGGTTACCATTACAACCATTCTTATAATGTTCCGTAATATAATTTAGTTTGTGATGATATGTCACTTTTAATAAAGAAACATGTTTGCATCTAGTTAAATATCAGTAACATTTTGTTTAATTACCAGTTAGAGATTAGATAGTTATCATGTTAAAAAAAGATAAGATAGTATAAGCTAATTTGTTATTATATTCCATGAAAATTAAGGAAAACTGTAATTGATCACGAAAATATATATATATATATATATATATATATATATATATATACGTATATTAATAAGGATTATATTATATTTTAAACTAGAAAATAAAATTGATACTTTTAATAAAAACATGATTGCGTCGAGTTAAATGTTTGTAAGACCTTGTTTAGTTACAGTTAGAAATTAGATACGTTGCTATCTACATAACAATAATAATAATAATAATAATAATAATAATAATAATCAAAATAAAAATATCCCCAAATAATTTAACAATAAGGATTTTGTTGTATTCTACATTAGAGAACAAAATTCAGGCAAACAATTCCATTTTCAAATCTACACTTAATAAGAAATTAGATATGTTGCTATCTAAATAATAATAATAGTAATAATAATAATAATAATAATAATAATAATGAGATAATAATAATAAATTTGTTACTGTATTCCTTGAATATTAAGAAAATCAATTTCAATCATCAAAATAAAAATATCCCCAAACAATTTAACAATATTCAGTTTATTGTACTCTACATTAGAAAACAAAATTCAGACAAAAATTCCCATTTCAAATCTACACTTAATAAGAAATTAGATACTTTGCTATCCAAATAATAACAATAAGAATGCGATAGTAATAGCAAATTTGTTATTGTATTCCATGAATATTAAAAAATCAGTTTCAATCATCAAAATAAAAAAAATTCCCCAAAAAATTAACCATAAGAAGTTTATTATATTCTACATTAGAAAACAATATTCAGACAAAAATTTCCATTTTTAGCTGACAGGCTATCAAAGCCTGAGAGCTTATGTGCCCGCCGGTTCTGTATGTATGTATGTATGCACGTACGTACGTATGTATGTACGTAGCGCGATAACTCTTGATATAACTAACCGTTTTACTTTAAATTTTGTTTATAGGTTCCTTGTGATAAGGCGCTTCCCTGATTAGTTTTGGAGGTTCATTGGTTAAGTATAAAGGGGGAAAACAGGGGGCTAACCCCCCATAATTTAGATAAATAGGTTTTTCATGCAGAATTATCCCATTTTCTTCAAATTTTGTATATAGGTTCATTTTGATAATACGCTTCTGTCAATAGTTTTGGGAGTTCATTGGTTAAGTATAAAGGGGGAAAGGGGGGGGGGGTAACCCCCTAATTTAGATAAATGAGTTTTTCATGCAGAATTGTCCGATTTTCTTCAAATTTTGTATATAGGTTCATTGTGATAATGCGCTTCTCTGAATAGTTTTGGAGGTTCATTGGTTAAGTATAAAGTGGGAAAGGGGGGACTAATCCCCCTTAATTTAGATAAATGGGTTTTTCATGCAGTATAATCCGATTTTCTTCAAATTTTATATATATATTCATTGTAATTAGAGACTTCCCTGATTAAGGGGTTCATTAATTAACTATGAGCGGGGTAACGGGGGGATGACCCCCCTTAATATATTGTTGATTTTTTTATTTTTCGAGGGGCTTATTTCAAATTCTTTGAAATAAGAGTATAATATACAATTAGTGTGAATAGCCTGTGAGCTCAATGCCCTCAGTTAAACTGGGCAGTTTTCTTTTTATTAAATCTATACTTAATATCCCCCTTACAATATTTTCCAATGATTGTTTAATTAAAGAATATATTACGACAAAAATAAATTTGACTTAAACAGAGAAAAATGAACGAGAAAGCCATTAAATGGAAAGCCATATGAACACCGAGGAGTAAACGTTGTAAACGTTTGTTGTTTGCAAAACGTTTGTTCTTCTGCCCCATATTGAATAAGTATTTATCCTAGATTTGTCACATTTTCTTTAAAATAATGAATATTCATTTAAGGATGAAATATTTAAGCTTCCCTTTATATTTTATATCTTCAGAATTACATTTTTGAGAACATCTTCGGAAAGCACTGCATTGATTGTTAATAATTTATTTCAATTCATTGTTAAAGTTTTTTGATAAAGTAAAGTAATTTTATGATTTTCCTCTTAAATTAAAATCACACTGTATTAAAAAAATCATCAGAAATAAATCTAAAAAAGCTGTCACGAAATTAATCTAACTGTGAAATACATTTCACTAAAATAAACTTATTTAAAATGTGAAGAATGGATGAAAAAACAATTTTCTTTTTCATTTGTACGGAAGTAAATTTTATTACTCATTTGTAACATGATAAATCAAAGATTAATGTTCTTAGATTATTTTGGTGTATAATCTAGTTTAGTTTGTTATTTCTATGTTTAAGTTTGTCACTGTTGATGAAAAATGAAAAAAAAACATGGAAACTCCGGGCAATAATGACACATAATCTTTTAACAGCCTTTTTATTCTTTCACATTGGATTTCATTAATATTCAATCCAGCCGTATATAACGTTTTACGTTTAATAAACACAATTCGATTAAAAATTTATATTTTAAACACAGTTTATTTCTGTTTTTTTAATACTTGTTTTTATATTTTTCCAGACTTTCAGTGGGAGCATGAATTTTTTCATTATAAAATCAAAACAATATATGAAAAGATGAAAAAATGTGATAATACCTCAATCTGTTTGAAGAATCTTATTTGATTAAAAATAATCCTTTCAAAAACGAAACATAGAAAAACGAACATTCACATACTTTTTAAAATAGAATACGATTGTTAATGATTTTGTACGTATATGGAAGACTAATGTTATTATTGCTTTTTATGCCGTATTGAGTTTAGTTTGTTATTATTTTGATCGTCTTAATAGAAATTATTAAATTCTAAGCTAAAAAATAAATATTACATGTATAATTTTTTTCGGTACTTCTCTATTATCCCGTCGACCAATTTTCACAACAAAAAACTATCGCCAAACTGTAACGCCAAATAAACGGGAGAACGTTGCCATTGGAATATCAAAATAAATAAATAAATAAAATATAAGAAAATATAAGATTTTTTTTCAATGCTTTTTCTCTTTTAATATCATGGCACCGCCATTTAAAGACACAATTGCTATTTTAATTAATGAAATAAATAATAAATCAGTAAAATATAATGAAAAATACAGGCAAATGTCGAATTAAAACCCACTTAATATCATAACAAACACATATAATGCTTCTGACATCAAGTAAATGGGACTGCATTTTTGGCGTTTAATTTTGCAGTTTGGCGATAGTTTCTTGTTATGAAAATTGGTCGACGGAATAATAGAGAAGTACCTTTTTTTCATAAACTTCTGCCTTTTTCTCATTTTATCTATTGTTTAAAAAAAATTTCAACAAGAACGATGATTGTAAATTTCAAATATTGATAACAAGGCGATGAAACAAAAGCCAACAATGAGCAATAACAAAGCAAATCATTCGTCATTCCACATTGTGTTTAATTAATATTCGTACTAAATTAAAAAAAAATTAAATAACAATTGTGATGAGAAAAACCAAAATGAATAACAGAGTGATTAAAAAGAGAAAGCATGCACATCGGCTAATAATAATGAAAAATTCTTTATTCCTCTATATTTCGTTTATTCGATGTTCATGTCATACTTACAACATTATATTTAAACAAGTTGGAAATTGTACGTTAAACGTGACATATGAGGTGCGTTCGTTTTATAACTAGTTTCACAATGTAAAAAATATCATCCTGATTATGTCAGTGAAATTAATTATGTCGTCTACTAGGAACGAAATGAGCATGTCTTTATTTTTTTTTTCTTATTACGTATGCCACGTTTACAAATGCAATTTTTTTTTCACCATGGAGATGTTGCTTTGCGAAAGATTACCTTCATTGTTTAGTATTTTTATGACTCATAATGAACGAATCTCCAGTGTTTATTTACTCTTATTGATATGTTCAGCTGTCAACCTAATTTCCACTGAAGGTATCTCAGAATCTATACATTTTTTAATGCAACTGATGCAAACAATCTCAAGCAAACAATTTTTTTTGAACAATCTTTCTAAAAATGTAACTTTTATGCAATTTTATTCGAAAAAATAATTTTGAATAAAAATGACCACTTGGCATATGAAAAAAGATGAGGTTAGCCCGTATTTGTTTTCCTCAGTCACATGACTTGCGCTTTTATTATATAGATTACGTATGACAGGATTTAACAGAATAAAGAAAATTTTCATTACTAACTTTTTAAATCTTGATTCGATTTTCACAAAATTTGAAATGACTCGACAAAATTCTGCAATTGTTATATATATTAAATTTCAAATCATTCGCTGTTTTTTCGCTGTTATATGCGGATAGATGGACAGACGGACGGACGGATCATACGACGAGTATAGGTGCTACGTATTTATATAATTACGAACTGATTTAAAAAAGAATGTTTAATAAGAATCCAACACTTAGAAGCTTTAATGAATAACAAAACGATTAAGACGACAAAACATATCTTCATTGGAAAACGAGAATGTTAATTATTACAGTATAAAGACAACCCTCTAAGGTTTTTTTTTTTTTTTTTTTTTTTTTTTTTTTTTTTTTTTAAACAGAAAAGAAAGAAAAGAAGACATAACTTCGATTCAAAGTGTTATTTCTGTTATTATTATTATTATTATTATTATTATTATTATTATTATTATTATTATAAAAATGAATGGGGTGATCTTTCTTTCTTTTTCTTTTTTTTTATCTTTTTTAATTTTTTTGGCCGACTATACTATAACAAGCGGAAGATAATAATTTCTACACTGATTGTCTGTTGCAGTTTTCAGTTTAAATTTTTATAATTTTGCATGTCTTATACAGAAAATATTAGATATTTACTAAGTTCTAAACTAAATAACAGTATATAGCATAACTTTTAAACTTTTACTTTTTATCGCTTTTCCTATTTACCATTTATTAATTTAAAAGTTATTTTTAATGTGCATTTTTTTTGCTTGAAATATGTTTTATAAAAATAATGTAACATAATAAATAAAAGTTTAATGCAATAATATAGCTGCCAAAAGCTCTGCTTTTTTGAAGTAAAATAAACATTCTGAACCAGAAATTTTACTTAAAAAATGAAAACAAAAGAGTAACACATAAAATTAAAAAACATATTATATATTACATTTTCTGGTTAGAAACATTTTATTTGATTACAGAAATGGCGGAACAGTTGGCCTCTATGCAATACATTATTTTTTAATTGTTGCAGCACTTGGTTTATTCTACTAACTCTTCTTTCAGAAAAAAAAAATCACTCAAGATGAAAATAAAAGTCGATTACATCATATTCAAGTAAAAATTGCAAATTACATGCACTAGTGAGGTAAATAAGGATAGGAGAATTTTCTGTAAAAAAGAATTTTTAGTTCTAAGCGAAAAAATACAAACAACATTAGACAGTGTCCTTTTTTTTCTCAAAATCATGATGCTCTACTTCTCATTTTATTGTGTTGCAAGATGTAAAAAGTGACGAAGAATTTATAACATTGGAGGAAGTATACAAATTTTTTTTTTTTTCCTTAACTTCATTTTAAAATGCATGTAACTTTTTTTTTCTTTTTACTTGGAAATTTTTTTTTATGATTTTGTACCGTAATAAATGAAAGATTAGTGATTCTACATTGTTTATTTTTTTATGTATTTAGTTTAATTTGTTATCATTTTTAACGTCTTCTACAGAAAATATTAGAAGTTTACTAGGTTCAAAGCAAAAGAAAAAAAATTACACAGCATTTTTTCTTTTAAAACATTTTTTTATCGCTTTCCTAGTTACTAGCTATTATTTTTTAAGTAGTTATTTTTTGTTTCATTTTATCTTTTACTTGAAATACATTTTATTAATTATATTGTATCATAATAAATAAACGTTTAGTGCAATAATACAGATATCAAACATTCATCTTTTTTTCAAGTAAAATAAACATATTTTGAGTGAGAAATTTCAATTAAAAAATTAAAACAATAAAGTACTGCAGAAAAGGAAGAAATATTTCATTTAATAAATTTTCTGGCTCGTAACTTGTTTATTTGATTGGATAAAATGAAACAGTTAGCAGCTATGCAATATATGTATTATTTTACGTATTGCTTCAATTGATTAATTATGTTAAATTATTCTTACAGAGAAAAAAATGACACAATGTCAAAGTAAAAGTTGAGTACGATATATCCAACGGAAAATTTCAAATTACATGCCCTAGTGAGGTAAATAAGGATAGGAGAATTTTCTGTAAAAAAGAGTGTTTAGTTCTAAGCTAAAGAATACAAATAATAATAGACAGTGTCTTTTTTTTTCTTTCAAAATCATGATGCTCGATTTCTCATTTTATTGTGTTGCAATATAGAAAAAGTGATGAAGAATTTAATACATTGGAAAAAGTATAGAAAAAATAACTTTTGTTTTCTTAACTTCATTTCAAAATACATCTAACTTTTTTTTTCTTTTTACTTGGACATTTTTTTAATGATTTTGTAGCGTAATAAATGAAAGATTAATGATTCTAAAATGTTAATTTTTTTATGTATTTAGTTTAATTTGTTATCATTTTGAACGTCTTCTACAGAAAATATTAAGATTTTACTAAGTTCATTGTAAATTGCTTGCACTAGTTAGCTAAATAAGGATAAGGGAATTTTCTGTACAAAAGATTGTTTAGTTATAAAAAAAATAAAAAAAAAATAAAGAAAAAAGAAAGAAAAAGAAAAAGAAAGAAAAGCATTACATACCATTTTTTCTTTTTAAATAATTTTTATCGCTTTCCTAGTTACTAGCTATTATTTTGTAAATAGTTATTTTTTTTTTTTTTTATCTTTCACTTGAGATAAATTTTATTAATGGTATTATAACATAATAATTAAATGTTTAATGCAATAATACAGCAATCAAACGTTGAGTTTTTTTAAGTTAAATATACATATTTTAAACCCCTCACTGACAAGCCCGTGTTAATACGTTCACTAAGCAACAGGTTTCACTGCACTATAAGCATTATTAATGTAATAAAAGTCTATTGATTTAATGCATTTTTAATGCACTGAGCAATGAATAATGATCTCAAGGATTACATTCATAATTTGTTCATACATTCATAATCATTTGTAATTAAGTTTTTAATATCAATATTGAAAAATTAGTTTTACTTAGCATTTAAAACAAAATGCAGAGAAAAAGAAAAAAAATTACAGATTTGCCCTTTTTCAAGACTGTCAGAGGGTATCAGAAATTTTACTTGAAAAATGAAAATGAAAAAGTACAACAGAAACATCTTATGTAATAAATTTTCTGGTTCGTAACATGTTTATTTGATTGGATAAAATGAAACAATTAGCAGCTATGCAACATATGTATTATTTTGCTTATTGTTTCAATTGATGTATTGCGTTAAATTATTCTTACAGAGAAAAAATGACACAATGTCAAAGTAAAAGTTGAGTACGTCATATTCAATGGAAAATTGTAAATTGCTTGCAGTAGTTAGCTAAATAAAGATAAGAGAATTTTCTGTACAAAAGAGTGTTTAGTTATAAGCTAAAGAATACAAATAATATTAAACTGTTTTTTTTTTTTATGATACTCTATTTCTCATTTTATTATGTTGCGAGATGGAAAAAGTAATGAGGAATTTAATCCATCGGAGAAATTTCATTTCTTTAAAGTGAACTAAATAAAAAAAAGGAATAAAAGGGAAAAAAACACCTCTTTCTTTACTTCATTAAAAATATATGATTTTTTCCCATTTTTACTTGGGAAAGAGTTTTTTTAATGATTTTGTGCCGTAATAAATGAAGGATTAATGCTTCTACAGTTTTTCTGGTGCAATATTCAGTTTTTTTATAATTTTGAACAGATTTTTCAGAAAATATTAGGTGCTTACTAATTTCTAAGCTAAAAAATAAATGTCACACTTCACATTTATTTTTATAATGTTTGTGTTTTCTCGATTTACCCTGTTATCATTTATTGTTTTTTATAGAATTTTCAGTGTGTGGTGTATTTATTTATTTAATTATTTATTTATTTTTGCCTTATATGTACATACATCTTATTAATGACTAGCTGACCCACCTGCCGTTGCCTAGGCCCGTGATAAATGAAAACAAACCCCAAGTTTGTATAACTTTATATCTTTAACCCGATTTTCTATGAAATAATTTTGTTTAAAGTGCTGCGCACGCGACGGAAAATCTTTTATTTCCACTTTCCGCTGACAGGTGGCGCGTTATGATCTAAAACGAACCTCCGATACGCGTTTCGGCTGACTGAGGCACCGTATAGTAGAGGTGCTGCGCACGCGCTGCAAAATCATATACTATAAAAATAGTGGTATTTACTACTCCTAAATTAACTTTAATGTTGTAGAGGGTCATTATGAATTTAATTATAATGATTGGAATCAGTTGCGTTTAAATCCAAAAGATAGTTGATGAGCTATAGAAACGGGACACAAGTAGAGAAAAAACCTTATAGAATTGCCCGCCAGGAAGCGCTTGGTCAAGTGCTCAATAACCAATCTAGGATTGCCCGCCAGGGGACGCTTGGTCAAGTGCTCAACAACAAATCACTTACTTTGATTGTTGGTATGCATCAAGTAAATACGGATTCATCAAGTAAATACGGGTTGTGTACTTTTATTAGGAACATAAACTTAATTTTTACGAAAATCGTTATTTGAAATTTCCAGTATTCTCTATACATAACATTTATATAATGCTACGGATGAAGCTAAAAATGTTAAATTTCTTACATGGAATTTGTTTTGTCGAAATCAGAGCAATACAATTGTTTTTTATTAATAAGAGTTCTCAATTAATGAAAAAAACACCGCTAGGGGGCGCTCGGTGAAGTACAATAGGTGCGATATTAAATAAAAAGGCGTTAACCCCCCTCCCCATACCCACAAATATAATGAATAATTTGTTCAAGAAAACCCCGATGCAAACTTTTCTTTAATTATCACACCCATTGTCAAATAAGCTTTTATTTCTTTTTCATAAAAATCAAGATTTTTAAAAAATAAAAACCTATTTGGTGGATTTTTTCGATTTTTAGAAAATCTTAATCTTTAGCCTATTTTAAGTACGACTGCATAATTTTCCAATTAAAAAAAAACCAAGATTTTTAATAATTTCATAGAGCTTCTAATAACACAACTGCAACTGTTTATTACTTGTTTCGTATTTTTCTTTATTCAAGGGATAAGAGACATCTTGCCTGCTGACAAATTTTTATCAAACACGTGGGTTCACGCAAGATTAAATCGCTCGAAAAACTAAAAATTTCTAATTTATATTTCCTAAAGTTGTGGATATTTTTAAATTGCGTTTTTTAAATCCCTATGTACCAATTTTCTGTTTGTAGACCTATTATTATTTCGTTGTTTTTTCAAAAAGGCGATTTCATTTCCATTCTGTAGTCGCAGAATTGTTCCGGCAACCCTGCGCTTCCTTTGAATATTTCTAGCCACCCTTAAGGTCTCATTGTATATTATAGATAGAAACGGACTTTTGCACGATTTAGAGAAAAGAATTCGAAATTTCTTGGCATTTTGGAAGCGATGTTTAATGAGTTTTACTTAATATCTTGAGTAATTATCAAAATATTAAAATTCTGAGACTCAGGTGCATCAGGACCTACCTTGGACTACCTAAATCCAAAAAATTCAGACTTCTAGGTGTATTATATTTTTCTAGCCATCGCCAGAAAACAGACAGACACAAACACAGAGCGAAACTACTTTCTTTTATTAATATAGATATTGTAACATAATAAATAAAAGTTTAATGCAATATATATTTTTTTTCTTATTGGTGTAATTCATTTATATCGATGTTGTTTAATTCTTTTGTCGACCGGGTCGACTTGGTAATAGCTAGGGGGCAATTGCCCAGTCAAAGAATTTTATATTTGATAATATATGGAACATCACACGTCAGAGTCAAAATAATTTTTTTCAGAAATTGCACAAAAGTCAAAATAACTTGTCAGATTTGGCTGAAATAGAAAAATTATCACTAACCCTCCATTGCTCGCACCTGTTTTTGTCGTCCAATCACTCGCCGGGGGTGTTGTAAATAACCCCAAAACTTTTATCCGAATTTTTCAGTTGTAATGAGTTATAATAATTTTGTAATTTACTAGTGATTAAAGTAGCTTATCTTAAATTATTATAAATAAATAAAATTCCGAAATACAATAAACATATATAATTTTATATAAATAGTATTAAAAGAATTTTACATTTACTACTTCATTGATATTAAAATTATATATCAAAATGACATTTAGTACTTATATTATTTGTACTCTAAAAGTATTGACTTTTAACTAGAGAAGTTTCGTACGTGTGCGCAAGTTTTTGCGGGCTGTTCAGAACACCCCGCGCGAATAATAGGGAGGGAGGGGGTCAATTAAACACTTTAAGCACAAAATTGAATAATCATCAAAAATCATCAGCTAAAGACTTGCAATTCTAAATTGATACTTATACTATAATGAAAACTAATATTTATAGTACTGATATTTATTATGAACTAATTTTAAATATATATGTGAAAATAAAGCTACATCATTAGCTCTTCAGATGTACTCAACATGATCCTTCGTAGAAATTTTTGCTCCCCCCCCCCCCCCCCCAGGAAAGTTCTGAAATGGCATCCCTGTCTATCATCCTGAAGTGAACTCACATAAGGTGAAATTAAGGGTAAAATTTTTTGTAACGCCATGTTGAGATACAAATTGTAAATTCCGTTTACTGGTTAGGCAAATATCAATAGGAAAATTGTCTTAAAAAAAAAAAAAAAAAAAAAAAAAAAAAAAAAAAAAGAGTTTACTTCAAGGTTAAAGAATAAAAATAACATTGCACGCTTTTATTCTGAAAATGCAGTTTTATACATCCCTCTGTATGTGTTGCCATATACTTTTTTTAAAATTCATGTAAGTATGTAGTTTTAAGAAGCTAAAATGAATAACAAAGTGATAAAAAAAAAAAAAAAAAAGAAGATATGTTAAAATCGGACAATGTTAATGCAAATCTTTTATTCTTTCACGTTTGGTTACATGAATATTTATGTCAGAGTTATAAGATTTTCTATTAAATAATGAATGTTCAATTGGAATTAGCATTTTTAAACACTTTCTCATCCATACTTTTTAAATTAAACATTAGAACATCTTTCGAAAACCATACAATGTGAAGTAATCTTTTCGAATTTAATGACAGGTGTCTTGTTAAAAGTGAAATTATCTTCAGGGATTTTAATACGAGTGCTGATTTTATATAAAGCCTTTATAAAACCTGCTAGAGAAGAATGAGAAAAATATGGAAAAAAATGTAATGAAGAATTTAATCTGTTACAAATACTTAATTTCTTTAAATTGAAATAGCCCCCTCCCTCCAAAAAGTTGTATATAAAAACTAATATGTATGTATATATATACAGGGTGTCCGAAAAAGGTTAGATTGATTTAAAAGAATCATAACTCTAAAAGTAATTGAGTAAACTCAATTATTTTCTTTCCAAAGTATTCGGCAATTATCCAAGATTTGTTGGATGTAGCTGTTTTAAAGTCGTGAATTCAGACGATGCGCAGAATCGATGATCTGAAAATCCAAATTGCACCACACATTCGCAGTTTTCTTCTATGATTCCATAGTGGAAAGCGTATAAGTCTAAAACTATTGCAGGTATGGGGAAAATGTCAATTAGAAAGTTCTTCATCATCGTGGATTTAGTAGGAAATAATCCACTATGTACACGAATAACCTAAGCAAAAACTGGAAATTGCGAATGTGTGGTGTGTGATTAGCATTTTAAGATAATCAATTCTGCACGTCGTTTGAATGTCATGACTTTAAAACAGCTACATCTAACAAATCTTGGATAATAGCCGAGTACTTTAGAAAGAAAATAATTGCATCTACTCAATTACTTTTAGAGTTATGATTCTTTCAAATCTGTCCAACCTTTCTCGGTTGGACACCCTGTATATTTACTCATACATGGAAAAAATATTTTTTTTTAAGTAAGTCTTTTCCGGTTTTTATACAATTTTTGTTAACTTTTTTCCAACTTTTCATTTTTTAAAGTATATTAATCAGTATTCTCAACCCGGAATACAGGTTTTTCGGATGCTATCAATTCTCAAGTAAACATTTTCAGGTTCAACAAACATGTTTTATAGACAAGCATGATACATTAACAACATTAACATTAACATTAACATTATTTTGTTACTCTTGCATGTATTAAATTATGCAGCTGAAAATGTTTAATTGAGAATTTATAGCACCTTAAAAACCGATATTCCGGTTTAATACACTATTTAATATTGGTTAAATACTATACAACTATTAATAATATAAAATCCACTCGGAAAAGTTTCCAAAAAACAGTGGCCGCAAAATAAACTTTGTTTTTAAAAATGCTTCTTTAAATCTCGAAAATTTATTGGTTTCTGACGTTTCTAAAGATGAAGAATGGTTTTTGGAATCAGGGGTAAATCAGAAGATGTTAATGTATATTTTCGTTCTTGGCTATATTGTATTTTCCTAGATTTTCATCTTTTCTTATTGTGTAAAAAAAAGAAAGAGAATTTATTTCTAACTTATAGAATAAAAATAACATTGCACACTTTCGTTCTGAAAATTCTGCATTATACTTGTATAATCCTCTTTCGTGTTGCCATCTACTTTTTAAAAATTCATATAAGAAGCTAGTTTTAAGAAGCTAAGATGAATAACAAAGTGGTGAAAAAAGAAAACATGTGAACACCGGACAATGTTAATGCAAATCTTTTATCCTTTCACGTTTCGTTATATGAATATGTATGCCAGACTTATCACATTTTCTATTAAATAATCAATGTTCAATTGAGAATTAGCATTTTTATCCACTTTTTATTCATACTTTTTAAATTAAAGTTTCTAGAACATCTTTTAGAAACCATACAATGTGAAGTAATCTTTTCCATTTTGATGTCAGGTGTCTTGTTAAAAGTGAAATTATCTGCAGGGATTTTAATACCAGTGCTGATTATTTTTCTTTATAAAACCTGCTAGAGAAGAATAAGAAAAGGTGGAAAAATGTAATGAAGAATTTAATCCGTTAAAGATACTCCATTTCTTTAAATTGAAATAACAGCCCTCCACCCCCCCCCAAAAAAAAGGTGTATAAACGAAACTAATATATATATATATATATATATTAATCACTGAAACAGAAGCAACTAACCGTATGCAATGAAATTATTACCCCATATAACACTGTCAAATTACACATTATAAATAATAGTCCTAACAAATGACGTATTATTTATTCAAAAAGTGAAACAAAAGTAAAAACACAAATGTAGGCTTATAATGTAATTTACTTTTTCAAGGGCTGGGAAACCACATTATAAGCAAAGAATGATTGTTTTCTGTAATTGACACCAGCTTAATTGTGTCAATTCCAAGCCCAGACAATCATTGGAACTAAATTGAAAAACAAGGATACCTTTGAAAATGGAACACTACATATCAAACCAACAATGTTATATAGAGGGGAGAAAATAAATACATTTATAAACAAATAAATACAAAGGAAGGCAAAGAAAATCTATACATTACAACATCATTTATCCAAAATCCGAAGCCAAATTTTGCAAAGCACATGATAAAGTGAGTAAGTGAATTCAAAAGTACAGGTGAAAATTACAGTTAAGTAGCTAACAGTAGCAGTTATTAATTTAACCAATGAGATTTTAACTATTTCTAATTTAAAATTTAAAAAATACAAATAAATAATATAAAAACTATAAATTCATTTACTAAAAATATTTTTTAATTTAAATAAATTTAATATATATATTATATTATTCGAAAATTTAAAAATTTCACTTGTATTCCAAGTTTCAAGAAAAAAAAATGTGGATAATTTATTTGGTGCTGCCATTTATTTTAAGATTATGTAAAAATAACTAATAAATAATAGTAATATGTTTTAGATCATTTAAAAACATTATATGGTGCTGCCATCTAGTTTAAGATTAAAACAATACCTAAATAAATATTAATTATTTAGATTAAGAAAAGTTTCCAGTATAAAATTCTTTTATCTATTTATATTTACATATGTCAACATTTAAATAATTTATATTTATTGTGAATAGTGTAATATCATTTTAACAAAACATTAATAATCCCATAAAATCTTAAACATTATTGTAGAAGTCAAATTAAATTTTCATTTTATAAATAATTATATGCAAGCTTAAAAGACTTTCCAATATGGCTACACGCACTTATTGGAACTAACATCTTGCTACATATTATCTACCATGAAAAATAAAATTAGAATTCACACACTGATAGCTTAAAAATAACTAAACTTTTCCAATATGGCAACCTCACTTATTGAAACTAATATCTTGCACAAAAAAAAAATTCTCTAGCTTGAAAAATAATTAGAAATTTTTAATATGGCAAACGCACTTATTGGTACTATATTTTGTTAAAAGTTCTCTACCTGGAAAGGAGAAAAAAAAAACAGAAATTTTCCAATATGGCAACGCACTTATTGGAACAATATTTTATTAAAAGTTCTCTACCTAGAAAAGGAAAAAAAAAGAAAAGAAAAAGAAAAGAAAAGAATTTTTTTAATATAATTCACAATTATTTAAATTTTTAATTAATGAAAGATATTTAACCAAAATTTTTCCATTCAGATCGCACATAAAGGAATTCAATCTTTAGCCAAATATATCAGCAATCAAAATGTAAGTGATTTAACAGAAAGAATGTACAAACATATAAACCCCAATGAAAACAAAATTTACATTCGTAAAATTGACTTAACTAAATAGAAGAGATAGCCATATTCTACTGCATGTTGAAGGATAAGTTTTAAATTTCGAGTTCTAAAATTATTAGAACAAAGATTGTTAATTCTATGTACAAAATTTGGTAAAATATTTACTAATACTGATTTATGTATACATGACTTATAATTAGTAAATAAGTTAACTTTAAATGTGAAATCATTTCTTTTGTCATAAATGTCAAACAAAATTTTATTATTTTTAAGAATTATCTTAAGATCAAAAAAATTAATTTCATTATTTATCGTAACGTTGAAACTATAATTTAAATTTTTATGATATTTTATTGGTAGTAAATAATTTGAATTATTATTAAAATAGAAGACAATTATGTCATCTATATAACGGTACATTTTACAATTAGCAATATGTGAATTACGCTCATAATAATATAAATATAATTCTGCAAGAATTGAAGAGACAAAGCCACCCTGTGGTAATCCACAGCTTTGAAGATATATAGTATCATTAAAAACAATATAATTATGATGTAGAATAAATCTTGTTAAAGTTTTAAAGTAATTTAAAGAAATATTATTTTTTAATTTTATGGAATCCTTGTGTTCTTTGTATAATAAATTGACAATCCTGAACATATCCTTGATATCAATATTATTAAATAAGTCATTAAAGTCAAACGCCTTCATGTAATTTATGTTATTTAAATTTTTTATATTATTGACAAGTTGAAAACTATTTTTATGCTAAACAAATTATCTTTTAGTTTTGTAAGTTCAAACAATTTAGTGAGAATAGTTAAAAGAAATTTACTTGCATTATTATTATACGTATTACAGCCTATAGTGACAGTTCTAAATTTTATAGGAGTGTTATGAAATTTAGGTATAACAACAATATATGGATAATTAAAGTTGTAATTTTTAATTTTTAGCAATTTATAATATTGAAATATATGTCGATTATTAATAATTGTATTAAGATTACTTTTTTTTTAAATTTAAACTTGTATATATATATATATATATATATATATATATATATAATTATAATATCTATGAATTTCAAAATACATATCAAGTTCTAATATCATTCTACTTTAATCTACAAAGAGATAAATAATGATATTGTGTAAACAGAATTCCACATATCTAATAATTAACATGTGCAATCATATATATATATATATATATATATATATATATATTTCCATACATAGAAAATATTTTTTTTTTTTTCGAGTAAGTCTTTACCAGTTTTTATACATTTTTTGTTAACTTTTTTTCAACTTTATATTATTATTTTGTTACTCTTGCATGTATTAAATTATACAGCTGAAAATGTTTAATTGAGAATTCGTAGCACTTTAAAAGCAGAAGGCCGGCTTAATACAATATTTACTACCGGTTAAATACTATACAACTATTAATACTATAAAATCTATTCGAAACGTTCCCGAAAATCAGTGGCAGCAAAATAAACTTTATTATTATAAATGTTTCTTTAAATCTCGAAACTATATTTGTTTCTGAGGTTTCTAAAGATAAAGACCACTTTTTGGAATCATGGGCAAACCAGAAGACGTTAATGTATATTTTAATTCTTGGCTATATTGTACGTTCGTAGACTTTCACTTGTCTTTTTTATTTTTTAATGTAAAAAAAAATATATATATAAATAAATAAAATAAAATAATAAGTTACAGAAAAAAAAATTGCACACTTTCGTTTTTAAAATCCTGCTTTATACTTGTATAAACCTCTTTCGTGTTGCCATCTACTTTTTAAAAATTCATATAAGAATCTAGTTTTAAGAAGCTAAGATTAATAACAAAGCGATAAAAAAAAGAAAACATGTGAACACCGGACAATGTTAATGCAAATCTTTTATCCTTTCACGTTTGGTTATATGAATATGTATGCCAGACTTATCACATTTTCTATTAAATAATCAATGTTCAATTGAGAATTAGCATTTTTATCCACTTTTTATTCATACTTTTTAAATTAAACTTTCTAGAACATCTTTTAGAAACCATACAATGTGAAGTAATCTTTTCCATTTTGATGTCAGGTGTCTTGTTAAAAGTGAATTTATCTTCAGGGATTTTAATATGAGTGCTGATTTTTTATTTTTATTTTTTTTATACAACCTGATAAAGAAGAATAAGAATAGCTGGAAAAAATGTAATGAAGAATTTAATCCGTTAAAGATACTTTATTTATTTAAATTGAAATACCCTTCCATAGAAAAAAAAAAGATTACTAGTGTAAAAACAAAATGTAAAAAAAAAATAATGTTCTTTCTTTGTTTTTTTTTTGTTTTTTTTTTAATGGATAAAAAAAATTATGATTTTATGTCGTAATAAATGGAAGATTAATATTTCTACATTGTTTTTCTATTACTGTATTTCATTTAATTTTTGTACTTTTTTTTAAATGGACACAAATAGTAAACGCCAAATATTGTTTCCATCTTCGTCATTCTTATTGCATTCATTTTATTTAAAATATCAAACCTTTCACTCATTTCGTTTGAAGTAAATAACTCTCATTTAAAACACATAAGTTTAAAAAATATATATTACGTACATATGTTTCATATATATATTCCATGCATTTAACACACTTACTTTTTACTTATTTTATTTAAAATACAAAGAAAAATAATAAGAATAAACAATACCATAAACCAAAACATTTTATTTCAACACCAATCAATGCATTGTTTGTAATTTACATACGCGAAAAATAAGATCTGCTATTTGCGAAAGAAAATGTTGTTGCAAGATTTGCATCCGGCTACCATAAAATTGCCTTCATTTTTTATCATTCTGAATGCCTTCTACAGAAAATACACTCGCAAACAAAATTTAAAGAAACTAGTTCTGCCAATGGACTTTGATCCAAATCGCGTCGAAATGTTTCATTTGACTAGAAAACAAAAGATTAAAATTGCCAAATTGCAACAATTTATTTTATTATTTTTTCGCGGTGATGATCTGAATGATGTTATTAATCCGTTGAAAGCTTCACTGTGTAACTTGTTTTTTGATTTTTTCAATTAGTCGCCTATTTTTGAAATTTATTTATTGGCTTTTATTTAACCCGATAACATGCTACCAAGAATTCCGAGTTTACTCGGGTTTTGGATTTTGTTTCGTAAAACTCTTCAGATATAAATCAGGCTAGAAGTTTTTTCTTGGGTTTACAAAGGATTTATAATATACTTCCTTTATCAGTTTCTATAGTCTCAATAACTACTCTAAATAGAATTATAAATAAATATAAACTTTTATGATCTTTAACATCAGGAATTTGTAGAGAAACGAAGTTGGAAGCTCAAACTGTCTCACATGGGAAGAAATATTTAAAAAGAACGAAAAATCTTGCGTCTAGCATAGATTACGAAACACTTTCCAACACATCCATTAAACTGTAACGAAACTGCACCGTTAAATAAAAGGGAAGAAGATATGTACGTAATCCGTTTAGGAAACGTATAACACATTTAAAAATCCAGTTTTAGCAATTACCTTCCATAATCACAAAAGTAGTCGAATTAGTATTTTGTTGCAATTTTCTCCAATCGATGGAAATGCGCTCGAATTCTTTTGTACAGTCCTTTATATTATCTAGACTTTGGTACACACCACATAATAAGCTAAAAGTTAATTTAGGTAAAAAACGCATAAGGGAACTTTAAACGTACTTCCGGCAATTACCAACCATAAACGACAATGTACCTTGTTCTTAAAGTACACCTGTACAAAATTTATTTATATTATACAAACTTCTATTAATCTACTAAATATAGTTCATCTGGAAAATGCATAACGCAATTAAAAATACCCTTTAGCAATTCACTCCCATAGTCAGTATCATTACGGATTCCTTTGTATCATTACGGATTCCTTTGTAACCTCTTTTGTAATCATATCCGCCTGTATATGATTAACATAATTTATACACGCCACGAACTATGCAAAAATTTAGTTACCCTTAAAAACGTAAATCAAAGTAAAAAACGCACTTATAATACATTGACTGTGATTATTGCATATAGACTGTAACCTAATCCTTTTGTGTGTTCCTATAAATTCTACCGATTAGAATAATTGTGTTAAATTAATGAAGTGTAAATACGTATCCAAAGTCTCTTGGAGTTCCATTACCTGCGATTTATTCTGTTGTTCTGATTGATTATATCAGGTATGATGGCATAATCAATAAGGTTTCTTTTTGAATGGTGTATCTGCCAGATTTGTCCAGCATAGCTCAGTTAGCATAATCAATAAGGTTTTTGGTTGATTTGTGTGTCCGCCAGATTTGTCTAGCATCGTTCAGTTGGCATAATCAATAAGGTTTTTGGTTGATTTGGGTGTTCACCAGATTTGTCTAGCATAGTTCAGTTGGCATAATCAATAAGGTTTCTGGTTGAACTGTGTATCCGCCAGATTTGTCCAGCATAGCTCAGTTTGTATAATCAATAAGGTTTTTGGTTGATTTTTGTGTCTGCCAGATTTGTCTGGCATAGTTCAGTTGGCATAATCAATAAGGTTTCTGGATGAATTGTGTATCCGCCAGATTTGTCCAGCATAGCTCAGTTAGCATAATCAATAAGGCTTTTGGTGTGTCCGCCAGATTAGTCCAGCATAGTTCAGTTGGATAATCAATAAGATTTCTGGTTGAATTGTGCATCCACCAGATTTGTCCAGCATAACTCAGTTGGCATAATCAATATCAGGTATGATGGCATAATCAATCAGGTTTCTTTTTGAATTGTGTATGTGCCAGATTTGTCCAGCATAGCTCAGTTAGCATAATCAATAAAGTTTTTGGTTAATTTGTGTGTCCTCCAGATTTGTCTAGCATAGTTCATTTGGCATAATCAATAAGGTTTCTGATTAAATTGTATATCCGCCAGATTTGGTTGATTTGTGTGTCCGCCAGATTTGTCTAGCATAGTTCAGTTGGCATAATCAATTAGGTTTCTGATTAAATTGTATATACGCCAGATTTGGTTGATTTGTGTGTCCGCCAGATTTGTCTAGCATAGTTCAGTTGGCATAATCAATAAGGTTTCTGGTTGAATTGTGTATCCACCAGATTTGACCAGCATAGCTCAGTTAGCATAATCAATAAGGTTTTTGGTTGATTTGGGTGTTCACCAGATTTGTCTAGCATAGTTCAGTTGGCATAATCAATAAGGTTTCTGGTTGAATTATGTATCCGCCAGATTTGTCCCGCATAGCTCAGTTTGCATAATCAATAAGGTTTTTGGTTGATTTTTGTGTCTGCCAGATTTGTCTGGCATAGTTCAGTTGGCATAATCAATAAGGTTTCTGGATGAATTGTGTGTCCACCAGATTTGTCCAGCATAGCTCAGTTAGCATAATCAATAAGGTTTTTGGTTGATTTGTGTGTCTGCCATATTTGTCTAGGATAGTTCAGTTGGCATAATCAATTAAGTTTCTGGTTGAATTGTGTATTCGCCAGATTTTTCCAGCATAGCTCAGTTGGCATAATCAATAAGTTTTTTGGTTGATTTTTGTGTCCGCCAGGTTTGTCCAGCATAGTTCAGTTGGATAATCAATAAGATTTCTGGTTGAGTTGTTTATCCGCCAGATTTCTCCAGCATAGCTCAGTTAGCATAATCAATAAGGTTTTTAGTTGATTTGTGTGTCCGCTAGATTTGTCCAGCTTAGTTCAGTTGGATAATCAATAAGGTTTCTGGTTGAATTGTGTATCCGCCAGATTTATCCAGCATAGCTCAGTTTGCATAATCAATAAGGTTTTTGGTTGATTTTTGTGTCTGCCAGATTTGTCTGGCATCATAAAATAAACAATAAGCAAGTAGGAGGATCTGAGCAGTTTTCGCCCTTTTCCCTCTATCACCGTTTGCCACGGATTTTTTTTATTTACGGCATTTTCCGAAACTATTTCAAAGGCGGAGAGTAAGTAGGGCAATAGTATGGCATAGTTATCGCTGTCTTGGCATCTTTTTTCCTCGATATTTTCTTATTTATTTAAGCGTTTGAGACGAGAGATTTGTTTTGATTTTTGCTACGTCTGTTATGCGAAAGATATGTTACATCGGGCACTTGATGTCAAGCACACAAGTCAGATGTATGTTCTCAATGAACAAACAAACAAGATATGTTACCTAAGGAGTGTAAACATAATGCAATCTATTTAAAGCTTTGTTTTTAAAGTTACGTATATTTTCTTTTTGTTATGGGGTGGAGGGGGGTGGGGTATGTTTTTCCTAAATACCAATAAGATAATACTTAAAAAACAATAATTGGTTGCTTTTAAAACTAATATTTAATTCGATATTTTCAATTTTCCGATATTTGATATCTTTATTTTTATAACAATAAAGAACTCCGGTCTAATTTCTTTAAATAACTTATAAAAATAGAACTTTGTTCAAGAATAATTTTAAATTCGATATGTTTTAAAACTTTATTACGTAATGCAGCTACTTTCAGTGCCTGATTTACAGCTAATCAACTTTCGTACCTTTTGTATATTTACAAAAGATTCATATAAAAGAAATGAACAAACAGTGTGCTGAAAAATTCAGTTTCACAATTTCACAGCAATAACAAAAAAAAAAAAAAAAAAAAAAAGAGATTTTATATATTTTTATATAAATAAAATAAGCTAATCAACTTTAGTTCTTCTTCTGTATTTAGATATAATTCATATAAAATAAATTCAACATTATGCAGAAAAAATCAGTTTTACTATTTCACAGCAACAATTACTTAAAACAAATGATTAGATTATTTAAAATATTTCCAAATAAAGACTAATAAGCAAATCAACTTTATGCCCTTTTCTAACTATGGATGGAGAGGAAAATTTAATATCATTTGATAAAAATAGAATTTGACAGAAAAAGAAAGTAGTTTACAATTCTTAAATCCAGCCATTAAAGGAAAAAAAAAAAGATGTGCAACTCAGTAGCAGGTAAAATTAACCATTTCATCACTGTTGATACATAATTTTTTTTTCAAAGATTATTCAGTTTTTTCTCATAAAATTTTTAATATCAATAATTCAATTATCAAATTATATAATTGCAATTGCAATGTTTCTGAACAAATTTTTTAATCAGTCTGTTTTAGTTTTATTAGAATTTATGGTTCTCTTAAAAATATGCACACCTTGTGTTTAAGGGCATAACAAATTTCTGAAATTTGTAGATTTTAAATCATTTATTTGGTTACATTTTAAAACGTCATCATAACAATTTTATCTTTATGAAATAACTATCCATAGAAACATTTTCTACGAAAATCTTTATTTAACGAATAATTTGTTAAATTAATTTAAAGAATAATTTTAATTCTATTATAAATTATTACTTAAACGGTAATACTTTAAGTAGTACGGTCCCAGTTGGACAAATCTGGCGGATACACAATTCAACCAGAAACCTTATTGATTATGCCAACTGAACTATGCTGGACAAATCTGGTAGATACACAATTCAACCAGAATCCTTATTGATTATACAACTGAACTATGCTGGACAAATCTGGCGGACGCAAAAATCAACCAAAAACCTTATTGATTATGCCAACTGAGCTATGCTGGACAAATCTGGCGGCACTACGGATCGGTAGTGCTTTAAGAGCAATACTACATAGAATGACAACACAAAAGGGGAAATACCGGCAATCCATCATGTGAGGCGACGGTTAGTAGGAACGTCTATGCCAAGATAAAAGCCAAGTTTTCGCCAATATCGGGAGGGTTGCAAGCCATTCTGTTTGAACACCTTCCCATAACCCCCTTAACAAATGACGGACGAAAACCCCCTACATCTTACTTCTATTTTAAGTTCCTTCTTCTATGTCTGGCATAGTTCAGTTGGCATAATCAATAAGGTTTCTGGATGAATTGTGTATCCACCAGATTTGTCCAGCATAGCTCAGTTAGCATAATCAATAAGGTTTTTGGTTGATTTGTGTGTCCGCCAGATTTGTCTAGCATAGTTCAGTTGGCATAATCAATAAGGTTTCTTTTTGAATTGTGTATCCGCCAGATTTGTCCAGCATAGTTCAGTTGGCATAATCAACATTTTGGTTGATTTTTGTGTCCGTCAGATTTGTCCAGCATAGTTCAGTTGGTTAATCAATAAGATTTCTGGTTGAATTGTGTATCCACCAGATTTGTCCAGCATAGCTCAGTTAGCATAATCAATAAGGTTTTTGGTTGATTTATGTGTCTGCCAAATTTGTCCAGCATAGCTCAGTTGGCATAATCAATAAGGTTTTTGGTTGATTTTTGTGTCCGCCAGATTTGTCCAGCATAGCTCAGTTGGCATAATCAATAAGGTTTTTGGTTGATTTTTGCGTCCGCCAGATTTGTCCAGCATAGTTCAGTTGTATAATCAATAAGGATTCTGGTTGAATTGTGTATCTACCAGATTTGTCCAGCATAGTTCAGTTGGCATAATCAATAAGGTTTCTGGTTGAATTGTGTATCCGCCAGATTTGTCCAGCATAGCCCAGTTAGCAAAATCAATAAGGTTTCTGGTTGAATTGTGTGTCCGCCAGATTTGTCTAGCATAGGTCAGTTGGTAGAGTATTGGCACCTTCAACCAAAACGTCCAGTTTCGTTTCGTGGCTTACACTTTTTCACCCAGTTTGGAAAATTACAACTCGTGGTATTTGGTTTTTGTTCAATTCTTATTATAGGAAAATATCGCACAAGTTGTATATAAATGTCTTTTACAGCTTGTTCAAATATTAATTGTATATGATATATACTAATCACTGAACTACACAATAGTACGGAGGGCTATCTTCCTATTCTGATACATTGCATCAAGCGTTCCGCCCATGAATACAATGACAAAGAATTTCCGAGTAAAATTCTTGGCAAAACCCAGATTTCCTCCCATAGGAGTAGATATTTTCCAATTGGATTATCTTTTAAAATTATAACGAAGATGCTACAATTTTTATTGATACATATTTTTTATGGAAAATACTACAGATTTCACTAGATTAATTTTAACACAATTATTTCAAATTGGTAAAGCAATCATACGAGTTGTAATATTTCAACTGGATGAATTATGCCCTCCAGATTCGACCGGGATAGCTCAGTTGGTAGAGCGTGGCGGCTTCAGCCCAGAGATCCCATGTTCGAATCCTGGCCCGGACATTTTTCGTCCAGTTGGAAAATTACAACTCGTACTACAGATTTCATTTAAATTCTTCTCCAATATTTAATTTGATATTACTAAAAAATGAAATTTTATGTAAGCTCAACAGAAAAAAAAATGTTAAATATTACTCATAAAAATATGAAAAGGGTGTAGAAAAAAGCAAAAGTAATAAAAAGTATGCAGAAAATTTTGAAAAAATGCCTGTAATATTTTAAAAATTCAGGATCCATTGCTTGCGCACATTGAAAGTGTGATGCGGTTGCAGTAGAAAGTGGACCGGTGACTTAGCCCTCCGTTCTATTACAGAGCTAAGTGATACTACATAGTTGGCTAAATAAGGTAGGGGAATTTTCTTTAAAAGAGAGTTTAGTTGCAAACTAAAGAATGAAAATCACATTTTTTTTTCAAAAAAAAGTATACATTATTTCAAACTTTTTCGGGTTGCTATCTATTTTTCAACTCAAAAAGAATCTGGTTTCAAGGAGGCAAAACAATGTTAATGCAAACTTTTATGCGGTTATCAAAAAATATTTTTCCCTGCTCAGTGAGGTGAAACTTTCTGACATGTTTACATACTCATTTTTATATACAAAAGTATGGCACTTGCAGGCCTGATATATTGAAGTGATTTGGAATCGAAAAGCGTTTTTCATTTTTTTATTAAATGAATTACTTATCAAGTTAGAAACGATTGATGTCACGTGACGAAAGGTTTTTCTGCTTTCACGCGCTCTCGCTTCCGGAAATTCAGTACAAAACACCGACTTTGTGACTATTTTCTGAAAGATCTTCTGCCTTTACAAACAAATGAAAAACACAATTCGATTACATAGTTTCTGAAAAAAAAAACACCTGGCAATATGATGCGTTTCCTAACAAAAACTATTTCAGAATTGTGTCAGAAAGTAACTGCCTTAAATGAATATTAATGCCAGACAAATCCATTTTCTTTAAAATAATCAATTTTCAGTTGAATATTAGCTCTTTTATTCACTTTTTATTCATTCTTTTTAAAATTAAATTTTTTAGAACATCTTTCAAAAATCATACATCGTGTAATAACGTTTCCCATTACGATGTCAGGTGTCTTCTGAGAAATGAAATGATCTTCCGGGTTTTGATCATGAGTGTTGATTTTTTTCATTATAAAACCTTCTAAAAAAAGTTTTAATAAAATCGAAAAAAATGTGATGACAAATGTAAATCCATTGCAGATATTTCATTTCTTAAATTAAACTAATGAAAAAATGAAAAACTGAGAAAAAAATATTGGGATTTTTTTTTTTTTTTTTAAGAAATATTAACTGACTTTGTACAATAAAAATAGGGAAAATTATTGTTTCTAAATTGTTTTACATTTTGCTGGATTTAGTTTAATATTTCATAATGTTGAACGACCTTTGTAGAAGGCATTGGGTGTTTACTAAGTTTTAAGTTAAAGAGTAAATATAATATTTCATATTTTATTTTGAAATTTGTTTTTTTAAAGACAATTTTTGACATTCGGTGTATTTTTTTGTTTTACTTGAAAACAAAATTTAGTAATGATTGTAACCAGGGCTTTCCTTTGCCATGTTGCCACTAGAGACCAAGGTTTTTTTTTTATCTGGCGATCAAATTATTTAATCTGACGTTTTTTGTTTGTTTAAGAATAACTCTTTTTTTTTTCTTTTTTTTTCTACAAAAATTGAATTAAGAAATGAGCACAAACAGCATTTTCCATCTCATGCGCAGAAAACGACATTCTTTTCTGCTCTAGCCCTCTAACATGTCATATAATTAGAATGTGGAAGGGAGGAGAGAGGTTTTGATAAAACAGTAAGAAATAATGTTAATCCAGACTTTGTGGCACCTAAAATTGGATACAGTGCAAAAAAATGCACATCATCAGATATATATTTTTTTTTGTAGCACTCAACTACTATGATATTTGAAGCATTTAGCAACAAGCATTTCCCAAACATGTCGGTTAACCCTCTCGGCACCAATTTTTTTTTTCAATTTTTGGAAAAATTACTTTTACGTTAACAAAATTAAAAGTAGCTATCGAATCACAGAAGTTACAGTTTACTGAAATTTAACGAATATACTTATGATGCGTGTTTTGCCTATGAAAATAGTCTAAGGAAGAATTTTTTAAGACGTTTGGAAAATGTCGTATTACAACCGGATTAAACAAACATTAAAAATTTAGTAGTATTTTTTATCTTTTATCACTAATTGCTAATTCTGAAAAGAAGTCCCTAATTTAAATTTAAAGAGTGAAACATATGTTTAAATTAAAAGAAACGCCAACGGTTTACTAATAATTAATAAAACTTTTATTAATAATATTATTATTAAATGCTGAAACATAAGTAACGTCATAATAGTAAATGTATCGACACATGCTATCACTATTAGGTGCTGGAATTAACAAAAATATTTTTTTTCTTTCAAATATTGCAATTCGAAGTAGGAGCCTCATATGAGGCCCATGGTGACGAGAGGGTTAATTCAGCGGTACATTCAGGTTTATATTATCTTTCTAAACTGCGTCTATTTTAAACTATGTAACTAGTATTTCTAAACTATACTCTTGTTATTATTTTTTTTCTTATTTCATAGAAAAACAATTTGTGCTTTTTGAAAATCAATAATGGCCGGGTGGGGGTAAATACTTTTACTAGCGACTAGAATTTTTTGCTGGCTACCAGATTTTTATCAAATTTGTAAAGCCCTGATTGTAACACAACAAATACTGTAACACAATATATAACACTTTTATTGTAACACAATAAATAAAAGTTTCATACAATAACATTGTTTGTTCTTATTGCTGCACTCAGAAAAAGAAACTGATTAAAACTACAAAACATATTTTTTGAGTACATTTTGTTGTTTTAGCAAAATTGGAGTAAAATTGAACCATTTTACTTCAATTAACAAAACATTTTTGCTGACGATACAATTTTTTTTTGAATTGCAAAAAAATTTATTTTTGTTGATTCAAACAAAATTTTTATTGACCCATATTTAAACAAAAATTTTGTTTAAATATAGTTCAATGGAAATTTTGTTTGAATCAACAAAAAAAAAAAAAAAAAAAAAAAAAAAATTGTTGAAAACCACTTTTTTTGCAATTAAAAAAAAAAAAAAAAAAAAAAAAAAAAAAAAAAAAATTGTATCGGCAGCAAAAATGTTTTGTTAATTGAAGTAAAATGGTTCAATTTTACTCCAATTTTGCTAAAACAACCAAAATGTACTCAACAAAAATGTTTTGTAGTTTTAATCAATTCCTTTTTCTGAGTGTGAAATTGATTTGTTTTGCTTATGCTCAATTCTCATTTTAGAAAAAAAATAGCACGAGTTGCATACTAATGTCTATTACATCATGTTTAATTACTAATTGTATATGATATATACTAGTTAGCTCTTTTATTCACTTTTTGTTCATTCTGTTTAAAATTATATTTTTTAGAACATCTTTTAGAAATCATACATCGTGTAATAATCTTTCCCACTACGATGTCAGATGTCTTCTGAAAAATGAATCTCTCGGAGTTTTAATATGAGCATTGATTTTTTTTCAATAAAAGAACTTCTAAAAATAAGTTTACAAAAATGAAAAAAAGAATATGATGGCGAATTTAATCCATTGGTGACGTTTCATTTCTTTAAAGTAAACTAATTTAAAAAAAAAAGAAAAATTGAGAAAAAAAAACTTTTATTGTTTTATTTGGAAAAGAAATATTGAATGACTTTGTACCATAATAAATAGAAGATTGTTATTTATACATTGTTTTTCTTTTGCTGGAATTATTTGTATATATATTTTTTAATTTTGAACGTCTTTTACAGAAAGCATTAAGTTTTACTAAGTTTTAAGTTAAATATAATATTGCATATTTTATTTTGAAACTTGTTTTCTTAAATAAACTGAATGTGTATTTCATGTTTTACTTGAAAATAAAATTTAATAATGATATTGTAACACAATAAATATGAAGTTTCAGACAATAACATTCTTTGTTCTTATTGCTGAAATTCTTTTATTTTGTTTTTGTTCAATTCTTATTATAGAAAAAAAGAACAGGTTGTATATTACATCGTGTTCAAATACTAATTGTAGGGTGAAACCATCAGTAACTGACACAATAAAGATTCTTTCTTGTTCAAAACACTATTACAAAAATTTAGATCTATTTTATACTTACCTTTGTTTTTGAAACAAATAGTTAAAAAAAATATTGTTGGCAAAATTTAGAAAAATTATACATTTTATTATTAAAAATTAATTTTTTTCATAAATAGGGTAAAAAACTCCAGTAACTGACACCATCCCTATTTTGGAACACCAATAACTGACACTAAATGAACCAGTGACTGACGCTATTTTAAAAGATTAAAATACTTTTTTATTTACAGTAGAGAGGTACTCAGGGTACTTGGTTCTACAAACTTAAGATGCAAAACAATCTACAGACCTTCTACAAACCTGATACAAATATTAGATCTGAAAAAAATATTTGGATGTATACGGAATAAACCAATGAAAACCGCATATATTTAAGTTTAGATTTTTTTTTTTTTTTTACAAAATTTTTAAAGATATCCAAAAATTAATGTTTAGGTATTTCTGATTGAATTATGATAGATTTATTTTTAAAAAATCAGACAATTTTCTCAATGATTGTGGAAGCTTTGTCATTTTCATTTCAGGGAAAATATGAAGGAATACAAACTGAGAAAAGGAACTTAAACATTTAATTTAAAATAATTAGATGTTTAATTTTATCTAAATATATTATCCATACCTCCTTTATTACTCATCGGATAGTCAAAAAATTTGGGTGCAATGTTCTAGCGGTGTTAAGGTTAATTTTAGAATAAAAATTCAAAGTTCGAAATTTTTGTCATTTTTGTCAAAATGAGAAGTACTAAGTGAATGCATACACTCAAAAAACGACATTTTCAAAACTGAGCAAAAAGATATACAAATCTGAGTAAGTCGCATAGTCAAGATGGCTTCGAATCAAAATGACTCAAGTTTGAAACATGTATATATTCTATTTTAATACTTAAAAATTTTTTTCATAGAAAATTTCTCACGCCTTGCATTCATAATATTTCAAATTTTAATTACTTAAAAGGCGTATAGCCAACATAGTAAAAAAGTATCCAAGCCGGAACTCGAACCCGGGTCGTCAGTATAGCGCACTGACGTTCTACCAACAAAACACTTGGAACCTGGCACTTCTCACTTACACATGTTGGCAAGGCTACAATCGCAGCACAAGATGGAATATTTTTCAGTGAGCCACCAACCTTGGGGCAAACGCGAAATCAAAGAGAATCCAACATCAATGATTGAATAAAATGGAATTTCTATGGAAAAATTTCTAAGTATTAAAATAGATTTATTCAATCATCGATGCTGGATTCTCTTTAGTTTCGTGTTTGCCTCAGGGTTGGTGGCTCACTGAAAAATATTCCATCTAGTGCTGCGATTGTAGTCTTGCCAACATGTGGAAGTGAGAAGTGCCAGGCTGGGTATCGTTCCAAATGGTTCAGTTGGTAGAACGTCAGTGCGCTATACTGATAACCCAGGTTCGAGTCCCGGCTTGGATACTTTTTTCACTATGTTGGCTATACGCCTTTTAAACAATTAAAATTCGAGATGTTATTTATATACTCATTTCTAAAAACATACACGCACTCAAGAGTAAAATATCAAGTGTTCATATTTGAGTATGTCCATGTTTCAAAAATGAGTATGAAGTATTTGACTTCTATGCGCTCATTTTTGAGTATTTCTATGTTTCAAAAATCAGTTTGAACTGATTCTAATCATTTTTGAGTATGTTCATGTTTCAAAAATGAGTATGAACTGACCTCTATATGCTCATTTTTGAGTATGTCCATTTTTCAATATTCTGAGTATTTCTGGTGTTTCAGAATTGAAATCATTGAGTCGTCATATTTGAAACAAAAAGTTTCACAACAAAATGAAAACGTCGATTTACTCAGATTTGAAAGTGTCATTTTTCTCAGTTCATTAATGACCATATTAAGTGAATATTAATGCCAAATTTATCTATTTTTATTCAAATAATCAATGTTTAATTCAATATTAGCTCTTTTATTCACTTTTTATTCATTCTTTTAAAAATTACATTTTTAGAACACCTTTTACAAATCATGCATCGTGTAATAATTTTTCCCATTACGGTGTCAGGTGTCTTCTGAGAAATGAAATGATCTTCCGGGATTTCAACATGAGCGTTGATTTTTTCACTATAAAACTTTCTAAAAAAAGTTTCAAAAAACGGAAAAAAATCTTAATCCGTTGGAGACATCTCATTTCTTTAAAGTGAACTAATTCAAACAAATGAAAAATTGAGGAAAAAAATTTGATTTTTTTTCTTTTATTTGAAAACGAAATATTGAATGACTTTGTACAATAAATAAATGGAAGATTATTGTTTTTCATTTTGCTAGATCTAGTTTAATATTTTGTAATTTTGAACGTTTTTTGTAGAAAGCATTTTGTGTTTACCAAGTTTCAATTTAAAGAATAAATATAGCATTGCGTATTTTATTTTGAAACTTGTATTCCGAAAACATGCGGTGTATTTTTTTGTTTTACCTGGAAAACAAAATTTCTAATGATGTTGTAATGTAATAAATAAAAGTCTAATCTAATATCCTTTGTTTTTTCCTTTTTCCTGCAATTTATTTATTTAGTTACTGTTTAGCCATTTGAAGGGCGGTGGAAATTATTTATATAACTTATATAACGTATATCCCATATATATTATTTATATAACTAATCCCAAACAGCCGAAATACACCCAGAATTTTTAAACAAAATTTTGCTTATATTGTACGTTAAGAAAAAATAATTTTTTTTTTCAAATCAATTTGTTCCTAAATATTGGTGACATTCAATCATTTCAACATTTCAGCAACATAATTATTATTATTATTCAACATAATTATTATTATTCAGCAACATACACCTGAAAGCGTTAGCACCTTCGCGAAGAGTGTCGCGTATACGTGACGTATGGAGTACTCAGAACCCTTCATTTTTTCCTACCAGCAATTTTATGCAAAAAAATTCGATTTATATATTCTGTAAACGTTTGCGATTAAATTATGTAAATATTTATGTTTGAAATTTACCAGTAACAAAAATATTAAAAATCTGCACAAGCCAACCGTCGCAAAGGAGATAAATTTCTTATAGAAAAATTTGGGAAGGTGGAAGTAAAACTCTATTACAAGGTTCGTACAGGTGTTTAATTTTATACCTTACTTTTTAACACTTTACAACATAGTTGAAAAGTGTTTCGGAATTTGGTTTGTCTGTCTGCAGTCTGTCTATCCGCCGTCTGTCCGTGCTCTAACTCGCATAAATGTACTCCGATTAAGATGTAAATGATATATGTTATTGAGGTTTACTATGGCTCTTTTCTGTATTGGAAATGAAGTGTGTAGCGTTTTCAGTTCATTTAAAGGGACACTTAAAAGAATTCCATTACATTACGGTCTATGGGAAAAAATCGTTTGCGGCGAACTATAATAATGTTACAATATTTCATACATATTGAAATTGATATATATATCACTGAGGTACACTAAAAAGTGTTTGCTATAGAATAAGGTCTGCATAGTTTTGTTCGTTCATTTATAGGGATACATAATTCGGTTACACTACTGTCTATGAGCGATAATTACTGTAAGTGCGCTTTCAGTTGTGGTACGCATTTTTAAATGTATCTCATATTTTTCACATTAATTTGTATATATACATTCTATAGACGGTATACAGGGCTGCACAAAAGATCTCACGTACATATCCGTTCATTTTCGGAATTTGTGGTAGGGGAATTTTTAACTGTGCTAATCATTTCCTAATTGAAGTATATTTTAGAATACTACGTATAGTATATATACAAATCTAGTCTGCACAAAAGAATTTGGACACCTTTCAGACTATTGACGGTAATTGCTGACATTGGGTTTTCAAATGTGTTATGCGTTTTTCAAATTGCTTACTTAGACTGGGCGGGGCTAGTTGAGCTTCAGCCGAAAGGTAGGCCTCCCCGCTTGGTTTTACCTTGACCTTGCTTACTTAGACATCATCGTTCACTGTGAAGTTCTGTTACAGTATTCTGAATGCGTTGGAAAGAGTTTCATAATCTATATTTGACGTATGATTTTTCATTCTTGTTTCTCTTTTAATGCTACACTGAGAAAAATGACACTTTCAAATCTGAGTAAATTGATGTTTTCATTTTGTTATGAAACTTTTTGTTTCAAATAGAACGACCCAATGTTTTCAATTCTGAAACACCAGAAATGCTCAGAATACTGAAACAGGGACATACTCAAATGTGAGCACATGATGTTTTATTCTTGAGTTTGTGCATGTTTTCAGAAATGAGTATATACATGTTTCAAACTTGAGTAATTTTGATTCGGAGTCATTTTGACTATGCGACATACTCAGATTTGAGTAATTTTTGCTCAGTTTTGAAAATGTCGTTTTTACAGTGTAGTATTTCTATAAAGAAAATATCGCTGTATAAAATCGCAGATTACATACAGCGAAATTTTCTTTATAGAAACACTGGTTTTTAAAATGAATAAAATAAGTAAAAAGGAAGCACCCGTACAAACCTTGTATTATGTAATACTGAAGTACAAGTTCTAGGGTATGTGTACTAATTATGTAAATCAAAATTGAAGACTTTTCTGTAAAAGTTAGTTTATTCCTTTGATAAAAAATTAGAAAATCCGTTCCACATCTCTATTCTTATTTGTGCTTTATTTACCAATTATCGTGTTGCAATCTATTTATATAATTCAACAGAAATCAGGTTTTCAGAAGCTACAATGATAAACAAAGCTATTTAAAGAGGAAAAAAAAATCAAACACCGGACAGTGTTAATACAAATAATTTATTATATCGTTGTAAATGAAATGAATATTCAGACTTATCACATTTTCTTTTAACTAATCATTTTTAAGTTGAGAATTAGAGTTTTACTCTCAGAGTTTCACTCTTTCGCATTTTTTTAATTATACTTTTTAGAACATCATTCAGAAATCCTGCGATGATCTTTTACATTTAGCTATCAGGTATTTTTTTTAAGTTAAATGATCTTCGGGGGTTTCAATATGAGTTCTGAATTATTCATTATAACACTTTCAAAAAAAAATTTTTTTTTAAATGAAAGTGATGAAAATTTTAAGCCGTTAGAGACTGATTTATGTAATATGAACTAATTAAAAAACAAGTTGGAAATTGTACGTCAAACGTGACAAACGAGGTACGTTCGTACTATCGCTAGTTATATAAATATTCAGATTTTGATGATTTTTAATTCTGTGAAATGAATTATATCGTCTGCAGATTAATTTCTGTCATAAAATAAGCATCTCGGTCTTTTGACGATTAAACCTCGGAAGCTCCTATAACAAGAAAGCACCGATTTTTTAAAAAAATTTCAAATTTCTTAATAAATGTTTTTATTAATATTTTCTAAAGTTTTAATTCGATTTTCATAAAATTTGAAATGTCTCGACATAATTCTGCAAAGATAATATATCTTAAATTTCAAACCATTCGGTTGGGTAGTTTTTGCCTTATTATATGCGGGCGGACGGACAGACAGACGGACGGACCAGACGACGACAATAGGTGCTACGTATTTATATAATTACGAACGCACCTAAAAATAAAGTAAAGAAAAGAGAACATATTTTTTTTCTTTTAATTTGAAAAGATTTTCTTCATGAATTTTAATATAACGAATGGGCGATTTTTCTTTCTATATTGTTTTTCTATTGTTTAATTGAGTTTAGATTGTTGTCATTTTGAAATTCTTCTTTAACGAAAATCGTTTGTGATAAAAGTATATGTCCGTTTAGATCATGTTAAAATATCAATTATGAATTGAATTTTCGATACTTTCCAACACTATTGTCGCCAAGCGCAATAGTTGACGCCAAATGAATTACATATTTTTTTTTTTTCAAAAAATAACATTCCTGGAGCGAAAGTGATCATTTAAAATATTTAACGTATCAAAATTACACAGTTTCATGAATTATTTTATTACATCAATATGTTATTGATGTAATAAAATAGTATATACTTAAAATAAAAGAACAAATAAATAGTATCCAATAAAATAATAAAATAACACTCAATTTAAACTGCAGACATGAAATTATAAATGTCTCTTAGCATTGCAGTGATCATTTCCTTTTTCGAATCAAAACGTCGCCACAAGAAAGTAATTCTATGAAAGAGGATTGTAAATAATGACAAACAGCGCCACTTTTATGTTTTATTACGCTATTTTGCGATGCTCTATAATGTTTCAATAGATTAGCTGTGGCATCCAGTGTTAGAGTCAAGAAAATTATATTTGTGATTTATTGTGAAATTTTCCTAGCTAGCATCTTACAAAAAAAACTTCAAGTATAATTTCCTAGCCCTGAAACAATTTTGTTATAGCTTCCTCATCATCAGGTGCCTAACAAATGGTAAAATCTCTCTCATCATTAGCGAAAAATGCAAGTTATAACTTAATAAAATATATTTTCAATTCGAAAAATAGCAAATTAAGATGTTTCGCATGATTAAGATAAAACAAATTCAGATAAAAAAAAAAAAACTCAATTTAAACTGCATGCATGAAATTATTAATATCTCTTAGCATTGCAGTGAACATTTCCTTTTTCGAATAAAGATGTCACCACAAGAAAGTAATTCTATGAAATAGGATTGTAAATAACAGCACTACTTTTATGTGTTATTACGCTATTTTGCGATGCTCTATAATCTCTCAATATATTGGGTATGGCATCCAGTGTTCGGGTCATGAAAATTATATTTGTGATTTAATGTGAAATATTCATAGCTGGCATCTCACAAAAAAAAACCCTTCAAGTACAATTTCCTAGCCCTGAAACAATATTATTACAGCTTCCTCATCATCAGGTACCTGCCAAATGGTAAAATTCCTCTCATCTTTAGCGTAAAATGCAAGTTATAACATAATCATATATATTATTTCTCCTGTCAACATCTCTTTTTCTAAGAAATTACGAAACGCAGAACAACGAATCAGATAGCATATGAAAGGATTTTGAACAGCTTCTCACATAGCACACTTAACATTTCGTTAAAACATTTTTGATTAAAAATCGCAGTTAATTAAAAAAAAAATCGGCATTGTTTTCATAAATGAAATGAAAGGTTTTCCTTAAATCAGTGTTGCCACAAAAATAAAATGCTGCATTATCAGATGACGTCATCCTATATATAATGCAATTAAAATACGATTGTTAATTTATTTCTTGCGCGTACTTTTAAAAAATATATCGAGTTTTTAATCGGGTTTTTATTTAATTTTTACGCGTGCGTCACCTATTGTTTATTTGTTTACTTTGTTTAATCATGGCTGTGTATATGCGTACTGTATCGGAGCACCAGTAGATTACGTAATTTAAAGATTATCTTCCATTTAGATATACAGTTCATTAGGATTCACAAAAATTCCAAATATTTATTTCTTAATATTTCATTAAGATGATTAACACGCCCGCGAAGTCTGATGTTACTTAAATGGCTGCTGGACCACAAAGTTTGAACATCTCATTTTAAGTTCCCATAGTCTTGCAAAAAAGTGGTGTACCAAACATTGATTTATGTATTTAAGGCATTTCTGGAACAGTTTTGCAAAATCCGAGGAAATGATTTCATATGAATTCCCTAAACATCTGATTCAGTGTTTCAATTTTTTTGTAATTTTTTTTCAGTATAGGGGTCTTGGCAATCTAGAGAAATAACCTTGGCGAGAGAAGAAAATTTGGCAAAAAAATTTCTGGCAATCTATTCCCATTTTTTTATACACAAGCAAACATCATATGTATTATTTCTGTTTTCAACATGCTATTTTCTATACACATACAATACATACAACGATGATTGAGGTATCATTCGAAAAGTGTTTGAACAAGTTTCTGAGATAGTACACTCACATTTCGTTAAAACGCGTTGTTTGATTTAAAAAAAATCAGTTAATTAAAAAATAGTGCTAAAACGTAACAAGAAATAATCTCAAAGATTGTAGTGTGAAAGCTTCGCACGGGTCCTTCTGGTAAAATATATTTTCAATTCGAAAAATAGCAAATTAAGATGTTTCTTGTGATTAAGATAAATAATAATAATAAAAATTTATTCACGTTCATTAAATAGCAATTAGCGAGTCACAATGTTTGTCAGTTTCTGCAATTAAAAAAAAAAACCTTTCCAGGGTCAGGGTTGAAATAAATGGCGCAGTAGCATATATTTTGGCATGGTGTTGGTTAAACGGAAAAGTACCGAATTTTCTAAGAAACGTTTTCTCGAATGTTTACCCTAAGTAAAGCCATATACCATTTACCTATATTGTATGTTTTACATTTATTTTCATTTGAATCTTCTTTTTGAAAACAAAAGTAAATTAAAAATAATAATAATATATTTGTTTAATCTGATAAACCCCGTTGATTTTTTTTATATAATTTTAATAAAAACTTAATCTAAAAAAAGTTTGTGTAAGATTTATAAAAACCTTTTTCATGTGTTTCCTAGATGATTTTATATTTAAGACTAAGTACTAAATATTTTATCTACCGTACAATATACTTCTCTAAATAGAAGTCCATTATATACAGAAAATAAAAAAGACGTCTGTTGAAATTTTTAAAACGCAAACGATTTTTCACATTGCTGCCACATCCACATAGTGTTTCTAAACTGAAAGAAAAATATTTCAGTAAGTAAAACAAATACTAAAACAAATAACAAAGAGAAAAAGCACTTTTCACGCAACACAATAACAATGGGAAATTTTCTTTGTCTTGGGCTAATTTAATTCTGTTCTCATGCTAGGTTTAACATTTTTATTGAGAAAAGAGAAAAAATAAATATGAAATTAAGAAATTAAATATTATCTTGCTTACTTTCACTAAATTGAAAAACCCTCCCCTCTCTCCTTATTGCAATATAGGCAGATGTTTTCATTTTAATGTTTTTTAGGAATTAATATTTAAAGATATATTGTTTTTCATACCCAGTAAAAACTTCTCTGATTAGAAGTTAATTAAATCCAAAAAATAAAAATAAAATATGATTAATTATGTTTTTAAAGTGCAGCCAATTATTCTTTTCTGTTGCAGTGTATGTAGGCATTGCTCGGAAGAAGAAAGATTCGAATTTCAATACATAAAACAAATATTAAAACATATAAACAAAGAGATTACATGCCGAAAAATAGAAAAACAGTAAAAAAAAATTTCTTGCTATGTGTTAGATCAAATATGTATGTACTCATGCTAGGCTTAACTATTTTCTTCATTAATTAAAAAAAATCGAATATCAATTAAATAAGTCATATATTATCTTACTTACAAACGCTCACTAAATTCAAATTACTCCACCTTCCATTTCATTATGGCAACATGTCTCCGGTTTTAAAATTATTTAACAGTTAATGTTTTATAATCACATAATAAGATGAGTAATTATAGTTAAAATATAGATAAAATGCTTAAGTGATAAAAAGAAACACAAAAGACGTATAAAAATCTTTTAATGATCGACATATGTTTTTGGAACATTACAATAATATATAGGAATGACCACTAGAAAGTTTTAAACAAGATTAAAAGAGCATATGGCAGATATCAAATATTACAAATATACTATAGCACTGACAAGACTACATAGAACTGAGACTTTAAAAATTGATTTTAAAAATAGTAAAATAATTTATCCATTAAGGCTTTATTTCCCATCTATTATCCATGAATCAATAGAAATATATATGCGTAACGTGAATATTTGCAATGAATCCACCTCATCTGAATTACTTAAAATTTGGCACGAGGTACTTTTCAGTTTAAAAAAAAGTTCAGTTTTTCAGTTTTTCGCTTGAGAAGCCAATTCACGTTACAGACAATATAGTTGGGTCTCGAAACAATTTTAAACTTTAACCCTTTCGAACGTCTAGAAAATAAAAATAAAGTCATAATAATACTTGTGTAGAAATATACGATCATTATTACATGCAGATAATAACAAAAATAATTGTTAAATAATATACCTAATAATATAATAATATATAATAACAAAATAATAATCAATGAAACGATATGTCCTATTAATAGGACGTCAGACCAGAACTGGTTAATATCCAGACGATCACTCTTTTCTTTCACATGTGTAACGTATTAAAAAAATAATACTAAAATAAAATAAAATAAAAATATAAAATAAATGGTATAGTATAAAGGAATTGAAGACATGTGTGAAGAAACAAAACAATAAGAGGAATTTATTTTTGTTTTGAGTTGGGTTATATCTATTCTCACTCAAGGTTTAACTGTTTTCATGAATAAGAAAATAATCTATACTAATAAAAGAAAGTTTCGCTCTGTGTCTCTGTCTGTGTGTGTGTCTCTTGGCGATGGCTAGGAAAATTTAGCGCACCTAGAAGTCTGTAAATTTAGATTTAGGTAGTTCAAACCCTCTGCTGGTGTACCTGAGCGTCAGAATTTTAATATTTTAATTACTTTCTGAAATATTAATTAAAATGCACAAAGAACTCTCATTAAAAATACGCTTTTATTCTCTTGGGTTGGTTAGTTCACTGGTTGGTTGCATCGATTCTTCACAGAAGTAATTAAATAAACCAGAGTAGCGATGCAAAAAAAAAAAAAAAAAAAAGAAGAAGGATTTCTAACTAAATAGTGGCAATATGGATTGAAGTTATCAGCGTAGAGGAGCGATGCGATTGTCGCGCGCCACCTGTGCATGGCAAATTACACATACGTCCCACTGATTGAAATATATTCCAGACACATTTTTCTTCATGACAATTAGTCGTTTTTTTTTTTTTTTTTTTTTTTTTTTTTTTTTTTTTTTTTTCATGGCATTTATTATTATGATGGAGATTGTTAATACAGAAAACTTTATTTAACAGATTTTTTTTTTATATTTACGGGAATGAAGAGGGGCAAGGGTCTAATTACATTTAAGATTCAAGGTGTATTTCTAGAAAGCAGTTACCAGAATTTCCGAATAATAGGGTAAGCCAGATTTCAAATTAAGTTCCTAGCTTAACCAAATGAATCAATCATTAAAGATGTATTGTGATCCTCCTAATTAGTTCTTTGCTGAAGACCACTTGAACAACCGCCGCCCCCCTCCCGGCCCGTCCTTCAAGGTTTTTTCTCTAACTCTGCTCCGTTTCCATATCTCAGCAACTATCTTTCCGATTGCAACGCAAGTGATTTCAAACATTATAATTAATTTAATAGTCACCCTTTATAACATTAAACTAAATTTATGAGTAGCGGTTACCACTATTTACGAATAACAGTTTAAGCCAAATTTGTAATTAAATTCAAAGCTTAAGGAAACGAACGAATTTTGAAAGATGCATAGTGGTCCTCCTAATTAGTGATTTGCTGAAGGGCACTTGAACATCCCCTGCCCCCCCCCCCTCTCTCCTCCGGGACCTCCTTCAAGGTTTTTTCTCTAACTATGCTCCGTTTCCATATCTCAACAACTATTTTTCCGATTTCAACGAAAGTGGTTCCAAACATTGTAATTAACTTAATAGTCACTCTTTATAACATTAAACTAAATTTATAAGTAGCGGTTACCACTATTTCCGAATAATAGTTTAAGCCAAATTTGTAATTACGTTCCTAGCTTAAGCAAACAAACGAATTTTGAAAGATGCATAGTGGTCCTTCTAATTAGTCATTTGCCGAAGGACACTTGAACAACCCCTCCCCCCCGGCCCGTCCTTCAAGGATTTTTCTCTGTTTCCATATCTCAGCAATTATCTTTCCGATTTCAACGCAAGTGATTCCAAACATTATAATTAACTTAATAGTCACTCTTTATAACATTAAACTAAATTTATGAGTAGCGGTTACCACTATTTACGAATAATTGTGTAAGCCAAACTTTTAATTAAGTTCAAAGCTTAAGCAAACGAACGAATTTCGAAAGATGCATAGTGCTCCTCTTAATTAGTTATTTGCTGAAGGGTACTTGAACAACCCACCCCCCCCTCCGGCCCCTCCTTCAAGGTTTTTCTCTAACTATGCCCCGTTTCTATATATCAGCAACTATCTTTTCGATTTCAACGCAAGTGATTCCAAACATTATATTTAACTTAATAGTCACCCTTTATAACATTAAATTAAATTTATGAGTAGCGGTTACCACTATTTACAAATAAGAGTTTAAGCCAACTTTGTAATTAAGTTCCTAGCTTAACAAAACGAACGAATTTTTATGCATGCATAGTGGGCCTCCTAATTAGTCCTTTTCTGAAGGACACTGGAACATCCCCTCCCTTCGGCACCTCACTTAAGGTTATTTTCTCTAACTGTGCCTTATTGCAATAACTGGGTTAATAATGTTCCAATCTTCTCGAAACCAGCTCAATTTTGTTGTGCGCCTACTATACAGTAACGTAGGCAGCGGGGACCTGTCTCAGAAGTTCGTTCGGAAAGAGGTTTTTTTAGAACAGAATGCTCCCCTGACGGTGATAGGGGTTAAATAAAAGATTTTCTAGAGCGTACGAGCATGCCGGGTATACGGTTCCGAAGCCATCGTAGACCGTGGCCAGAGTTCCGCTTTTTAAGAGATTTAAGTTTATTACAAGGGCTCGGGCAACGCCGGGCGGGTCAGCTAGTAAATAATAAATTAAAAATAAATGTTATCTTGCTTACTGTTTCAAAATTGTAATACATTCAAGCCCAGTTGTATTATAGGAAGACTTTTTTCATTACATTTTTTTTTCGAGAGTAAATATTTCATTACATCATGTTTTAACATCTCTAATTAAATATTTAGTATATCAAAAAATAAAAAGCGTGCTCATGCTCTGTTCAATTAATTTTCATTTATCAAGAAAAAAGAAAAAAAAAACAAGATTAAATATGAAATATAGAAATTGTAGATATTTTGTTTTACTTTCACTAAAGTAAAAAAAAAATAAAAAAATAAAAAAATAAAATAAAAAAAAATCCCTTTCCGATCTTACATTACTGGAAGATGTTTTTATGTTAATTTTTTAGAAGTTAATATTTTTATGAAATAGTATTTTTCGTACTGAACAAAACTTCTTTAATTAATCGTTTATTAAAACCGGAAAAGAAAATAAAGTCTGTTTAACTATGTTTTTAAAGCGCAGACGATAACGTTTTCCTTTCGCAGTGTTAATATCCTTTGTTTGAAAAGAAAAAAAAAGATTCGAATTTCAGTAAGTAAAAATTTCACTGATAAACAAGAAATTTTTTCTTGGAAAATTTTAACAGATTTAAGTAACCATACCCTTGAAAATTTAGGAAATATTCACAAAAAGGTGAAGTTGGTTTCCATTTCAGAGATATCTGTGTTTAAATATATCTCATAATGTTATTTTATTGAATTTTTAAGTACTTTGTTCCTACAATCTAATGACCCTGAAAGTGAACAAATAACTGCTACTTATAATACATCTAGGCGCCAATAAGATGTGTTTCGTCAGACATTGTGGTGCCATGAAGATTTGTCTTTGACCTTTGTAAAAAATTGATCATTGTTTCATTTAATTAGCTGACGAACGGGTGCTTTTAAAATGTCTCATAAGTGTTATAATTCCAGTGATAGTTTTTGCTATATTTGTGGCGAATTTATGAGCACTACTCGCAGAAGAAACATGACTTCTTTAATTAAAATTGCCTGTAAACATTATTTTGGATTCGAAATTGGCGATCAGGATAAGCCATGGGCACCATCCTTTTGTTTTTTTGCTCTGTTCTACCTGACTTCGTGAGTGGATTAAGGGAAAGGGGACTTCAATGCCTTTCGCCATACCAATGATCTGGAGTGAACCTAGAGATCATTTAGAAGATTGCTATTTTTCTATGACTCCAACATCAAAATGAATTAATTTTAAGAAGCAGGAGCATATTCAATATCCTAACATCGATTCTGCTATGAGACCAGTACCGTTGCCATCGAGACAGTCAAGGCCAAATGACGCTCTGAAAATGTTCTCGTGACGTCACTGTTAGTCGACCGATCGTTTGCCTCATTCACTTTCGTCGTTTTGTGGCGCGCCATTTCATACATAAACATATTTATTTTTTGAAGTAACGGAATTCTTATTCATCATCTATAAATCGTATAAATATAATAAAAAGTATATTATTCAGAGTTTTCGGCATATAATAATGCCCCAGAGGTCTTTCGTTACGGGATGCAATGGAAATTACGACAATGGACCTCATATGCGAGTGTATAGTTTCCCAAGAAATAAAGATATGAAAAAATATAGATAACTGCGATTCCAAGACAATCTAAAAATAATAAATTCATCAAAGGCAAGTACAATATATTATTATTATTATTATTATTTTGTAGTTGCTGTCTGTTTTCGTTTTCAATATATAAATTAAAAATTTGCTTTATAGAGATTGTCTTACTACCATCAAACTTTCAAATTTTGTTCTCGTTGGGATTATATTTGGACAAAACATTTATAATTTGTAAAATTCGAAATAAATATGACGTAATTAGTGTATGCAAAATCAGTTTGAAAATATTTGCTTTAGTTAATAACGAAAATTTAATTCATCGAGATTGTCTTAACTGTTTTCAATATTGAACGGCATTAATGGGAATATTTTTGTTAACAGTAATAAAAAGTAAAATAAGCAACAACAAACAGTAAATTAACAGTAAAATAAGCAGTAATATGCTATCGCGCATGCGCGGAAGCGTATTACTACTTATTTTACTGTTTATTACTGTTAATTTTAAGGTATAATACTGGCAGCTGGAATGCCAGTATTATACTGTAAAATCAACATTTTTTTTCAGTGTATTTTTCATTACATTTCACGTTATTTTGTCTCATTACAATGAATATTACAGTTTCAGGAAAATTTTAAAACTTTTGTTAAACGGTTGCAATTTTATTTTTATCTTATGTATAGAAACAAAGTCAGAGTTTTCTAAACATTAGATGTTAATATCATTTTTTGGTGATTTTTCAAATTTAATAGATTATTGCAAAATACAGTAAAAACAAATACATGCATATAATGTCAAACCATGCTCATTAGTATAAACGAGCAGGGAAGACCGAGCTATGCTCGGTCAAAATTAAATTTGAGTTCAAATATCATGACCCATAACCAAAATGACCCACTAATTGCATTTTCTCGAACATGTGACTTAGCCCAACAGTCTTTTCGTGCCCGAAAACCATTGGATGCAAAATTTAGTGTAAATTAAGCCGCTTTTTAGATTTTGACCCACAATGACAAATGACCAAAATGACCCACTAATTGAATTTTCTCGAACATGTGACCTAGCCCAACAGTCTTCTCGTGTTCGAAAACCATTGGATGCAAAATTTAGTGTAAATTGAGCCGCTTTTTAGATCTTGACCCACAATGACCCATTAATTGAATTTTCTCGAACATGTGACCTAGCCCAACAGTCTTCTCGTGCTTGAAAACCATTGGATGCAAAATTTAGTGTAAATTGAGCCGCTTTTTAGATCTTGACCCACAATGACCCAGAAATGACCCACTAATCGAATTTTCTCGAACATGTGACCTAGCCTAACGATTTTCGCGTGCCCGAAACTCGTAGTATACAAAATTTCGTCAAAATCGTTTGAACCGTTTTTTAGATACAATTAGCTTGACCATGACCCAAAATGACCCAAAATGACCCACTAATCGAATTTTCTCGAACATGTGACCTAGCCTAACGATTTTCGCGTGCCCGAAACTCGTAGTTTACAAAAGTTCGTCAAAATCGTTTGAACCGTTTTTTAGATATAATTAGCTTGACCATGACCCAAAATGACCCACTAATTGAATACCTAGCCTAACAGTCTTCTCATGCCCGAAAACCATTGGAAGCAAAATTTAGTGTAAATTGAGCCGCGTTTTAGATCTTGACCCACAATGACCCAGAAATGACCCAAAAATCGAATTTTCTCGGACATGTGACCTAGCCCAATGATTTTATCGTGCTCGAAACTCGTAAGGACACAAAATTTAATCAAAATCGTTAGAGCCGTTTTTTAGGTAAAATTAATTTGACCTGCGTTGACCCACAAATGACCCACTAATCGAAAGTTCTCGAACATGTGACGCAGCCCAATAGTCTTCTCGTGCCCGAAAATGGTCAGATACAAAATTTCGTCAAAATCGTTTGAACCGTTTTTAGATACAATTAGCTTGACCATGACCCAAAATGAACCAAAATGACCCACTAATCGAATTTTCTCGAACATGTGACCTAACCCAATGGTTTTCTGGTGCTCCAAAACGGTAGGATACAAAATTTCGTCAAAATCGTTAGAGCCGTTTTTAAGATAAAATTTGCATATATATATATATATATATATAACCACACACAAGATTTGCTCATATTAGAATATATGATAACATTTTTATCTATAGTTAATATTTATTCAAACATAGGCATTTTTCAATATGCAAATATTCCAGCTTTCAAAACTTTTTAGATAGTACCTTTTTGAAAATGGTAATTAATAATGTAGAAAATCTTATTACTTAGTGAATAAATAGTGTATTTAAGTTAATACATCTAGCAAAACTAAGAAATTGCGATATTATTTTTACCGCCATATAAAATCATTTCCATTATTATAGAAAAAAAATTACACAAAATGAGCTTGTGCTATACATACAGCATTTAAGATGTCAGAAATTAAAATTGCATAATTTATCAAGACTTAGAATATTTTGCTTGAATTTTAAAAGAAAT